>LATX02000193.1:0-630153 GCA_001466705.2 Moniliophthora roreri
AAGTGGAAGTCAGCTTATCTTGCCAATCTTCCGAACGTCCAGTCCGAGCCTCCAAAGACAGCCGACGATGGTGTTGAACGCCATGCCAACGGTCGTCGTGTACGAAACGACAAAAATGTTGCGCGAGGTCCTAGAGGTGGAAAGTCGAAGTCAGCGACAACTGGTCGTAAAGGCACATCAAGGGCACAGCGCTCTGTCGACGCAACAGATGACACAGGCGCTCCGACGCCTCCACCGTCCCATCCGCCTCCAGAGCCTCCTGCACACACGCCTACCCCACCTCCTGAACCTCCTGCACGCACACCTACCTCACCTGCAGAACCTCCTGCGGCGCGACCTCTTGATCAACCACAGCTGCCGCGTACGCCAAGCCCATTCCCTGACACAAGCGTGATAGATCCTCGGATTCTCAACGCTACACCACCTGGTCGTGTTTCCATCAACAACCACTCTGGTCCTTCTGATCCTAACTCAGGTCCTGGCAGTGATGGTACAGCTGGTAGACGACCACAGCGATCCCGACTTCCCCCTGCTCCCTTGAATCCCTTGCTTGACCCGCCGGCGAAAAATACGAAGCAGAGAAAGGCTGGTGTGAGTAAGAGGGGTCGTGGTGGTGGAGTTAAGAACACTGAAGGGCGTAATGATGCAGCATCGAACGCCTGCCCCAAGCCTACGCCTGCTTATCGTGGTGCCACGTCTTCTTAAGTACTGTGACCTTCTGTATTTAAATTGTGTAGATATTTTGATGTGAATGGAATAGAGGATAATTGGGCGTATTCAAAGCTGGATAGTATACAGACTTGTGCTATGGAAGAGGGATTGGCTGGTATGGTACTTTTCGTCGTCGACTCGGAGGGCGTCAATGACGAGGAGTTGAATAAGCTCGCGTATGAGAGACCTGATGTCGTCGATACTATGAGGCAGGATGAGTAAAAAAGGCAATCAAACAGGAAATTTGGGACACACCTGATCCTCGTTCTTCACACTCTCCATGATTTGGTCCATCAACGTTGAGGGAGTCGACGTTGAGGGAGACGATGATGAAAGACCGCTGAAAAAAGAATGGCGTTCTTGTGATTTAATTTTTTGCTCGAAAAGGAAATGGGAACGTGGACAGACTCACCGCCAGGACTTGAAAACTTTGAGAGGGAGAGAGCGAAAAATATTGGCGTATTTTGTGAGATATTAGCGTACAGGGAGTTGCTTAGCAAATGACGCACCTTAGACGACACATCCAAATGCTCCGCGCCGTCTAATTTGCCGGCTTACCTGGGAACCATAGGTGGAGGTTGGATGATGCAATGTCGTTCTCGTCTCATACCACCACTACCGGTTCGCTAGCTTGACCTAACCACCTTATCAATAGCTCACCATCACTTGCAGGATACCAACTTCCTTCAATACATTCTTCGCCTCCTTTCTTCACGTTCGTTGGACTTTCTATGCGACCTTGAAATCATGCTAATCAGTGTACAGCAAGCAACCGAATCCTATCACAAATTCCACGGCTACAGACCAATGGATCAGGTTAATCCTTGAGTATGGGCGATTCAGAAAGCTATTCTACTTGCGAATAGATGACTGCGAGACTACTGGGAACGACTGGGACGAGGTTCTTCGAAATGAGAGGATTAATCGTGCGTGTTTGCCAACTTGCTTTCCGTATGTGGTTCTGACTCTCATCGTTAGGCAGAATACTGCCATCATACTTGACTTATCTCATGGAGACTATGGTTGCAAGGGGTTTTGCAGAGTACGATCCACCGAGACAGACGAAATCAGTTCTGTTGTATTGGCAGTCTCCTGACGAGTGGGCGGAGGCTTTACACAGTTGGGTGCGCAACATTGCATTCATTCTATATCACAGCAACAATTCTTACACTTCTCGTAGGTCTCATCTATAGGGAGCCTGAACAAGATCATGACATTCTACGAGATTACCGAGCCAGAAATTGAATCATCATTGTCGGGGATGCCGATACTTCTGTTACGCAAGGCCACCGCAATACTCGCGAAAACGAATCGAGCTCAGCTTATCGCAATTCCTGGAGGGGAAGGTGTACGGTTTTTTTGAATTATATTGAAGCTTGTAATATCTGTTGTATTTTATTGTACATCAATTAGCGATAGAGAGCCGAGAAGGTGCAGTGGTTTCAGCTGGCAGGACTCCTTGTTAATACAGTAATTTGCATGGTACCAAAGGATGCTCAATCTGAATCACTTTGGTCCTCCAGGAAAGCCATGATACTCTGCCGTGCGGTGCCCTGTCGACAATCTTCAGACTGGTGTTGACAACGTATCCCAAAATCAAAATCACCTTTCGTTTACCGATTTCCAGGGCAGGGTCCTCAAGGCTTTCAGCAGCCTCAGCAGACTGGTTTTCAACAACCTCAGCAAACTGGATTCCCGGGATCTGGTTTCTTACAGTCACAACCGACAGGCTTCCCGGGAGCTGGCGGAATGATGCAGCAGCAACTAGGACATCGACCTGCACCTGCGCCGCCCCCAGTACCACCTCTTCCAAGTCAGTTCCAACAACAGAATTCATCGATGCTTGGAGGACAGCAGCAGGGTGGCGGATTCCTTACTCCATCGCCTGCAGGTGGTGGACCCATGGCACGCCCTCTGGTACCACAGATGACAGGTTACGTGGATCCGAGGCTGCAGATGATGTCGAGCACCTTCATGCCTTTGAATACCTCAGCTCCATACGGAGCAGGTGGTATGCCTCAATTGCCATCTCAGCAGCTCCAGGGTGGTCTCAACCTACAGCAGTCTATCCAAAATCACAATCAGGAACAACGAGGGACGACCGCGCCAAAGGTACCCTGGGCCCTTTCGAAAGCTGAGAAGAAGCAGTACGACCAGATTTTCAGGGCTTGGGATGCGCAGAGCCCAGGGTTTATCAGTGGTCAAACCGCGTTGGAGGTATTCGGTCAGAGTGGTCTGAGTAAGGATGATTTGGCCCGTATCTGGTTAGTCTTCTGTCTTCGCGAATAAATAGGTTTTGATTCTGGTTTCCAGGACACTTGCTGACGTCGATGATCGCGGAAAGCTGAACATTGGCGAGTTCCATGTTGCGATGGGTCTTATCTATCGAAGTGAGTCTCCCATGATCTACCTTGAATATTACTCTAATTATGCCAGGACTCAATGACAATGAAATTCCGGAACAGCTCCCCCCAGAGCTTGTTCCGCCGTCACATCGAGACCTTGACCGTTCAGTTGACATCCTCAAAGACATTCTCAAGAACGAGACACGCGATATTGACTCCCCGGTCTCCAAGATGAAGAGTCGTTCATTCAATTCTTCTGAAACCTCATTGGATCCTCGACGTGATGCTACTATCTATAAGCACACCGATGAAGGCTCTGTCGAGTCTGTTTACTAACCTCGTTCTCGTCACGTTGATCGCAGGAATGTGCGCTCGCGAAATGAGGTCGGTGCTGACGCGGATCTCAACGATGTCAAGCGTATGCTAGACAACATTGACCGTAGCAGTGAGGCCAATGCGACTCGGTCTTACGGTACTATTTCACGGCACGGCATATCACTGCTCAAGGCACCTCAGACCGATTGTAGATTGTACGATCCTCACCGTCCGGCGAAGCGGAAGATTTGATCGAAGCAAGAAACAAACTACTAGCATCAATTCCACTCCCTGCAGACGCTCCCAAGGATGCTCTTAAGCCAATTATGATACCCTCTTCTTATACCCTTCATGAATTTCTCTGTGTAAGTCGCCACTTTGTGCACGATTTTGTCCAACGTTTATCCTTTCAATAGCTTCTTCGAAATCCGTGCGTCTGCTTGGTCTAATTACTTTCAGAAGTGGATGCCTTACTTTTTCCAGACTTTCTAACTATCGCGCTTTGAATGAACTAACGACTTCCTGGTGCCCTCAACGTGAAGAGCATGGCTACCTTCTGACTCCCGTATTCAAATGCAGCACTAACCCACGCGTAACAACGGCTCACCGCTGGTCGTCCGTCGACGTCTTTGGTGGCATCTCGAGCGCCACAGGTAAGCACCATTCTTACATTCCAAGTTTGGTTTATTGACGCATAGTATCTGCAGAATGCTTCTACAACAAGAGTGGTCAATGGTACTATGCTGGCGTGTATAAGGCTTTCAGGTTGGACGATTTGACACAAAAGGAATGGGAAGCACTGTCTAACGAGGTAACGCTACTCGCCTTTGTTTATTGTGCGTGTGTTGACGCTATATCTGCGCAGACGACTCAAGCCATCATCAAAGAAACCCTCGCAGGCAGAAAGAATATCTCTCCGCAAAACGTGTACGAAACTGCTCAACTCTATGCTGCTGGAGCCCTCAAGGTCGCTTGTATCGGACTTCAATGTGTAGGATTCAACAAGGCCCTTTACTATGCTATTCTAGACCAGGTTGCGAAGCTGAGCAATGGGAAACGGAAACAAGGAGCATACGGCGACGGGAGTGGGGCTGATGTGATGAGGGCCTGCACGGGTACCCCTGGTCACCATAGTCGCACAGGATCGAGAGATATCATCGATGGCCTACCTGGCTTGCAGGTATCAGGTCGTCATCAGGAAGAAGGTGAAGGCGAAGACAAGGCACGCTAATCTGAACTGGAATTGTGGTCGCTTCACTCTTTTCGGACTCTTTTTTTTTTTTTACTCCATTCGGTCTTTTGTGTATTCTGGGACTTCTAGAGGAATGCAGTGTATGATAGGCAAGGTGATGACATGTATCGTACAATCCAGGGATCCATGTGCAATCCATAAACTGGTTTTAACAGCAAAGTGACAAGAACGAGCTTCTCGACAGCGTTCAAAGTTTAGTGGCAGGTGCTATTCTCAGGGCATTGTACCTTGCACCACCGTCGAGTAGGATGTGAGCACCAGTGATATGAGCAGATGCAGGGGACGCAAGGAATAAGGCAAGGCCAGCCATGTCTTCTGGGGTACCATACCGACCTATGAATGGGTCAGATGGAGCCGAAGGGATGAGACTACCAGGGTGTCAACTTACCAGTTGGTTGAATAGAGTTGAAGGTTTCTTCGCCCACAGTTCTCATTCCAAACGCGGTCATTTTACTTGGGAAGAGGCTGAGATGAGGAGCTCAAAGTGAGATGGAAGAATCACCAGTAGAAAATCATACGAACCCGGGTAGTATAGCGTTGACACTGGGATATAGAACACGATATCAGAATCAGGGCGCCGGTGTCAATGGATAAGGACGTACGTGACATGGCTAGGACCAAGCTTCGTAGCCAAGACGGAAGTCAAATGGTTCACTGGAGTGGTAGCATGAGCATGCAGTTGGGGTTGGAATAGAGATCACGTATATACCAGCAGCTTTACTGGGTTGATCTAGGCACTTATGTTAGTGGCAAGTGGGGAAGACATAAGGCTTCAGCGACGCACAGCTCCATGTACCATTGCCGGGGGCGCTTAGGAAGCCTTCAGCGCCCGGTTCAACCGATGCCGTGGAAGAGATGTTGATGACACGGCCAGGATCATACGCATTTGAGTCTTTGCATAGTAGGTCAGTGAGACTAAGTAATGACTGAGCTCAATACGAGGGCCAAAAAGTAAGGAAAAATACCCTGCAGTCACTGTACAGGTCGAAAGATCTGGATGAGATGGCCAAACGTCAGAGTGGATGAGACGTACTGTAGAATATACTCTTCACGTTCACGTTGAAGACATTGTCCCATCCCTTATCTTCAGGAAAGTCATCGTATGGCCCACCCCAAGTGATCCCTGAGTTGTTAACAAGAACATGCAGCTTAGATTCACGTTTTTTAAATTCGCTGATGAGAGCATCACATCCTGCTTTGGACTTTCGTAGCTGTAGCCGAATTCTTCTTGACACCTCAAAGGAATGTACTCACGCCGACATTTGCTACAATGTAGTGCACTGATCCAGTAGCGTCCTTGCTCAGTTCGGCGACGGCCTAGGGTCCGTAAAAATCTGCTCGTTCCTCATGAGAGGTAGATGACGCACCTCTTTCAATTGCGATTCCTTCCGTGACGCGATATACACCTTGGCGCCATTTTGTGCAAATCCTCCTGCAATCATCTTTCCGATTCCGGAGCTCCCTCCCGTTACAAGGACTGTTCAGCGAATATGCTATGAGAAATCAAATTGCCGATTGACATGGTGAAGGGTGACCTATTTTGCCCTTGACATTGAATAAGGATGGAATCGCGAGATCTGAAAGCATGTTTGAGCATTTCTGAGGACTCTCAGGCCTTGAATACGCACTTGGTGAAGCCATGGGTGTCGAAATGTGCAGGAGTGGTACAGTAGTACCAGAGTGAAGAGACCGATGTTAAATACGAAGAGAACTCGGCCCAGCGGACAGCTATTAGCCGGAGATTTTCTCTCTGTGGCTGTGTATAAACATGTGATGATTGAGAGTGATTGAGAGCTAGTGTTCAAGGAAAGTAACAAAACTTTCGCCTCGTTTATTCGATCGAGAGAAACAATTTCCCTTTGCACCCGCTCTAAGAGCCGTGTTTTCCCTACTTCCAGTATTTCGATCACAGGTCACGGAGGGTCCATCCGAATGTTGTCGGAAGCTTGATTACTTAATCTTCGGGCCGGCCGCGCCAAATTGGGCTCCCAGCGACCCCGTAGACGTGCCATGTCGACAGCCCCTTCATCTCCGCACTGATTTGCACTGCAGCAAGTGAAAGGAAACCTGTAAGTCATTATATTTCTGATTCTCAATGACTTCCATATCAGGTTTTCGTTATATAAAGACAATCCGTCATTGTATTAAGGGAGGGCGGCATTTTGGTGAGGGTGTTGGGGTCCAGAAGCTTCAGGAAGCTTCAACGTTACACGTGCATAGATTGCCATCAATACCTTGCTCTCATGCCTCGAGTGCTAGAAAGGAAAGCGCTATACCATGTCCGAAAAATTCCGGGGTCACAGGCCATCCGAATCAATCGAAATACCCCAGTATTCCAAGATGCATTGCTTTGCATCCAATCAACCATATCCTTGACGAGAGCTACGTCTTCGGCTCCGCGGATCTTCCGTCGGGTTTCGTGCCATAGTGTTAGCAAGTAGATGATAGATTATTGAGGGTCATTCGCACCGAGTTTGAATCTGCACGATGGGCTCGGTAGCAATTGTTAGCGTTCTGTCCTTTTGCATATTGCAATTACTGAGGCTTAATGTATAGGACCAGTGTGGCTGCAATATACCATTGATCACTCGGTACGTAGTAGTGGTTCTCCTATCTTCAGACGATCGACCTGGACTTCACAGTCTGCAGATTCTTGGACATTCCCGCGAGCTTGTTCCTTCACTAAGCGGTTGTGATCGTTCTCAGGACACCTTCGGCAAGGAACAATTCAAGCTTGCTGACTCAAAGGCAGTCATATTCTGCCGTCGATGCCTTCAGAGTAACAAGTATATTGGACCATTACCTTAAGTACTAACAAGTTATCGAATGAAACCCTGTTCTTTATTCACTCATTAAAATCCAAATCAGCAGACCACTCCTCGTATTGCTCCAACTCTTCCTGCATCTGCCTCAATTTCGCTTTCACTTTAGCCACGGCATCTTTACCCAACACCAATCGTAGCGGTGGATTATCTAATCGTGATAGCTTCAAAATCGTCTGGCTGAGTTTGTCCGGATCCCCTTTGACCGATTGAGGATCGAGTTGGTCGAGAGCCATTCTGAATGCTACCCCTTCAACAGTAGGATTCGTGTATAAGGGATGTGCGTAGATCTTGTACGACCGGTCCCTGATAAAATTTGTTCGAAATAGGCTCGGCTCTACAAGAGAGATCTTGATATTCCAAGCGGGATCAATTTCCTTGGAGAGACATTCTGTGAAACCGTCCATGGCTGGGTAAAGTGATCAGAAAGCATCCGAGCGGGTGAACAAATAGTATCATTACCGTGCTTTGAAGCTACGTAGTAGTTCATTGCTCCACCAGCAATTAGCCCGTAATACGAGCACATCTGTATGAGTCTGCCACCGACAGGCTTGTTGACATCGCGGAAGAAAGCAATAGCTTCTCTAGCGACGCTGCACGATCCCCAGAAATTGGTCTAAAGCGGACCCTAAGTTGCGATCTTCCCAGCGAGTATCATCACGTACGTCAAACAACCCACGAGCATCTTCCTCCGGCACAGCTTCTGCCTCTCCTGCAAACGCATAACCAGCATTATTATACACCACGTCAATTCTTCCAAAGAACTCTTTGGCTTTCTTGAACGCTGCCGTAATTTCATCCTTCTTGGTGACATCTAGCTTAACCACGAGAAGCTTCTCTTCCGGATAGACCTTTTGAAGATCTGCGAGCGACTCGGGTCGGCGAACAGTGGCAATGACGGCGTCTCCAGCTTGGAGAGCAGCTTCTGTCATTGACCGGCCAAAACCAAGACTGGATCCGGTGACTGTAGCATCCTGTCAAAGGGAGGAGAAGGGATTGGAAGGAGTACACGCACTGAACCAAATCCTACGGGTATTCATGATGGCGGCTGATGGGTCTTGGATTTCAGTGGCAGAGGCACGACGGTTTGCAGGTTGCTCTCCGAAAGGACAGGTATAAGTCTGTCGATTCAAAACTACACTCTGCAGGGGGCGGCCAGCGGTGAAATGTTGAAATCCGAAAGGTCGAGAGTGGTCGTGCGAATTTCACTCGGCACACCAACGCCAGTTGGCGGACATTCAAGCATGACATCACGATACGCGTTCTCGCCCAACCAAGTCCACGATCCTCTAATACCATTGCCGAGAAGTTCAAGGTCAAAATCCTTGATTTTCGCACATGATTTTGCTTCGTGACCCCAGCCCATAATTGAGGTTGCCAATTAGAGCGTCAGTAAAAAGCAATCAACAATATACTACTCATCACGAGTCACCCAGATCTTTCGCGTTCTTCCAACTTAATGCATCGGTAAGCCAAAGCTGAAAACAGGGAGTAAGGTGCACTGATGGGTGTGGTTGTGGGTGTAGGCATAGGGCATAGTGTTAGACATAGGGGGATAGCCGTGGTCGCGGTCGTTTATGCTTGGACCTTCTTCGACAATCGCTACCACGATGACAACATAGAAACCAAGATGGACACTGACACGGACACGTTTGATCATTTTTCTTTAAGCGAAGAGACGACATCCAACCTGTTTCATCGGAAGAGTATCGGAAAGCATCAGAAATTTGGCGGCGAACCACAAAAACGTCGGAATGCGTCGGCGTCACACCAACTCTCCGCGCGTGCCTCCATAATTCGAAAGCAGCCCGACTAGACTCTATAGTCTGAGTAGAACAAGTCTTCAAGTCCAGGTCCCTAATGCAGGTACAAAGACCGTTGTAACGCCCAGGAGGTTAATATGATGAATTGTTGAGAAATTGAAATCATCCATGGTCAACTCTTGTTGTTTCGGATGGGCCAAAAAAGTTGGTCAATGGCAGGCAGAGGTGGTGCTTGGGTGAGAGAAAGCGCTTCTGAAATTGTTATTCAAACACCTCTTGTACCGGTACCGCCATCATCAAATCTTTTCGCACATTATTGACCAGCTTAAACGTTTTACCAGGCTATTGCAAATCTCTTGAAATATCTCGGTGAAGGACTTGGCGTCAGTCATGCGAGGTATCGCACTTGCTCAATTGGTTGATATTCGAGTAGCCTGGTGAGCCCCATGTGGTGTAATATTCCTCCAAGTTCTAACTTTGATGGCAATTGCAGGTACCTTAACTCGTATCCGAATTGTCAATGTTCGACACTAAAAAAGCTCAGAAGTACCGTGTTTTTTCCGTCAGAACCTCTGTCCAGCATTGTGCAGCGCTGTGGTAGGCGGATAATTGGTTCTTTTGAGACGGGCCGGCGACAACAAACAAGCAACCTGATTCCTCACCTGAGCATTCACAACCTTTATTCTTAACCGCCAAATATCCGACACCTTCATAAAAGCTGACGTCGAGAAGTCCATGTTGTGAAATTCAGCTACAATGCTCTTTGTATCCCTGTCGGTCGTCCTCGCCTTCGTGCAAGCTGTAATAGCAGCTTCCAGGACATCTCCTCCTTCCGGTGCTCTTGTGGTCCGTGCAGGAACCAGCACTTCTGGAGAGTACAAGACAGTTCAGGCTGCGGTCAATGCGCTGCCCAGCGACAGCTCCTCCAGGTCCATCTTCATCTACCCAGGAACATACACCGAACAAGTTTACATCACAAGACCAGGCCCTCTGACCGTGCGTGATTCTACTAACACCGTATATCGGCGTGTTACTTAACCCTTCCCCTAGATCTACGGGTACACCGATGACACGTCTTCCTATAGCAGCAACCAAGTGACTATTCAATTCAACAAAGGACGCGATGTTGCCGCATCCAACGATGAGACTGGAACTCTGCGTATTCACAAGGATGATTTCAAGATATACAACGTCAACCTGAAGAACACGCGCGGAGCCGGTACTCAGGCTGGCGCTATCAGCCAGTACGGCAACCGTGTCGGATTCTATGCATGCGGATTTTACGGTTACCAAGACACCTTGTACGCCAACGCGGGAACTCAAGTCTACCTCAAAAGTTATATTCA
Organism: Moniliophthora roreri; assembly: GCA_001466705.2. Classification (NCBI taxonomy): domain Eukaryota; kingdom Fungi; phylum Basidiomycota; class Agaricomycetes; order Agaricales; family Marasmiaceae; genus Moniliophthora; species Moniliophthora roreri. Next base: position 10,555 of record LATX02000193.1, read on the forward strand.
AGTGAGAAACAATGAATTGCCGTTCAACAGTATGACTCAAGTCTCACTGCAAACAGGGAAAGACCGATTTCATTTACGGACGCCAGGGACGTGCATACTTTGGAGGAAACACCATTGCCGTATCTGGTCCTGGATACATCACCGCCTCTGGAAGACAGTCTGACGATGCAGGAAGCTGTCGGTTCTTTCCCAACCTTCAACTCGAACATCCTATTGATAAAATGTTACCCTAGATGTCTTCAATTCTAACACGGTGGTTCAGGCATCTGGAGCAGAATCTGGAACTAGTGGAGGTTACTACTTTGGAAGACCATGGGATGGTACATTCTTCCCCACTCTATGTGACTAGTATATGCTGACTATTGACTCTGAATGGCTTCCAGTCTACGCCAAGTAAGTTGATGCTGGCCTCATAAACGCGAGGCATTACTAACTCACTTTTGCAGAGTCATCTTCAAGAACACTGTTCTTAATGTCGCACCGAACAAGGCTCTTTGGACCCTCTGGAATGGAGATTCCAATAGTGTCTCACATGCGTTTCTCGCGGACTACAAGACTTCCGGCTCTGGTGCAAGCGGTCTGGCTCGCGCTAGCTTCGCCAGACAATTGAGCGACAGCGAGGCCAACAGCTACACCATCTCCAGTGCTGTCGGCAGTGATTATGCCAATTGGGTCGATATGTTGTACTTTGTGTAAGGACTGGCTATCGAATTCGGGACGCACTGCAGGAGTAAATACCATCGCATCGCTTGTATTCTAGTGATACCAAATAAAACGAGAACATTACTCGCTCTGGTTCGATAGCAGGGGGTTCTATTGCCCTGCAGGATGACCGAGCGCTCCCGGCCTCCTGGATATCAGCACATGTGGGCGAACTTGAAGTCTTGGAAAAACTGTACAAGTTAATTCGCTTGTACTTGCTTCCTCTGAGAGACTCACTAGCCAAAGAGAATCAAAAGTATCGAGGATAGTTTAACGGACATCATACCCAGATGCACGGCTCTGAGGCTAATCACAAATACGAAGTATCTACCCAGTCTGCATAATCTGCTCCGACTGCACTTGATATCGAGTAGCTTCTTGCCTGATCGTCACTCAACTGCTTTGCAAAACTAGCGCGGGATAAGCTGTCTGCACCAGTGCCTGAGGTCTTATAGTCGGCAAGGAAGGCGTTCGAGACACTGTCAGAATCGCCATTCCAGAGACTCCAGAGGGCGGGGTTGGGTGCGACCTGGAGAGTGGTGCTCTTGAAGATTACCCTGCAGAGGAATACGATTAACGAACAGTCAGTGATTGTAAGTATGAGAATCAGCTCACTTGGCGTAGACGTCCCAAGGTCTGCCAAAGTAATAACCTCCACTAGTTCCAGACTCTGCACCCGATGTCTGAACAACTGTGTTTTCCTCGAAGACATCTGGTCGGCACGGTATCAGACAATCATTCGACGGAATGCCACATACGTTGACTTACAGCTTCCCGAGTCATCAGACTCGCGGCCAGAAGCAGTAATGTAGCCAGGACCAGAAACGGCGATCGTGTTGCCACCAAAGTACGCGCTACCTCGTCGACCATAGATGAAGTCTATTTTTCCCTGGGAATGAAAGAATATTGTCAACTGAGTGAAGCAAGATAGCCTCAACTTTGACTCGCCTCAATATAGCCCTTGAGGTAAACCTGAGTTCCATCGTTGGCGTAAAGGGTGTCCTGATATCCGTAGAATCCGCAGCCATAGAATCCCACACGACTACCGTATTCGCTGAGGGCACCAGCCTGCACACCTGCTCCACGCGTATTTTTTACATCAACATTGTACATCTTAAAATCATTCGTATGAATCCGAAGTGTGCCAGACGCGTCGTTCGAGCCAGCGGTATCGAGCCCCATGTTAAAAGCAATGACAGCTTGGTTTCCGCTGTAGGAGGATGTATCCTCAGTGTACCCGTAGATCTAGAGTACCTCAATAAGCCTCTCATAGAATCCTCGAGAAAAGCTGCTCTCACCGTGAGCGGACCACTACGAGTGATATCAACTTGCTCGGTATACGTTCCAGGATATATGAAGATCCCTTGTTCAGACCCATCGTCAGGCAAAGAATCAACTGCAGCCTGGACACTTGAATACTCTCCAGAGTTGCTTGTATCTGCGCGGACGACGATGGCGCCTGAAGGAGGTTCTGTGCGAGAGGCCCCAAAGACAGCGTACGTACAGGCGAGGACGACCGACAGGGATACGAAGAGCATGTGGGGTGTGCAATGTGGATAGTGAAAGCTCTCCTTCCTCTTTTTTAACCTGTTTCCGGATCAATGACGAATTTAGGTCGTTGTTCAGGACATACCTACTCATCAGCCGGGAATGGATATCCCACTGTGCTTGGATTCTTCCTTTCCCAAATGGCTGAGTGCCACCATCGGCAGCCTGAACGGAGAAAACGCGGTGGTTCCGGCTCAGTTGAGGGTGTGGATGAAGGTGTTCATGTCCGTCCTTTCGCAGTACTGGCGGTAAGGCAAAGGTGAGTTGAGTACTGATGCGTGTATTCGGATAGTCACGTACCTTGGTTCTGAGTTCTTTTTCTCTACATTGCCTCTACAATTTTCCGGCTTGCAGGCAAGTGTTTCTCCTTGTATCCACATTTTTCCGCTTTGGTGAGTCGATAAAGAAACTAGGTTCGATGGCACCGTGTAAACTAGTCAGATCAAGTCAAAACAGTTGCCGTCCGATTTCCCGACCGAAAATGATTTCCTATATCGTACGAGAGCTGTTCGATGGCATCAGATTTCCCATCCTTTCCATGTCACGCCCATTTAGACTCTTGTAAACTTGCATTCTCAGCGTCTCTTGCTTCTTCTTACCATCTTATCACTATTTATCCATCAATCCTTTCATAAGCTGCTCAGAGAACCGACGTTCATTGCCAGTGAGTAGCTCATGCATCCAGAGCTCACCAGTGAGCATGGATGTTCTCATTGGCTGTGACTCCTCATGTCTGATTGAGGGCAGAAGTGATGCAACAGCACCAATCACAGCAGCAATAGCTGCATGCTTTTGGTTGTGACGTCGACGTCTCTTCTTGAGATGATCATGATGCTGTTGTGCTGTTGAGGGGGTGCTGACCATTAAGAACTGCACGACGATGAAGGAAAGAAGACAAAGTTGATCAATCTATCTATAAGGATGATGTGACTCATGTGTGACTATCCGCCCAGCATCCGTTTCGGCGACATCGGGCATCTTGATAGGACGTCCGTAGTGCCATCGAACGGCACCTAGCAAATGGTGATGCGGTGACGGTCCGTGCTACACCGCGCGTTAGGCTACACCGTATCATGACGGCCAGTCAATCCAGACTTTCACGTGGCAATCTTTCAATTCTTGTTAGAAAGTTACACTCAAGTTACGGAGGGAAGTGACAGATTTACAGTAAATGCGTGAGGATAGTGGAGGGTTAATGCATGAATCAGAACCGAAACAAAGAAACAAAAATCCGCGTCCATTAATTACACCAACCAGTGTTTGAGAGAAGCAGGAAAAGCGACTAAAGTCAAGAATACGTATAAAAGAAAATGCATACAAATCAATCATCCAATGTCCATGTCATCACCCCTCGGTAACTTGTCCTTCCCTTTAAGACCGAACGTCCGGTGTTTTGGAGGGCCGTTCTCAATAACTCCTTCCATCTTCGACATCCCGTTAACGTACCCGTTCACCCCGTCAGCATTCTCCTGCGCGCCTGATGCCGACAGTAAGCCCATCCTTTCCTTCATGATATCCTCGACCTCATCCTCCAAACCCTCGAATATACTCTTCTCCGGAATACCCCAAATACGCCCAGGATTTTCCCTCTCCTTCGCATCAAACACACCGCCGACAGTATCAACCCATTGCCTCCGCGTCTCTACAAGCTGTTTCAGCTGTTCTGTGACCACCAACTCGTTCGTGTCTGGGTCTGGGCCGAGACCGAGAGCAGCGGGACATGGTGGAGGTGGTTGTCCTTCTGTATCACCATTCATTCCAGGCGCAGGCGTTCCCGAAGTGCTAGCCGGCAGACCATTCAAAACCGAGTCTCCCCTCTCTTTATCCTTGTCCTTTTTACTTTTCTTCCTTCCCTTGGTAGTCCCAGAGTCCCGTTTCTGCAGTTTGGCATAACAGGAATTGATATTTTTATCAATTGAATCCCGCAAGTCAAGATACTCTTGATACGCCAAACGATCTCGTGCGATAGATGCCAGGCGCAACTTTCGCGCTCGGTTTACAGCTGACACGTATCGGAGCTCTGCTTGTGCATGACGAAGAGCAGTGGCAATGGGGTCGTCGACCTTATCAGAGTAATCGGGCTGTAGAAACAAATCGTCAATGAGCGAGTGCTACACTCTCAAGGGATATGAATACGTACCATGCCATTCGCATCTGTCGCGACTGTCTGCGCAACCTTTCCTTCACCATCGGGCGCACGGGGACCCAATAGTCCATACGCTCGCATGGTATCCCGAATTCTTGTCTCCAGGTCTGCCACGCTCACCACTCTTTCTCTCTTGGACGCCGCAGCCCCACTTCCTCCAGGTCGACCTTCCATAGCGTCTTCAGCCGCTTTTACACCTTCATGTGCTCATAGTCAGTCCCGCCATGAGAGTGAAAATCAAACTACGGACCTTTCCAGCTGTTCATCGCTCCCTCGATCGGCATCAACGCAGATATCAACCTTTCGGTGAGCGGTCCATGTCCCCTGCCTTCATGAACTAAATCGTCCTCTTTCAACGTAGATGGATCCCAGTGCGGTTCTGGTGCCGCAAAACTTGTGTTATGCGGATCCCAATTCTTACTGTCTTTGTCGTCTCCCACTACGTTGAGAAAAGCATAGATCGGTGTCAGCCAAAAACAACAAAGTCAGACAAAAACGTACCTGGAGCTACCACGGCGTTATCAATCTCCTCCCAAACGCTTTCGTACCATCTACCCAATTTCGGCATGACAAAAGGCTCGACTATGTCTCCTTCCCACTCGAGAAAGCCTACGTCTTCCTCCTTGACATTCCGTATCCAAGGCTCTACGCTTGCGTAAAATGTATTCACCAAGATTTGGCTGGGAACTTTAAGTTTGCTAAAGTCGTCGTGAACGTCAAGAGGGTGTAACGGGTGTGCGAGGTGCGAAGAGGGCTGTCCGTGAAGGATAGGTGGATCATCAGGTAATTGAGAGTGTCGTAGAGGAAATCCAGTGCTTGTCGAGGCTGATGGGTCGGCTACTTGTGAAGAGGGGGCTGGCGTGGAGTTGGAGGTAGATGGAAGTTGTTCTGCTGAAGTCGATGCGTCAGCAGACGAGGATGATGATGCTAGTGCTGCGGTGTAGTGCATCTGTATAGGTGCAGGCTGGGGTCTGACGGGGAGCAAAGGTGCCGATAGGGAAGCGGGTAATGTGAAGTCGGGTCCAGTAAACTAGTCAAATATTGAGCGCTTCCATTGACAGATTTTTTCTCTACGAGGGAAGGCTACCTTGAAAGGTGTTCCGCTGCTGCTTCCGCCTACGGAACCACCTCCAGTATAAGTTTTGGTTGACCCAACAGACACCTTATGTGCATGTGAACCTGACGGATGTGAAACTGAATGATGATTTGAAGACTGGATAGTGAACTAATTAGTTAGTCAGTTGATATTTCTCAGGGTAAATGAACACACATTTGCACTGGCACTTGACCCTACAGCTGGCTTGATGCCTTTCGCCAGCGGTGATTCTAAAGAGCGCGAACCAGTTTGTGCCACCATTTGCAATTGTTGTTGAGATGACAGGTGTCACAGGAAAGCCCGAGAACGGGGGTTCAAAGGTTGGCCCAAGCATCGATAATAACGGGAGGGGGTGTTCCATGTACAAATTGAAATGGCAATGAGAGTGAAATGGTTGAAAAGTAAGTGCGTTTGACCTAAAACGAGGACTAGGAAAGACCACGACATACCTATCTCACCGTCACTTCCTTCGTTATCTCTCTTTCGCTTCTTCTTCTTCTTCTTGTCTTCAGATCTACAACATGGCAAAGCAGAATGTAAGGTTGACGTGGAGAGAGAGAACACCTCAGTCAGTGTGATGTTAATTGATCGATAGGCCTACTTACCCTCTGGGATCAACGGTGCCCTTAACTGAAGATGGCCCGCTTGAGCCGCTGTTAGCGAGACGCTGCCGTATTGCGCCTGTTGACTCTGGGGTATCTTTTTGAATAGCTGAGTAACCCGAAAGTCCTATAGATGAATGCCGAACTTACAATCTCTCTCCTTTTTAATTTTCTCCACTCTTTCGCCCAGACCACTGACGCTACTTCCAGCTCTCCTCACCGACGAACCACCGTCGGTCATTACAGATACACTTGACCCCCTTCGTTCCCGATTCCTTTCCCGTTCTTTTTCCCTGTCCCGCTCTCTGCTTCTGGCATCATCCAATCTTTCTCGACCTTTCCCCTTATCTCTCTCCCTCTCCTTCATCCGCTTGTAGCTCTCTTCAATTGTCTTCGCATCTGCCTCTGCCTTTTTCGCTCGTTCCGTACTCCGTTGTTTGAGCGTCTTTAGCTCAGATAGCAAAGATTCGAGTTCTTCCGTCGGCGGGATTTGATCTTTATTGAGAGGTTGAGTGAGAAGCGAAGAACGCAGAGGCGGGACTGCCTGGAATGGGTGAAGCATGGGTTCGTTGCTGACCGACGAGATAGCAAAATTACAGATTCAGGAGTGACTGAGAATGAGCCAGATATCTGTAGGTGATGTGAGATGACCGAGTTTTCGACGTAGCGAACAGATTGAGATCTATTAACCGCTATTTCGACCACAATTCCCTGGTTTGATTCAGAGTATTCTGCAGTGCCACGCAGCCCGAGAGGCCTTGTAAAGAAGCCAATTCCGATAACTTCGCCGTTTTCCGGTTATGAGAGAGAGATATAGAGGAAATAAATTAGGGAATTTGAGGTGGATGACCGCGTCGGTCGAGGTCAGAAGCAAACACTATTAGTGACCACCGGTCACCGGTTAGTCACACATTAGTCACGCGTACAGGTCACCAGCGTTTACAGGGCGCGACTTCCTCACTCGCTGATGGGAACTTTTCTCCTTTTCCTGATTTTCCTCAACCGATGCGTCTGTGCCTGTCAAGAGCCTTATAAATGCAAACTAGCGAAATTGGCTCAAGTAACTCTTTCGAGGGCAACGAACGCGACGATATCGAACTCTCAAGTCTTCGTCATTACTCTGGGTCTCCACCAGAGTCAAGCCGACTACACCAAAATGCCAGGTCATACGACCTAGAGGACGGTGACGACGACGATGAGGAAGCATTGCTGGGGTCTAGGGGGGATAGCAGGAGGGACAACACTAGTCAAGTTCAACGCCATAAGCGCTGGCCGCAGGTGAAGAACATCGTTATAGAGGTCAGTCACACAGGATTCACACCTTTGTCAGTCGCTCATCTCAGTCATAGAGTGCCCCGACCCTGCTTTTCACTACCCTAGGTCTGCTTTTCACTGGGAAGTTACTTGACCAAGTCTCCAGATGGCAACCCATGCAAGTCTTAGACCAGCTTATCATCACCATTCCAGTCATTCTGAATCTCAAGGGAAACCTTGAGATGAACCTCTCTGCCAGACTGGCAACAGCTGCAAATAGCCGCCAGCTGGGCGATCGAAGGGTCAAGCGGAAGATTATTCTAGGAAATTTGGCGTTATTACAGGTCCAAGCCGGTGTAGTCAGCTTGGTAGCTGCGGGCGTGGCATTCGTGTTGGGTTTTGTTTTGCCCAAGGCGACCCCAGGGCAGGAGCAGATTGCGCGTGCAATCCAAAGTGTCCTGCTTCGCAGACGGCCCCTTCCCCACAAGAAGCCTGACACATCTCGCAAGCTTACCATACCTGCTCTTCTCACTGTTCTGACAACGTGCATTCTTTCTGCCTCACTATCATCTATTCTCCTCGGCTCTTTAATGTCCGGGATTGTCCTTCTTTGTCTACATTTTTCTCTTGATCCCGACAACATTGCCCCGCCGGTTGCTTCCTGTCTCGGCGACCTCGTCACCCTCTGTCTTATTGGAGTCACATCCACGATACTCGTTCCATTCATGCATACCCCTTCCATTCTCGAGATACCCCTAGTCATGCTTTTGGTACTCGGGCTGCTTTTGGCAGTCTGGGTATCTTGTCTTTTGTTGACACTTAAAAATTCTCATGTTCGACCCTTGTTGACCCAGGGTTGGTCACCACTGTTTGGCGCCATGATAATCAGCAGCGGAACAGGTATTGTGTTGGATTTGTTCGTTAGTCGGTATGAGGGCTTTGCCTTATTGGCAGTGGTCATCTCAGGTAAGATATTACCTATGTAGATTTCACACCAGTCTGACCATATTCATTTCTTTGTAGGTCTCCCCGGAGCCGTAGGCGCCATTTTCACCTCCCGGTTGTCAACCGCATTGCATCTAGAGTCCGTGCAGCAACAGTCACGCTCATCGGTCGAGCACGAAAACGAAAACGAGCACATCACTGCAAACCCCGACGATGCCGACAGATTCAGCCGGACCAAAAACGCGGAAGAGCAACGATCGATGTACCCCACGCCATCTTCTTCCCGCTCCCCTTCACCCCCGCAATCGCCGCCGTCATCTTCTCAACACAGAGAGCCGGCTGGAGAGTCCCCACCAGCCCCCACACGCACTGTACCATCGCCCAAATTGGTTATGATCACTCTCTTACTCATAACGTTACCTGTGGAGCTCATTTTTCTGAGCATTCTCCGAGGATTTGGCTGGCTTCGTCTTCCACTTGGATTCGTCTCGTTCTCGGTTGTGTTCTTTTGCACTGCTGTAAGTGTGTCATAATACACTCCAAGATCCCTCTCACTAAACGTCGACAGGTATTGCTATCGCTCTTTCTTGCGCGAGGCCTCACGACCTTCCTCTGGCGTCGCGGACGCGATCCCGATATTTATGCATTACCGATTCACTCATCGGCGATGGACCTGATTGGGCAGTCTTTACTGGTAGTGTGCTTTGAGATCGTTAGGAGACTGGGGCTCCTGTAAAGCTTGCTAAGTTAGGATGGATTGATAAACGGAATAACAAGGGACGGAACGTTCAATTTCTGATCCGCCAACTGCTTTTGAAGAAGTTTGGCCAGTGTGATTAGCCAGTGTGATCGAATAAGTCCGATCAACTAAGAATCATCCGCCACCTTCCGCCACCCGCCGCTCGCTGACGCCTTTTATGGTTTGTCGCTGAGCCTCACCTTATCTTTATTGCGTCTCACACTCATCTTATGGGGATCGACGACAAGAAAGTGCTTGTGTATGTGTCTCTTTCATGTTTCGTGTGTCTTAGCTCATGTTACTTAGGGTCGTCTTTGGAGTTGTAGTAACCAATGTGACGTGTTCCGCCGTACTCATCCTCATTGCAATCGTCCTCATACATCCCGCGTCAAGAAGTTTGGCGGATAGAGTCAGCTTCCGGATTACGACTTATGCCATGGTCGCTAGGTGGCCAGGACGCTTTTTGTTTACCCGAACTCGCTAACTCATCTCTGCAGTATGGGGCAATGCGCCGCCGGTGTCGCCCTGTTCAAGGTTCCAAAATCACAATGTGCTTTTCCTATGTGGCTGTCAATGGTATCCCTCACGCTCTTTGCTCGAAGTCTAGCTCATGCTGTCTCTTCAGTTCACATGGACGCTTTCCGCGTTCTTATTTTTTTGCATCGCGCTAAACCTGCAGTAAATTCCTCGAATATCGTTCCTAAACCCCAACTCTGATCTTGGTCACTACAAGACTTGTCCTGGTACATGGTGTGAACGGACAGCAGATGGAGAAGTACTATGTCGGAGTCAGCTTGCTCCTAGCGATAACGCTGTCTGTGCCTCCCTTCGCCGCAGATCAGTACGGGTGTGTTCGATCCCAGATTTAAGATGCACGCTCCCATGTTTACTGGTTGTTCTTGCCAAGCTGGGATCCACTCTTCGATATTTGTTGGTACCGCAGCAGCGATATCAGTGAACGTCTCAAGTGGCAAGTAAGTCCGTTTCTGATATCACATACACTCACTAACCAGCTTTCCATAGATATTCTCTGAATATAGCAGGTCGATCTTGTGTGTCGTTTGCGAGCTAGTTTCGTTTAGCGTTGTCATATGGTATCTATTCCGTCGGAGGGTACTTTCCTGCCAGTGTTACGAGCAGTGTGCAGTGCTCAACACTTCATCAGATCTTTCTTCGCGCTCGCCGACAATCCCAGAGCAACAGTCACGATACAGTGTCAGTCCGGCATGATCTATTGACCAAAGTCGTCTTGCGAACCGGTAAGAGCTGCAATTTCATTCAGCATCTTTCCAATCTTGACTCCCTCATGCAGCACTCTATCCTGTGGTATCTTTGGTCGTTAATATCATGACTATGTCGGTTAGCATCTTGGCTAATAGTTCTGGTTCGGATGCTAAAACGGTCAGTGGTTATCAATCTATTACAAAAATTGAAGTACCCATCTACGCTAGGATTACCTCATGCTGCTTGTGGGCCCAATCATTTGGATAATACGAATAGCTGTGTATTCTCTGTTGGCTGTAACAGATCCAGTACGTTCATTTCGATACCAAGCTTACTTGGCTAACGCCATTTGAACAGTCACTTTTACGAGGTTTACGTGCCATCCGCGAGTCTCGCAGACAGACGCAAAGTGGCATTTATGGTAGCAGCACGTTCTCGCCGGTACCTTTGTCTTCAATAGGACAGCTAACAGAAATCACCACCGAACAGATGAACGAGGTAACGGATAGGACGTTCGACAAAATGGATTCTACCAACATCTCCATTGATGCTAGAGATATTGACGCAGAGCTTGGCGTGGACCCCTACCCACTTGTCCGAGTCGTCTTGTCGAGGCATATGGTCCTAGAAGAGCGGCACATGGTCGAAATCGGGAAGCACCTATGATTAGGGCTGCGAACCGTACCGTATTACGGTTACGGCCGTATAATTTGACGGGTTTTTACGGTGACGGGCGTACATATACGGCCCGTAAAACTTCACCTATGAAATGACTTACGGTTACGGTACGGGCAGTAATACAGGCGTAATACGGGTTACGGGTCAATGAATAGGATAGAACTTGAGAATAATTTTGTAGGTACATGATTATGAATGTAACTTATTGGCGAAGCTTCTTTTCGCACTGTACTCGAGTGAGATGTAGTCGCTTCTTGACCAACATCAGAATCCGAATGGTCTCCGGAGAAGTAGAAGTTGAAGCAAGGTGCAAGCCGAGTGCGAAACACGCCTCGTCATCATTTGCATTTGCTTAGCAAAGCAATTCAAGCCTAACAGGCATCAATCTCGATTCATTTTCGCTGTCTCAGATTCTTTGTTCAACGTTCAACCCGAATTAAGCCTCTTATTTCATATTCGGGGCTGATACAGTTCTACCCAGCCATCCATTGCACAAAATGACAAATTGTCCTAACCCCGGAATAACACCCAAGACTCATGAACACCCTCATAAACCTAGCAAAGCACAGTTATGGGGGTTAGGGCCAAGGTGGGGGGGGGGGTGGTTTTGGCCTCCATTATTGGCTATAACCCCTTGCTGATTTGATGCAACCTCCAAGATTTGGAGTGACCAGTAATATGGGCTCATGCCAAGTTAAGGGAAAAGCACAACAAGTAAAAGTAGGGTGTAACAAGTTACTGCCAGTACAACCAGTTAGCTACGTTATTCCCAGCAACAAAGGTCATGACAAGTTACTTGTATGATTGACCAGTTAGTGGGGCCATAACCACCCATTACTGGTAATGCTAGGTAAGGGTGGTTATGTGTGGTTATGAGAGGTTATGAGGGTTTTTATCATCACCAAAACTGACAAGAAGTTACAACAGTAATAGATTGATATGTAATACAATACATACCTTATAAAATGGCATATAATTATTATGCTCTTTATAACGAGGCTACCTGGTATTGTAAGGCCCATAACATGAGGCAGCACATTACAGGGATTGCAATGAGATGTAGGGGTTATATCATGTTACAGGCAATATATCACGTTACAGGCAATATACTGCATTACAGGTGGTATATTGTGTTATATGTTCTACAATGTATTGTTGATCCTAGATGCAGCCCTGCTTCAATCCAGTCCAAATGAACAGGCAAAAAAATCATATATTGACTCTAAGTATATACATATATACAGGGTAAAGTATTACTAGCAACAATGATATCTGTACAACCCTGGAATCCCCTGCTACAACCTCCATATTCACAGTGGATGGGTATCTAAAGGCAAGAATGAGTAAATATGTTACTAGAGAAAAATCCATAAGAGCAAACTTACCAAACCATATGCCATGGAGAGCAACACTGGTGATCAAAGAACCTAAGACAGTATCATTAGTAAATAAGATAGAAGAGCAAATGATGGAGGCAGACCTTATATGGACATATGAGGGCACTAATGATAGAGTGAGCTTGATCATACACGACATAGGATTTGACTTGTTGGACCTAGGCTTGAAGATGTAAGAATCTATGTTATAAGATCTATGGGAGACATACCTTCTTTCAGATGGCATCTGAGTACTCATGTTACTGATGGGTGTAGTTGGGGTGTTGGCAGCATTGACGGACATTGTTGACAGCATTGGCAGCAGTGAGAGCAGCGGTGTGGCATGATGTTGAGGACAATAATGGTAGTGTTATTGGGGAATGCTGTCAAGGGCTTTGGCATTGAGCATGGTGTTGGCAGCAGTGAGGGTGGTGACATGGCACATAATGTTGGTTGTGTTGCTGGCAGTGACATGTCAAACAGTATCAAGGAATGTTGTTGAGTGTGTTGCTGGCATTGAGAATGGTATTGGTGTTGTTGGTGATGTGGGTGTCAGTGGCAGAGATGGTGATAGTGGGGACAACAATGGTGGAGACAGCGGTGGGGACAATGGTAGAGACAATGGTAAAGACAATGGTGGTGGTTAAGAAGAAAGAAGCGGAGTTTGAAAATTTGCCACATGTTGGAATTTAAGGTCCACTTTGGAGGGGTCTTCATTCATGTGATCACTGCTCATTTTTCCTAGATGTCCTTTGTAAAGGTGCTGTATCGGTGTTGCATCACTCATGCAACCCCTTCATATTCCAATGATATGGTATGTAGCACAATATAATGCCTGGAACTCAATATAATGCCCAAAATGTGTTATATCATGATATAATGTCCACAATGTGTTGTAATGCCCTGTAACCATCACAAGACATTATAACAGGTATGTAATTTTGTTATATTACTATAAAATTATTACAGTACATTCTAACTATGTTATGTTCATCTAGAATAATTACAGACTGTTGCATTTCATGATAATGCCCTGTAACCTGTTGCAGTGGCCTGTCAATTTTGGTGATGATGGAGTGACATCAATAATACCAGTCATTGTCTTGACCTCAGATAGCACACCCAAACAATATGAGCAAAACTATATATATTTTAATCTACATACATACATTCATGTATTAATAAGTAATTAATAAGTAGACATAATGTAACTAGATATACAGCTCAAGTTGTGACTACATTACCTCAAACACTAGCCTTGGAGACCAACTAAAGATACACTGACAATCATGAGCTCAAACATATGCCCCCATATACATTGCAAGTGCTGTTTCAAGTCAAGTCAGTTTATATATACTTGGAGGAATCTCAAAAGACTTACCAGTACATCAGGTATTGTCAATCAATTCTAGAGTAGCAGATGGTCAGCATACACTAGAGTGAGAAGGATAACAAAAACACACCATGATAATTTCTGTCTTCAATCCTAGACATGTGCAAAGTCAGCATAAGAATGTATCATGTTACAGTTAACATACTGGGGCAAGCCAATATAATGGTGCAGGTTAGATGTTGAAGAGAGGGTATGAGTTGGGAGGACAGCAGGAAGTGACAATAAACAATGGCAATGAGAGGGAATGACCATGATAACAAGAGAGCAACAATGATAAGAGAGCAACAATGATGGTGACAACAAGAGGGTAACAAGGGCAGCAATAAGAGGGAAACAACAGTGATGACAAGAGGATAAATANGCCCCAACCCTCTGCCCCAACTCCAAGCCCTCTGCCCAACTCCAACAGCCTTCTACCCTTGAAATGAGGAGCATGACTCTAACGACATGGCAAGCTGCAATGCATAGAATGATTAGTATAAAAATAATAGGTCATAAGGTCAACTCATAAGATATAGCCATATGTTGAAGGGGGTTTGGCACTGTCATCTGGGTCTCCTCTGAGGTGTCTGATGCATCAAACTATCTTTAGTTCTGCAAAAATGATAAGTAAACAGGACATGTACCTTGCTAATACCAAATTTTGCTTCTGACCTATGTCCAGCACTCTGTGCATCATCCAGGTTTCAACAATGAAAGGACAGGAGAAAGGATGCACTAGCAGGAGGGAGTTGTAGGAAGTGGAGATAGTGGTGGTTAGAAAGAAAGAGGTGAGCATGGGGAAATCTAGAGCACAGGGGAGTTTGAGGTGAATAGCACAATTCTTTTTCAAGTTCTTCTCAGCAGTGTTCTTTCCTAAAGTCTCATTCCACTATGCTTCAAGTTAGAGGCTGAAAAGAACAGTTGATTGGACAGATGTCAGAAAACATCAGGTGCATGTCAGATTTTTGCAGATTTGTTGAAAAGCATCTGATAGTGTCCAGTAACATCTTGTTGGGGCTCTCAGTATCTGATCAATCTGATCAGCAAAAGCACACTCTGATGGCTGAATTTCAGGTGTTATTGACACTCTGCTGCACCTAAAGGTTTGGCTGTATATGACAAGACCCCTATGAGCCAGATTGTCAACATGTTAGTGCATCAGTACTATAGTGAGAGTACCTATTCATACAATTACATGTGCCTTGTGGGCAATTTTGTCCACAATACCAAAGGGGTTTAGATGTTTTGTTGATAGATCTCTGCCTTCATCTCATGTTACTTTACAGTTTCTAATATGGTCATCTTACTTTGTTTTGGCATCTAACAGTTCAATCCTCTTGACACTGAAGGTCACTATTCAAGGACTTGTTGTATATGGTGTTATGTGGTTTCAGTGAACCAGTACCACATTGGCCTGTTGCAATGTTGTGTTCAAATTGGAATTTCTTGGTTCTGTCAAAGGGGCCAGCAGAGCTGGAGTGGTTGCTCTCTTCACTGTCCCTAACCATGCAGTTACTTTTTATCTTATAATTCTTGTTTGACTCAGCGAAAAGGACTTAAAACTAGTTGTACTGCCCTAGCTGGCTTCTCCCCATCCAGAGACCAGACAATGACATCTGGCTCTGCACTTACCTCTTCTGGTGTTGTCAACAGCAGGTCTTGCTCTGGCATTGCCATGTTTTCATCTTTCAGCCTTATCTCACCTCTTCTAGCTGTAGTTGATGCTTATTGTGCTACTGGTATCTGTGAGGGTCAGACTGGTCCATGAGACAGTAAAGGGTCTGGGCCTCTGCTAAGGGCTGAAGACGAGGTTACAAGGTTTGTTGAGAGGAACTGAAGAGAAACAAAGGGGAATAAAAAGGAGTTGATTCAACTAAGGAATAAGGTGATTACAATGTTCTTAAATACTGTAGCTAGGATATCAAATATGAATGAAACAAGTACAAAACATGGTGAGTATGAGTGAATTAGGCATTAGTGGAAAGTGTGTGGATAATACAGATAAAGAAAGAATAAAGAAAGTTAGAGATATGATGCTTGCATACTTTGGATGTGGAATTATGGTGAAATGGAGCCCGGATCATGACAGTATCTCACCTGCTGGTCAATCTCTGACTTATCCCTTCCATGTCCTACCTACAAGTTGTTTCACACATAGATTCTGAACATGATCCTTTTGTTGTTCTTTCTGCAGCTGATAAAAAGGTGGTTGTGAGACACTATATCCTTCAATGAAGCTGTACCAAGGCTGATTTAAGGCAAAAGAAGCACCTCCATCATGGGTTAATTGTTTCCAGCAAAAGTCTTGCTGAGAATACATGAGACATTTGCACTAATGTCTGTCTTGTTAGTTGATCCAATGCTAATGTGGCTGGATTCATTTTCTCTGAAGAGCTGTCTAACCTCATCTTTGCTGCATGAGACTGACAAATATCAGGTGTGGAATGGGGAAACCCACCTGCCCCTGTCCCTCTAATCTTGTCTATGGGCTGATAATATGGCAAACTTGGAAAAGACCCAATTTTATTCTTCTTACATTACTTTTGAATCAGAACACTTCAATATGACACAAGATAATGGGTAATAAGGACTAGAGTGAGCCCAGTCTGCTAGTCATTGCCTTAGAGAAGCTATGGTGCACTGGAAAGTATGAAGAGCTATATGATACACTATACAGAGGTGTCTAAGCTGTACTTTCTGACTTATCTATGTATTAGATCCAAAAGCGGATCACTTCCAAAACCTATAGAGAACCTAACTATGGCCCAATGAATGCATTGGCTAGTTAACCAAGCTCTCAAAGTGCTATCAATAGGATTTTAATTTCTATTTTAACTTTCTATAACATCTGCAAAGTGCAACATGCAGTCAATCAGTACAGAGATACTTAGAGGAGACATCAAAACAGAAAGACAACTTAGAACAGGAACGATCACAGAATGATCCTCCTCCAAAGTCAATACACAGATCAAAGTCAAAGCAGGTGATCTCTTAATCAAGAGTTCACTAGCAGCAAAACAGTATGAAATAAACTAACTAGATACAAGGTCATCTTGGAAAGGAGGAAATTACTTCCAAAGGATATCCACTACCTACAGACAGATATGACAAGACATACAAAGAATATCTAACACATAAGAAGTCTTAAATAAGACTGAGCATGCATTGTCAAAGGAGATAGGAACAGTAACAGCATGTTCTAACCTTGGAAAATTTGGCATCTAGGCCTCTGCTGAGGTGCAGATACTAGAAAGGGAAATGCTGTAAAGAAATGGGACAGATACAGCCATCTGCTTGTAGATACCCAAATTAGAGAAAAGAAAATACAAATTATAGAGTCCAGAACACCTGGAGAAGTAGATACCCATGTGGATATGGTCAGATACCCTAGTGGCCAGACTCTATGACACCTGAATATTTCCTCTTTTAGCATCTCAGTCACTCATTTATTATTTCCTGAATTATCAGACATTATTTATATGTTTCTGTAGATATATTCCATGAACCGTTAATGTGCCCCATTTTTGGCATAGACATATAGCAGTGCATTTGCACGTCTAATTCCTAATTTAGTGCAGAATACAGACCTGTGTATACACACAGCTTAAGCACTAGTTGTCAATGAACTAATCAGTCTCTCAGATAGCACTGTGAAACAACTTAGTTGAGGCTTAGTAGACTATACTAGTCCACTACATTGCAGTGAAGTGTCGCTGTGAAGGTCCTTGGTCATAAGTGGGCCAGAAACCACCAATTCCAATCTAATAAAGGAATAGATATCAGTGGGATCTACAGTCTGAATGCACCAGACTGGTTGCAAAAGCAATCACAAGCATTATAACATGCTATTGAGACATTATCATTATGTGGAATGGTATTGAATACTTCAGAAGACCTATATACATAGTTATTGGAACCTATATCCAGTCAACCAACCTATGTGTTGAGCATTCAAGGATTACAAGCTAGGCTATAATTATGAGTATCTCTGCAGAGCCACCATCTAGGCCTAGTGGGACCCTGTATGTTGGAAGCTTGGTGGGATTACACATTCATTGAAATATGGATGAAGAATTGACAACCACCAATCAGATAGAGAGGAAGGAAACTAGAGGAGGAGAAAGAATGTGCTGTGGACCACACATCAGTACCACACTAGTGGTCCTGCACAACATTTGCACAAATATTCCCAATATTGGACATTTTCTACACATAACAGGACTTTTAGACACATATACATTCCTTAAACATATAACATCTTATCTTTTCCCATTATTTTGAGTTTGAGTATTATTCTATTTTCTGGACTGTATATAATGTGATGTACATTAGCCACAAGGCTCAAGCAGCAGCTGGCATCTTGCCTTGCTTCATAGTGGCTTGCTCTGGACACCTGCATTGGTGCTATTCCAGGCAAGTTCACAACAGCATTTTACCAACACCTTCTAGGCATTTGCCAGCTGTCTCTTCTACAAGCCAAGATACCAATCAAAAGCTCTATTTTACTGTACTTTAGTGTGAAATACACTCAAGTCAACCAACCACCTTGCAAATGCATACCAATAGGTTGTGTTTATCTGTTATTTGGATTCTTTTGAGAATTGTACACTATTGGTTGTGTTAGTGCACCAAAACTTGAATAAACACATTGCTTCAGTCACATTCATTGGTGTTTCATTGATCTGAGACTCCTCTGCCACTGGTTCACATTACTGGACCAAAACACTTGCAAACACAGTGCTTTACATTGTGTTCACTCAGTATTGGAGTCTATTAAGAGTCCTTTGCTATTGGGTTGCATCTGTGCACCAAAACCTTACAGAACGTGTTACTTAGATTGTGTTCAACTAGTGTTTGACTTGTTTGAGAGTCCTACACTATTGGTATGCCCCCACAGACCATACCTCTTGTAAACATGTTACTCTACACCACTTTCACCCATTATTGGATTCTATTAAGAGTCCTTGACCATTGGTATGCTCCCATGGACCATAACTCTTGCGAATGTGTTGTTTTGCACCATGTTCATCCATTCTTGGACCTTGCTAAGAGTCCTTGACCATTGGTACACCCCTGTGGACCATAACTCTCATGAATGTGTTGTTTTGCACCGCGTTCACCTATTATTGGATTCTGTGAAGAGTCCTTGACAATTGGTTCACTCCCATGGACCTAATTCTGTCAAAACACACTACTTAGGTCATGTCCAATTCGATTTTGATTGTTCTAAAGTGTTCTAAAATCTTATAAATAATCAAATAAACTCCAAACCCCTTTGAACTTGATCTTTCAACTCAGATCTAATTTATCTTGATGTTGAAACTCTTCACACTTGACAAGTGTTCAACATGATCTTGAAGTAGAAGGATTCTGTCTCCTTTGANTATGGTTATTGGAACCTATATCCAGTCAACCAACCTATGTGTTGAGCATTCAAGGATTACAAGCTAGGCTATAATCATGGGTATCTCCACAGAGCCACCATCTAGGCCTAGTGGGACTCTGTATGTTGGAAGATTGGTGGGATTACACATTCATTGAAATGTGGATAGAGGATTGACAACCACCAATTGGATAGAGAGGAAGGAAACTAGAGGAGGAGAAAGAATGTGCTGTGGACTGCACATCAGTACCACACCAGTGGTCCCACACAACATTTGCACAAATATTCCCAATATTGGACATTTTCTACACATAGCAGGACTTTTGGACACATATACATTCCTTAAACATATAACATCTTATCTTTTCCCATTATTTTGAGTTTTGGTATTATTCTATTTTCTGGACTGTATATAAGGTGATGTACATTAGTTACAAGGCTCAAGCAGCAGCTGGCATCTTGCCTCACTTCATAGCAGCTTGCTCTGGACA
Organism: Moniliophthora roreri; assembly: GCA_001466705.2. Lineage (NCBI taxonomy): Eukaryota > Fungi > Basidiomycota > Agaricomycetes > Agaricales > Marasmiaceae > Moniliophthora > Moniliophthora roreri. The sequence continues at coordinate 30,114 of LATX02000193.1, forward strand.
TCCACATTGGTGCAGTTCCAGGCAAGTTCAACAGTCCTTTACCAATGCCTTCTAGGCATCTGCCAGCTGTTTCTTCTATAAGCTGAGATACCAATCAAAAGCTCTATTTTACTGTACTTTAGTGTGAAATACACTTAAGTCAACCAACCACCTTGCAAACATGTTCCAATAGGTTGTGTTCAACTGTTATTTGGATTCATTTGAGAACTGTACACCATTGGTTGTGTTAGTGCACCAAAACTTAAATAAACACATTGCTTCAGTCACATTCAGTGGTGTTTCATTGATCTGAGAGTCCTCTGCCACCAGTTCACATTACTGGACCAAAACACTTGCAAATGTGGTGCTTTACATTGTGTTCACTCAGTATTGGAGTCTATTAAGAGTCCTTTGCTATTGGGTTGCATCTGTGCACCAAAATCTTACAGAACATGTTACTTAGGTCATGTTCAACCAGTGTTCGACTTGCTTGAGAGTCCTACACTATTGGTATGCCCCCACACACCATAACTCTTCTAAATATGTTGCTCTGCACTGCATTCATCTATTATTGGACTCTGTGAAGAGTCCTTGACTATTGGTATGCCCCTGTGGGCTGTAACTCTTGTGAATGTGTTGTTTTGCACCATGTTTATCCATTCTTAGACCCTGCTAAGAGTCCTTGACCATTGGTATACCCCCACAGACTATAACTTTCATGAATGTGTTTTTTTTGTACTGTGTTCATCTATTCTTGGACCCTGCTAAGAGTCCTTGACCATTGGTACACTCCCATGGACCATAACTTTCATGAATGCATTGTTTTGCACCATGTTCACCTATTATTGGATTCTATGAAGAGTCCTTGACCATTGGTTTGCCCCTGTAGACCTAATTCTGTCAGAACACACTACTTAGGCCATGTTCAGTTTGATTTTGATTGTTCTAAAGCATTCTAAAACCTTACAAATAATCAAATAAACTCCAAACCCTCTTGAACTTGATCTTGCAACTCAGATCTAGTTTATCTTGATGTCAGAGCTCTATACTCACTCTACACACTTGACAAGTGTTCAACATGATCTTGAAGTAGAAGGACTCTGTCTCCTTCAAGCCCCAACTACTGATGGGTGTTTTGTGGAGGATTGATATGCACAAAACCACTGTCTTCAACATTATTCAACATTATCAGACAACACCCAACTTTGTCTGATAATGTCCTTAACCCAGAATAATTCAGACCTTATCTGATGTTATCCGACATTATTCAATGTTTCATAGGTAGCTTCTAACAGGCTCTATTAGGCATCAGATTCCATCTGATCATGTCTGATAGTGTCTAGTAATGNTAAATATGTTGCTCTGCACTGCATTCATCTATTATTGGACTCTGTGAAGAGTCCTTGACTATTGGTATGCCCCTGTGGGCTGTAACTCTTGTGAATGTGTTGTTTTGCACCATGTTTATCCATTCTTAGACCCTGCTAAGAGTCCTTGACCATTGGTATACCCCCACAGACTATAACTTTCATGAATGTGTTTTTTTTGTACTGTGTTCATCTATTCTTGGACCCTGCTAAGAGTCCTTGACCATTGGTACACTCCCATGGACCATAACTTTCATGAATGCATTGTTTTGCACCATGTTCACCTATTATTGGATTCTATGAAGAGTCCTTGACCATTGGTTTGCCCCTGTAGACCTAATTCTGTCAGAACACACTACTTAGGCCATGTTCAGTTTGATTTTGATTGTTCTAAAGCATTCTAAAACCTTACAAATAATCAAATAAACTCCAAACCCTCTTGAACTTGATCTTGCAACTCAGATCTAGTTTATCTTGATGTCAGAGCTCTATACTCACTCTACACACTTGACAAGTGTTCAACATGATCTTGAAGTAGAAGGACTCTGTCTCCTTCAAGCCCCAACTACTGATGGGTGTTTTGTGGAGGATTGATATGCACAAAACCACTGTCTTCAACATTATTCAACATTATCAGACAACACCCAACTTTGTCTGATAATGTCCTTAACCCAGAATAATTCAGACCTTATCTGATGTTATCCGACATTATTCAATGTTTCATAGGTAGCTTCTAACAGGCTCTATTAGGCATCAGATTCCATCTGATCATGTCTGATAGTGTCTAGTAATGAGCTATAGTGTCAAAGTACTAAAATACACTGAAGGTGCTACTGAGTACAACATGCATAGCAACATGAGCTCTCTGATCTAAGTACCACTCAAACCACCCAGACTCCCACTGTACTATGAGAGTGAGTAAAACCCTCTGCCCCAACTCTTTGCCTCACTACAAACTCTCTACCCAGCTCCAGGAGACACAAGATTGACCACTACCTATAGCACATAGATTAGGAGAAGGATAGCAATGCTCTATGATCAACTCACAACATATAGCTTTATGTTGAAAATGGTTTGGTGCTATTGTCTAGTTCTTCTCTGAGGTGCCTGACATGTTGAAATATCTTTAGTTTGCAGACATGGTAAGTAACCAGTGTATGTACCTCACCCATACCACATTCCACTACACATCATATCAGGTTCCATCTTGATATAGCAAAAGAGCAGAAGCCACACAATGTGACAACAATAAGATGGAGGGAAAGGGTGCACTAGTAGGAGGGAGCTGGAAAGATAGTGGTGGTTAGAAAGAAAGAAGCAAATGTGGGGAAATTCAGAGCACAGAGAAATTTGAGACAAGTTGTGCATAGACTGCAAAGCACAGTTTTTTTTTTTTCCTAAGTTTATATTCTTTTCTAAAGCCTTGCTTGGTTACACTTCAAGTTGGAGGCTCTGGAAGAAGTTGTCAGGCACTAGTCTCATGATATCTTCCTTTCACAGACACCTACCCTAGAAGGGAACCCTTCCATGGCAGTCTGGGCTCTGACGTGGAAAAAATGGGGAGGTAGCACCTTTGGGCTCTTTGGTGTCCTTGACAGCATAAAAAAGGCAGGTCTGATCACATGGAGGAAGCCAGGAGTCAGAACACCATCCACAACATGTCCAGGTCTGCATTGATTCTTGCTTCTTCAATCTTATCCAGTCATTACCTGGTTTTAGAAGGGAAGGAAACAGGGAGGCCAGTATGTACCAGTCTTTTTTACACTCCCTGTGTTTGATCTAACTGCCCAGATTTATTGAACTTGCTGCAACATCTCTAGTGCTCATGTCTCCCTGTACCCTCTTACTCTATAGAAAATATAATCTCTATATTCATTTACCTGCATCTCTAATAATCCATAAGCTCAGAAGCTCCATTTCAAGTTCCACTGGTAGACTGTGAGGTTACAGAAGCCATCCTGTGCCAGACCTCTCAACACCATCAACACTGACTCCCACTTCAACTAGCTTCTTCTATGACCATTTCAGTCTACTTGTTGTAAGGGTGAAGGGCATTTGTTAATTATCCTCACAGGCAGTTCACAGCAAGGCAGATTGTAAAAAAAAAAAATAATATATTGTAATGATTTATGTACTTAAAAGAGAGAGACCAATGGGCATTTTGAGCTATGAAAAATCAGTCTTATACTCATCTTTGCCCAAATTTCAACCAGATGCACTTTGTGAGAGCTGAAATAAGGATGCTCATTATTGATAAAGATGAGTCAAGTGAGTGTACATGATCAGACCTGCCTTTTTCATGCTGTCAAGAATGCCGAAGAGTCCAAAGGTGCTACTCTCCCATTTTTTCCACATCAGAGCCCAGACTGCCATAGAAGGGTTCTCTTCTAGGGTAGGTGTCCATGAAAGGAAGGTATCATGAGACTAGTCAGGGCATGGTTGATTGGATGGATGTCAGAAAATATCAGGTGTGTGTCAGATTTTTGTAAATTTGTTGAATAACATCTAATAGTGTTGGACAGCATCTGGTAACATCTCATTGGGTATAAGTGCTTATCATGCCAAAATTGATTTTTCTGACACTGTATACACTGAATGGATGACTTTCCATAAGAATTAATTGCCAACTGGCAATTTCAACAAGATCCTGAAAGGAAATGAGATTGGGTTATTTGCCAGGTTAATTGCACTCTTGTTTCCCATAAGAAATTAATTGACATATTTGTACTAGCTGATGGACCACCAAATGCTTTCTGCCTTCCATACTCTTAGTTGTGCCATCTAGTCATCCTCTGGCAAGAAATTCTGCCCAAGAGAAGTCTATCATGACTCTGTCCCTTATGGGCCTTCCTATGCATTCTAAGTCAGTAAAGGAACCCAAGACATGCAAGAGGACCACCTTCAAGCACAGGATGCACAAAGAACACAGTGCACAAAGCACAAAACACAAGAGCTACAGTCCTATACAAAGACTCAATAACTGATATAGTCTGACCCTATGGAGCTCAAGACTTCTTTAAGACAACTACAGCACACAGCATACTGGAAAAGGTCCTAGACCAATTTCTACAAAGAGTTCAGTGCAGGCACACCCTTTGCTAAGACTCTAAGTGTGTCAAAACCTGATACCCAACACAGGCCACACTCCAAGTGCCCAAGGCTCCTTCTTGGTGTAAAGTGTCTCTTAGAAAAGTGGTACAATGCACTTAAGATGTTACTCTTAGTCTCTTATGACACAAGTTTGTTATTAGATTTCTATCTCTCTGGAGTCACTCAGGACCAATCTCCAGGGCCTGAAGTGAGGAAGCAAAACTGGAATAGCACACAAATTTATACACCAAACAAACTCATCATGTATTCACAATCAGAGGGGGCAGAGTTACTTGAATATGCACAAATATCTAGCTGTCCTTATATACAATAATATGGCAAACCTAGAAAAGACCCAATTTTATCCATTTTACATTACTTTTGAATCAGAACACTTTAATATGACACAAGATAATGGGTAATAAGGACTAGAGTGAGCCCAGTCTGCTAGTCATTGCCTTAGAGAAGCTACAGTGTGTTGGAAAGTACAAAGAGCTATATGATATNAACCAGATCAAGCTAAGGAGCTTTGACCTAATTGGGCTGTCTTAAATACTACAGAGTAACTGTGATGACGAAGAATAAAGAAACGGAGGGAACATCGAGGAATAAACTGAGTAAGTGTTCTGGAAGAAGATGGAAGGTAAAAGAACAGTCTGACTAAGAGACTCTGATAGAAGAAGGGTGCTAAGAAGATGTACTAAGTCTGATGACAGAGAAGCATAAAGGTTCTGATATAGAAGAAGGGGAGCAGAGAAGGTGTATGTGTCTGATCAGAAGAGAAGCATAGGTAACAGGGTAAGGAAAAACATAACAGAACATCAGATTGGAGGAGGAGTGAGGAGTAAAGGACAGAGAAATGGAGGTAGAGGAGCAGTACCAGAGGATTCAGAGAAACCATTAATATGGCAAACCTAGAAAAGACCCAATCTTATTCGATTTACATTACTTTTGAATCAGAACACTTTAATATGACACAAGATAATGGGTAATAAGGACTAGAGTGAGCCCAGTCTGCTAGTCATTGCCTTAGAGAAGCTACAGTGTGTTGGAAAGTACAAAGAGCTATATGATATGCTATACAGAGGTGTTTAAGCTGTACATTCTGACTTATCTATGTATCAGATCTGAAGCAGATCACTCCTGAAACCTGTAGGAAACCTAACTATGACCATATGAACATGTTGGCTAGTTAACTGAGCTTTCTCAAAGTGCTATCAATGGGATTTTTCAATTTATTCACTTTTCTATGACATCTGCAAAGTGCAACATGCAGTCATACAGTACAGAGGTACTTAGAGAAGACATCAGAACAGAGAGAGAGAGACGACTTGGAAAGGAACAATCAGAATGATCAGACATTGGAATTCAATATGTAGATCAGAATCAAAGCCAATGATCTCTTAATAAAGAGTTCTAATATGGCACAAATAGATGAAATTACTTAACAAGTGGCAATGCAACCTCAGATCAAGTGTAGCTACATGACTACAGATACAACAAGACATATAATTGATATCTAAGGAATGTGAAGTCCTAGATAAGATCAAGAACAAATTATCAAAGGAGACAGGAACAGGAACAGTATGTTCCAGCCTTGGAAGCTTTGAAACCTGGACATCAGCAGCTGTGCAGATGCTGGAAAAGAGAATGCGGAACAGATAGACTCATCTGTCCATCCAGACCCACCTAGAAAAGAGAAAAATCAAATATCTAAGAGTCCAGAACACCTGGAAAGCAGATACCTGTGCAGATATGATCAGATACCCTAATGGCCAGACTCCATGACATCTGAATATTCCCTCTTTTAGTATCTCAGTCACTCTTTTATTATTTNTTACTTAACAAGAGGCAACACAACCTCAGAACAAGTGTAGCTACATGACTACAGATACAACAAGACATATAATTGATATCTAAGGAATGTGAAGTCCTAGATAAGATCAAGAATGAATTATCAAAGAAGACAGGAACAGGAACAGTATGTTCCAGCCTTGGAAGCTTTGAAACCTGGACATCAGTGGCTGTGTGGATGCTGGAAAAGAATGTGGAATGGATAGACTCATCTGTCCATCCAGACCCACCTAGAAAAGAGAAAAATCAAATATCTAAGAGTCCAGAACACCTGGAAAGCAGATACCTGTGCAGATATGATCAGATACCCTAATGGCCAGACTCCATGACATCTGAATATTCCCTCTTTTAGTATCTCAGTCACTCTTTTATTATTTCCTGAATTATCAGACATTATTTATNGATTGTGAATACATGATGAGTTTGTTTGGTGTATAAATTTGTGTGCCATTCCAGTTTTGCTTCCTCACTTCAGGCCCTGGAGATTGGTCCTGAGTGACTCCAGAGAGATAGAAATCTGATAACAAACTTGTGTCATAAGAGACAAAGAGTAACATCTTTAGTGCACTTGGCACTTTTCTAAGAGATAACTTTACACCAAAAGTTCTGGTGGCTCTTGAAGTGTGGCCTGTGTTGGGTATCAGGTTGTGACACACTTAGAGTCTTAACAAAGGAATTGGGCCTGCAATTAAGCTCTTTGTAGAAACTGGTCTAGAACCTTTTCCAGTATGCTGTGTACTGTAGTTGTCTTAAAGAAGTCTTGGACTCCATAGGGTCAGACTATATTGGCTACCGAGTCTTTTGGTGGGACTGTAGCTCTTGTGTTTTGTGCTTTGTGCACTATGTTCTTGTGTGTGTGTTTGTGTGTTTGGATATAAACTCTTTTAAAACCCATATATACTCCTCTGGAGGTGAACACTTTGAAGTAGATTGCTTCAATAAGAGAGAATCAACCTAGCTAAGAGTTTTGTTGGCATTCTAAGTGCAGTAACTCTGATCACATCGATCCACACTTGCACAATAACTTGAGATAGANTCAGGCCCTGGAGATTGGTCCTGAGTGACTCCAGAGAGATAGAAATCTGATAACAAACTTGCATCATAAGAGACAAAGAATAACATCTTTAGTGCACTTGGCACTTTTCTAAGAGATAACTTTACACCAAAAGTTCTGGTGGCTTTTGGAGTGTGGCCTGTGTTGGGTATCAGATTGTGACACACTTAGAGTCTTAACAAATGAATTGGGCCTGTGATTAAGCTCTTTGTAGAAACTGGTCTAGAACCTTTTCCAGTATGCTGTGTGCTGTAGTTGTCTTAAAGAAGTCTTGAACTCCATAGAGTCAGACTATATCAGCTACTGAGTCTTTTGGTGGGACTGTAGCTCTTGTGTTTTGTGCTTTGTGCACTGTGTTCTTGTGTGTGTGTTTGTGTGTTTGGATATGAACCCTTTTAAAACCCATATATACTCCTCTGGAGGTGAACACTTTGAAGTAGATTGCTTCAATAAGAGAGAATCAACCTAGCTAAGAGTTTTGTTGGCATTCTAAGTGCAGCAACTCTGATNGTTTGGTGTATAAATTTGTGTGCCATTCCAGTTTTGCTTCCTCACTTCAGGCCCTGGAGATTGGTCCTGAGTGACTCCAGAGAGATAGAAATCTGATAACAAACTTGCATCATAAGAGACAAAGAATAACATCTTTAGTGCACTTGGCACTTTTCTAAGAGATAACTTTACACCAAAAGTTCTGGTGGCTTTTGGAGTGTGGCCTGTGTTGGGTATCAGATTGTGACACACTTAGAGTCTTAACAAATGAATTGGGCCTGTGATTAAGCTCTTTGTAGAAACTGGTCTAGAACCTTTTCCAGTATGCTGTGTGCTGTAGTTGTCTTAAAGAAGTCTTGAACTCCATAGAGTCAGACTATATCAGCTACTGAGTCTTTTGGTGGGACTGTAGCTCTTGTGTTTTGTGCTTTGTGCACTGTGTTCTTGTGTGTGTGTTTGTGTGTTTGGATATAAACTCTTTTAAAACCCATATATACTCCTCTGGAGGTGAACACTTTGAAGTAGATTGCTTCAATAAGAGAGAATCAATCTAGCTAAGAGTTTTGTTGGAATTCTAAGTGTGGCAACNGAGTTGCTGCACTTAGAATGCCAACAAAACTCTTAGCTAGGTTGATTCTCTCTTATTGAAGCAATCTACTTCAAAGTGTTCACCTCCAGAGAAGTATATATGGGTTTTAAAAGAGTTTATATCCAAACACACAAACACACACACAAGAACACAGCACACAAAGCACAAAACACAAGAGCTACAGTCCCACCAAAAGACTCAGAAGCCAATATAGTCTGACCCTACAGAGTTTAAGACAACTACAGTACACAGTGTACTGGAAAAGGTCCTAGACCAGTTTCTACAAAGAGCTTAATTGCAGGCCCAATTCCTTTGTTAAGACTCTAAGTGTGTCACAACCTGATACTCAACACAGGCCACACTCCAAAAGCCACCAGAACTTTTAGTGTAAAGTTATCTCTTAGAAAAGTGCTACAAGGCACTCAAGATGTTATTTCTTGTCTCTTATGATGCAAGTTTGTTATCAGATTTCTATCTCTCTGGAGTCACTCAGGACCAATGTCCAGGGCCTGAAGTGAGGAAGCAAAACTGGAATGGCACACAAAATTATACACTAAACAAACTTGTCATGTATTCACAATCAGAAGGGGCAGAGTTACTTGAGTATTTATGAATATCTGGCTGTCCTTATATATGGTCTATGGAATATATCTACAAAAAATTATAAATAATGTTTAATAATTCAGAAAATAATAAAAGAGTGACTGAGATACTAAAAGAGGGAATATTCAGATGTCATGGAGTCTGGCCATTAGGGTATCCAATCATATCCACACAGGTAATGGACAGATGAGTCTATCCATTCCACATTCTCTTTTCCAGCATCCACACAGCCACCAATGTCTGGGTTTCAAAGCTTTCAAGGCTGGAACATACTGTTCCTGTTCCTGTCTCCTTGTTACACTTGTACAACTCGGCTCGGCCATGACCTGTACAAGACATGCTTACGCATTTCCTCTGTCATAACCTACATGTTCCATTAATCTCTGCCATTGTACATCTTACAACATGTTTTCTTGTAGCAACATCTTGGTCATTGTCCTCATGGACTACATATGTTCTCCATGTTGTATTCTCTCCCAGTAGATATAGACCACTGTATTCTACTGTTATGCCCCAAGTGGAAAATNATTCATTTATAACCAACCAATAAACCACTCATTTATAACCTATACCTTGTGACTCTTGAGTGCAATACTTAAGCCGTCCTAACTAGAGTCTTTAGACTCTACACTCTTATACCAACTTAAGCTGGTCACTTGAAACTCAAAGGGTTCTGTCCCCTTTTCACCCCAAATTGCACTTGAGATAGACTCAGTCTCCTAGTAGACTTATACAGTGCTTTATCACTCTTAGAAGCCTCTATTGTGGGTTTTGGTGTGTGTTGTGTGTGTGTGTGTGTGTGTGTGTGGGTTTAGTATACCACTACATATGAGGTGTTCTTTTCATACTACTAATACAAAGGGAATACACTCAGAATATTGCTATATATTCACTTCCAGACAACATTCAGAAAATTCTGTTAGTTTCAAGCTATCATCACATATTGAAAACAGCAAGCATATTCTGTATTTTAATTTCCAGAAGAGTTTGTATTTTCTAATAATTTTATAACAATGAAATTATAAAATTATCCTTTAGTTTTCTAATTACAAATATACTAGATTTTCTGCCTTATAAAATAGTGAGAAAACATTCAGAAAATAAATATAAAATTTTGAATATTATATCAAGGAAAACATGTTAAATACAAAAGGAAAATTATATGAAAACTATCTGAAAACTGCTGTAAGATATAGTATTTCCACATGATTTTCCTACCATTTTCCTAGTGTTTTCTCTGACTTTCCCACAATAAAAAATTTGGAATTTTTATCTTATCTTATCAGCATTTTCTGAGCATTTTCAACCAGAGAAAATTTAATGTTTTCTCAGCATGGAAATTATTCTAATATATTGTATTGTCTATTAATTCTCAGAATTTGAAAATTCTATATTTTTTGCTATATTGAAAATTTAGCATCCTCCAGACATATTCTTGTTGAGGGGACACAATTAAAATTTAGAATTTATAAATGCTTTTTTGAAAATCTTCTTTGCAAGAAGATTAAGTGTTTTCTCAATCAGAAAACCATGTTAAAAGAACACCTCGTACGTAGTGAGAAAGAAATTCCTCTTGAAACCAGTGCTGAAAATACCAGATCCTGACAAACTGTTTGTTATAGAAGCTGACACTTCTAAGTGGGCAACAGGAGTTGTTGTTATGCCCATACAACTTGGCTCGGCCATAACATGTATGAGACCTGCTTACATGTCTCTTTTGTCATATCCTACACGTTTCATTAATCTCTGCATTGTACATCTTACAGCATATTTTCTTGTAGCGACATCTTGGTCATTGTCCTCATGGACTACATATGTTCTCTACATTGTATTCTCTCCCAGTAGATATAAACTGCTGTATTCCACCAGTATACCCCAAGTGAAAAATTAACATTGTTCTATGCTCTACTCCCCTCTACTTGCTCTTATTCTCACTCATGCAGAGACCCTTCATCTTGGCTGAGTCCTGTAGTTCAGTAGTGCTGTTGCCAATAGCTTCAGCAAACCTAGCTCCTTTGTACAGTGATCCTTGTATGGTACTCTCCTTGCTGTTTGGCCATACTCGTTCTTGTCTCTTCCTCTTGCATAGTTCTAACAGTATTTTCCACTTACGGAACTGCTGATTTATAGATTTCTTTTCTTTCTTCCATCCATAATTCTCTGCTCCAACTTCCTTCACTGCCAAACAACTGACTAAAGCTGATTTCCAATGTCAGAAGCAAGACACTGACCACAATCTCTGGGTGCAACATCAAGCTGCAGGAGTCCCTATGTCTTCAGGTAAGGTGGGGCGTACTGCACACACAAAACCTGCTTTCCAGACACAGAGTGACTTCATTCAGGAATCACTTCAAGGTGGTGGTTCATAGACTGGGCTGTCATCAGGCAGTCTCTTTACCTATAACTCTATCTCTGCACACCTTTTATGCCAGTCCCCTCAGGTGGGCTTTCTCTCATCCCCTTTCCCTTCCATGTTCGGATCTGACAGATACACTGGTTGGCCAAGCATATTTTCTCCCTTCAACTCACCTCTTGATTCAGAAGCCCCTGATGGTACTAGTGACACCAGTCAGCAGGCTGAACCTCTGGACAAAGAGGACAACAAAGAAGGCTCTGTTGCAGGCTCCACACTGCCTTGCCAACCAGCTCTAGATGGAGATGGTGACAAGAAAGAAGAAGATAGAGATGATGAAGCATCTGGTGGTGGACCTGGTAATGGTGGTGGAGATGATCCCCCACCTCCCAGTGGCATAGGAGGTGGTAGTAGTGGCAGATGCAGCAGACACAGTCATTCTTGGGGCTGATTCCCTGAAAATGATGAAGCTCTTCTTGCTTTCTGATCCATGACCCATGTCCTCAACTCCTTAGCTGATTGTCTGGAATTAACAGGCAATTCAGAAAAGTCATCTCGTGCAAAGTCCAAACTCAAAGAACCCAATACTTACAATAGTAGCAACTCTAAGCTTCTGAAACCCTGGCTAGCATCTCTCACTCTTCACTTCAAGAACCAACCTGATGCCTTCTCTGCTGACACTTCTAAAGTCATGTTTGCCCTCTCTTTCCTCCAGGGCAACACATCCAAATGGTTTCAGCACAACATTCTTGGTGTTTGGCTGGGGCCCAAAGCTCTTTGGACCAAGAACTATGCTGCATTCATAAATGAACTCTGGGTCAACTTCAGACCTCATAACTCATGAGCCAAAGCGGAGGATACACTCAACAACCTCTAGATGTGTGATGCAGATCACATCCGCACCTACAATCTCAAGTTCCAGGACACTATGGTTGAACTGGATTGGGGCAAGAATGCCTTCTCTTACTAGTACTACTGGGGTCTTTCTGACCACATCAAGGACAAGATGTCTCGTGTCGGCTGACCCGACTCCTTCCACGTGCTCTGAGATCTCGCCTGTTCAATTGATGACTGGTATTGGTCTCAACAGGCTGAGAAGTCTCATATGTCAGGATCTGTCCAGTCTTCAGGTCCAAAGTCTGGCACCAGTTCCGGTTCCAGGGGCAAGGATAGCAAGAGTTCATCTTCAAGCAGGAACTCAGGTTCCAACTCCAACTCAGGCAAATCCAAGTCCTTGGACCAAGGCTCTTCATCTTTCTCTTCCACCACTAAGCCAAAGTCCAGTTCAGGTAACCAGTCCAAATCGCTACCCTCTTGGCTTGAAGGCAAGCTCAGGAATGGGAAACTGGCAGACGAAGAACGCAAATGCCATCAGGAGAACAGTCTCTGCATGTTCTGCAGTGACAAGCATGACATCGACAACTGTGTGAAGAAGAAGGCCCACAACGTGAAAGGTAAAGCATCTGGACACGCTGCCTCTGTTGATGAAGCGCTCTCAGCTGACAAAGCCAATGGGTCTGCTGAGTCAAAAAACTAGACCCCGGCTCCAATACCTCAACACCAGATTGGAGTTGTGTTGACCCTTCTGGTGTTATCCACAAGGTCATGCTCAATGCATCCGCTCTTTCCAGTCATTCCCTATGTATCCCTCTTTCCTCCACTTACTCTACCAATGAACTTATAGAGAATGATTCCCCTGATGGCCTTTCTTCCCCTTTCCAAACTTTACTTCTATATTTTCTTGCTCTCGTCAATTCCAGTTCTTTCCATTGTTTTATAGACTCCAACTTTGTATGGATAAACTGCATTCCCACTGAAATGATTCCTCCTGTGTGACTCAAACTCCTAGATGGTTCAAACAGTACACTTATCACTGAGACGGTCACTCTTCTGATCTGTTTCAGCCATGGAGAAACTTTCCATCTGGATTTCTATGTCATCCAACTAGATTCAGAGTGCAATCTAGTGCTAGGATACAACTGGCTCACCTGCTACAATCTGTTGATTGACTGGGCTGAGGGCAGTATTACATTCTAGCACCTCGACACATCCTCTCCTCCCTCTGCAGATCCGCAACCTGCATCAGCCAAGTCTGACGTCTTGTCAGACGTTACACCACCCTCCATTTTGCCTAAACCCCATACGACGCTCCCCTCACCTACTAGGAAGCCACATAAGCCCTCCTGGCTATACAAACTGATCTACTCCTTACCTGAAACTCATGCTGTGGAAGCACCCATCTCCATCATTTCCACTGNGGAGTTGTGTTGACCCTTCTGGTGTTATCCATGAGGTCATGCTCAATGCATCCACTCTTTCCAGTCATTCCTATGTATCCCTCTTTCCTCCACCTACTCTACCAATGAACTTATAGAGAATGATTCTCCCAATGGCCTTTCTTCCCCTTTCTGAACTTTACTTTTACATTTTCTTGCTCTTGTTGATTCTGGTTCTTCCCATTGTTTCATAGACTCCAACTTCGTACAAATAAACTGCATTCCCACTGAAACGATTCCTCCTGTGTGACTCAAACTCCTAGACAGTTCAAACAGTACACTTATCACTAAGACGGTCACTCTTCTGATCTGTTTCAGCTACAGAGAAACTTTCCATCTGGATTTCTATGTCATCCGACTAGATTCAGAGTGCAATCTAGTGCTAGGATACAACTGGCTCACCCGCTACAATCTGTTGATTGACTGGGCTGAGGGCAGTATTATATTCTGGCACCTCGACACATCCTCTCCTCCCTCTGGAGATCCGCGACCTGCATCGGCTGAGTCTGACACCTCATTGGACGCTATGCCACCCTCCATTTTGCCTAAACCTCATACGATGCTCCTCTCGCCTACTAGGAAGCCACATAAGCCCTTCTGGCTGTACAAACTGATCTACTCCTTACCCGAAACTCGTGCTGCAGAAGGACCCATCTCCATCATTTCCGCTGCTGCATTCCTTTGCATCTGTAATGAGCCTGGTGTGCAGCAATTCACTCTCTATGCTACGGACCCAAGCACAGAGTCTTCTGGTAAGGCTGGCGACATTGAGCTGGTTGATATGTCCGCCGTCCCTACTCTCTATCATGAGTTTGCATCCATTTTCAATGAAGATCTTTCCTGGAAGCTTGCTGACCACCGAGAGTTTGATCTGAAGATTGAACTTGAGGAAGGAGCTCAGCCACCTCTCAGCTGAGTTTACCCTCTCTTGGGCAATGAGCTGGCAGCTCTTCAGGAATTTCTAGACAACAATCTTCGCAGTGGATTCATCACCTCCTCAGGCTCTCCCTTTGGAGCACTGGTACTCTTTGTCAAGAAGAAATCTGGGGCCCTATGCCTGTGTGTGGATTTTCGAGGTCTTAACAAGATCACCAAGAAGGATCGCTATCCTCTTCCCCTCATTTCTGACCTTCTTGATGCCCCGAGTAAGGCCAAAGTCTATACCAAGCTCAATCTTCGCCATGCATACCATCTTGTATGAATTGCTGAAGGTAATGAGTGGAAAACTGCATTCTGGACCTGATATGGCTCTCATCAATGGAATGTCATCCCTGAGGGACTTACCAACGCTCCTGCTGCTTTCCAGTGCTTCATCAATTCCATCTTCACTGATCTCTTGGACATCGTGAATAATTTCCATACTGAGAAAACATTAAATTTTCTCTGGTTGAAAATGCTCAGAAAATGCTGATAAGATAAGATAAAAATTCCACATTTTCTATTGTGGGAAAGTCAGAGAAAACACTAGGAAAATAGTAGGAAAATCATGTGAAAACACTATATCTTAAAGCACTTTTTAGATAGTTTTCATATAGTTTTCCTTTTGTATTTAACATGTTTCCTTTGATATAAAATTCAAAATCTTATATTTATTTTCTAAATGTTTTCTCACTATTTTATAAGGCAGAAAATTTAGTATATTTGTAATTAGAAAATTAAAGGATAATTCTATAATTTCATTATCATAAAATAATAAAAAAACACAGACTCTTCTGGAAATTAAAATCCAGAGTATGCTTGCTGTTTTCAATATGTGATGACAACTTGAAACTAATAGAATTTTCTGAGTGTTGTCTGGAAGCAAATATATAGCAGTATTCTGGGTATATGACCTTGGGATTCCATCTCTCTCAACTTCATTGAACAGCTCCCCGATTCCAATGGTCACACATCTATCCTTGTCATCATTGATCGTGCATCCAAACAAGCCATCTTCATTCCTCTTCCCAAAAAAATCACCTCCGAAACTCTCGCACAACTTTTTGTCATCTATGTTTTCTCTAAGCATGGTGTTCTGAACCATGTTACCTCCGACTGCGGATCTGAATTCATTTTGTCCTTCAGCCGAAGCCTTGGACAAGCCCTGAACATGACGTTGCACTTCACCTCCGGTTACCACTCCGAAGCCAATGGACAGACCAAATGAGCAAATCAGACATTGAAACAGTATCTTCAGATGTACTGCACTTACCAGCAGGACAACTGGGATGTCTTGTTACCCCTTGCAGAGTTCGCTTACAATAATGCTCCTAACGCTTCCACAGGTGTCTCCCCTTTCTTTGCCAATAAGGGATACCACTCAAACATCACAGTACACCTGGAATACCATCTTGCATCTCAGAAAGCTCGCAACTATGTCAGCAATCTTGACGACGTACATTAGTTCTTACGCAATGAGATCAAGGCTGCCCAGGAAGCTTACAAAACTACAGCTGACAACCGATGAAAACCCACACCCGACTTCCAAGTTGGCCAGCAAGTCTACATTCTAGCCAAGCACATTAAAACAACTCAGCCGACGAAGAAGCTTTCAGAGAAGTATTTAGGTCCATATACAATTATTGCTCAACCGAGCTCTAATGCCTTCACCATCTGACTCTCTGACTACCTCTCTGGTATACACCCTGTTTTCCATGTATCCCAACTCAAACCCTTCCACCCTTCCAAAATACCTAACCACACTGAACCCCCACCACCTCCTGTTGAGATTGATGACGAAGGTGAACCTCATTATGAGATATCTGAGATCTTAGACTCGAAGTTGGATCAGCAGTGTAAGTGTCAGTTATGGTACCTTGTGAAGTGGGCCAGCTATGAAGGTACGGATGAAGAAATCCAATGGGTTTCAGCCGAGGATTTAGACCCAGGTGAAGCACTTGATGACTTCCACTCCAATCCCTCAACCTGCCATAAACCCAGCCCTCTTGACAAACACAAGGCTACACTTGCACAATACTCAGCGCTTTGGCTGATCAAACCTTGAGTCCTTTTTCTTGCACCATACTTTTTGATCCAATGCATATAACTAATTATTTCTATTTTATTTTTACCAAGATATTTTTTGTTTACAATACTTCTATTTCCTCTATATTCATGTCCATGTCCATAGTCCAAGAAACAAGAAAGTCAGCTGACCTGATAAGTCCTTTAGTCCTCTGGCTCGGCTGCTGATGACTTGATCCTGCTCTCACTCTCAGAATCATCCTCTGACTCCTCCACAGCCTTTCCCTTTCCCTTGTCCAGCTTTGGCTGCGCCTCCTCCTCCTCTTCGTCCAAGTGTGCTACGTCCAAGACATCCAGTACCTGTGCCGACCTATAATGCAGAGTTTCAGCCTCCTTCTCCAGACGCTCCACTTGGCTGAAGAGCTTGTCCATTTGCTCATTCATCTCGTGCCTCATCTGCTTGACCTCCAGCAAGATGAGTTGGCCGAGCTTGGCAGCACTCTTGTTGGGACTGAAGTCTCCATCTGAGTCCTCCACCACCAGACGGGACTTCAGATGTCCATGAGCTTTCAGCTTGGAGGGTCCAGCTATGTTCTCCAGTACATGAGCCACAAAGCTGCATTGGATCTTCAATGATTAGCACGCCTTGCAAGCGCTGATCGGCCGAGTCTGCCCATCCCACGTCTCAATCTGCCTCTCACATGCCACTGGGTTCTTCTTCTGCCACTGGCAGTTGTCGCACTCTGAGCGAAGTCAGCCTCATCTGAAAGGAACTCGTACAACATACCTTGACCGTCCTCTACTGGTACCCAAACTCCCTCCTCACTTGAACCTGGCTCTACCCTCATCTGTTTATGACTCTTGATAGGGGACTCGGCCAAGGCTCTTGCGTGCTTCTGAGAAGCACCTGGGGAAGGTACTTCAACACTGTCGAATTGAAACTTGGTGACTCCCTTACCCTTCTTCTCTTTGGCTGACTGTCCCACACAAGGGGTCTCATATGTCCCATCATCTTCACCCACCACTGGAGTCATGTTTCTTGCATGAGCATGCTCTTCATGCTCTCTCCTCGACCTCTCCACCAGTTCCTTCTCTACCCTCTCTTGTTCAGCATGCTCAGCTTGCTCTCTCTCTTCCTTCTCTTCCTTCTTGGCCTTGCGAACCACCTCCAGCCATGCCAGGATCTGCCTGTTCTCGATCTCCTCGTACGCAACCCACCACTGCTTCCATTCGGTGAGCTGCTCCTCCTGGGCTTCCACTGCGGCCAGCCATTCCTCCTTGATTTGGCTCCATGCAGAGTTAGCCACCCTCATATAAGCTGAGTGGAGAGTGGCACTTTTGCTGGGTTTGTGGACAGGAAGAGGGGGGTATTCAGATTCAAGGACCTCGGCCAGGAATTCGATAATAGGCATCTCTGGTGCCATTGCCCTGAGGACCTCAGGATCTTTCTAGGTATGAGTCGGCTGAGAGTATGTGTGGCTGCCAAGGTCAGGAATGTTGGAAGCAGAGTACTCCTCTGTGGTCTTGTAGCTGTCAGTGCTGATTTGAGTGCTTGAAGAGGCTTTGGCCGACATTGCATGTTTGGACTTTGTGGGGGGGAATTGCGATGGAGTCAAGGTCCTTTTGGGCTTCCCTTTTATATGTTTCCTTTTTCCACAGCCATGTGACACCTAGGACAATTCTCTCTGTTTCTTTCCATTTCCTTTTTTGGTATGTTCCTCCAGGGTCAGAACCTAAGGGGGGGATACTGTTACACCTGTACGACCCAGCTCAGCCATTGACTCATATGAGACATGCCTACATGTCTCCTCCATCATAACCTACACGTTCTATTAATCTCTGCCATTGTACATCTTACAACACATTTTCTTGTAGTGACTTCTTGATCATTGTCCTCATAGGCTACATACGTTCTCCACGTTGTATTCTCTCCCAGTAGATATAAACCACTGTATTCTACCATTATACCCCAAGTGGAAAATTAACATTGTTCTACGCTCTTCTCTTCTCTCCTCTACTTTGCTCTCGATCTCACTTGTGCAGAGACCCTTCATCTTGGCTGAGCTCCATAGTTCAGTAGTGCTGTTGCTGATAGCCTCAGTGAACCCACCTCCTTTGTACAGTGAGTCTTGTTCAGTACTCTCCTTGCCATCTGGCTGTACTCGTCCTTGTCCTTTTGCATAGTCCTAACATTAGTAAGCAATCCATCTGGAGTCTGACTTGGGAGACTATGTCCTGATTACTCTGAAATCAATCACATGTGGGAATGGGAGCCAGGTTGATGAGTTTTTTACATTCCCATGGACACTGTTCCCAAAATGGATTGAGAGCACTTAGCCCTTCCTTCATCTCAACACACAACTCTTCTTAATTTATTCATGCTCTTTATGCCTCCACCTTCTCCAGACTTATCCTCTGTATTATATCTATCTAAGAATTTACTTGTTCTCTTCAGTAGCTTTCACCTGCTCAGAAATGGCAAACTAGAAACTCCAATTGCACTGACAATGACAGTGCTGTTGATACCAGCACTAAACAACCTTCCATATCACCTGAATGGTGTATATGCACATTTCCTTCTCCCTCTCAGATTGACTTTAACTCAGATGACAGTAACCCCACACCTATAACTGCCCTACAAGCCAGCACAGATGGCTCAGCTGTCATTGACATGTCTAGCATGTGTAAACCTCCGCATCTATCCCCAGGCTCCTTTACTATACACAACATTAAACATTTTGAGGTATCTTGCATGGCCTGGCTCTGCAATAAGAAAACTGGTATTGATGTAGCCACTGCCACCAACCTCACTTCTGAACTCCATTCTGGATGGTCATTGAACAACTCTCTCATAGACTGGTATCTTGCCAACTCCATGGAGCTTGATACACTCACCATCTCCTTTTTCAATTGCGTCTGTGAACAATTTCTCAGTGTCACCTGGGCTGATAACCATGCAAAGACTATTGGTTGTGTTGCCTAGAGCCACTCTGAATCCTTCCTACAATTTGCAGAGAAACTAATTGCATCAAACATGCTTCTTAAAGGATGCACTCTATTCCTTTCTAACTCTGCCTTATGCCAACATCTTCAACTTACTATGGCCAACTACCTGAAGGTTGCACTTGGCCATAAGAATGAACACACAAAGAGCATCATGAACCTTGGTCACAAAATAATGAACAGTACTACTAGTGCAACAGAAGGTGAAACACTCTGCTGCTGGATTGAGCAGGTTGAGGAACTGGACTATAACTACCACTCCTGACTTGCTGAGTGGAAAACAATGGCCAGAACTGGCCCTGACAAACAATGAGGACTTAAACAGTCAACAGATGCTGCTGGCATTGGAAAATCCTCTGTGACAGTTGCTGCAGCTACATGCTGGGAGGTGCCTGCTGCCAGACAGCCTATGAACAACCAACGGGCCCCTCTGAGTGTGACTGCCCCCTCTTGTGGTACATCAAAGACATCTTTTTCTCTAGAGATCATGCCCAAAGAGCATGATATCCTGAACTTTACCATAGGCTGCAACAATTGTTGCCTTCCTTTCCAAACCCATTGTGCAGTTGCTCATGGTCAGACACCACACTGCCCATCAGTCTCAGGAGACAACTATGTTGTATGTGACATCAACTTTATCTATGATTTCTATCAACAATACCCTACTGGTTTTGACTCCTCTGGCCATAACAACATCATGAGCCTGTGACTATGGAACAAATTCTTTGATGCCTTCTGTGCTCAGTTACCACACCACACTTCCAAACTTTGTCAATGTACTGCTGCCATTCCTGTTCCACATGGCTATGTTGCCCATGTCTAATGACAAGGCTCTTTTCCACCTCACAATATCCCTTATGCCTTCTCATCTGTGGTTGGTGTTGATTACAACTCTTTTGAAGCCAACTACAACACCTCTGTAGATGACTCCCTCCCTATTCATAATGTTAAACCTAGAGCCACTGCCTCTTCCTCTCATGCACCATCTCCTCCTACTGTACTCTGTGCTGCAACAGCACCACCGGCTGGACCAAACCATCTTCTTGCTGCTGCTACTATCACTAGTGAAGTTTGTGAAGGGTCTCTCAGGTTTGAGGACCCTACTGCTGGTCCCAATGATGCTACTGGTGTACCTAATGTTAATGCACCCAATGTAAGTGTTTTACCTAATGTCGCCTCTATTCCTCCAGCACCTATAGCACCCCTCTGTTTACTGCCTATTACCTAGCATTGTCATGCCAAGAGTTTGATACCTGCTGCACTCAATGTTATTATTAACAGAATGATTGACTATAGTTTGGCAGTAATCCTCATCAAGGACCATATTGCTGAACAAACCAGATGCACCTCTTACCTCCTTTTACTCTCTTGAACAGACTAGCTCTTGACAACACATTCTCCAACCCTTTCCACTCTGCAGATTCTCCTTCTATCATTCTTGACCATGCAATTGACATTGTTCTACATGACCCAATGGGGCATTGGTCCTCTTGTACGTTACACACCATCATCACCCCTTCACTTTATGCTGACATGATTCTCAGTAACATGTTAGGTGAATTATGTGCAGAGTTTCCTGCTATAGCCAATGACTTGGCACAATGTCAGAACTTTTAAAATTAAATAATAAGAGGTAATAGCGGCTGATAAGGCTGATAAGAGAAACAATACTTATCAGCCAAGATAATATAAGTATCTTTATCATATGATATCTTGGTACTGATCTTATAGGCACTTATCAAAGGCCTGGGCATCTCAGAGCACTTATCAGGGGCCTGGGGTTGGGACCCTCTCTGGTGATTATCAGTGGCAAAATTAAGGGTCCATTTTTTTTCTGGCCAGTCACCAGGCACAATCAAACTGCCAACATACTATAATCTTACTGTTCTTTTGACTTGCACAGTCCAGCTGAGCCACAAGTGTTTTTCTTTATTTCAAACATTAGGTTAACATATCATTCACAACAACCTAAATCATCAATTTGACAAGAAAGGCAAGATATAACTAATTCTGGTTACGGCAAGACCTAGTATGAGTCTCCACATGCCTAGCAGGTGCAGCTGGCTGCTTGCTAGCAGGAGATTCTGTGCTACCTCTCCTGCAGCTTCATCCCCTACCTGCTCTGCCTTGTGCCCAGCTTCTACATGTCCTTTCACATCTAGAATGGCCGATCTCTGTTCCATTAGAGAAAAGAGGATGATCTTTACATGCAGATAGGTCTTTATACTCATTCAGTGGCATAGAGATTGGTGTCAGGACAGGTGTTACCTGATCACTTCTAGGTGTGGGTGCTGAGTCACAGTCAACAGGAGTGTTGGATGCCTTGGCATTTGGTGGGTTGGCTGCTAGCACTGGAGGATTAGGCTCTGAAATGTATAAATAAGTATTCTCTGAAAAATAATATAATAACATACAACAATCCACTGCCTCTATTTGCTGTTTGATTTCTGACAAGTAATCAGAATGACCTGCTGTTCTGAAGTCTCCACCACCCTGCATAGTGATTCCTTAGAAGACATGCTTGTTGTAAAAGCTGAGTAGCATATGAGCCCACTCTGAGTGATCTGCAAGTCAGGTATCAATCATCTTTCTGAATTGATGGAAGTTCTCATAATAATTGATTCCTGATTGTTGTCCTGTTTCAATCCAGTGCTCATCATTAGCCAATAGAACCTGTACCTGAATTAAAGGTTAAGCTTGTGAACATGTGTGAGGTTAAAGGGGTTTGGCTTACCATTATGGCTGAGAATGCAATACAAGACAAATTGACCTCTTGAACATTTCAGAGAACACCAAGGCATGATGGAGTGGCTTTAAAGGTTGCACTGTGCAATGACAAATTTTCAAAAAGAATATTTCAAATAATCTAAAAAAAAAAACATGCTTTAATTTTGCTATACAAGACTAAGAGACAACATTTACACTCACTCTTGGCTGATATTCATTCTTGAAGAGGTAGCCTGGATTTTCTTGCTAGTTTGGATAAAAGATTGGGGAGAAAGGGCTCTTGGGCTTGTGTGGGCATGTTTGGCATTTGTTTGCTTCTGGAACTAGATGCCAGAACAGTTAGTATTAGCAATGTTGATCAATCATATCATGACTTACTGCATTCTTGAATGCAGGATACTCTACTGCCAGCTTACACAGCTCAGGACTACCAAGGTACTTGTGAAACTCAATGACAGCACCCTTCAAGAAGTTGGCATCGGTGTCAAACTGCTTAGAAGCATCAGGACATGGACTGTTGGCATCAGGCCACTGACTGAAGATGTGACAATCAACCCAAGGAGCAATCATCACTGAATACTTCTTGCCAAGAAGCACAACAGTATCATGGTTAAACCTAGAGTCTATGTCTGCCTGCTTCTTTTGCCCATATTGTCCCTTCTTGCTAATCATAACCTTGACCTTCAAATCAGTGATAACCTGACATAGCTCTCACTCTTGAGTGCACAAGATGTCGATCCAACTCTGAAGCTCAGCAATACACTGTAGAAAATGAAAACATATTGAATAGGTATGCATGAAGTCAGAGATAGACATACTTTTTGTGCATCAGCATTTGTGAGCTCACCACCAGGGATTGTGAATGGTGTGAAAGTGATGGTGGGAACATTGTTGTTGTCTGAGTCAGAGCTGCCACCTTGAGATGAAGGATTTGCCATGGAGATAAACAGACACACTTGATATTGTGCATACTTATAGAAAATGAGATGTTCCACTCAGCTATGCAATCAAAGAAACATGCAGTTAGAATTTGACAATCTGGGTGACAAGTATTACATCAAGCAGTAGTATGCAGACACAAATTTGGTATCCTGAATGAGAAAACATTTAGTGGTTCTTCTCAATGCATTGTGTAAAATGACCTACCTGCTATAATGTGTAACCAGGCCAGTGTTTCTTCATCCAAAGAAACATCTGAATCTAACATGTCTACGACTAGCCAGTCATGATCTAGAGGGTCTTCCAATGCCTCCACCACAATTGCCCCCCAAATAATAGAATGAACAGAAATAAAGCATTTTTCATCAAGCTGAAGTTGTAAAAGTCCAAGTTCTTTGTCAATCCATGATCAACAAGATAATGACTTTGTAGATTTGAATGTATGCAACTGGGTACTGCTGTTGTCTGGCTGAACAGGTAAAGAGATACTTTAGCTGAGCAAAAACGTACTGGTTTCCTGCATTAAAAATGCAATAGTCATAACATGGTGAGCAATTGAAATTGGGATTGCAGTGTAAATGATCTGTCACAAGTTGCCATGTTTTGTATGACTCGTAGTTCACCTTAAGGTACTGGAACTGGGTTATCTAGAATCTATGTGATTAATAGTATGATTGACATGTATATTATTGAGCTGTACCTCCAAATCTCCAGTATATTGTATCCACCTATTATTTGGCAGTGGAATACCATTGGCTTGCAGGGCATTTGACATAAAGTTGGCGAGATCAATATGGAACTGATCAACCTCTTGCTGTGAGAGAGAATTGGTGAGTGTGAATGACTTGAATGATGCTGATTTGAGTTTAGATCCAATCATAAAGTGGAGGCCACCTAATGGTGCAACACTCTTGGTATCTGTTAGAGGTTTCTTACTGTCACTATCATCAGCCATGAGGCACTTGTGATAGTCATCAAGTTCATCAATGTTATCACAGATAAGGTCTACAACAACAAACTGGTGATTTTTGCAAGTAATCTAAGAGGGTGTGCATTAGCTGTCTGTCATAAAGCTAGTCATTATATGACATGCCTGCTCTGATGTATTCTTGAAATTAGTTTGCCACAGATAAATCTTCTGAATTGGGCTATGCATTTTTTCATTTGGTTTGGTGCTGTAGTTCTGAAGCATGCCCTTCCATTGGATGTCATCAAACAGATGCTGGAACCAATGGATTTTGATGAAGTCCCATGACTTCCCTTTGAGGTCTCTGTGGTGCTTTGGAATATCATCATATTTCTAGTGAGTTCTAGTATTAGGATGAAGCCAAATACATACATAACTGTAACATATCTTGATTGAAGAAGAAAGAATCAGAACATTCTGAATACCTGCCACAAGTGTCTCTGCAGTATGTACATGCAATCCACCATACATAACAACATTAAGATATACACGGATACATTTCAGAAGCTGGTAACTAGCTTGGTCTGTGCTCTTCTCAATTACACCTTGCACTGCAAACAGGAAAAGCTATCCAGTCAATCAGTAATAATTTATTACTGGCTGATATTAGTACATGCTTTCAATATATCACAGTGATATGCATAACTTTTACCTTTTGTTTCACATGCAAATAGAGAATATTTTGCACTTTTATAGTTGAAAATGAAATATATAAGGGAATTGAGGACTAGTGTGAGCCCTGAGCAGCTAGTCAGAGTGAGTAGTAGAGAAGGATATAAAATGTTAGCAGAGTAATGGTTAATGGTAGGCCATACAAAGGTACTCAACCACTGCTAGTATGAAAATAAACAGCGAATCTGAACACAGAGGAGCATCCCAAAACCTGTAGGGAACCACACCACATAATACTTCTCTATTGAAAGCATATCAAAGGGAATATTTTCACTTTTAACAATGTTTTCAATCCATACCCAGCTTGAAGGAAGAATAAAAGCCTTCAATGATACACATATGAGAATATTATCAAGAAATGGATATGAAACAGAGGATGACAAATTATCAGTGAGGGATACTCAAGATACTGAATATCAAATTGAAGAATGAAATAGATGATTGGCTACCAGAAGAGTGCCTGTATCACGGAAAAACAGAAGACAAAGCTGTATGACAAGAAACCAGCATGGCTGAGCTTACATGTACACTTTAAACATAGAGATGGCAGCATATTATGTGTCCATAGAGCGGATGATAGTAGATGGAGAAGGAAGGAACTGTGCAGAGCAGTAATATGGCAAACCTAGAAAAGACCCAATTTTATTTGATTTACATTACTTTTGAATCAGAACACTTTAATATGTTATCAGATAATGGGTAATAAGGACTAGAGTGAGCCCAGTCTGCTAGTTATTGCCTTAGAGAAGCTACAGTGTGTTAGAAAGTACAAAGAGCTATATGATATGCTATACAGAGATGTCTAAGCTGTACATTCTGACTTATCTATATATCAGGTCTGAAGCAGATTACTTCTGAAACCTGTAGGGAACCTAACTATGACCATACAAACATGTTGGCTAGTTAACTGAGCTCTCTCAAAGTGCTATCAATAGGATTTTTCAATTTATTCACTTTTCTATGACATCTGCAAAGTGCAACATGCAGTCATACAGTACAGAGGTACTTAGAGAAGACATCAGAACAGAGAGACGACTTGGAAAGGAA
The DNA here is from genome assembly GCA_001466705.2 of Moniliophthora roreri. NCBI lineage: Eukaryota > Fungi > Basidiomycota > Agaricomycetes > Agaricales > Marasmiaceae > Moniliophthora > Moniliophthora roreri. The sequence continues at coordinate 56,066 of LATX02000193.1, forward strand.
CAATCAGAATGATCAGACAATGGAATTTAATATGCAGATCAGAATTAAAGCAGATAATCTCTTAATAAAGAGTTCTAACATGGTGCAAATAGATGAAATTACTTAACAAGGGGCAATGCAGCCTCAGAACAAGTGTAGCTACATGACTACAGATACAACAAGACATATAATTGATATTTAAGGAATGCAAAGTCCTAGATAAGATTAAGAATGAATTATCAAAGGAGACAGAAACACAGGAACAGTATGTTCCAGCCTTGGAAGCTTTGAAACCCAGACATTGGTGGCTGTGCAGATGCTGGAAAAGAGAATGCAGAACAGATGGACTTATCTGTCCATCTGGACCCACCTAGAAAAGAGAAAAATCAAATATCTAAGAGTCCAGAACACTGGAAAGTGGATACCTGTGCAGATATGGTCAGATACCCTAATGGCCAGACTCTGTGACATCTGAATATTCCCTCTAATCATAGATCAGTGAGTAAATAGTAAAGGACTTAATAACCTGTAATAAATATATTTTCTGTAGATATATTCCATGGACCATATAAGGACAGCTAGATATTCATACATACTCAAGTAACTCTGCCCCTTCTGATTGTGAATACATGATGAGTTTGTTTGGTGTATAATTGGGTGTGCCATTCCAGTTTTGCTTCCTCACTTCAGGCCCTGGAGATTGGTTCTGAGTGACTCCAGAGAGATAGAAATCTGATAATGAACTTGCATTGTAAGAGACAAAGAATAACATCTTTAGTGCACTTGGCACTTTTCTAAGAGATAACTTTACACCAAAAGTTCTGGTGGCTTTTGGAGTATAGCCTGTGTTGGGTATCAGGTTGTGACACACTTAGAGTCTTAACAAAAGAATTGGGCCTGCGATTAAGCTCTTTGTAGAAACTGGTCTAGGACCTTTTCCAGTACACTGTGTACTGTAGTTATCTTAAAGAAGTCTTGAACTCTGTAGGGTCAGACTATATCGGCTACCAAGTCTTTTGGTGGGACTGTAGCTCTTGTGTTTTGTGCTTTGTGCACTGTGTTCTTGTGTGTGTGTGTTTGTGTGTTTGAATATAAACCCTTTTAAAACCCATATATACTCTTCTGGAGGTGAACACTTTGAAGTAAATTGCTTCAATAAGGGAGAATCAACCTAGCTAAGAGTTTTGTTGGCATTCTAAGTGTGGTAACTCTGATTATGTCAATCCACACTTGCACAACAACTTGAGATAGAACTTTTGGAGGTTATCTTTTGGGTAGTTTTCCACTAGTTTTATCTTAGACAAATTAGCAGCATGGAAGTATAGTATTTTCAAATGGAGTCGGAAGGAGAGCCATTTGATAGAGAAAATTGCAAATGGTTAGTGTCAGAAGACTGCACAATTGTTATAGAAAAAGAATAAAAGAGTTTATGGCTACAAAGCCTGACTACAATTGGACACTGTGACAGATATATTAGATTATTTATGTTGTAGAGTATATAAGAGGATGTGTTTTGTAGGTGGAAGGCAGGAGAGATACTGCCCACCAATTACCAGAGTGTATGATGTTGTTGTTCAGGTAGAAGAGCTACCAGCAATTAGTATTTTTCAACCACTTTGGGCTCTAGCTTATTTAGTTGTGCAAGAGGTGCAGGCTAGTTGAGACCTGAAATTGTAATCCAAACCAGAGATATAAATAAAAGCTAGGAAGAGCTTACACTATGTACGAGGTGTTCTTTTTATGCTATTAATACAAAGGAAATACACCCAGAATACTACTATATATTTGCTTCCACACAACACTCAGAAAATTCTATTAGTTTCAAGTTGTCATCACATATTGAAAACAGCAAGCATACTCTGGATTTTAATTTCCAGAAGAGTCTGTGTTTTTTTATTATTTTATGATAATGAAATTATAGAATTATCCTTTAATTTTCTAATTACAAATATACTAAATTTTCTGCCTTATAAAATAGTGAGAAAACATTTAGAAAATAAATATAAGATTTTGAATTTTATACTAAAGGAAACATGTTAAATACAAAAGGAAAACTATATGAAAACTATCTAAAAACTGCTTTAAAATATAGTGTTTTCACATGATTTTCCTACCATTTTCCTAGTGTTTTCCTAGTGTTTTCCTAGTATTTTCTCTGACTTTCCCACAATAGAAAATGTGGAATTTTTATCTTATCTTATCAGCATTTTCTGAGCATTTTCAACCAGAGAAAATTTAATGTTTTCTCAGTATAGAAATTATTCTAATATATTGTATTATCTATTAATTCTCAGAATTTGAAAATTCCATATCTTTTGCTGCTGAAAATTTAGTATTCTCCAGGCATATTCTTGTTGAGAGGACACAATTGAAATTTAGAATTTATATATGGTTTTATAAAAATTCTCTTTGCAAGAAGATTAAGTGTTTTCTCAATCAGAAAACCATGTTAAAGGAACACCTTGTATGTAGTGTTAGCTTTTAACACAAGAGGCGTGTTTTCTGATAAGAGAAACATTGTATCAGTCTACTAAGAGGGTAGCTGACATACATCAGTATAGTCTGGTGTTTCAATGTGAATCAGAGAGGGTTTCAGGCTAGCAGTTTCTAGAAGATTTGTCCTCTTGAGAATCATTGCAGAACATAGCTAAGAGGGCTATATTCAGGTACAAGAGGTACCTTTGTTCTCACTTAGAAGAAGTTTATTCTTTGGGCAGTTTCTGGTCGAAATCTATACCAGTATTTGCTTTCAAAGTGATTAATAAAACCACAAAACTGATAAATATTAAACAAAATGAACACTAATCTCGATCTGAGAAGTTGTTTTGAAGGCAAATCATCTCTGAACTACTGAGCAAGACATTGAGAATTATTCTTGACATTGCAGTAACAGTAAACCATGCCAAACCAACTCACAAAACAAAACTGAGAATCAAGAACTTATATATACCTTTTTTGGGGGTATTTTGGCACCACAGGCCTTGTGTTTTCATAGTAGAGGCATAGGTCTTTGAGCATCTTCAACAGTGCTTGAAACCATTGTTAAATGAAATTGTCGTGACCCCATTAAAATGGTTGAGATTGTGCCACTGAGAGAAATTGCTAAAGCTAATGAGATATAGATTACTGTAGATAATTTGTCTGTTATATCAAAAATCATACTATTTGTCAACTCGTGCCTGATAGTGGCAGCCCAGTTTATTGAGATGGAGCTTGAGTTGTGTGAAAAGGTGAGAGCCTCAGAGACCACTGTCAGCAAAATGTAGATTATCAAAAGAGACTGCCTGGTATGGATCAAAATTGGCAAATTGGAAGGTGTTCTAACAAATCAAAGAGTTAGGTGTAAGTAACGCAAACCAAGTAGGCCAAGACTTTACTGGAACTGGTCACAAGCCATAGCTACCCAATTCCTCCTCTTGATTGGCCTTCAGTACCATTTCATTGACCTCCATCATAATGTTTTGGGTGCCCTGTGGTGTTCGGTGCTCCCACAACTTTGATAAGTCTGATAGTTCATCTCTCAGAACCAAACACTTTGGACATGGCTTTTTCCCCCTCAGTCCATGAATCAAGCACATAATACACCTATAAATCATCAGATAAGATACTATAAAACTTGCAAAAACTTACTGTTCTTTGTAATCAGCAGAAAGAACATAAATGATAACACATCCAATTCAGCTATACTCTAAGAGTGACTCAAACATCTTTAATGCCAACTTGTGCCAAACAACAGCTTTGAAATCAGCAAAGCCTTTCTTGTCTGAATGTTGAGCATCTTCAGGTATCTACTAGCTTTAAACCAGCAGGTCATAGAAATATAGAAATTGACTTACAATTGGATGCCATCTAATTACCCATCTGCCTCTCAAATCTGAGGGAACATTCCCAATCTGTGCAATCACTGGATATCCCTTTGTGGTTCCAAATGTTGACAGCTTGTTCTTGTCAGTATAGATGAGGAGCAAAAGTGGCTTAGCATTGCTTCCAAGTGATGGATCTGTGTTTAGGGTAGTCTGAAACTTAATGTCAGCTGCATGATCTTGCTCAAAATAACATAATGTGTAAACTTGTATATCCCACCAATAATCACTGGTCTATGTCATCAATGAACCGGACCCAATTCTTACCATCAAAGCAGTAATGTCAACACACATTCCACTCTATCTGTGAAGCAATCTTGGGATGCTTTACAACTTCTTCAATCCAATTCCATGTTGAATGGAAGTAGATGTCAAAATCATGAATCTGATTACCAAGCATTGGTGAGATTTTGGTGCATTGCCACTATTAAATATTAATAGAATAAGGAACTAGCTTTCAATATAAAATGGGTATATACACCTTTGCTGATTTCTCTGCAGCCACATCCCAGATTTCTTGAAGTTTGATTTCAAAAACTCAGTTTCTTGTGCCCCATAGATGTCCGTTCCATGAGTTGAATCAGTTGGTTCATTTGCTTCTTGTTCATGGCACAATCAAGTGCAAGCTCAGCAACCTTGAAGTCAAAATGAGTCAGAAATGGCTTCCATAGCTCATAGTTGATGGGTGGAAGGTTATCCCCACATTATCAATAAACAAGCCTGGATTGGCCAATTTAGAATGAGCTATAGTGTGTGTGCATATATAGAGGGCATTAGAGAATTAAACTTACTTGAATGTAAAAAATTGAAAGCTGAGGTGTCATCATTTGGTGTATAATAGGTGCCTAAAGGCTGCAGATTAGAGTACTGGTTAAGCCACAGTGGATGAAGTCTTAGTGGGCTGTACCTTTGCCACTAGTTGCTGGTTGAGCATGAGAAAAAGGTTTAGGATCTGTATTAAACCATGCAGCCAGTTTGGAGAATATTGTATCAAAATAATTGCTATACTTGGATATAGGCATGCCAATTCTTGACAAACTTGAAAACCTAGATTCTGTTCCTCTTCCAACTTCTTCTGGCAACTTCACTTGTGGTTCTTGATTGGGGCTCCTGCACCATACCACTCATTACAAACTGTACATTTTACCTTAGGCTTTGGTTGACTTGGTGCCATGAGATTATAAAGAGTGGGGAAAAGAACATAATATACACCCATCAGGTATGTTGGTGATGCAAGAGCATAGCAATATGGTATGAGAAATTTAGTGGAAGATGGGGTGATATTATATAGAAACACTCAAGGTCCTTCCACACTGATTTCTAAACTGAGGCAGCTGTAGTAAGCTATTGGAGAGAATGTATGGCAAACCATTACTCACATGAACTGCTCCAGAAAATTGGACACCACACAATCCAGATTCAACATTCAGCAAAACTAAGATGTGCTGAAATTAGAGCACATAACATACCTAAAGTCTTAGGGCATACACTCAGGTCATTGTAGATAAAGTTTAAAAAGCTACTAATGCATTCTTGTACATGACAAGGGAAGACAAGGAGTAGTGGTACAAAAAAAGCAAGGACTGATAATTACTCACCATAAGCTGGTAATATGTTGAACCTAGAAAAGACCCACTTTTATTCATTTTTACACTACCTTTGAATTGGAACACCTTATATGACACAAGAATATGGGTAATAAGGACTAGAGTGAGCCCAGTCTGCTAGTCATTGCCTTAGAGAAGCTATAGTACCTTGGAAAGTACAAAGAGCTATATGATACGCTATACAGAGGTGTCTAAGCTGTACTTTCTGACTTATCTATGTATCAGATCCAAAACGGATCACTCTCAAAACCTGTAGGGAACCTAACTATAGCCCAATGAATGCATTGGCTAGTTAACCAAGCTCTCAGAGTGCTATCAATGGGATTTTAATTTCTATTTTACTTTTCTATGACATCTGCAAAGTGCAACCTGCAGTCAAACAGTACAGAGGTACTTAGAGGAGACATCAAAACAAAAANATCACTGGATATCCCTTTGTGGTTCCAAATGTTGACAGCTTGTTCTTGTCAGTATAGATGAGGAGCAAAAGTGGCTTAGCATTGCTTCCAAGTGATGGATCTGTGTTTAGGGTAGTCTGAAACTTAATGTCAGCTGCATGATCTTGCTCAAAATAACATAATGTGTAAACTTGTATATCCCACCAATAATCACTGGTCTATGTCATCAATGAACCGGACCCAATTCTTACCATCAAAGCAGTAATGTCAACACACATTCCACTCTATCTGTGAAGCAATCTTGGGATGCTTTACAACTTCTTCAATCCAATTCCATGTTGAATGGAAGTAGATGTCAAAATCATGAATCTGATTACCAAGCATTGGTGAGATTTTGGTGCATTGCCACTATTAAATATTAATAGAATAAGGAACTAGCTTTCAATATAAAATGGGTATATACACCTTTGCTGATTTCTCTGCAGCCACATCCCAGATTTCTTGAAGTTTGATTTCAAAAACTCAGTTTCTTGTGCCCCATAGATGTCCGTTCCATGAGTTGAATCAGTTGGTTCATTTGCTTCTTGTTCATGGCACAATCAAGTGCAAGCTCAGCAACCTTGAAGTCAAAATGAGTCAGAAATGGCTTCCATAGCTCATAGTTGATGGGTGGAAGGTTATCCCCACATTATCAATAAACAAGCCTGGATTGGCCAATTTAGAATGAGCTATAGTGTGTGTGCATATATAGAGGGCATTAGAGAATTAAACTTACTTGAATGTAAAAAATTGAAAGCTGAGGTGTCATCATTTGGTGTATAATAGGTGCCTAAAGGCTGCAGATTAGAGTACTGGTTAAGCCACAGTGGATGAAGTCTTAGTGGGCTGTACCTTTGCCACTAGTTGCTGGTTGAGCATGAGAAAAAGGTTTAGGATCTGTATTAAACCATGCAGCCAGTTTGGAGAATATTGTATCAAAATAATTGCTATACTTGGATATAGGCATGCCAATTCTTGACAAACTTGAAAACCTAGATTCTGTTCCTCTTCCAACTTCTTCTGGCAACTTCACTTGTGGTTCTTGATTGGGGCTCCTGCACCATACCACTCATTACAAACTGTACATTTTACCTTAGGCTTTGGTTGACTTGGTGCCATGAGATTATAAAGAGTGGGGAAAAGAACATAATATACACCCATCAGGTATGTTGGTGATGCAAGAGCATAGCAATATGGTATGAGAAATTTAGTGGAAGATGGGGTGATATTATATAGAAACACTCAAGGTCCTTCCACACTGATTTCTAAACTGAGGCAGCTGTAGTAAGCTATTGGAGAGAATGTATGGCAAACCATTACTCACATGAACTGCTCCAGAAAATTGGACACCACACAATCCAGATTCAACATTCAGCAAAACTAAGATGTGCTGAAATTAGAGCACATAACATACCTAAAGTCTTAGGGCATACACTCAGGTCATTGTAGATAAAGTTTAAAAAGCTACTAATGCATTCTTGTACATGACAAGGGAAGACAAGGAGTAGTGGTACAAAAAAAGCAAGGACTGATAATTACTCACCATAAGCTGGTAATATGTTGAACCTAGAAAAGACCCACTTTTATTCATTTTTACACTACCTTTGAATTGGAACACCTTATATGACACAAGAATATGGGTAATAAGGACTAGAGTGAGCCCAGTCTGCTAGTCATTGCCTTAGAGAAGCTATAGTACCTTGGAAAGTACAAAGAGCTATATGATACGCTATACAGAGGTGTCTAAGCTGTACTTTCTGACTTATCTATGTATCAGATCCAAAACGGATCACTCTCAAAACCTGTAGGGAACCTAACTATAGCCCAATGAATGCATTGGCTAGTTAACCAAGCTCTCAGAGTGCTATCAATGGGATTTTAATTTCTATTTTACTTTTCTATGACATCTGCAAAGTGCAACCTGCAGTCAAACAGTACAGAGGTATTTAGAGGAGACATCAAAACAAAAAGATGACATAGAACAGGAACAATCACTGAATGATCCTCCTCTGAAGTCAATATACGGATCAAAGTCAAAGCAGGTGATCTCTAAATAAAGAGTGCACCAGCGGCTAAACAATATGAGATAAACTAACTAGGTACAAAGTCATCTTGGAAAGAAGAAAATCACTTCTGAAGGACATCCACTACCTACAGACAGCTACAACGAGACTTAGAAGAATATCTAACATATAAGAAGTCCTAAATAAGACCGAGTGTGCATTGTTGAAGGAGATAGGAACAGTAACAGTGTGTTCTGACCTTGGAAACTTTGGCATCTAGGCTTCTGCCAATGTGCAGATACTAGAAAGAGAAATGCTGTAAAGAGACGGAACAGATACAGCCATCGGCTTGTAGACACCTGACTTAGAAAAGAGAAAATACAAATTATAGAGTCCAGAACACCTGGAGACGTAGATACCCACATGGATATGGTTGGATACCCTAGTGGCCAGACTCCATGACATCCGAATATTCCCTCTTTTAGTATCTCAGTCACTCATTTATCATTTTCTGAATTATCAGACATTATTTATATTTTTCTGTAGATATATTCCTTGGACCATATATAAGGACTGCTAGATATTCATAGATATTCAAGTAACTCTGCCCCCTCTGATTGTGAAATACATGAAGAGTTTTTTTGGTGTATAAATTTGTGTGCTATTCCAGTTTTGCTTCCTCACTTCAGGCCCTGGAGATTGGTCCTGAGTGACTCCAGAGAGATAGAATCTGATAACAAACTTGCGTCATAAGAGACTAAGAAGAACATCTTAAGTGCATTGTAGCACTTTTTTAAGAGACACTTTATACCTAGAAGGAGTCTTGGGCACTTGAAGTGTGGCCTGTGTTGGGTATCAGGTTGTGACACACTTAGAGTCTTAGCAAGGGGTGTGCCTGTGCTGAGCTCTTTGTAGAAATTGGTCTAGAACCTTTTCCAGTACACTGTGTGCTGTAGTTGTCTTAAGAAAGTCTTGAACTCTGTAGGGTCAGGCTATATCAGCTATTGAGTCTTTGTATGGGACTGTAGCTCTTGTGTTTGTGCTTTTTGCACCGTGTTCTTTGTGTTTTGTGTGTGTTTTTGTGATATAAACTCTTTTAAAACCAGAGTTAGACTTTTGGAGGTTATCTTTTGGGTAGTTTTCCACTAGTCTTATCTTAGACAAATTACAGGTCCCACTAGGACCAAATCATAAGCACAGATATGAGCCAGAATTGAAATCTCTGACAATTTGTCAGGATACACACCACCAAAGATCCCAAAATCTGCCAAGGTTTCAGCAAGCATCTGAAATAAGCTGGAAAAACACATACTGTTACGATCTAGGATGAGATTCAATTCCTCAGCACTGTTTTGAGAGCTAGGAAAAGGCACCTTACATTGGTCAACTTACATTGTCAAGATGTATATTGCATCACACAAAATGACAATGTGTATATTCAAGCGTAAAGTAATAGTAGTTGTAATCTAAGATAATCTAGCTATGTAATAACTGACAGTGACAACAACAACAACTAGAGGAAAGAAGGAAATAGTGGTGGTATGAAGAAAAGAGAGAAAAGGCAGAGTTTGAAAAGGGTTGAGCTATATAAGCAAATGATTGGGAGGATCTTCATGCACATGAGGACACTAAAACACCTTATCAGACTGAAGGATCTCAGTAATTTGTCTAAGATAAGACTAATGGAAAACTACCCAAAAGATAACCTCCAAAAGTCTAACTCAGGTTGTTGTGCAAGTGTGGATCGACATAATCAGAGTTACTGCACTTAGAATGCCAACAAAACTCTTAGCTAGGTTGATTCTCTCTTATTGAAGCAATCTACTTCAAAGTGTTTACCTCCAGAAGAGTATAGATGGGTTTTAAAAGGGTTTATATCCAAATACACACACACACACACACACACACACACACACAGAAGGGGCAGAGTTACTTGAGTATGTATGAATATCTAGCTGTCCTTATATACAGTCCATGGAATATATCTACAGAAGAAATACAAATAATGTCCAATAATTCAGGAAATGATAAATGAGTGACTGAGATACTAAAAGAGAAAATATTCAGGTGTCATGGAGCCTGGCCACTAGAGTATCTGACCATATCCATGTGGGTATCTACATTTCCAGTTGTTCTGGACTCTATAATTTGTATTTTCTCTTTTCTATGTCAGGTATCTATGAGCAGATGGCTGTAGCTGTCCCATTTCTTTACAGCATTTCCCTTTCTAGTGTCCGCACATTGGCAGAGGTCTAGATGCCAAAGCTTCCAAGGTCGGAACACACTGTTACTGTTCCTATCTCCTTCAACAGATTTCCTTCCTTCTGAGAGGACTTTGTACCTAGTTAGTTTATCTCATATTCTTTAGCCACTGGTGAACTCTTTATTAAAAGATTGCCCACTTTGACTTTGATCTATATATTGACTTTGGAGGAGGATTGTTCTGTGATCATTCCTGTTCTATGTCGTCTTTCTGTTTTGATGTCTCCTCTAAGTACCTCTGTACTGTTTGACTGCATGTTGCACTTTGCAGATGTCATAGAAAGGTAGAATAGAAATTAAAATCCCATTGATAGCACTTTGAGAGCTTGGTTGACTAGCCAATGCATTCATTGGGCCATAGTTAGGTTCTCTACAGGTTTCAGAAGTGATCCACTTTGGATCTGATACATATATAAGTCAGAAAGTACAGCTTAGACACCTCTGTATACCATATCATATAGCTCTTCATACTTTCCAAGGTACCATAGCTTCTCTAAGGCAATGACTAGCAGACTAGGCTCACTCTAGTCCTTATTACCCATTATCTTGTGTCATATTAAAGTGTTCCAATTCAAAAGTAGTGTAAAATGNCTGGACATTTCATTTTTAGTGGCATATTCCATCCATTCTAGTGCTTTCTGAATTTTCACCCAATCATTGGTAATATTGGCTGTCTCAAAAACTGCATCTAAATCATCTAGCCATGGAACTAACTGTTCTGGTTCTTCATGCTTCCATGAGGGAGTGGTAATTTGTCTAAGATAAGACTAGTGGAAAACTACCCAAAAGATAACCTCCAAAAGTCTAACTCAGGTTGTTGTGCAAGTGTGGATCAATGTGATCAGAGTTACTGCACTTAGAATGCCAACAAAACTCTTAGCTAGGTTGATTCTCTCTTATTGAAGCAATCTACTTCAAAGTGTTCACCTCCAGAGGAGTATATATGGTTTTAAAATGGTTTATATCACAAACACACACACAAAACACAAAGAACATGGTGCACAAGGCACAAACACAAGAGCTACAGTCCTGTACAATAGCCGATATAGTCTGACCCTATGGAGTTCAAGACTTCTTTAAGACAACTACAGCACACAGTGTACTGGAAAAGGTCCTAGACCAATTTCTACAAAGAGTTCAGTGCAGGCACACCCCTTGCTAAGACTCTAAGTGTGTCACAACCTGATACCCAACACAGGCCACACTCCAAAAGCCACCAGAACTTTTGGTGTAAAGTTATCTCTTAGAAAAGTGCAAAGTGCACTAAAGATATTACTCTTTGTCTCTTACGACACAAGTTCGTTATCAGATTTCTATCTCTCTGGAGTCACTCAGGACCAATCTCCAGGGCCTGAAGTGAGGAAGCAAAACTGGAATGGCATACACAATTATACACCAAACAAACTCATCATGTATTCACAATCAGAGGGGGCAGAGTTACTTGAGTATATACGAATATCTCACTGTCCTTATATACAGTCCATGGAATATATCTACAGAAAATTATAAATAATGTCTGATAATTCAAGAAATGATAAATGAGTGACTGAGATACTAAAAGAGAATATTCAGATGTCATGGAGTCTGGCCACTAGAGTATCCAACCATATCTGTGTGGGTATCTATGTTTCCAGGTGTTCTGAACTCTACAATTTGTATTTTCTCTTTTCTAAGTCAGGTATCTATGAGCAGATGGCTGTATCTGTCCCGTTTCTTTACAGCATTTCCCTTTCTAGTATCTGCACATTGGCAGAGGTCTAGATGCCAAAGCTTCCAATGTCAGAACATGCTGTTACTGTTTCTATCTCCTTTGACAATGCATGCTTGGTCTTATTTAGGGCTTCTTATGTGTTAGATATTCTTTTTATGTCTTGTTGTATCTGTCTGCAGGTAGTGGATGTCCTTCAGAAGTGATTTCCTTCTTTCTGAGAGGACTTTGTATCCTGTTAGTTTATCTCGTATTGTTTATCCACTAGTGAACTCTTTATTAAGAGATTGCCTGCTTTGACTTTAATTCATATATTGAATTTGGAGGAGGATTGTTCTGTGATCATTCCTGTTCTAAGTTGTCTTTCTGTTTTGATGTCTCCTCTAAGTACCTCTGTACTGTTTGACTGCATGTTGCACCTTGCAGATGTCATAGAAAGGTAAAATAGAAATTAAAATCCCATTGATAGCACTTCAAGAGCTTGGTTAACTAGCCAATGCATTCATTAGGCCATAGTTAGGTTCCCTACAGGTTTCAGGAGTGATCCACTTTGGATCTGATACATAGATAAGTCAGAAAGTACAGCTTAGACACCTCTGTATAGCATATCATATAGCTCTTTGTACTTTCCAAGGTACTATAGCTCTTCTAAGGCAATGACTAGCAGACTGGGCTNCATCAAGGGACTCAATGTGAGCAGGTAAGCGATTTCCTCCACTTTATCTAGTACAGTAGTCTAGTAAGCTGTTCAAATGAATCTTTTTGAACATTATAAAACACTAAGAGCGAGAGAAACAAAAAAGAACGGCAGAATGAGCTGGGAAAGAGAAAAAAAAAACATGGGGAGGTTCTGCTTGTTCAAAGTCGTGTTTCTAGCTCACTGTCCTCAACATTGTACATGATAGCTGACCCGTTTTACCTCTGTAGGCTCGCTTGAAGGACCTCTTGACTGAGGCACCCAATTTCAGATATTTTTCTGCCCATTCCTAAGCCCGATTCAGCACTATGGTTTCGCTGGTTCAGCCTGATGTTCATGATGGTAGTTTTGGCTGGATGATGTCCGATCTTTATGCCCATGAGCCATTTGTTGGGCACCACTGGTTTGTCTACAATGCGCGTAAATGAATTACTTGATATTGTGCTGGAGGATTCGTCGAAGAATTGGTACACTCCAGCTGGATTCTTGTTCAGCTATTTGATTAGGCTGATCATCAATTTTTCGTCTAGCCTCATTCGTCAAGATGTAGTGGCTGAAGTGCTTGTGAATTCTCTGACTGTCGTTTCGAAGGTTTACCAGTTTCTTCGGATGTTTCTTGGTGACTGGTGTGTGCCTTCATTTCACAAATATTTCTACTTATTATTCACATGACTGGTCATTTCACAATTAGTGTGACTTCACGCTTTGCTTGGGTGATCCTGCTCTCAAGTTATTAAAAATGCAGGTTCCTTTGTCTCAAAACACGATGTCTTTGTCTGAGCCATTCATGGATCCACACACATATGGCATTCTATACATGCCCATCATTTCACGTACACGCTGGAGGCTCATTTTAAGCAATCAAAGACTCAAAGACTCAAAGAAGGCAGACTTTTAAGAGGTTCGCTATTGATGAGACATTCATGCAATGGCACCAACTCCTCCTCCTCCTCTGGCTGCTCCACCACCAGCACTGTCTCGACAGCCTCCTCACCAGCCGCCCTCTCAATCAAGCACCCAGGCACATGGTGAAGTCATAACAGAGTTGAAGCAATTTCTGGCAGGTGGTGGATTCAGAGATGATAAACCCAGAGGACCAAGGGTTCAATTGAAAACTGGGGAAAAGTATGGAAGACTGGGTATGTTCAACATCTCATTCAAAAGTAAAGCACTCACTGATTGAACGATTTCAAGGTACCATGGAATTCTTTCATGCAGAAAGAGATCCGCGTACCCTCCGTACTCACAGGCTCCAGCATCGTTCCGTTGACAATGAGTCAGATGAAGGACATGGCCCTGTTCAACTCAGCCCTGTGAATCCTAGGAGTAGTGAGTATTTGGTCATTGCATGTTTTTGTCAGTATTTTTTTTGCTTACAGTCTTCTTTTCCAGTTGCACGTCTTCAAAATCGGATCATGGAAGATAAAAGGCAAGTGACAGAAGCTGCCGTGGATACTGGGGCTACCTCTACCTCTGGCAGAGCTACCAGTAGTAGCGCAGATGCCGCTGTCAATATCACCCCCAGTAACAAACAACCCGACATCAGAACAGCTGCTCCACCACCTGCTCCCGCTACTCCGTTACAGCAGGTGAGTTCTACTATGGAAGAGCTGCAGGACGTGCCCACAGGAAAGAGAATGTGAGCTGGAGGCAAGAAGAAACCTGTTGGCAAAGGAAGAGCAGTAAAAAACAGCGTTACAGGTATGATTCTCATTCTAGATGCCACTGAACACTGGTTAATCAATCCTTTAGGGAAGAAGACAGATGCTTTCTTTCAGTGAGAACACGATTTCTCTGAGAGGTGGAAAGATAATGCCAAATCTCAGAGGCGTAAACGTTGGCCCTGAAATCCTTTCATTGATGATAAGGCAGGTGTTGACAAGTATGGCGATGATGGCGACGATGAAGAGGAGGAGGAGGAGGAGGAAGAGGAAGATTTGGATATACATTACTTGCACAGCAACGACAACAACTCAACAACCACTATGACGTGGCGGCGCTAAGTTGACAAAAGGAGCAAGTTCGAGTTCGAGTTCTCTAGTTTTCGCTAGAGTTCTGAGGGTTCAGTCGATGTAAGCAAGAGTTCCAAAGGATTAACTAGGTCAAGCTGAAGTAGCTTAGACCTGTAAACTACCTACTTATACAATGATTGTAGCTACTACTTTGCATACAAACTGCAAGGTTGACATTGTTTGTTTAGTAAATAGAGTGTACCTTTGACGACATAGTAAATAGGAACATGACATCAGAAGTGATGTCGAGGAAGTAAAAATAAATATAATGATACAATAAGCGATGTCAGAAATGACATCACATTATAAATAGAAAGGGAAAGAAACGAATAGAATAATGATATTATACTGATGTCATGTATGACATAGTGATGACATCTTAAATAGAGAGGAAGGCATGAAGTCGGAAAAGGGGACTAGGAAGGTGGATATGTCCAGATGTTAATGAGAAGCATAGGTAAAGAAAGAAAACTAGCACTCAGAGGTGCTAAAGTGTCAAAGCAAGAAATAAGAGAAGGAAAAAGATTGTCTGTTCATGAACGACTGTAACATTACCCCCGTCTTACCTTCGAACTTACACGTTCGAAACTATTGGTTGCCCTCCTACGAGCCATTCCCCTTGCCACTGTGGCTCTCTCGGTTTCCTTCTCTCTGTCTCTCGATCTATTCTCCTAAATATCCTTGGCCCTTCTGGAGAACCCATGTCGACGACTATCCCGTCTCCTAATGGTGGATCTTGAGGGTGCTCATTGCTCTCCATTTCCATAGTCGGTGTCGTCCCATGTGGTATCATGTCTCCAATCGTCGTCAAGAGTCGATGTACCGCCGGTATCGTTTCGTCCTGCAGTTCTCATAGACCTTCTTCTGTCCCTACAATATCCAGGGAGATGGCCAGCTTTATGAGTGTTGCAAACTGGGCAGACATAGTCCACACAGTCGACGGCGCAGTGCTCTCCCAGTTTGCACACAGGACACTCAACTCTTGGTGAACCTCGTCGAGTAGCGCCGTAGTATGCGTTATAGGACCGTTTGATGTCGAGTCTATTTGTGAAGCCCTGTTGTCCAGCTCCGCGTCCTCGTCGTCCCACAACGACGCGATAGGGGCGTTGGGTATCTGGGTTGATGGGGATAATGGGGGTGGGGAGGAGTATGGGGTTCAGGAGTTCTGGAGAAAGTCTCGCCGTCTTGAAGATTCTTCTGGAGGGTTCAGTTGAACTGGCAGAGGCGGCGGGGAGTTCATGGCTGGGAGACATTGTGGGTGGGGTAGTTGGAGGGGAGACATCGGGGAATTTTCTGGCTCTTCCGCTGGCGTTTGAGACATCGGACTCGTCGCTTCTGGAATCATCAACAACGGGGAATGGATCGGAGTAGAGAAGGGTTCGCTGGTCGGGAGGTAGACTGCTGACGCCTGCCACGGGAGTCAGGCTTCTTCTGCTGGTAGACGCATCCATGTGTCTGGTTGAGTGGGTTGGGGAGATAGGAGAAGAGGGGATTGGGGTCTGAACCGCTCCAATACATCGCTGTCTAAGCTGGAGGAGGTACTGGCCCTTGGTGACCTCAGTTGCTCGTTTGAGGCCTCTTCAATGGGCGATAACCTTCCTGAGGAAGGCTGGGCCGTTGGGGCTGACGTCCTCGTCCGTAGCGAAGTGATCTCTGTCGGAATCTGTGTCTGGGAGGAGTATATGAAGTGGTAAGTTCGCAACATTGAGAGTGGGACATGGTACCGCTATCGCTCCGGTCACCATGAAGGTCTCGTCATCTGAGATGTGTTGGGCTAGTATGCCCATGTGTCGGTCTAGTCTTGTAATGTTTTCTTGTAGTTGTCGTCGTTGCCCCCGCAAGAAGAGAAGGCAACCATAGAAAGCACGGTTCCTTTCGCTGCTGTTTTCGATGGCTGTAGTCATTTCTTTGTCGTAGTGTTCGCTGTTTAATAGATACAGCAGTTCAAATGTCGACAGATGAAAGGGTTCGGTGTGGACAGCGTCGTCTGGAAAGACCTGAGTCGGGGGATTGAACAGGAGAAGGCCAGTTCAGACAGAAGGGTTCGTGTAGGAGGACATGTTTCGAGTGGAATAAAGATCAGCGTAAATTGTGTGCGATCTTATACTCCAGATATAATTCCATCGAATGTTTTAGGCCTGCCGGTTTCAACCATTGATTATGTGAAGAATCATAGCCTTTCCAGGAAGCTAGGTATTCTTTTGGGGGTTGATTCTTCTTCTTCGGTTGATGCCCAATGATGGCCTCGACTTCATACTCTTCTTGTCCTTCGACTATATCTGGGGGTGGTTCCAGAAAATTGGGTCCGTGGACGTCGGTTTCCTTGAATGGTGATAAGAGACCAGCGTGGAAAACGGGGTGAATTCTCCATTGGAATGGGAGTTTCAGCCTGTACGTCACGGGTCCTAAGACTTCTGTAATTTTGAAAGGTCCCTTGCGTTTTGGGGATAGTTTGGGAGATGGGTACCCCAAAGACAGGTTCTTTCCTTCCAACCAGACCTTCTGACCTTTTTCGAATTTATTCAAATCTTTTCCACTTCTCTCTTTCACCCTTCTTGCTGCAATGTCCAATAGGGCTGATGTTTCTTCTCTTAACTTCTTCAATTCAGCCACTCTTTTCTCCACAGAGGGAACCGTTGTTTTCTCAAAAACAGTGGGAAGAGGTCGGGGGTGATATCCCATCATGAGATAGAAAGGGGAGTTTTTTGTGACCGAATGCATCTGGGTATTATGCGCAAATTCGGCAAAGTGAAGGAGATCTTTCCATTTTGTCTGTTCTTTAGCGCAAAAGAACTGAAGAAAAATTTCTACTTCTTGATTGACCCTTTCAGTTTCTCCATCCGTTTGAGGATGGTAAGCGGTACTTAGCATTTGTTTTATCCCCAATAATTTTCCCATCTCTCTGAAGACTTCAGCTGCAAATCTTGGGTCTCGATCCGAAATAATTTTGTCGGGTAATCCGAAGCGCTTGTAGACATGTTGGAAAAGTAGCTCTGCCGTATCCGTTGCATCGATCTTCTTGTGACATGGGATGAAAATTACCCCCTTCGTAGCTGCATGGTCGACCATGACCAATATCGAATCGCAATCTGTGATCTTGGGTAGATCTGTGATTAAATCCATTGATATGATTTGGAAGGGTAACACATCTTTGTGACCTCCAATGGGTTGTATAGGTGTTCGCGTGGGGTGTGTGTTCACTTTCATTTGTTGGCATGCAGTGCACCCATCAACAAATGATTTGATGAACTTTGTCATTCCTGGCCACTAATAATCGCGCTGCACCTGATCCACTGTGTTCCACTGTCCTGGATGTCCATGTGGTAATGCTTTGTGAATGGTTTTGACAATGAGCCTTCGCAGTGTCAGGTCGTTTGGTACATAGATCCTGTCTTTGTAAAACAATAGATTACCCTCGGTTTGCCAGTCTTGTAAGGAAGATTTGATCGGTGGCATCCTCTTTTCGATGAGGCTCTCTATGGTCATTTGAAGGAATTCGTCGCTTGGTAAGGCTCCCTCCAACATCGTTTTCAGCTCTGTATCAATCACGTTAACAAATAGCCTATCTGGTAACATGACGATGTCTTCGTTGTCGTTTTCTTCTTCATCCACTAGATCCGGTCGTCGTGAGAGAGCATCTGATTGAACCATTTTTGTTCCTGGAACATGCACCAATTGAAGGTCGAATTGAGTCAAGTATAGGCTTAGTCTAGCCTGTCGTCTGTTCAACTTCTGTGCAGTTCGGAAGTAAGTAAGGTTCTTGTGATCTGATAGAACCGTCACCGGGTGTGCTCCTCCAAGGAGGTAATGTTCCCAAGCTTTGAGGGCGTTCACGATCGCTAGGAGTTCTCAATCGTAAATCTCGTAATTTCGCTCAGTTGAGGTGAAAGCGTGCGAGATGTATCCGCATGGGTGAAGTTCTCCGTCAGGTCCTTGTTGTTTCAACACTGCTCCTGTGGCCCATTTTGATGTGTCTGCTTCAATAATAAACGGCTTCTCGTCATCCGGCATTTGTAAGATGGGTCGTTGTAGGAATTTCGCTTTCAAAACGTTGAACACGATGTCTCGTGTTTTGGTCCATTCAAATTTCGTGTCCTTTTTCGTCAACTCATGTAAAGGTCGCGCCAGTTCCGCGTATTTTCCTATGAACTTGCGATAGAAATTTGCAAACCCGAGGAACGATCGCACACCTTTGATTGTTTTGGGTGCTTCCCAATCCTTGATTCCTGCCAGTTTCGTTTCGTCCATCGATATATGTCCCGGAGTAATGACCATTCCCAAGAAGAGCATTTTCGCGACTTCGAATTCACACTTCTCTGGTTTGAGATATAGATCATTTTCTCGTAATCGTTCCAGAACATGTCTCGTGTGAAGTCGATGGATGTTGATCTCGTCAGAGAATATCAAGATATCGTCCATGTAAACCACGCACCAACCCTCATCGATGAAGTCTTTGAGGATGTTGTTCATGAATGCTTGGAATGTTGCCGGGGAATTCGTTAAACTGAAGAACATAACCGTGGGTTCGAACAGTCCTCAAGGCGTTTTGAATGCTGCCTTCCATTGGTCACCATCTTTGATCCATATGTTATTGTATCCGTTATGTAGATCCAATTTTGTAAAGACTTTTGCCAATTTTAATTTGTCCACGAGATCTGTGACCAATGGTAGGGGATAGCAGTTCTTGATCGTTCCGTTATTCAAGTCTCGGTAATCCTGGCAAGGTTGTAGTGCTCCTGCTTCTTTCTTGGCTACAAAGAAGAAAGGAGATGCCATCGGGGATTTCGACGGTCGGATATATCCTTTGCATAAGTTCTCATCCAAGAATTTATCTTGTTCGATCTGCTCTTTTGGCGATAGAGAGTAGATCTTGCAATCTCGTGGTTTGAAATCTGGTTTGAGGTCAATTGCATGGTCGTATGGTCAGGAAGGTGGGAATCGTTCAGCTTTCTTCTTTTCGAATCAATCTGAATAATCAGAAAGATATGAGGCGAGAAGCTCTTCTAATGGTTTCGCCTTGGTCTCGTGAGCTTGTGCCAGTACCTGAGAGGCGGACAACTTAGCATTAATTTGGACTTCATCACTATCTTCTTCCCCTTGAATGAAAGATCCGATCAGCACTTCATCATCTTCAACGTCATCCAATATTCCTGTGTCGAGTTTCTTGGTTTCTTCGAAGATTCCGATAAATGGCTTCATCTGTCGTTTGACCATAATCTTTCGCCTGGGTTGAAAATAGATTACTCCGGTAACCCAATTGATATCTGGGTTGTGATCTTGGAGCCATGGTAGTTCTAAAATGATTCGTTTGGGTCCGAGTTCTGAGATCAATAAAGTTTCTTTCATTGATCTATCTCCAATCGTGATGTCGATTGTGACGGAGTGTGTAATCCATCCAACCTTGTTCCGGGTTCCATCGACGTTGAAAACTTTGATGGGTTTTTCTAATTTCGTCCAGGGTTTCTTGATTTTTCGTGCTTCTTCTTCACAGATGAAGCGTCCACCAGCACCTGAATCGATCAGGGCTCTTGTTTTGACGATTTCTGTCCCGACGTTGTATTGAATAGGAATTCACATAGAGTTTCGATTTAACTTAGCTAGTACAACGTTCGAGATTGTTATGGCAGGTGGTAAGAGCGTCGGCCTCTTCCACCTCTTCAAAAACCCTCTTTTCCCATGAGATCAAAGATCTCCTCTTGTTCTCCTTCTCCTTGTTCAGCAATAAGCGCTCAGATCTTTGTGAAAGCCTCTCGTGGCGAGAGCTTCTTTGGTTCGTATTTTGGTGGTGGGGTTTGTTGTGCTTGTCCTTTGGTAGGACAATCTCGTGAGACGTGACCGGTCTTAGCACAACGAAAACACTTCCCTGCAACCATGTAATCCTTCCTATCTGATTCCGACAATAATCATCCAACCGTAACTTCTTTTTCCTTTCGAGCGATCTTCGGCTTGATCGGCTCTCTCTTCTTCCTATTGGCCATGACCAATTTGTATTGGTTGTCGTATTTGATGGCTAACTTGTACCATTCGTCCAAAGTCTCAGGCTCTCCGTCCATTCGGAGCATGATCTTGTTCTGGAGAGATTTCAGGAGTCCTTCCCTAAAGAATCTCATCAGGGCTTCGTTGTCATACTTGGTATCCATCGCGATGAGACGGAATTGATTGACGTATTCATCAGCTCTATCCATCATCCTGATTTGTTTGATCTTGGCCTGCGCTTCTCTGACAACGTTGACGGGTTGCCATTCATTTCGGAATCTCTGTTTGAAACTACTCCAAGTTTCTTTGGCAGCCTTCTTCTTTTCTTCGGGGTCGTCGTCTTTGGGAAAGAGCTTCATCGTCTCCCTCTGCTTCCATTCACTAGTGTTCCCTTTAACCAGCGACAAGACAAGCATCTTCTTCTTTTCGTCGGTGTTCGCCTTGACTGGATTCATTGCGAAGTAAAGTTCGAGGTCAAGGAGGAAGCAGTGGGTGTCCGATTGTTTGCCCAAAAAGGGGTCCGGCGTCGGTCCCTTACTGGCTTCATCTTTCTTGTCATCGATTGTCTGGAGTACGGCTGTAGAAATGGTCTGGGCCTATTGTTCGTCGGTGTCGTCATGTTCTACTTTTGGTTTGACATCCGAAGCAGCGGCAGCGCTTCCACTGGGAGTCGTCATTTCTGGTGTCAGTGTATGGAAGATATTTCAGTAATCGTCAAATGGATCAGTTTCGGAAGACTTAGCTTCGATTTCTGTTCTTTCTTGTTGGAGACTTTCGACTGCTCCTCTCCGCTGACTACGAGTAATTCGGCGCGGGGTCTGTTCGGGGTCGGGGTTCAGTAACTGTTCAGCTACTTCGAGTTGATCGTCGAGATCGGCTTCTTCGGCTGCCGTAAAGGGAGCCCTCGGGGGAGTCGTGTTTCGATAAGCGGTGATGCCTAAACCTGGGTAGGTCGGCAACAATCAGCTTGACCTTTTGTTATGTTACTTGCGCAGCAACAACAACAACTCAACAACCACTATGATGTAGCAGCGCTAAGTTGACTAAAGGATCAAGTTCGAGTTCGAGTTCTCTAGCTTTCACTAAAGTTCTGAGAGGTCGGTCAAAGTGAGCAAGAGTTCCAAAGGATTAACTAGGTCAAGCTGAGGTAGCTTAGACCTTCAAACTATCTACTTATACAACGATTGTATCTACTAGTTTGCATACAATCTGCAAGGTCGATATCGTTTGTTTAGTAAATAGAGTGTGCCTTTGACGACTTAGTAAATAGGAACATGACATCAGAAATGATGTCGAGGAAGTAAAAATAAATATGATGATACAATAAGCGATGTCGAAGATGACATCGTATCATAAATAGAAAAAGAAAGAAACGAATAGAATAATGATATCATACTGATGTCGTGAATGACATAGTGATGACATCTTAAATAGAGAGGAAGGCATGAAGTCGGAAAAGGGGACTAGGAAGGTGGATATGTCCAGATGTTAATGAGAAGCATAGGTAAAGAAAGAAAACTAGCACTCAGAGGTGCTAAAGTGTCAAAGCAAGAAATAAGAGAAGGAAAAAGATTGTCTGTTCATGAACGACTGTAACAACAAGAAGGTGACAGAGGCAGGACTGGGAAAGGAANTTCAAGCAGCCCAGAGCTCCTTATGACTCAGCCCATGGGTTTTGATGGGTTGCATCTTGTAGAGTTTCTAATTCTCCTCAAAATGAGCCCAAGGTCATCCAAATTGGTTAAGAATTAAAAGAGATATGTTCAAAACATTTTTTACACAGCTCAATGTCTATTCATCAAAAATCAATCCCTCTACAGTATGATTACTGCACCACAGGTCAAATACCTGGATCCTTGGATCATATGAATCTGAAGCTCTGAATATACAACAGAGATATACCAAACTTGTTGCAAGTATATCTCAATTAGTTCTTTACCAATTGGATCATTTTGAGCTCATTTTAAAGGGAATTTGAAGCTATGACATAATCTTAAAACTGACAAATATCTGCAGGTCAACTCATGATGAGACTCAATTCAAGCTGACCCCAACAGCCAACAGTACAAGGAGCAGGCTTAATGAAGTTGCAATATTCATATTTTCTACTACTTACCATTACAAGTCACATATCTTTGTTTTTGTTGCTAGCTTGATGCTATAACAAAACTCCTCCTAGTCAGAAGAAAATGGAATAGTGATTTTAGTCTATAAGCTAGGTGTTCTGATTGAGACTTCACACCAATACCTGTAATTATGTTTTAAAAAATTGCTTCACAATAACAGTGGCCACACACCTGTGCACCAAGTTTCCTAGAACNGTCTGTCATAGTGATTGCTGAACCTGAAGGTTCAGCTGTATATGACAACACTCACATGAGCAAAATTGTCAACACTAGTAAATACCTATATATGTATAACTTCATGTGCCTCATGGGTAATTTTGTCTACAATACCAAACACCTTTCACTTTCTTGTCTTTGCCTCTTATGTCTATGTTTGTTTCCAGAATCACTGTCCCATTTTCTGTTTATACATCTTAGTTTTTGACAAGATTACCTCGACATGTTTCAGCTTCTAATAGCTCAATACTCTTGACAGTAAAGGTCTCTGTTAAAGGACTTGTCCTTTATGGCATTCTCCACTTTCATCAAACCACTACCATGCTGGCCTCAGTAGATAGTATAAGTATTAGAGCTTGCTTATTTTTCTGTTTTTCCTACTACATGACCAACAACTCGATATGAGCTACTATATCAAGATTCTTTAGTAGCAGTATGGGCCTGTGAGGAGCCCACCAGAGGCAGGGTGATGAGCAGGCACCATGCTTATTTTATCTGTTATCCTACTACATTCCTCTGGGAGCTGCAAAATTCTTTACTCTAGAAAAACCTTATGTCTCTGCCTTGTATTTTTTTGTAGTATAGATGTAGTATAGATTTCATGCAAGTATCTACTTCAGGTTCAGCTCCTGCCTCAACAAGGCCCAATCTCATGTGATTTGAAAAGTATACATTATCCTGTTTATACAGAAAATAAGCTTGCAGCAGCTGGCCTAACTTTCCCACATGCATTCTGGCTTATTCTTCACCATTTCTGTCTGCATTTTTTGCAGCCATTTTAAATTTGTGCTAGAAATACCTACTGTTGATGGAACTTATATATAATATTATTACCAGTTTCGGGCCAGCCTTAAGAGTATACATTGGCCTAACAAAGGCTCTAAACTTGCAAAAAGAAGCCAAATGAGAAATACTTACACAGAAAATGCTTTCTAAACTTCCTTTACAAGATAAATATTTATTTTCATGTTCAAGAGGATGGACCCTTTTTTATCTTTCTGCTTTCCACCTTCTTAGCTTTTTTTTTTTGCAGAGAACCATTATCTAAAGCTACATCAGCAAAATGGACACCTAAATATATTGGAATAAAATGAGTGAAATACATTATAATGGCCAAAATACATTATAATCATTATAGTGTATTTTAATGTAATATAATTGTTGTTCCTTTATTTTAATGGATTAAAATGAAGCAAAATGGTTATAATGTATTTCAGCCATTATAATGCATCGGCCCCACCTGGGGGTCGGGGACAAAAAGAAATAATGTTTATTTGTTGCAACACCCGTGAGTCAAACCCTCAACCTCAAGGTGGATTAGTCAGCAACCTTGGCTGATGCAGAGTGCTCAAGACCACTGTACCACAGTGCCATGTACTTACCACCACACATAGTGCAATATATCCCCTTACTCAAAAGACCTATCTCCACCCCCTTGCTGTTTCTATTGATCAAATCCCCAACCAAAAGCTTCCCTTCACTTTATAGAGTCCTCTCCCTGTCCTCTGGAAGGCATAAAAACGCACTGTTTTGATTGCCTCTGTTACAATCTATTTTACTACATTATAATAACTCTGTCTCATTTTATTGCATTTTAATACACTATAATAATACCATCCCATTTTATTGCATTTTAATGTACTATAATAATACCATCCCATTTTATTGTATTTTAATGGATTATAATAACACCAGTCTCATTTTAATGCATTTTAATGTATTGTAATAGCATTGCTTGATTTTAATCTATTACAATGGACTAAAATCAGCAAAATACATTATAATTTATTATATTTAGGTGTCCATTTTGCTGATGTACCTATAATGCTTCAGCAGTAAGTTATATCTTTGTTTTTGTCACTAGCTTGATGCTATGACAAAACTCCTCCTGGTCAGAAGAAAATAGAATAGTGATTTTAGTCTATAAACTAGGTGTTCTGATTGAGACTTCTCACCAATACCTGTAATTATGCTTTAAAAAATTGCTTCCACAACAACAGTGGCCACACACCTGTGCACCTTTTCTAAAACCCAAATGGTTTCTGAAGGATAAGGAATGAAATTGTCAATAGGACACTGCTGAAAGATTTTGCATTAGAGCCATAGGGAATCTGTTTAATGAACACTGAGACAATATTGAATGAGCTGGCCACCCATCAGGATGCAGTGAGATAGCCATGGATTATCCTTTATTATAGCTGCCAAATTATTCAATTCAACTTGTAGTATATGTTTGTGCTTCAAGCTCCAAGGGCTACTTTTGCCAATGGTATCTTGGGAATCAAAAGCCAGTGTTAGGAATCTGATTGCCGGATTCAACACTGACATATAAGTTACTAAGGACTTTGCAACAGATCACAAGAGTTTTCCCCTCCTTGTCAACTAGTATGTACATATATATGTAGAGATGCAAAAGCTGGGAATACATATCTATCAATCAACTAAAGAACTTCAACTATTCAAGCGTCGCGCAAGTCAATGAACTCCTTCTGAAGACTCAAGTCAGCTAGTACTCCCTTCAAAAGTCAGAAACTGAATACGAACCAGCTTGTGCTTATCGTGTGTCCAGCCCCTACAGCAGAATTTGACCTTTGCTCCAGCAGATACATACCCACGCAGAAGCATCCACCATTGAGGACGAAGAACACTGGCTCACGCCATGTTCTTGTCAAGGCTGAACTGCTTGGGCCATGAAAAGATGTACCCGTTGGACCCTCCCTGCACAAATATGACTGAACCCCGTAAAAGTCATTCCCATGCTCCAACCGCCCCATGTTCTCCAACTTTTCGCGATCGCTTGGACCCATTCCACAGAGTTGCACCATGTTCGGTAGTTCTTCAAGGAAATTCGACTAACGCTGACGACGTCAAATCGATGCTGGATCGGAACGTTCATCTGGCCTTTATGACAGATACACATGTAAAGGAAGGAGCGTCGTTCCTCGTGAGGTTTGTTTCTAAACCATCCCGAGGCGATAGCGCAGTTCTTGAGCGGTGCATCGTAGTACTCGGTCCAGGCCCACAAATCTTCCAAGGCGCTCGGAATGCCCGAGTTTCTGGTAATTTCCTCCCGTGCACTTTTGAGGTATTTGCACATGGGCTTGTGGATATCCCAGTCTGCCTTTTGGCATTCTTTGCTCTTGAAAAGAACATTCAAAGTCAATATAGAGCATTTGAAAACGGAAAACGACGACAATGTACACAGTATTTGGTGAATTGGCAGCCAGCGCACTGGAGAAGCTTTGCGTGATGAGAACAACTGAACGTCAAGCACTTGTTGCACTTTGAGTGCGTATGCGCGACAGGGCCGTCGTGGAACATTGGGAAATTGGACGACACTATTCCGTCGCGAAGGATTTTGTCCAAAAGTCGCTTGTCGCGTGTCTGGGTAGCCATTCGAGGTCGAAGCTGAGCTCAAAAGTTGAGAGTAGAATGCGGAGTAGGGTGAAAGGTGAGATATCGGCAATGTGGTAGGCTACGGAGAATTGTTGCGGAAGGAGAGGAAGAAGGGAATGATGCATCAATGCAGAAAAACAAAAACCAAGACAAGCCTTGTTCAGCTCTTCCCATACGTTCCGCCGTACCGCGGTTTTCCCTTGTCCCCGGCGAAAGTTGATCAAAAGGGAATCGACAGACAGCGGTAACGTCAAACCTGCGCTGGACCGGCAGGTCAAATTGACCTTTGTGGCGAAGAAGAACAAAGAGGACTGTACGCCTTTCTTCGTGTGGATTTTCCTTGAGGAAGCAAGAGGCAATGGCACAGTTTTTGAGAGGAGCATCGTAGAATTCGATCCATGCCCATAGATCCTCAAGTGCGTTTGGAATGCCAGAAAGAGCTGATATCTCCTCTCGTTCTTCTTTGAGGCGCCTACACATGGCTTTGTGAGCAGGCCAGTCGGCTTTTTGACATTCTTTACTCTGTTCTCGACGATAGTGAGTGAGGCGAAAATGATGAGAGACAAAATTTATACTTACGCAGTACATGATAAAATTACAGCCAGCACAGCGAAGGAGCTTGACATTGTGAGAGCGGCTCATCTTGAGACATCGTCCGCATTTCGAATGAGTATGCGCGACAGGACCATCATCGTGGAACATGGGCAGTTTGGAAGATGCGACTCCATCGCGACAAATCTTGTTCAATCGTGCATCAAGTGTGAGGCGGTGAATCATGATGTGAAATACGAGTAATAGTAAAAGGCAAGATGATGGAGGAAGAAGATAAGAGTTAGAGAGGCGCACAAGATACCGTTCTCACGCCATGCGAACTCGCTCGTTCGCTAGTTTTATCCTGAATATAGTATGTATTTGAGTATAGTAATGCTCGTATGCTAATAGTGTGTACATAAAGTAGTCTGTTATCTAACCATACAAGTAGTCCGTTTCCTATCCAAGAGTCCAAAATTCCAAAACTCAGTTGACCACCGGCCCCTACCATTCTTCACAAAGCGTTGGATGAGTCGGAACCGTTCCCAACATTTTCCTGGCCTTCTTCGCTACCTTACAACGATCAACCTAGTGTTCATCTACTTTAGCTTGCATATCCTGCTTGATAAATTCCACGTGCCGACGTTGAAGCGCATGCAACACATCCGGAACAATATCAATTTGTAAACATTGTAAACAACGATCTCTGACGTGAGCATCACGCCGAATCCCAGCTCGGGAGATTCGCAGAAGGGTCCACCAGGAGTGAGGTTTGTGGGTTGTGGAGGTGGATCTTCAAGAATGATAGGCTTGAATTGAAATGTGAAACGAGCCGAGTCCATGGCCTCATTGATTACATTCTTGGGCTTGAGAGTCGATATCGCGGCGACGGCAAAGGGGACGGCAGATTTTGTGCGTGTAATGAGCGATCTTGGTGACTTTTTTTTTACAGAAGACGCGCTGTAGCTGTCGTCGAACTTGACCGACTGCTGACCCACTGGCAGTGACCTTGAAAGCGTTGAAGCGCGAGAGAGTGGAGGAATATCCATAGATGGAGATGGTCTTGCAGGCTTCGAGCAAGAGCGTGATCGAGAGGGTAGCAGGAATGCATTTGTAAAATCGACAGGACTCGGGGGATAGGAGGGATTTGAAATGTCGTTAGCAAATTCAAGATTCAGCAACACCATTTGACATACCGCCATCACGAACAGAACGACTTCTCTTCAAGGGTCTTACATGACTCCCATCTATCGTCCTGACACGCCTTGGAGTAAATTTACCGAGGCGACTATGCATGAACCTTGTCGTGTACGACCTTAGAAACGTGGTGCGTATGACGCCGGGAGTGACGACGAACAGCGTTGTATGAAATGATCTTGTCCTCGTCTGGAATAGTCGCAGAAGGTGGCATCTCCGCGTGTATGAAAGGGAAAAAGAGCATGATTGATAAAGAAAGAACACTCTGTAACAATTCCTGAGCAATGATATCCGATGCCAACCAAAACGACAGACAGACTTACTGCAAACGTCGATCCAATAATCATGAGCAAGCCATACGCACGAGTTCCAATGGAAGGGCTGCCCGGAATAATGACTATACTAGCAGACATCTTGGGGGTAGACATGGTAGTTGGCGTGATGGTGGCNGAAGCTTGCGGGTCGTGGAGGTGGATCTTCAAGAATGATAGGCTTGAATTGAAATGTGAAACGAGCCGAGTCCATGGCCTCATTGATTACATTTTTGGGTTCGAGAGTTGATATCGCGGCGACGGCAAAGGGGTCTACAGATTTTGTGCGTGCGATGAGCGATCTTGGTGGCTTTTTTGCAGAAGACGCGCTGTAGCTGTCGTCGAACTTGACCGACTGCTGACCCAGTGACCCTGAAAGCATTGGAACGCGAGAGAGTGGAGGAACACCCATAGGAGATGGTCTTGGAGACTTCGAGCAAGAGCGTGATCGAGAGGGTAGCAGGAATGCATTCGTAGAATCGACAGGGCTCGGGGGATAGGAAGAATCTGAGACGTCGTTAGCAAATTCAACTTGTTCAGCAACACACTGATAGATGTCGTTTTGACATACCACCACTACGAACAGAACGACTTCTCTTCAAGGGTCTTACATGACTCCCATCTATCGTCCTGACACGCCTTGGAGTAAATTTACCGAGGCGACTATGCATGAACCTTGTCGTGTACGACCTTAGAAACGTGGTGCGTATGACGCCGGGAGTGACGACGAACAGCGTTGTATGAAATGATCTTGTCCTCGTCTGGAATAGTCGCAGAAGGTGGCATCTCCGCGTGTATGAAAGGGAAAAAGAGCATGATTGATAAAGAAAGAACACTCTGTAACAATTCCTGAGCAATGATATCCGATGCCAACCAAAACGACAGACAGACTTACTGCAAACGTCGATCCAACAATCATGAGCAAGCCATACGCACGAGCTCCAATGGAAAGGCTGTCCGGAATAATGACTATACTAGTAAACATTTTGGAGGTAGGCATGGTAGTTGACGTGATAGTGGTTAGAAGTTGATTGTCACTGTTGCGCCGCGCAAAAGGTGTATTCAGCAAGACCCGGAGTCTCGCTCGAGTACTCGAAGACGTGAGGTTACAGTAACAGCACGGCGTCAGTCACTTCAGAGTATGATTACACGTCCTGATTCATAATGATACTGAGGTTGCGCTCCCTAGGATATGAATTCTGTACGAAGGGCGAGATTTATTATGTGTATGCATGTCATACTAAATATTCTCTAGCTTTACGAATACATAGGCACACTGACCGCTTGCCCGTATTGCAATGAAATGGAAACACTTCGGTACCTTGTGAGACCGTAGAAGCCAGAGGGATGTAGAGCATTCTTAAGATATTTCAGAATGGGGCTTGTCCGTACGTGATACGAGGCCTTCCTTCTGCGAGTTCCTGAGCTCTGGAACCGGGGGCCGCGCACGTACTGCTGCTCTGCCTCCAGCTGATTCATAGGAACGCGACATCTTTCCTATCCCTTATGTGACCCAGCCACGCCACCTCTTTCCTGTCCACGTCCGGGGTCCCGATCGGGTCTTGACCGGCGCAAGATGTCTTTCGAGTGCTGCCTGGAATGCCTTGTCAACGTAGTTTGAACAGCTGCTAAGCTAGGAGCGTCGGAGGGGGTCACGCGAGATGCCGGTGCGAGTTTATTCGTCTGAGGAGTATCAATATGTGCCGGAAAAAGGTCGTCGACATTCGCGTAGCACTTGAAGACAGAAACGAAACCTTTACGCAGGTACCTAGTTGTCGAATAGATTATGTTAGTAATTGCGCGGATGAGAGGTGAATAAAAGACATACCCGAGATCTCGAGTACATCTACTGCCTATTTCGCAGATCTTCTGTCGCCCAAGGGAGCGCGTAGACCGAAATTCATCTGGCGACAAGCCCTCTTCGTTGAGCTAAGGGGCAACTTTGCAATCAGGATGTAAGACAGAATGAGAACGACAGCGACTTTACTTCATGAAGAACGGAGCAGCAGCTTGTCGTCAAAGGTGAACGTGTCTAGGATCCTAGAAACCTGGCCACCGATTTCGATGTCATCCTTCCCTTGAGCCTTCCCAAATAATTAGGTCCACATGCTGGCCTACAACCACATTCCTATGCCAATGGTGTCCGAATGTCGTAGGAAAGCGTGCCGATGCGATAACGCGAAGATCAGAACGGTACATGTGTTCAGTATTTACCGCGGAACCCGCAAACTCCGCCTCGTGGTGATAATCGTCTTGCAGGAAACCGGATGGAGCCAAAGTGCTGCAGTTGCGGTTGGGTACGATGAACTGTATCGCATTCGTACGTTAGATAAGCCACATAAGCGCGAAATCGAGAGGGAAACTCACTCCACAATCGTGACGGATGCCGAGCGGTGAAAAGTGCAGCAAGATTCTTTCGTGTAGTCTTGGACCTGAGGACAGGGAGTAGTCGAATTCGATCTTGCGCATTGAAGTCTGGCGGTACGCACGTTAGCAACAAAATGAATGAGATGCGAACGACAATGTACCTGGTTTAGTCCTTCCTGAGTTCGCGATTGCTTGTCGTCCCGGATAGAAACTTTTGATCGACAGGTTTTTCCACGATGAGGGCTTTCGATTTGAAAAGCAAGTTTAGTATACGGGATTGAGAATGCGAGCAGTAGGTAGTGACATACCATGTTGAATGCACTCGGTGACGATGTGAGTTTGCGTCCAATTTTCCGTTGTACTCGTGTCAGTCTGGCTGGCAAATCAGGTGTATTAGAAGGGGGTAGTATAGAGATGCCGGTACATATTGACTCATTTGCAATTCTTACTTTTCCCCTGTTCTATTTCCAGCTTCCAATTCTCGTGGAACTGTCGTGAATTGAGGGTGCTCTGAGAGCGATCGAGGGATTGAGAGGAATAGGATGAAGATCCGTTTCTGCGTCGTGGTGGTAACGTTGGATGATGAGTTTTCCTATCTCTCATACTCCCAACCAAGGAAGAATGTTCCTGGAGAAGATATGGATTTCAGAACTGTGGCTTAAAACAAGAACGACAACCAAATGACAACTCACCGAAACCAAGTCTGTTCCGTGGAAGACTGGCAGTGAGGGAGATTTTCCGCCCCAGTCCTCCTGCTTCCCGACCGCGTTCGTCGTAATGGTTTGGTCAGCATTAACCCCGCTTTGCTGTCTCTTGTCGATCCACCATCCCCGCTGTGCTCCGGATAAATGATTTTGAAGTCGACGCCAAAAGTCGGCAATGGTGTTGTGGGGTGAAGCCAACCGACCGCTTGTTTCATTGAAGACCGATTTGCATTCGAAAACCCACACGACTGGCTAGCTTTCCCTATAATTATGTCGAGGATGTGAGTGGGAGGGTATGCTAGTGGGGGATCGGACGTCTGGGTGCCATCGAGGACCGTGGATGAAAGGGACTGGAGTCTAGGAGGCGAGAGCGTGGTGAATGGACTATATGAAAGGGTGTTGATAGCATGTTGGTGATGGAAGCACATTGCGCTGGGCGCGTTGCTCCAAACGTTGTGGATGCCATCGAAATAAGAGGGACCGGATGGTTTGTGGAAGGAAAAGGCCATTTTGGGAGAGCCAGAGCGCGTTAGCAACACATTGGCGATGGCGGAGATGGTGGAGAACGTTGCGCTAGATGACCGGAGAGGTAGCTTCAACTGCTTGTGTAGCGGGAGTGAGTATATGGAGAGGGAATTTTAGTTGAGAGGGACAACAAAGTCAGCAGTGATGGGATCAAGTCAGAGGTGAATTCGAGTGATATCGCAGTGGAGTACTCTAGAGTGTTGGCTGGGCGCTATCTGTGTTGGACAGTTGATGCTCACGATCAACCTGTTTCACTGCCATCGACTGCGCTGAAATTGAATCACGCAGTGAGAAAATTCAATCTGTCACACAATGTCCGAATCCTGTGCTGTCCTTGTGGCGAACACATCTTAAATCTGTGATACGTTCCTTCCCCCCTCTTCTCCAGTTCCACCAACTACCATGTCTATGATCCAGGGTTCATCCCGTTTCACCATTGAAAACTCACAGCTCACAAATGTCAGAAGGGACCAATACAACACCCATGTTCTGAATCAGTATTTCAACCGAGAGGAAAGACAGGAATGGACCATTTGGGATGAAGTATGTTGACTAGCCATTCATTACCTATACACTGAAAAACAACATTGAATCTAGTATCGCAATGTACCGACATGTGAGGTCCGTCTCAAGAGAAGAGTTGGAGAGACCTTGGTTAAGAGATGGCATCAAAAGAATTGGAGACACCTGAATGCTTGTCGCAAGATCAGCATCGCCAGCATTAGTGGTGAAGATAAAGATTCAGAATTTTTATACATCCTTTACACTGGTCCTGATGCCATGAGGGTTAGTAACATTTTTCAAACATACTATGTCTGATCATCTAACATGTATATGCAGGCCTTTCAACAAGATTTTGAGCAATTCTCCTCAATCAAGTTTGTCAATCTCATTGCTATATTGTGAAATCTTACACAACTGTTTGCCTCTAGGGACATTAACTATGTTCAGCTTTATGGCTACAATCAAGGAACAACCTTCCCAGCTCTAGTCTTTCATAATGGTAAGAAATTATTATCTCTCTGGTTTAGCTATGCTTACTTTCTTCAATCCTTAGCACCTGTCCCAGTTTCCCACATTCTTGAGCAAAATCAATTTTCCCCACTTCTGTATACCTATATTCAATACCAAGTATGTTCAAGTGTTCTTCTGCATTATGACTACTTCTGACTCATACATTTCTCAGTCTGCTGTGGTACAAATAGCTAGCAATAATCAGGTATGTCAAATTCTACTGATATTATCTTGAATTTATATTGACAAACTGAAATCCTAGGATATTCGTGAGCTGTGGCTTGATCCAAGAACAGGCCAACTATCCAGAGGGCCATTTGTTGATTGGTCATTAGCCTGGGGATGGTTTGCACTTGGTTTAAATTCAAACTCAACTAGCAACAACCCTACTCCTCTGTCCCTCCAAGCCTACCATGATTCCACTGCTGTCTTCAACTACCTCATTCAAACTCTCACTATGGATGATTTCCTATGTGGGATTGTCTGGTTCAACAGAATAATCTATGAATCCATAGCCAACAAGGACATTGCAACTGTACTCTCATCTCTACCTGGCACAATCTACAAAAGAACCTATTATGAGATTATTGCTAGATGGCCAGGAGACAGGAAAAAGTGGTATTATAAACTCTTTCATCAGGACAATGTGCCAGACACAATGTGGAAAAGCAAAGTTGATATGGATGATGGCTCATTGAGGTATGTTGTATGAAATAGTAACAAGATAGATGTTTTGCACTGACTATAGATATAGATTTACAGTCTTGCCATCAGATATTCAAAGTTTGCAGGATCGACAGTTTCAGTTATATTATGACCTGCTTGGGGAATGGAATGAATTTGCAGAGTCCTGGCTGTCACAGGCACACAATGTGTTTAGCCAACTTGGGATTTGTGAAGATGAATGGGGAGAATACAGTATGTTTGAGTGTTGTTTTCCTCTAGCACACATTTACTGACACCCTGTAGCTATTCTGAATATGTTCTGGCTTAATTGGGAGTGTCAAAAGAAACACCCAATGCAGAATAATAGTGATATCCCAGCCAACAAACCCTTATACCTCTTCATTCAACCAATCCCCAGACCTTCAGATTCTGAAACTATCTGGAATTCCTGGGTCATGGGATCAAAATACTTTTGGTCTTTTGACTCTTCTGGGCATCAGAGGATGGCAGAACACTTACAAGTGTTTTTAGAGCTTCCTTCTTTTACATGCTGGATTGAAGTTGAGCATCTATGGTGGAATCACAGTGCCTATAATGTTATTCAACAACTCCATGTCTTCAAAGGCCTTAATCCTAAGACACTGAGCCTTACTCAGTCACTCAATTGTTCTATCCTCGAAGTTGTTGGAGATGAAAAAAGGTTTGAAGAACTGCAAGGTATGCATTTTCTTTAATTAATATTGTATTGCATTAATATTAATTAGAATCTTTATCAGATGCAGAGTCATTGTCTGAAGCCACTGCTGGTTCTTCAAGCCTAGTCATTGAGGCTTATATACCTACTCAATCTGGTATTGATTCTGAAGATCCATCAATCACATCAATAGGTGATAGAATCTGTATGGCTCAAGACTCTAGTATGAATTTCTATTACTACTACTTTTCTTGCTAGGTGATTAACCTAAGATCAAATATCTGCAGATATTTCACAAACTAGAACTTCAAAAGAATATATTAGAGAATACATAAAGGTAAGCTATTTATCCAATCAATTTATATCTCTTGCTGAAGTGTAACTACAGAATGCACTTAGAAAGGTTCTCAAAAGGCCAAAAGATTCTAAGAGAAAGGGTACAGTAGGCTGTCAGAGTAAGCTTTAGAATAAAAACAGCCACTGCTATTGTTCTAATAGTATAGACAATATAGCCTGTTAATTAACAAATTTTGCTAGATATAGGTTAAAGATTATATAGATTGATCTAGCTACTCTTCAATTCTAAAGTTAAAAAGGCAGAAGCCATCAAGGTCAAGGCCAATAGCACTATAATCAAAGAAATATTTACTGCAAGTGTCAGAAAAACCAATTTTTATTAATAACTAGCTTGTAGGCACTTGTAGTAGCAAATCTGGGAATAATACTCAAGTCAGAGCTTATGCCTATTACTATCTGCAATGCACACTATTTGAGCAAGGTTCCCACAGCAGATGGAACAGTAGCTTTAGACACAACACCTGGGAAATGAAAACTATAGTTCTAATCCAAACAAGCCTCTATAATGCAACTGCCCAATTTATTCCCTCTGGACTCTATTTCTCCTTCAATATCTAGATTCTCAAATTCAATGATTATTACTAAATCAATCAATAGTGTCTGTCTTAGTGATTTGGAAAGTATACATTATTTTGTTTGTACAGAACATAAGTTTCTTGCAGCAGCTGACCCAATTTTCCTACATGCATTCAGGCTTATTCTTCACTATTTCTACTTGCATTCTTTGCAGCTATTTTGAATTTGTACCAGAAATACCTATTGTTGATGGAAATTATATATAATACTGTTACCAGTCTCAGGCCAGCCTTAAGAGTATACATTGGCCCAACAAAGGCTTTAAACTTGCAAAAAGAAGCTAAATGAGAAATACTTACACAGAAAGTGCTTCTAAAGTTCCTCTACAAGGTAAATTAGGATTGACTTTTTTATCTTTCTGCTTTCCACCACAGCTTTTTGTTTTTGCAGAAAACTATTATCTAAAGCTACCTACAATGGTAAAGTAACAAGCTAGAATGCATTTGGGAAAGTTGGGTCAGCCACTGCAAGACTTAGAAAACAGAAACCATAAACAGGCCCTTGTGATTTGGCATCTAGGACAAGGTTGAGCTCTTGGCATGTACAGTTCAAGATGATGCCATGAAAGGAATACTGGCAGAGCTTGAGTGATAGTGGCATAAGTGAGGTGGTAAAATATGAGAGTTTCAAGCAGCCCAGAGCTCCTTATGACTCAGCCCATGGGTTTTGATGGGTTGCATCTTGTAGAGTTTCTAATTCTCCTCAAAATGAGCCCAAGGTCATCCAAATTGGTTAAGAATTAAAAGAGATACGCTCAAAACATTTTTTATGCAGCTCAATGTCTATTCGTCAAAATTCAATCCCTCTACAGTATGATTACTGCACTACAGGTCAAATACCTGGATCCTTGGATCATATGAATCTGAAGCTCTGAATACACATGTCTCTATATGGTTTGAACAACGTTCATATAGAGTTAATCAAGAAATGGTTTTGAATCATTTTGAGCTTATTTTAAAGGGAATTTGAAGCTCTATGACATAATCTTAAAACTAACGAATATCTGCTGGTAACAGTCAATTAGTCCACCTCAGAAGGGCCTGAATGCAGACAGCTGTCAAGATAAAGAGAGATAACAGGAGAATGACATAGCCTGACTGATCAGCTAAGTCCTAATAAGTCCTGCTAAGTCTCGTTGGTTTGCTAACTCCAAGCGCTGGACTTAACCAAGCACTTATGTACACCATCCACTTATGCATGCCATCCTCCCTTTCCCACCCAAACCCCAATTGAAGAAGATTCTTTGGAGTCATTACTATAAATGGCATTGTATATACCATAAGTAGATATTAATTTAGTTACAAGACACTTTTCCAACAAGAGCTGAACTGAGGAAGAGACTTTAGCACTGAAAGTCAGAAAATCACACTACTTTTTGCCTGATTGTGTACTGCTGGGAGATGTGAGCAACAATCTGTCACATCAGTTAAGAAGCTATAGACCCATGACCTGTTCAAAACCACTATTTCCAGCTTGCTGGAGGGGAACACTTGCAAAGTCTTTTTCCTGCAAGTATACAATGCACAAAGTGATTTGAATCATTATTCTATGCACCACTGTCAAGAATTATGAAAACGCACCTATCGAAATGTAATAAAGATCTACTCTTCATTCTGTGCCTTGTCTGGAAGTGAATAAGCAGAGCAGAGAAGAAGTAGAAGAAGTGTGTTTGCCCCCAATGTGCTCCCTACCTTCTTGCCTCTTTCAATAATTATTTTTCAGAATTGCTGATTTGTGATTTTATTATTTGTTGTTTTAATATCTAATTTTACATAAATGACATCTCGTCTTTCATTGTCTTTCTTATCTCTCTTTATCTTGACAGCTGTCTGCATTCAGGCCCTTCCAAGGTGGACTAATTGACTATAGCCTCAAATATCTGCAGGTCAACTCATAATGAGACTTAATTCAAGCTGACCCCAACAGCCAACAGTACAAGGAGCAGACTTAATGAAGTTGTAATATTCATATTTTCTACTACTTACCATTACAAGTCACATATATTTGTTTTTGTTGCTAGCTTGACAAAACTCCTCCTAGTCAGAAGAAAATAGAATAGTGATTTTAGTCTATAAGCTAGGTGTTCTGATTGAGACTTCACACCAATACCTGTAATTATGTTTTAAAAAATTGCTTCACAATAACAGTGGCCACACACCTGTGCACCAAGTTTCCTAGAACTCAAATGGTCTCTAAAGGACAAGGAATGGAATTGTCAATAGAACACTGCTGGAAGGTTTTGCATTAGAGCTGTAGGGGATCCATTTAATGAACACTGAGATGATATTGAATGAGCTGGCCACCATCAGGATGCAGTGAGATAGCCATGGATTATCCTTTATTATAGCTGCCAAATTATTCAATTCAACTTGTAGTATATGTTTGTGCTTCAAGCTCCAAGGGCTACTTTTGCCAATGGTATCTTGGGAATCAAAAGCCAGTGTTAGGAATCTGATTGCCGGATTCAACACTGACATATAAGTTACTAAGGACTTTGCAACAGATCACAAGAGTTTTCCCCTCCTTGTCAACTAGTATGTACATATATATGTAGAGATGCAAAAGCTGGGAATACATATCTATCAATCAACTAAAGAACTTCAACTATTCAAGCGTCGCGCAAGTCAATGAACTCCTTCTGAAGACTCAAGTCAGCTAGTACTCCCTTCAAAAGTCAGAAACTAAATATGAACCAGCTTGTGCTTATCATGTGTCCAGCCCCCACAGCAGCAGACATCAGAAAATTCTCCACCCAGTTTACCACAGCAAAATTTAACCTTTGCTCCAGCAGAAACATACCCACGCAGAAGCATCCACCACTGAGGACGAAGAACATTCGCTCGCGCCATGTTCTTGTCAAGGCTGAACTGCTTGGGCCATGGAAAGATGTACCCATTGAACTCTCCTTGCACGACATATGACTGAACCCCGTAAAAGTCATTCCCATGCTCCAACCGTACCATGTTCTCCAACTTTTCGCGACCGCTTGGACCCATTCCACAGAGTTGCACCATGTTCGGTAGTTCTTCAAAAGAAACTCGACTGACGCTGACGACGTCAAATCGATGCTGGATTGGAATGTTCATCTGGCCTTCATGACAGATACACATGTAAAGGAAGGAGCGTCGTTCCTCGTGAGGTTTGTTTCTAAACCATCCCAAGGCGATAGCGCAGTTCTTGAGCGGTGCATCGTAGTACTCAGTCCAGGCCCACAAATCTTCCAAGGCGCTCGGAATGCCCGAGTTTCTGGCCATTTCCTCCCGTGCACTTGTTGCACTTTGAGTGCGTATGCGCGACAGGGCCGTCGTGAAACATTGGCAAATCGGACGATGCTATTCCGTCGCGAAGGATTTTGTCCAAAAGTCGCCTGTCGCGTGTATGGGTGGCCATTCGAGGTGGAAGTTGAGCTCAAAAGTTGAGAGTAGAATGTGGAGTAGGGTGAAAGGCGAGATGTCAGCAATGTGGTAGGCTACGGAGAATTGTTGCGGAAGGAGAGGAAGAAGGGAATGATGCATCAATGCAGAAAAACAAAAACCAAGACAAGCCTTGTTCAGCTTCATATGGTGCTATCCTCCCACGCCGCAGACGCGATGACAACTGGGTCGCGTTCTTGGAAAACAATTATAGACGTTCATTGAACCTGGTGTTAGAGAATACAGAAAACCGCCAAAAAAGCTTGCGGGTACAGTATATTTATTACACATCTGCGGTCATATCCGAGTAAGTCCAAAACTATTTATTGGTTCCTTGATTCGCGTGCTTCGACGAACTCCTCCTGTTAGGGGAACCATCGGATGAGTAAAATAACCGTGAGTCTAGAGGGATCTAGACTGACCAGCTTCTCTTTATCATGAGTCCAGCCACCACAACAGCAAGCTTCGGTAAGTGATCCTCCCAATCTACCGCAGCAAAACTTGACCTTCACTCCGCCTTTGACATAATCGCGAAAAAGACTCTCCCAGTCCCTCTGCAGAACATTTGCTCGAGCAGTCTCCTTGTCGATACTAAAAAACTTGGGCCACTGATACAATTCCCCGTTGAAGGTCGCTCCAACCATGAAACACTGAACGCCATAATAGTCGTTCCCCTGTTCAACTCTTCCCATACGTTCCGCCGTACCGCGGTTTTCCCTTGTCCCCGGCGAAAGTTGATCAAAAGGGAATCGACAGACAGCGGTAACGTCAAACCTGCGCTGGACCGGCAGGTCAAATTGACCTTTGTGGCGAAGAAGAACAAAGAGGACTGTACGCCTTTCTTCGTGTGGATTTTCCTTGAGGAAGCAAGAGGCAATGGCACAGTTTTTGAGAGGAGCATCGTAGAATTCGATCCATGCCCATAGATCCTCAAGTGCGTTTGGAATGCCAGAAAGAGCTGATATCTCCTCTCGTTCTTCTTTGAGGCGCCTACACATGGCTTTGTGAGCAGGCCAGTCGGCTTTTTGACATTCTTTACTCTGTTCTCGACGACAGTGAGTGAGGCGAAAATGATGAGAGACAGAATGAAGACTTGCGCAGTACATGATAAGATTACAGCCAGCACAGCGAAGGAGCTTGACATTGTGAGAGCGGCTCATTCTGAGACATCGTCTGCATTTCGAATGAGTATGCGCGACAGGACCATCGTGGAACATGGGCAGTTCGGAAGATGCGACTCCATCGCGACAAATCTTGTTCAATCGTGCGTCAGGTGTGAGGCGACGAACCATGATGTGAAATACGAGTAAGAGTAAAAGGCAAGATGATGGAGGAAGAAGATAAGAGTTAGAGAGGCGCACAAGATACCGTTCTCACGCCACGTGAACTCGCTCGCTCGTTAGTTTTATCCTGAATATAGTATGTATTTGAGTATAGTAATGTTCGTATGCTAATAGTGTGTACGTAGAGTAGTCTGTTATCTAACCATACAAGTAGTCCGTTTCCTATCAAGAGTCCAAATTTCCAAAACTCAGTTGACCACCGGCCCCTACTATTCTTCATAAAGTGCTGGACGAGTCGGAACCGGCATTCCCAACATTTTCCTGGCCTTTCTTCGCCACCTTACGACGATCAACCTTGTGTTCATCTACCTCAGCTCGCATATCCTACTCGATGGATTCCGCGTGCCGACGTTGAGGCCCATCCAACACATCATCCAAAACGATCTCTCGCGTGAGCATCGCGCCGAAACCCAGCTCGGGAGATTCGCAAAAGGGTCCACCAGGCGTGAAGCTTGCGGGTCGTGGAGGTGGATCTTCAAGAATGATAGGCTTGAATTGAAATGTGAAACGAGCCGAGTCCATGGCCTCATTGATTACATTTTTGGGTTCGAGAGTTGATATCGCGGCGACGGCAAAGGGGTCTACAGATTTTGTGCGTGCGATGAGCGATCTTGGTGGCTTTTTTGCAGAAGACGCGCTGTAGCTGTCGTCGAACTTGACCGACTGCTGACCCAGTGACCCTGAAAGCATTGGAACGCGAGAGAGTGGAGGAACACCCATAGGAGATGGTCTTGGAGACTTCGAGCAAGAGCGTGATCGAGAGGGTAGCAGGAATGCATTCGTAGAATCGACAGGGCTCGGGGGATAGGAAGAATCTGAGACGTCGTTAGCAAATTCAACTTGTTCAGCAACACACTGATAGATGTCGTTTTGACATACCACCACTACGAACAGAACGACTTCTCTTCAAGGGTCTTACATGACTCCCATCTATCGTCCTGACACACCTTAGAGTAAATTTGCCAAGGCGACTATGAGCATGAACCTTGTCGCGTACGACCTTAGAAACGTGGTGAGTATGACGCCGAGAGTGACGACGAACAGCGTTGTATGAAATGATCTTGTCTTCGTCTGGAATAGTCGCAGAAGGTGGCATCTCCGCGTGTATGAAAGGGAAAAAGAGCATGATTGATAAAGAAAGAACACTCTGTAACAATTCCTGAGCAATGATATCCGATGCCAACCAAAACGACAGACAGACTTACTGCAAACGTCGATCCAATAATCATGAGCAAGCCATACGCACGAGTTCCAATGGAAGGGCTGCCCGGAATAATGACTATACTAGCAGACATCTTGGGGGTAGACATGGTAGTTGGCGTGATGGTGGCTAGAAATTTAGCCTCATTACCGTCGCGTCTGTCGCGCAGAAAATGTGGTCTCGGCAAATTCCGGAGTCTCGCGTGGCATATGAATCTCGTTCCATTGCCTCTGGCTCGCCCATGACATTGACAGCGTAAATGACACTGACAGCCTGTTTATCGCTATTAGCACTTTCTTTCCTCTCCCCTCTATGACCAGCTATAATGGCCGGAAAAATTTGTCTCTGGTCGTTCCTTACTCTCACGGTCCACATTGCCATCTCAAGCTCAGTATTTATCCTGTCATCGTCTGACACCCTCAAAAACACGGGACAAAACAGTCGAATAGAGTCTAAATGTGCACAGGAAGCCAATGGCAACATGATGCCGAGGAAAACCATGCGATTCTGTTGTTTTATGGACCTCATCAAGATCGATCACGTCCCAGGAAGATGCTACGGTGACTTCCCCATATATATCCCACTGGAGTTTGAAACGGATTCAAAACAGACACCTCTTTTGAGCTCTTACTACCATGGTGTGGCTCAATTTTCTCCTGCTACTCGTTCCTTTACTGCAAAGTTTTCACCAAGCCCGCGCATCTCTCATCGACGACATCATCGATGCCCTCGAAGGTGCTGTCGATTGCGCCGGCTGTCACGCCCTTCTCCTACCACTCAAAGGACTTGCTCTTCTTGGTGATTCGGCATTTTCGGGTACTTTGAACACGGTTTGTACAACTCTTAAGGTGAGATTCTGACTCCTCCGACCTCGCAGAATCGCCTAACACGATTTGCGCTTTAGCTTCAAGATTCAGACGTATGCAAAGGCGCTATCGGAGGCCCAGGCGTCGTTCTTGCCCAAGGTCTACGAAACATCGATCCATTCGGCCAGACCTCCACGAAACTCTGCAATGGTCTCGTCGGTCTTTGCCCTTCACCCAAAGTCAACGCATACACCGTTCCTTTCCCTAAGCCAGCTCCTACGAATCCGAAAACCTTCACATCTAAAGGAAACAAGCCCTTCCAAGTTGTCCATTTTAGCGATGTTCACATTGACAGGCAGTACACGGTGAGTCATGCCCCTGCGCTCGCCACCATTCACAGTACTGAGCACACCTTTTCCACAGGTCGGAGCAGAAGCAAACTGCACAAAACCCATTTGCTGTCGGAACTATGCAGACCATACCGGACCAGTCGAAATCCCAGCTGAACCGAACGGAAACCGCAAATGTGACACGCCTACTTCCCTCGCCCAGTCTCTTCTGAACGCTATCAAAGCAAATAACATGTTTTCTATTTTTACTGGTGATGTTGTCGAGGGTATGTCCCAATCACCAGTCGAGATTGATCGAGGCTAAAATTTTGCACAGCCGCCGTATGGCTCGTTACCAAGGAGTGAGTTACCGCTGCCTCTCAATCGATCTTGTCACTGATTTGGTTTAGTGAGGTAACAAGTGACATTGATGCGTTCAACGATCAGATGGCGAACACGCTGCAGGGAACTGTATATCCGGCAGTCGGAAATCAGTAAGATGCCCGTCCTCGATGCTTTCCAGATGTGTTCTAATATTTGAGACAGCGAAGCAGCTCCGGTCAACAACTTCCCAAGGAATACAACTAAGGATCATGCTCAGGATTTGCAATATGTCTTTGATGCAACAAGCGCAGGCTGGCAAGTGAGTTCTCGGATTCGCTTCCGTCTTAGCCAAAGTGATA
Organism: Moniliophthora roreri; assembly: GCA_001466705.2. Classification (NCBI taxonomy): domain Eukaryota; kingdom Fungi; phylum Basidiomycota; class Agaricomycetes; order Agaricales; family Marasmiaceae; genus Moniliophthora; species Moniliophthora roreri. Next base: position 99,065 of record LATX02000193.1, read on the forward strand.
CATCGCTTACGACGTTTCTCCAGAGATGGATCGGAAGCAGTGCTGCCGATCAAGTAAAGCACATTTCCGGAAGTTACTCAACGATAGTCTCGGGTACGAATCTGATGTGAGTCCCCAAGAACGATTCTCGCTCTGTTGAAGACTAGACGTGATGTCTTTTCTCAGGATTATTTCGCTCAACACCGTATATTGGTACAAGCTCAAGTAAGTCTAAGAATTGATAACCTTTAGCATAATGCTCATGGATCATTCTTTAGCTTCTGGCTGTATGACTCGAATCAGCAACAGTACGTCGTTTTCGCGTCATCGTTTTTCACGACGCAGATTTGAATGACACCTCCTCTCAAGACCCGACCCAAATGGGATCCTATCATTCTTGGTTTCCCAACTGCAGGCAGCCGAAGATGCTGGACAACGTGCCTGGATCATCGGCCATATGCCTCCCGGTATCGCTGACACGTTTGATGATCAGGTAAGTAATATTGCAGACCAAAGATGTCAACAGGCTCCGTGTTGATTCCGGCCTTTACAGTCGAATTACTACGACCAGGTGGTGCAGCGATATAAGAACACTATCGCCGGGCAATTCTTCGGCCATACACACGCAGTTAGTCTTCTTTTATGGCAGCCTTTTGAACGGTATCTGAATACGAGATTCTCGTTTAGGATGAGTTCGAGATCGCGTATTCGGATTACAATAAACGAACGAAGGACACAGCGACCGGCATCGTGTGGATTGCCCCTGCCTTAACACCTCGCAGTATGTCCTTCTCTATTGCTAGTCTCTCGCGTTGGTCTTATCACATACCTCTCAAGGTGGAAATCCTGCATTCAAAGTGTATGATATCGATCCTGACACGTATGAAGTGATGGATGCCAAGGTTTATTCCGGTACGGAAACTCTCGATCGTTTCATGCTTGCGTCTCTCACGTCGCTCCTCTTACAGCCGACTTGAATGACCCAAACTTCCAGACTACGCGTATGTACCTTCGCCAATTCTCGATGCCCTCTCGGCTGATATCTTTCTTCATGTAGCAAACTGGGCACTCTTGTACAGCGCTCGAACTACCATGCCAAGAGAAGAAGGTTGTGGGAACGGGGGTTGCCTAAGCAATTTAGGACGTATCTGGCATCAAGTCACCGAAGGCTTCGAAAAGAACGACGCGGCGTTCCAGCAGTACGACAAATTCAAGAAACGGGTCGGACCCGGAAGGTGTAATGAGGAGAGCAACGGTGGTACAGATGCTAAAGCCTATGCGTCATGCAAGAATACGACGATATGCGGTCTCCGTGCTGCGAGGAGTCAGAATAATTGTGTCGTTCCCAAGCCTGGGTTGAATCTCAGTCGGAGAGACGAATCGGAAGCGCATGGAGATGAGGCGCATGCGGTGACAGGGGAGTGCGAGAGTACGAGTGTTGGGCATGTGCTCCAGCAGTTGAGCATTTTAGCATCGAATAATAAGGTTGGTAGCGCTGCTTGCTTGGGATGGAATTGCCTTGCTGATGTTTTTGACTTGATCTCCAGTTCGACGCTGAGACGAAGGAATTGTTAAGGGAGAGATTGAAGGAGGTTCTTCCGGCTGAAGCCGTTGAAAATTAGATTATTCACTCGCTTTCGTGTATACCCCCCTATAATCATGAAATGACAGACGCTCGTTTACAAGATACATACTGTCAAATATGTAGAATCGAATAATTGGGAATTGCATTCAGTTGTGAGAGAACTGAGGTCTGTAAATTATATGGCTGACCGGTTAGCCGTGAAAGAGACTCTGCGGTTACGGGGTTCAACGTTCAACGCTAACACTGACCTTGCATGTGTTGTGGCTGGTGCATTGAGGGACGAGCATGTTCGTGTTCAGACAGCGGTTGTCAGTTCCGAGCTGGCAGTCATTGGTCCATGGAATAAAACGCATCAGAGATGACCTTGGGCGAAGAGTAGCCGCGCTAAGAGCCTGTTCACATAAGAATCCGAAATTTTCGATTCCCGCTTTTCGCATCTCGGGAACTGCCGGCCCCTGTTCCCACCACTATATTTCCTTGTCCCTCCTTTGTTATCTAGCGAAGTCCTGATAGTTGAAGCACCTCAACTCATTGCTAAGTCACGAAAGTTGCTGACGGTAGCGAAATATAGTGGTATAGGTAATTTTTACAACATACCACTCATGGTACGATGATTAAATGCATCGACAGGACTCAAGGCCACAAGCGCTCAATCAAGCGCTCAGTCGGATCTCTGGCCGACGTCGTAAGTGGTGGGACTTCAATGCTTTTAACGAGCACCCACCCTTCTAGGGTCTAATAACATGCTGGGGAGCATATTGTTGTGTGTGAGGTGCTGTGAATAACATATAGGATGTGATTGAAAGTATATAGATATGATCTTGGTCACTTCTACACACAGTTTGGGATTGTAGGAGATATTATTTGGGATATCAAGGGTTTAGAGAGTCTAGAGCATATATATGTATTATTATTGTAGTCCTGATAATTCTGAGTACAAAGGAATGTCAAAAATATGGCCAGAGTCTCAAATGTAAGTGGCAGGAACGGGTGCCAGCAGTTCCCGAGATGCGAAAAGCAGGAATCGAAAATTTCGGATTCTTATGTGAACAGATTCTAAGGTACTGATCAAAGGACTTCCAGACATGGTCCTGCAAGGAGCCGTGTCGTCGGTAGGGCTGTTCGCCGTCACCGTACATACAATGGCGATGGTAACGGTTGTATGGCTATCGTATCCATACTGGCAAGCCCAGGGGGGAGGCGGGCCGTGGTTCCGGAACACCGGGACAGTTGGTTGGTTGCCTGATGGCCGGCTTAAAAAAAATTTTGAGCCAATTTTTTTTTCAAATTTTGAACACTTTCTCAGACCACCTTCATAGCAGAAAGACTCAAATTTGCTCCTATATGCCTTTTGGATGCTGGTCCAGATCAGTTTCCTGCCCACCCATGGTCCTTGGGGCTCACTCACAGGTATTTTAAGGGTTTGTGGTGGTTCGGCTGTATAGGACTGGGAGTTCTCCATAATAGGGTTACATTATATGCCTTCTTGAACCAACTTACACCCTGGATAAACATACTATCCTTAGATCTTAGCAGATATCAATCCCTAGAGATTTGCAGTTGCTTGCTTGGGCTCCTGTACCTAGAATATAATGTAGATGAACCTTACAAACAGTTTGAAACATTCTACTGCAGACTTCGGTATATTGTGCTCGCACTTCGCTGAACCTAGCTAATGCGAAGGGGGAAGAGGACCAGCGCTAGTCAGGTGCTTGCTACTTAGCGCCGGTGATGTCATGTGAACTACCTTCCATATATGGTAGTCAGTGGTTGGTTGGTTCACCGCGACGGTCCTGAAAAAAAAATTCGACCCCATGTACAAAAAAAAAAAATTTCCCTCCCCCCTGGTGTAGAGATGTCGTGAGGCTTCTCGTGGTCGCGGATCACAGCTGCGTCACAGCATCTATGACAAATACAATATGCAACGCCATCGAGACTCAGGACTCAGGTACATAGGTTCCGATGGTCACATCCTCTGGATATTTCTCTAATCCTTCCTTACAGGTCAGATTTTAATACATGGAAGAACTAAAATCGGCCTTGACTGTTTGCTGGAGCTCCCCGTCGGCGATAGAACTTGCGTGGGCACCTCAATGGGAACCGTCGTCTCCGGATGACGGAGAATGAGATACGGACAATTTCACTATTCGGTGACCGTGAGGCTAATGAGATACTACAGATCCTATCACCTCGTTTACGGCCTTCCGTCGGAGAGACCCTGTAGCCTCAAGTATGGAAATGGCTGCGGAGAAGGTGCGATCTCAGTGTTCCCGAGAAGCGTAGCTGCACTAATGTGATTGGTGTCCGTTATAGGCATCGTTATACGGCTTGGTACGCTGCCGTGCTACTCAAAAGTATTTTCGCATGTCCCAAGACTATACTCAATCTTTATGTGAGGCAGTTGACTGGTTGTACACCAACAAAAGGCCTTCGTTGCGTGCAACCTCCCCTTCAACACACCATACTTTTTACACGAGCTAAATATTTTATCTCTAAAATGCTTCTAGTCGAGTCTTTTTCGACTTTGGTTACTCTCTGGGGCCCTCAACTTGGGACGAAGATTAGCGTTCGTGCTCGTACACCTTTGGTCTGTCGACATCCCGCTTTTTTGCAACAGCAAATGACAACAGGCTTCGAAGAGTTGTTCTGCATGATACCCATTTTGTACCTTTGTTCCGATGCCCGCCCGTATGGTGATTCAAGACCAATTACTTATCTTTACATTCTCACTTTAGCAAACAAACAAACTCCATAAACTCGGGCAAAGGAAACACGGATGACCGATGGTAGTGAACTTTTATTGTCAGGCACTCGTGCACTGGGAGGGCATGCAGCTCACAAGGGCCCAAAACTCCCGACAGAACAAGAGGACTCGGAAACTGACGTCGATTCTTTTGTCCAATACGGTCGTCATGCCAGGGCTTGGCACACATTCCTGGTCTTCTGCATCCCCACTCTTTATAAATATGTCTCATACACTCAGGGCATTTAAACCTATTCATGTGCTCTCTGCCTAGTGTACGCTCCTTTGTGGTCGTAAACTTTGATCCCGTCGCGACCGTCTCTCATCTCGATAACCCAGAATTGACAACTGCATGCAAGAGATTGGAGACAAAAAAATATGTGGCCTATGTATCCTTGGTGCGTGCCATTTATAAAACATCTAGGCGCAGAATCCTCAAAGTTGTATAGGCTGTTGGTGCTCCAGCGCGCAATGCTTCGTTCCGCTCTCATCTATGTTACATTATTCATCAAGGACTCCGGCGAAATGAGGCAAAAGGCATCACCGAAGAGATGTCTGTACCCATTCTCCCCAATACCTCTCACCCATCATCTCGAAGGCCAATCCATCCCGACAAGCCTCTCCCATGGGATAACTGCTATATTTCAGAAGGTTTCTTTACCGCGGCACGCTTGCCAATTATTTTTCTCAATGAAGTGCCCAAAACTCGCATCGAAGTCCAGATGAAGGAAGCACGGGGCATGGAGCATTACATGATGCAGGACAAGGAGAGAATGGAAGACTTTGCAGAGAGAAGCAATGCACATGACGGTATGCTACTTCTTCTACATTTAGACGTGTTTTGAAACTGTGAAGAAACAGCTCAAGACAGAAGCAATAGACATAAAGACGAAGGCAGCGGGAACCAAGGCGACGCTTCGCGTGGTGGTATAACCAGGGAAGGAATACATCAAGAACCCGACAAACAACCTCCAGTCAATAATGGGACGCACTCTGAGCATCCTAACGAGCAGAATATTCATGATGATGCGAATTCTACCAAGAGTGACCTTGATCCCATTGAAGAACACAACGCTATCGTGATGCGTCAGGTCGTCCTGAATGCATCTTTCGATTTGTCTGAGGTGGAACAACCGAACGATCCGGCCGACTTGTTTGAAGAGATTCGAGTCTTTCGACAGTACGTGTCGCTCTTCCGTTGGACATGTGTTACCAACTAACGCCTTCTCAGGTTATACGAAGACCTAGAAGTAGGTAGAAAAGAGCGTAATATTGAACGCGCACGGCAAGTTGATGAAGCTTACTTTGCAAATTTGCCACAAACTGGTATGTGTACTTAGGTCTCTATTAACTTGTACTAAAACCTTTGAAGGCAAAACCCCCCAGACTCAGACAGAGCCTCCAGCAAAAGCCAGTAGGATTCAACTTTATCGGAGCAAAGTATGGTCAAAGGTCAAAAGCTCTGTGCAGACTATCAAGAGAAGATTGTTTTGCAGGTGATACTTACTATTTCTCGGTCTGCTGGGCAAGGATGTAGCACTAAAGGTCGCGGATGTGCTGCAGTGCGCATCTGAGTCGTACATACTGTGGCGGATAAACCTTATGGTCAAAATCCGGTGCTGTGTTGACCGTATATCATGGTGGATACCTATGTCATGTATACCCAGAATCAAAGGTTCGCGTGCCCTTGTCGAAAGAACGGGTCAGTTCACCGCAGGAATCACCTAGTCAACGAACTCGCCGAGTCAGAACCTGATCACGATTGAGGGCAAAAGTTGTAATTTGATGGGGGCTCTTCGTCGCTCTTTCGTACTGACGCAGCTCCCTGAATTTGGCCAGCCTCGCATTCGTGACGGTAACTTGTTTGGCCTTTGGATAACCGATACTCTTCGTCCTTTAACACCTCGATACATGAAGTATTAATGGACGTTTGGTGGACGGGGCACTGGCTCGAGTCTGGAATAAGAACTGTGGTATAGTACATCATGGAGGCTGTCGTGGCGTAAAAACAGGTAGCAATACAACAAGTTAGAAAGAGAATATGTAAGGGTTGGCTCGCACAGGCGATGACTGGGCAATAAGTGCGAGTGGAACTTGGCGTATCGACCTCTATTAACTAGACCATTGTTAACATCGACTTCCGACGCTCGAGATAGCTCTGGCACATGCCTCAAATCCCGGCATCGGTCGACAACATTTGGGGCCCTCGCCGGATTCTCGGATCGACTCCAAGTCCTAGCAAACCATTAGATCACGAACAAGGGAATGAAAGCGAAAGAAACAAACCGATACTACACTTGCTTGAGTCCTGGTTGAAGGCCAGTATCTTGACTTGCGGCCCACCTAGGTTTCGCTAGTAACGGTGATAGAGTAGATCGTCGCTTACAGTTGAACATTCATAATCATCTGGAGTAATCTGGGTTGAAGATATTGGAGTCAGAATTGGCTCATTATTAGTCTCCTGTAAGCAGACTCAATCGCTCGTTCCTCGCTGTATAGAGCTCATTATGAGACACGAGGTGCATGGGAACCCTCCGTTCCCGTTTGACTTCCTCCTTGAATTGCTTCACTTTATCGGGAAAGCACAACATTGTGTTTTGCCAATGCCGTTTCCACCGTTTGATCTTGATGTCTAAGCGATTGAAGGCGATATCCTCGTCTATGTGGAAAGGAATACGATGGCCACGGGTGGAGGATCCGTGTTGTACATCCGATAGGTGCCATTGGTAGCCAAAGTCTCTTGGGCTGCAGGATACTGGAGCTATCAGAACATATTGGGGTCTTCCGCTCTGCCAATCAGGGGTCGTATTGATGTGATGGAAACGACAGCTAAAAGAGTGTAGAGCAGGGGGGAGGCGGGCCGTGGTTCCGGAACACCGGGACGGTTGGTTGGTTGCCCGATGGCCGGCTTAAAAAAATTTTTGAGCCAATATTTTGAACACTTTCTCAGTAACCAAAGGTTCTTTTATGACCACCTTCATAGCAGAAAGACTCAAATTTGCTCCTATATGCCTTTTGGATGCTGGTCCAGATCAGTTTCCTGCCCACCCATGGTCCTTGGGGCTCACTCACAGGTATTTTAAGGGTTTGTGGTGGTTTGGCTGTATAGGACTGGGAGTTCTCCATAATAGGGTTACATTATATGCCTTCTTGAACCAACTTACACCCTGGATAAACATACTATCCTTAGATCTTAGCAGATATCAATCCCTAGAGATTTGCAGTTGCTTGCTTGGGCTCCTGTACCTAGAATATAATGTAGATGAACCTTACAAACAGTTTGAAACATTCTACTGCAGACTTCGGTATATTGTGCTCGCACTTCGCTGAACCTAGCTAATGCGAAGGGGGAAGAGGACCAGCGCTAGTCAGGTGCTTGCTACTTAGCGCCGGTGATGTCATGTGAACTACCTTCCATATATGGTAGTCAGTGGTTGGTTGGTTCACCGCGACGGTCCTGAAAAAAAAATTCGACCCCATGTACAAAAAAAAAAAATTTCCCTCCCCCCTGGTGTAGAGATGTCGTGAGGCTTCTCGTGGTCGCGGATCACAGCTGCGTCACAGCATCTATGACAAATACAATATGCAACGCCATCGAGACTCAGGACTCAGGTACATAGGTTCCGATGGTCACATCCTCTGGATATTTCTCTAATCCTTCCTTACAGGTCAGATTTTAATACATGGAAGAACTAAAATCGGCCTTGACTGTTTGCTGGAGCTCCCCGTCGGCGATAGAACTTGCGTGGGCACCTCAATGGGAACCGTCGTCTCCGGATGACGGAGAATGAGATACGGACAATTTCACTATTCGGTGACCGTGAGGCTAATGAGATACTACAGATCCTATCACCTCGTTTACGGCCTTCCGTCGGAGAGACCCTGTAGCCTCAAGTATGGAAATGGCTGCGGAGAAGGTGCGATCTCAGTGTTCCCGAGAAGCGTAGCTGCACTAATGTGATTGGTGTCCGTTATAGGCATCGTTATACGGCTTGGTACGCTGCCGTGCTACTCAAAAGTATTTTCGCATGTCCCAAGACTATACTCAATCTTTATGTGAGGCAGTTGACTGGTTGTACACCAACAAAAGGCCTTCGTTGCGTGCAACCTCCCCTTCAACACACCATACTTTTTACACGAGCTAAATATTTTATCTCTAAAATGCTTCTAGTCGAGTCTTTTTCGACTTTGGTTACTCTCTGGGGCCCTCAACTTGGGACGAAGATTAGCGTTCGTGCTCGTACACCTTTGGTCTGTCGACATCCCGCTTTTTTGCAACAGCAAATGACAACAGGCTTCGAAGAGTTGTTCTGCATGATACCCATTTTGTACCTTTGTTCCGATGCCCGCCCGTATGGNATATCAATCCCTAGAGATTTGCAGTTGCTTGCTTGGGCTCCTGTACCTAGAATATAATGTAGATGAACCTTACAAACAGTTTGAAACATTCTACTGCAGACTTCGGCATATTGTGCTTGCACTTCACTGAACCTAGCTAATGCAAAGGGGGAAGAGGACCAGCACTAGTCAGGTGCTTGCTACTTAGTGCCAGTGATGTCATGTGAACTACCTTTCATATATGGTAGTCAGTGGTTGGTTGGTTCACTGCAATGGTCCTTAAAAAAAAATTCGACCTCATGTACAAAAAAAAAATTTCCCTCCCCCCTGGGCAAGCCATTTTCCATCCTATGTATGGTACAGTAGATGGTATGGGTTGACACCGTCCTGACAGCCATATGTATGGCTGTGTATGGGTTGGGGAAATTGTTGCTAGTTCAATGCCAGATGTTTGCAGAAAATGAAACTAGATGACATTGGCCATCCAAGGAAATGATTTGCTTCGTTATACAGAGCCTCGGGAGTTGCTCAGGAAAGTCCAACGCTGTTCCACAGGTGCCAGCGAAGCCTACTAACATCATTGTTCGCTCACCCTACCACTCCAGAACATCATAGAAGTACTGGAAGGACCTCACTGGGACTTGAAAGGGGTATAATGATGTGTTTGAGAGGTGTATTCCTAAATTCTAACATCATAAGCCTGCTCTGACCCCATACCTGGTCTCCATAGCCCTATAGCAGTCATCTTCACCTTTGCAGGCAACTCCAGAGTGTCCTAGAGCATGCTCCTGGTGATTTGTGCTGCACACCTAGTGGGTGCCTACAGAAAACCATACGATATGGCCATCAAAACTGTCACTGTATCCGATACTCCCAAAGAATTTCCCTGTATGGTATGGTGATGGAGAAATCATATCCGTCAAGGAACCGTAAAGTGTATGGTCATAACCGTATATGGTTATGGTGAACAGCCCTAGTCATTGGCACACACACCTCGAAAGCATCATACACACAATGACAATGACAAAAAGGAGAAGCAGTGATTCGTTTAAATTTATCGTTTTCTTGAGCCATGAGTCGTCGATGGTCATTCCTCATGCTGAGCAGTGAGCAGCTTCACTGTCAGTATCAGTGCCGGCCTGACAACAGGGCCCTACTAGTCATTTGACTGTATCCATCAGCATAAAAACACGAAGCCAAGGCTAAGATCCCCATTGAAAAGTCCATCTGTAAGTTCTGTTGTAGCCTGTTTGCCATTTTGTTGGCGTGCACTCACATCTTTTGGACCTGATCTTTCATCGTCATTGTTGTCAATGGAATTCTTTTACTGCTCAATATGTTTTTTGCCTACAAAGTAAGACAAGTCAAGTTCCTCTCCCGCTTTCATTGGCCTTCCTCCTGAATAGATGACAATATATTTGCTACATGGATTGATACAATGAGTGTGCCATAGTAATGTAGCTCAAGAAATAGCAATTGTACTTTATGCTCGCCGTGTCCAGATTGGTGCCTCTAGTAAGAAATAAACAAATTAGATAGTTACGTAGCTAAACAGGCGGAAATCGGTCGCTATCTGTTTATTCTGTTCTCATCGGTACCTGTAAGCTCAACCGCCAGGGAAGGGAATGAAACGGAGTCAAAGAGGTCGACTTTTCACTGGGCTTAATGGACGTTAATGAACCCGGACCTACCTTCCGTGATGTTCAGACCTGGACCAACTGGGATCCCGGATATTAAGTACATAGGTTGGCACTAGATAGTCACCGGCTCATCACGCTTATCACTCGGGTTCCTTCCCGGTGCCACCGAACAGGCCCTAACCTCGAAGACCCGTCACCCCAGGATGGATCTCGGGACTCGGCAAGTTCGGGCGATGGCGTCGATGCAGGTGAGAGGGCATAGTGATGTTAGGGGCTCGGCTCAAGCCCTGAAGCTTGAGCCCTAGACGATATGATGGAAAATGCAACTCGTGGCTGTAGGCAAGTGATACCCAAAAGCCCTGGCCTAAGCCGGGCCCTGCCTACGGCTCGGGCTCAATGTTTGGTGAGCCTGAGCCCTCTCAAGCCAGGCCTTAAGCCTGGGGCTTTGAGCCGAGCCGAGCCCGCAACATCACTAAGAGGGCAGAACGGTGTCGAGTGTAGATATAGTTTCAGAGCATCTGTTACAAAAAAGCGATCATCAATAATGGGCAACACACCGAGGAGGAAAGCCAAATACAGGCTTGCACTGGACAAAAGAGCGTTACCGCCCAATCCACGGCGCTTGTACGCTCTATGTTCGGGTTACATAACAAATGTAAACAAGTGTTCTCGTTCTCTCCTCTTCCACCACCACAGAGCAGATTAACGTCCTCTTTCTCTCTGGTCATTCGTCACAACCTATCCTCTCAACTCTAGTATATAATTCAAGAATAGCATCTCCGGTGACCACGGTATCGAAACGGCTTTCGAGCGCCTTTTTCTTCGACCAGCACACTTTGATGGTCTTCAACATGTCCGACGACTCCTCAGCATGTCCTCGAATGCAGCATACCATGTAGAACATTTTTCATTCTCCCCAGCAATTCAACCCCGACACATTATAATGTTCCCGCCACCTACCAAGGCCTTGATCAATGATAATTGTTCTTTCCCTTTTGTGACCCAGCCTTGGAATGAATAATAACTTGCCCTCGGTGCGAATAATAAGTGAGACGAGGAAATACCAGCAATGCCTAATTCGGTAGTCATGCATTATGACGCACGGTCCTNTAATAACGGTCGATTCTAAAAAAACAGTCAGTATAGACCGAAAAGAAGTAGGATTGCCACGTACCATCATCGACATCGTATAGGGAAGCATGCGGATCATCGGGGTCATAAATGACAATAGGCCCCCGAAGTCCGTCGCAATATTGTGTTGCTGAGGTGGTCGTTAGTCGGGGTTGCGGATTGGCCGAATCAGAAGACGCACAAAGGTGATAATGATACCAAAACGTCCCCGCTTGATCGGTGGCGGTAAAATCATATAAGAAACTATTTCCTTTTGCGATCGGGCATTGATTTACGAAAGCCATACCGTCGGCCCAGTTTGTGCTCTGTTGGAAAAAGCCGTGCCAGTGCTGCAGACCATATCAAGTTACCGATGGAATAACAAGAAACTACGAGACTCATGATGCTAGTCGACTGCAGCATCGTATCATCATCCAAATTGTTGACGACGTTGATTTGGAGATTGTTGTTCTGCGTAAGATCTCTGAGTCTTGCAGGCCCTTTGCCACAGAGTTAATTCAGCTGACCTTGTTACCGACAATGCGGGGACCAATGGTGTCGCCGCCTGCAACAACAGCACCGCGAGTAAAGCCAATCGGGAGAGACATCCTGGTTACTGATGACCAAGTCTGCTATTGGTCTAATCGATGCGTGAACGAGAGGAAAAATACCAATGAGCGAAGAGAGGAACTGAAAACGAGCCATGCTAGAAAAGATAGCGAATGTGATGAGGCATAATAGCGATGATAGGCAAACTTATATACCTTCGTCCCGAGTCCGATACACGCAGGTAAGACAGCATACCATGTAGAACATTTTTCATTCTCCCCAGCAATTCAACCCCGACACATTATAATGTTCCCGCCACCTACCAAGGCCTTGATCAATGATAATTGTTCTTTCCCTTTTGTGACCCAGCCTTGGAATGAATAATAACTTGCCCTCGGTGCGAATAATAAGTGAGACGAGGAAATACCAGCAATGCCTAATTCGGTAGTCATGCATTATGACGCACGGTCCTTTCCACGGTTGGATGTTTGCTTCCTCCTTTCACCTCCCCTTCCCCCTCCGTCCCGCAATGTAGTATTGTATAGTGCGTATTCCACATATCTCGACGTCTCCCGCATTTATGCTGTCCCGTAGCATCACCAATAACATCCAAATACCACATCATCATTCGTTCTATTTCCAGTAGCGCCGGGCGGCCCTCATTATTATTATCGCTCCTTGTCGGTTTATTATTCTCTGCACAGTCAACTGTGACCTGTAAGCGCGCTCTTTATAATTCTTCAACAATTGTACTCATTTTAATTGCCTCACCAGCTAGTGCCCATTATTATTTTTCGCCGAGCCTTAGTGTTTATCATTCTCCCCGGTCGCTGGTGCGTTCGGTACCATTTATTATTTGTCGAAGCTTGGACTCATTATCATTCTCCTACGACTGCAGCCCGTTCAGATAATTGCGCCCCAAAAGTCCACTACACTACTTCGAGGCTATCAGCAGTGATGGAACTCGCAGTCAATACCTGAGCCTCATATCCATTCCCGGCATTATTTGGATAGCTCGACAAATCCTTGCAGGACAGATTATCATTACCCAGCACTCGGCCCAATTATCATACTCCCTGTATCATCAATCTTGACGAACCGATGGGGTGAGTGCACATTATCATTTCCCAGTACTCGTACTCATTTTAATACTTCCCTAACTCCCGCCGGTCGACACGAATTATTATTCCACAGCGCTCAAAACAATTATCATTACCTTGTGTGGTTAATCTTGACGAACTGACACAGTGAGTCCACATTATCATTCAGTAGTACCCCATCCAATTATAATACTTTTCCAGCCCCTCGACCTCAACAGCATCCCCTCGCTATATGCCAATTTCCTCACTAGTTACAGTAGTCTATCCATTCATCATTTCAGATATGCACCTCACTTGAATGTCAATCACATCCAATGCAATACTTAAGTTTGAATACAATAGATTCGCAAGACACTGTAAGTCCGAGCACAATGGGTTGGGTATAGGGTACGGCAAGTCCGTGCGTGCACGATGAAAGCGACGCAGGAGAACGACAAGAGCGAATAGTAAACACGACGAATATGTATGATACTGATACGGGTGAATGAGGCAAAGGTGACAGGGGAGAATGATAAAGGAAGGAGGGAGAATAATAAAGGGTACAAGGGAGAATAATAAAAGGTACGAGGACGAGTATAAACAAGACGACGGCGAATGATAGATGAGACAATGACGAACGCTGACGGTGACGAGGGCGAACGATATCGAGAGTATGATATTACNAGAGTTCAAGGCGGCATTCCTGGAGAGGTTTGGAGGAAAGAAGAAACCGAAGATGACAAGGGCAGACGTAGAGCAAGAGCTGCTGGATATGGTATTAACGATGGAGGATCTAGCACAAACTGGGGACAAACATGTCGAGTTTGCGCAAAACTTACTCCTCAGAGCGAAGAGAGCAAAGATCGAAAGCACCTCGTTGAACATCATTGCAGTCCGAAAGAAACTCCCATATATCATCTGAGAGAAGCTCTCAGAGGATTACGAGAACTGGACCGACTTCATGAAGGTGATTGAAGGCATCTCGAAATCACACATTTGGAAGAGCCTGATGAAGGAAAAGGAGAAGGAGCGAGAACAACAGCTACGTGCTCAGATCATGGCAGATGTAGCCAGCCAGCAACGGGTTCACTCTGCCCTGCCAAGCAACCAGTGCTCATTCTCGGACACTCCTACACGTGGCATCACCAACGCCATGCAGAATGCCCAAATCCAGTCCCCAGCAAACCCAAGGGTAGTCTTTGGCACAACCCCACCCACGGGCACACATCTCTTTGCCAATAACCAATCTCCGAGAGCACCAGTCCAGCTCACTGAAGAACAACGACAAACACTCCAACAAAACGTCACAACCTTGCAGCATCACCCAGACACACCTGAAGGTCACAGAGCTTACGTCCAGCAGGTCAAGGAATGGGGAGAATGGCACGGAGTAAACGCCGAAGTCACATATGCAACACCATTCCCGCTTCGACTGGGCACGCAGCCAGTCTGCTCAAGGGAGTGTTGGAAGTGTGGAAAAGGTGGCCATGTGTCAAGGGATTGCCCACCGAACTCACTCAAAGTACAACCAAACAAGAAGGAATGGCATAGAGTGTGTTGGGAAGGGTTAAGAGGGCCTAACAACCGAAACCACCAAACTGTGTTTTCGACATTTATCCCATGCAGTCTGACAGAAGCCGAAAATCAGTTCCATTTCTCACCACGTTACAGCTTGCTGATGCAGAAGGGCATATTTATGATGTACAAGCAAACATAGACGACGGTGCAATGACCGCCGCAATTGATGTAAAAGTGTACGAGCATATCAGGGACTGGGTTAAAGGCTGGTCACCCTCCCAAAAGCAGTTCCACATGGCCGACAGAAGAATAGTACCAGGAATCACAAAGTGGAAAGGTTGTGTTCAACTGAGAGGGGGAGTAAGAGTAGAGACAGAGGCAGAGGTGTTCAACAGTGGAGGAGGATGGAAATTCCTATTTGGAAAACCGCTACTAGAGCTCTTTGAGGCAATTCACAACTATGGGAACGATGTAGTATCAGTCCCTAATGGAGCAAGCGTGTTAGAGATATGGAATGAAAACTGGCATAAAAAGACAAAGCATGATACTGGTGGGGAGACTGTGGCAGCAGATACCCTGCCGAGCAGGGAAGTCTTTCACACCTCATGCACAAGTAAAGACCAAATACCCACCAAAACCATTCCAGACCATATAACACAAAATAGACACAACCATATGGAAAATAACACAGGAGAAGCAGAGATAGAGAGTGGCAGAGAGGAACGAGTACAGGAAAGGGAAAAACAAGCAGAAAAACAGGTCTAGTCAGACAAGCACAGAAACTCACTGGGGGGAAGNCAGCGGGCATACCTCCATGAAAAGATTGACAAACTCGTAGCAGCAGGTGTTCTAGAACAGTGCAATCCTAGCAAGGTGAAGTGCATATCACCTCTCACAATGGCGAAGAAAGCACATGAGCACGGTGGACTCACAATTGAGGAACTCAAGCATCGAGTCAATGATCAGTGCATAGCAGCAGGACTGAATCTGGCATTTGAAGGACTTCCCAAGCGAAATGAGGTAACAACTAGCGAACACACATCCAAAAAGCCGATGCCAAAGCAGAAGTGGCGAATATGCCAAAACTTCACCAAGGTCAACCGAGTAACAGAAATCGCGCTGATGCCACAAGGCGACATTAGGGCAAAACAGCAGGCCCTCAGCGGCCACCGTTGGCTCAACCTCATAGACTTCGCCTCAGGGTTCTATGCCATAGACATTGACCCCGAATCCAGACCATACACTGCATTCTATGTCGAAGGAAAAGGATATTTCCAATGTGCCAAAATGCCATTTGGGCTAACAGGTGCACCATCAACATTCGCACATATGACCACAACCCATCTACATGACTTCATTGCAGATGGAACACTAGAGCTGTTTGTTGATGACGGAGGATCAGGCATGGACGAGTTTGAAGAAGGAATAGAGAAATTAGAGAAGATATTCAAGTGGGTTAGAGAGCGAAACCTATCCCTTTCCGCCAGCAAATCCGAGTTCTTCGTTACAGAAGGAATCTTTGCAGGAGGAAAAGTTGGTCCAAATGGGGTCACCACTGACCCTGCAAAGCTCACAGCAATCGTTAACTGGGAGCAACCAGAGGATGCGCTCAATCTATCGTCCTTCTTAGGAATCACTGGTCACTTCCGCGATCTAATCAAAGGATATGCATGGATAGAAGGCCCGTTACGAAATCTTCTCAAACAAGTCCCTCTCAAGCCCAGCTGCAGTCGTACAGAATGGAGGAACGCCCATAGAAATTTCAAACTTGACGACACTTGCTGGAAAATGGAACACACAAAATCATTCATTGCCCTCAAACGAGCGTTAATGTCAGAACCTGTACTGCGATCGCCACGGTGGGATGGTTCACACTTTATCATAACCACTGACGGTTGTAAAGAGGGATTTGCAGGAGTGCTAGCCCAGCGCTTCACAACAATGCTTCCAAATGGCCAAAGTGTTACAAAGATCCACCCAATTGCATATGCTTCTAAGCGAACATCACGGTCAGAGAAAAAATACCAACCATTCTTACTCGAGTTCGCAGCCCTCAAATTTGCATTAGACAAGTTCTCAGACACAATTTGGGGTTTCCCAGTTGAGATTGAGACTGACTGTCAAGCTCTCCGAGATGTACTTCTAAACGACAAGCTGAATGCAGCACATGCGAGATGGAGAGATGGAATACTCATGCATCAAATTGTCGACATCCGGCATGTCCCAGAAAAGCTGGATGTAGTAGCAGATGGATTAAGCTGGACATGGGATGGACAAAGTGACACAAAAGAGGGCGATGGAAGCAAATGGACAGTTAGCGAGGATTGGGAGAGCAAAAAAGGACTCGTAAATGACCTCTTCCAGGTAGCAATGGAATCTATGCCATACACAATGCTGAAAGAGTGTTTCAAAAAGAAGCCCATGTTTCTAGAGGTCATAGCAGCGCTAGAGGGCCTCCAAGTTGATGGAATGGTCAAAGAAAAGAAGCGGGCACGACACAGAGCCTCTGAATATATGATAGAGGACGAGAAGCTGTGGCAGTTAGTTTCATGGAATGGGTCTCGAGCACGGTCGCGGGTAGAGTGTGTAACAAGAGAAGAGGCAGTGGTCTTAGTGAAAGAAGAACATGCGAAACGTGGTCACTGGAGTNAACTTCAACACTTCATACCATGAGACGGAATGAAACTAGCAGAGCAGCAAAAAGACATAGAGAAGCAGAGAGAAGAGGAAGACTGCGCAGAAGAAGACCAAGATGAGGAGAGCCAGAGTGAGAGGATAGAGGACATAGAAGAGGACGAGTCAGAGGGAGAGTCAGAGCGCGACGAGGACGCCGCGCATTTTTTGGTGGGGGCACATGTAGTAGGGGTACCGGAGGTAGCGGAGGGCAGATCCGAGGTGTTTGGCAGTGTTTAGCATAGTCTTGTAGAGTAGCGCGCGACAGCGGGTCATCACCACAACCAACGACGAGAACGACTTTGTCATCTGCGTCAGCTCAGCCTGTCTCACCGTTAGCAAATGTACATGAATAGTCAAGCACCAAGCGGTATATGAGCGCGCAGTGCGAGCGGCGCACATCCCGGCAATTCGCCACCGGGCCTACTGTGTGAGAAACCCTTACCGCCGGCAGGCCACGTGGATGCAAGGTCCGCCCGTTTCTCTTCCTGCTCTCATCTCAAGTTCTTCGGCGAAGCCACCGATGCTGAGATCTTCGTTGCGTTTCTCTGGAAGCATAAGGTATGTTTCATCTCCCTACTCAGGTGCAAAACTGGGACATGTCTCCAGGTGTCGAATACCCTTTGCATGTCGAATGACACCACGCAACACATCCTCCAAGAGGTAAGTAGCGTCACCACCGTTCTAGTACTCCGAAATGCACCTAATACATCATAGACCGTGTCGCAAACCCAAGAAATGATGACTCGAACAGCGTTCGTTCCATCCCACATGAAATCTTGAGCACTGGTAGCCTGCGATGGCGAAATGACCCAGTCAAAAGGCGAGACATGATCATATCCACGAGCTAAGTCCAAGCCGGCAGCCCTCGATTTCACAAACGTCTCTGTCTGCTACTTATCTCTTCTAGATACCATGCAGCGGACTCTTATGGACTGCGTCGCTAGCAAGTCTCAGTCAGATCCAGAATCCGGATTATCAGTCGCCGCCCTCAAGCCATCCTCGACTGTCACACTACGTCCCTGTCCGTATACCACTACTACAACTGCTAACATAATGCTAAAGCATTACAAGTTCTTCCATATGGACAACGATATCGATCGTCCTAATCACGAGGTTATATCCCAGTGCACAGCAGTAAGAGTCTAAGCAAGACTATGACCCCTATTATTACAATATATCTGTCTAGCCGCAAGCTTCTTCCTCAAACATGCCTCCTTCCCATCTACCATTCGAAATCATTGTGGAAATTCTAACCCATCTCGTACGGATACCAGTCATTTACAACTCCCGGAACCCATATTTACTCTCATGCTCTCTGGTGTCTTGTACCTGGTTGGGCGCTGCGCGGGAACATATGTGGGATAGCAAATGGTTTAGGGTCCCGCGAACAGAACGCCACCTTACAGCGCTAAAGCTCTTCTGTTCATCACCTCTATGTTCTCTCCGACTGGATAAAGTCGTCGATATTTACGCAGACCCACGCAATTCCTTGACCACGTCGTTCTTAGAATGGTGTCCCGCCTTCTTCACTGGGTTAAACCGAATCGAGGTCAGAGTTCAGGTCGTTGCTCCTCGATACACTACACTTCAAAACGGTATTTTTGCGAGGCTTCTAGCTCTCAAATCCTTGTCGATGTACGACATACACTTTGCTTCCATCAATGATTTCTACGACCTCCTTTAATAGTTAAGGGGCTGGAACACATGAAATGTCGGGACGTGTATCTAGACGACGAGGAAGAGCCGGACAAATTGTTGGTACGCTCGATATAGATTTTGATTCATTCTTGCACTCCTTTATCGAAGAGTTGCATTGACCGGCCTTCAGGAGCTAGAATTTGAGGAACCTTTCTTCCGCAATATTCGACAGAGCTATTCTGATGATCGTCGATGGGAGGGCATTGGTGATATGTTGGCTGATACCGGGCGTCGTTTGGTGAAGCTGAAGTTGCACTTACTTGGAAAAATAGGTTTCTGTGAGTCCTTGATGCATATCACGGTTGTGTGGCCATACTAATTCCGGATTCGCTCGTGTGTTCCATTAGCAAGTCGTATACAAACCTCCATCGATATACCTACGAAAACGCCAATGCTCCGCGAGTTGGAAGTTCGAATCAGGGACCGTGCTAATATCGACAAGCTACTACTGCCCATAATCTCGTCCAGACAGCCCCATCTGCAGCTTTCTAGTCTCAGGATTCACGGTCCCCCTGATGACCTGCGCGAATTTAATTGCATACTGGAGCGTTCCACCCTAGATTGCACGAGCTCATATTTCCAGCTTCTAGCGTTCCCGGGGTGCATATATTGAATGATTATAGATGGAAGTGGGGAATGAGGTTGGCTAACTTGCAGTGCGGGAGTGAGGGTTGGCATAGTGCGAGAAGGTATATGATCGAACTTGGTAATTCGATGCCTTGGTGCGAGAAGCAGCAATGTTTGATCCCGGTTTTTATTTCGAGTGTCCTCCACTACCTATAAATGAGATTGAAGATTGTTGATAAATGAAACGGGATTACTAGAACGAATAAATGTCTTCTTATGTTTCTATTTGAAAATATCAGAGGGTAGGATGTAGAGGTGCGTTTTGGACCACGACCCCAGTTCGCAATCATTGCGCTCAGTCACTCTACGAGTATATCCTGTTCTGTTACGATGTGTTGTGCCGAAGGAGTTCGCATACTTATATTAGCTTACCAGTCTGGCAAATAGTCAAAACAGTGTACGGGATAGAAATGTCCTGAACGTATGAACTATCTGACGACATGTGGATATTGCACCGGTATATTAAGTTTCGATCATGCCCAGTCAACTTCAGAAATAAGACACCCCGTGAAATTGGGCGCCGACGTCATTCAAGATTCTCATAAATTCCGCGGATGAGAATATTCCTCTTGCACTTTCTGAAGGCGTTCGGCTCCTCACATCGTCGAGCAAGGACACAACGGAACAGAGGAATTTAAATTGCGAAAGGGCAAAAAGATCGAAAGCCACGGGTCTTCACCGTGAATAACGTGAACTCATCACTGGGCGGTGGAATTGAAAAGAATCTTGGACTGTACCAATAAGCGTCGCAGCCCGTATCCAGCTGATACTCGCGCCACAGGGCTGTTCGCCTGAGCATCACTACGTTGTTCCCAAATCAATCCGCGCCATTCCAAATCCCGAGTTCCACCATTCCAAAGAGTACCACTAGGTAGGCTATGGGGTGTCAACTCTCCCCATGGCATTGGCGGGATAGTTTCCTTCTCATCGTTTCCCACACAGCACTGGGCCCTTCTTTCTTCCCGACCATCATCCCCAACACCCTATGCCCTACTCGCTCAGATTCATATACCCCGGTACACCTTCCCCTGAATCTTCCCAATTTCAGCTTACAAATTGCATTCTAGCATTACTTCGTATCATCATTGTCCATCCGACCAGAACAAGGGATGTGAGAATGGGTTTTTTTGGGTCCATCTTGGTGCATAGCATAATCGTTTCACTGCTCGCATATGATTGACGCATAAATTGATGGACTACTTGAATCTAGCCTCATTTTTACGCGATAACGATGCCAGTGGCTCTCGGGAGAATTCTGTTCTCACCCAGTTGAGTTTAGTTTTTTATATGCTGATCCAGACAGTTTCACTGATTGATAAGCTCATCTATGGGTTCTGGGTACCAGGTTCGTGGGCTATAAAATGGCAGTGAAGGACTGGGGAAGTTGAGTGGACTGGGCAAAGAATTATGCATTATGGTCTGCCTTGGAGCCATGACAGCCTTACACAGTGTACATTGGGCATCTTCAGCAGTAGGTTATGTATGTGTGTAGGTGTATATCAGAATATATCAGACTTTCTGACTACATCAGATGGAATCCAATGAAAAGCAAATCCTATATATGGCCTAAACCAACCTCACCCCAGATCCATCAGATACTATCGGTCTCAATCAGAAAGTGTCGCCTTTGGTTGATAGTGCTTATCCATTGCTATCCAATGGGTTTTGAAGGTGTTGTACTCCATTGGATACTGTCAACAAATTCCTCTCTGGGAGTCAGGTCTATGTTAGAATTAACACTTCTGCACAACACTCAAAAATTACAGCTTTCCCATCATCACAGGTATTTCTTCACCCTTGGAATCCCTAGACTTTGGATCCATTTTGATCATAGAACATCGCCTTTACAGCACTTCTCCAAGCTGCCCTCAAGGATGCCTGTTCTGAGAATCTGTAGTAAGTACTCGGCATAGTAAGTTGCCTTCTCCCGACGCGGGTGTCCGTAGTTGCTCTTTTCAATGCTGATAATCATCATCAACCCTGAGCTTGAGGTCTGATATCTGATTCATGAATCCCGATCCTTTGCGCAGCGCACACAAGATCTTTGGTTTGTGAACAGCCCTCTATAATGCACATGATACCGCCAGGACTCGGGGAATTCCGACATAATCGGTGAGTAAGTATCTGATCATCTCGAGCAATTTGAGTCTAAATGACCTTGACATAGGGCTGTTCGTCGTCACCGTGCACATGGTGGCGATGGTTACAGTTGTACGGCTATCATATATATCTGTACCGGTGACCATGTTTCTTCTAGTCAGTATGGTACGATTTGAACCCTGTGACGTACACCCCGTACACCGTCGATATGGCCGTCTATACGGAAACTGTCCTGACTTAGTACTCTAATTTTAACCAAAACTGACAAACTTCTATAGATTTTTACCTTCAGTGTATTGGCGTAACAAGGTCGGCAGACGTGTCGTTTTTCAGGGACTCCCGAGATTCCCAGTAGTCCCGAGTCACATCGTTTGACCTAGAACCTCTCCGAACATGAATTGTGAATGCATTAATGATTGAACAATGCTTCAGGAGTTATTGTTGTCAGTTTCACTTAACCAGATGTATCTTCTTGGGTGTATCTGCATTGATTTCTTACATCTTAGTTATTTGAAATTGATTTGAAGGCAGACAGTCATATATATAGTCGTAACCATTAACGTCAGAGGATCATACAACACAGATATGGAGGTATCATGTCCGTTCTTCTACCACCGAAATGTACGGTCATATCCATATATGGATACGGTGAACAGCCCAACCTTGCCGCCTCTTGTTGGAATCCCCCTAATATATGAACAGTTCACGAGAACATAGATATTGGATCTTGACAATGCTGGGAAATCAGAGGCTGGAATGTAATTATGTGATGTGGTTGGCAATAGTACGTGAATATCAATCTTCTGAATACGTCTAATCCACCTATATATACTAGCAACTCAGGGATTGTTAGTGGTGCACAGTTGAACATGGCCACATCCCTAACCTCTGCTCCTCAATTCAACACAGGAGACACATTTGGTGTTTTCCTTGTAGCAGTTGTCATAGCATCATGGTGTGTACCCTGTTGACTCTGCCCCGGACCCATAATGAATTTTGCTGCAGTCTATATGGAGTTGCCTGTCTTCAAACATGGTACTACTTTCGAAACTACAATGATTGCTTGCTGCTTCGAGTTACAGTAAGCCTCCCACATCCTTTGATTGTTTTCACTCCTGATGATAAAAACCTTTAGGTCCTGGCTGTCCTGTTTGTGATTTAATTCTGAGTATGTGTTGCATTGATATATATTTTGTTTAGCATCCTGGAAACTGTTCATGAGATTGTTACTATCCATGCAGTATATCATTATCTGATCCTCAACTTTGGCAAACCCTTTGCTTTGGTTGATGTTGTCTGGTCAGTTCTGCTCCTACCTTTGCATTGACTCCACAACTAATTCTTAATCATTCCTTAGGAGTGTTACTGTGAGTTTGAGCCATCATTTCCAGCTCTTGTTTTGGCTGAAAGATATCCACAAGACTGTAATACCTGTGACAGTGAGACCTCTGTGGACCTTTTTTGTGATTAAGAGACTAAATATTCAGCTATAGGATGTATTGAGTGCTATTGCACACTTATTTTATGCTGCACAAATTTATCGACGTAAGCATAAAAGCTATCTCTATCTCTCTGATAGTAGAACTCATGTATCAACAGTCAGCAATAAAAAAAGGTTGGTGGATATCTGCCATGATAGTAAGTGAAGTTTTGATTCTCTATTTGCCTGGTGCTGCTCTTTCTCACCCTGGTACCTTCTAAGTGTTTTCTGATGATTGTTCAAATTGGTATGTGTTCCCAGCTCTACTGAAAGGGATGATCTGACTTCAGTGGTGGTACTGGCAGGATTCTGCATCTGTGCATATCCTTACTTTGAAATTCCCCACCAACTTGAACTGATTACCATTGCTACTCAGAATTTACAATCAATGTGTGGGTACATATTTAATTGCTGGCATGTGGTGCTGAGAAAAATCCTGGTGCACAATCTAGAGCTCAAGTGGCCAACTTTGTGCTCCTTAGTGAGGACAAGCAACTCTTGGTGTGTTGTAGTTCCATGCCTTGCCCAACTTATCTGGATTGGGTTGCAGATGTTGTACACCAATGGACTTTCATGGAATGCCACTCAGGATGTCATCTGTGCTTTGACCATTTCATACTATCTACACACAAGCCGTTCAGGCATCAGGAGGTTTGAAATTTGGCTCCAACATTGATCTGCATGATCTCTGACTTGTGTTGCCCTCATTACTAGTACAGACACACTCATCAACAAGCTTATTGCCCATGCTGTTAACAATGGAGCATTGACCAGGTTTGTTCTGTCATTTGTTTACCAGCCAATAAGTTTCGTTGAAGGTGCCCATAGTGCAGCTGGTATCTGTGTTATCTGCTTTGTAAGTCAAATTTCTGTGATTTTAATGTGTATCTAACATGCATATATTGTCCAGTTGGTTCCCAAACCAAAGGGTCTCATCTACCTGGCAATTTTTTTAATTGGTGGGAACTGTAGGCATCTTTGACTGCCTTTAAACCTTGCTCTATTGACCTTGGGACCCTTAAGTGTACAGTAACTCACTCTTGTCAATGTAGGTTCATAATCATGACTCTTGTGCTGATTGCTTATGTTGACTGGTTCTATTAGGCTCAACTCACGAAGATCCCATACACAGGCAACATTGCCTATTACAGTTGATACCTTGAATCCCAGCTTTGCAATAGTCGGGAATTTGGATACAAGTGGGTCAATGCATACCACAGATAATCACAGCATGAATATTATCCAGGTAAGATCTCACTATATGAACATAATGTTCTGAGCTGATATGCTCTGTTATCTGTACAGCCATCTGTACAATCTAAGTGAGACGCAGTCAAATCCGACTTGCAGTGAACAGTTGCGGAGTGTTCCATGATATGCTGGGATTCAGGGTTGTTGTTAAAGGAATCGTTGAATATAAAAGACAGCTCAGGACAGGGTGAAAGATTCTCAAAGCGGGCACAAGATGATTCAGTATGTGAGACAATACTATTATTGTGATTTCGTGATTGTATGTAATGAACATGGTTCGAGAATACTATATATATATTCAATTTATGCATTGACGTCGTGGCTAGTGACGAGCTGGGAGCACTACCGTAAATAAAATGGCCATGTATTGTAAACCTTCCAAAAAGAAGTCCAAACACTCCAAAAATATCAACATCTAAAGTGAGACATCTGTTGACCAGCTCAGCCGCTCGGCAACGACTCAAGTGCTGATAGACTACGAACTGGATATATGCTGCCAACTTTAGGTTGAGTTGAGCACAGAATAGACATCTTCTAGGTACATGTGATGAGCATGTACCACCCACCATGCCGGGGTAGAACAGTGAGATCATGGCATATTCACATTGTAATTCTCCTACCTCTGAAACATAAAGCGTTATTGCACCTCCCAGGACCTTCCAGCTCTCGCATTACGTATGAAATTGTCCTATTTGACTGCAATTTGGGGCACGAGCGGGGCATTTGAGGTCAGTCTCAAGACGCGATGTCCGAAGCCAGAGGCGAAAATTCTACAACGCTGTTCGCCGTAACCGTACACTTTATGATGACTTGACGGATACGATTTTGACGACCATATCGGACAATTTTCTACAGACGTCCATTAGGCGCGCAGCACAAATCACCAGGAACATTCTTTGGGGGTGCCGTATCCTAAAGTATAGAAGTGATATTCCATATGCGGGAAGGAGGAGGCGAAGGAGCGATGGGACATAAAGTTACTTGTGAGGCCCCGACCATTCCAGACCATCAATTAGGGTTGTGTTGGGAGGTTTTTTCGCGCTGAGAAGATGACGCGTCGCTGGTGGGTGAGGGTAATTTGGGGTTAAAACCAAAATTATTCTTCTGTTTTGCGTTCGTTGTGGTTAAGGTATTAAATTGACGAGTTCGACTGAGGGCGGGAGGGAGCCGGTAGAGATAGTGAAGAGGGATAGAAAGAGGAGCGGCAAGTGTCATGCGTTTTGTGATCGGCGGCTCAGCAAGCGATACCTTCCTGAGATGGTTACGAAGAATCGGAGGGGATATGTGCGGGGCCTTAGACTTGAGGATGGTCACCGTGAAAGGCGGCTATTGATGGGTGTATCAAGACTCAATCTCGAAGGATGGGCACATTTTGACGCCGTTGGGGTACTACAGCCTTGCCATCGTTCTGGCAGGATATACTTCTCGCTCGTGAATAGCTGCGAGAAGGCCGATAAAGGTGTTACTGATTATTGTGTATCGGTGGTGAGTGCTCCAAATGCATGCAACGCACCAAAGATTTAGTCCCAGTAGGAGTCATAATCGATGTTTTATGACCCCCAGTGATCACTGCATTGAGCTCTGAGCTAAAGGTTAGCCATCTACATCGTAATCTTTGCGGATAAAATCGAGATGCACCTTTTCTCCTTGACAACGACGCCATCCTGGCACCCCTTGAACCACAGACTTGATGAATTAAACGCGGGAGCCAACCGAGAGAGATAAAAAGGGATTGTTCTTGAGATATGTATGTACAGGATGAAATGGAACATAGTGGTTCGAGATGACTCGGCTAATACTGTCGGATCTAGACTCATCCGTGGCTGTGAGGCTAAACCGCCGGCAGACCACGTGCGCATACAGCTTTTTTTTTTTCGTTTCCATTCCGCTCCTTCTTCCTCGGACGCCATGGCTGGCAGGTTCTCTTCGTTCGAGTAAAGTCTCTCACTCTGCTCACTGATTGCCTGAGCGCCTGACAGTAGCAGTCTGGAGTCACGGTGGTGGGAGGGAGTCTGGCTCCTGCGTCAGGCAAGGTGAAAAGTTGAAAAAAGAAAATCTTCAATTATTGTATCATTTACCAGGCGCCGAAGCATCATAACAAACTCTCGTCAGTGCCGCTCTGGTTTCCGCATCATGTAGGTGCAAGGTCCGCGCGCTTCTCTTCCTGCTCCCATCTCAAGTTCTTCGTCGGAGCCGCAGCTGCTCGACAGTTATCTTTCGTGTCTGTCATTGCTACGCACTACTAGCCATGAGTGGTATCTTGAGGTCTTCCATCGAAAGGCTCTCCCACTTCCGATCCCTGATCAGTGATCACTGAACTTTGGTTTATTGCGAATCTCTAGATTGAAGCCGTGAGGTACGTTTCTTCTAGTACTTCGAAATGCATCTGATACATCATAGATTGTGTCGTATATCCAGAACATAATGGCTCGAATAGCGTTCGTTCTACCCTCAGGGCTCTGCACGAACTAGTGAGCACGGGTCACCTGTGACGGCGAAATGACTGAGCCAAAGGCGAGACGTAATCATTTCTACAAGCTAACTTTAAATCTGTATTCCTCGCCACCGCAGACCTGTTTCCGCAAGTATCTCTGTCTGCTGCTTATCTTTTCTAGATACCATATAGCAGACTCGTTGGAGTGGAAAGGTGTCTCATGGGCTGCGTTGCTAGCAAGTCTCAGTCAGATCCAGAACCCGGATCATCTGTCGTCACATTCAAAGCCGTCCTCGACTATCACACTATGTCCTTTCCCATATACCACTACCACGATTGCTGCTCCGATGCACACACAATAAGGCGTTTCAGTCGACGAAAACTGCTCTGCGACAACCCGATCTCAATCATCGTCCCAATAACAAAGTTGTGCAGTAAAGGTTTACTGAAGTAAGACTATGACCCTATTATTGCAGATAAATATCTGTCTAGCCGCAAGCTTCTTCCTCAAACATGCCTCCTTCCCATCTACCATTCGAAATCGTCGAAAAAATTTTAACCCACCTCGTACGGAAACCACTCGTTTACAACGCCAGAAACCCCGATTTGCTCTCATGCTCTCTGGTTTCTCGTACCTGGTTGGGCGCTGCACGGGAACACATGTGGGATAGTGATTGGTTTGGGATCCCGCAGGCAGAATGCCAGTTTACTGCGCTGAAGCTCCTCTGTGCATCACCCCTATATTCTCTCCGACTGGACAAAGTTGCCAACATTTGTGCGGACTTATGCGATCCCTGGATCACGTCATTCTTCGAATGGTGTTCCCCCTTCTTTACCGGGGTAACTCGAATCGAGATTGGTGATCAGAGTTTTGCTCCCGGATCCGCTACACTTCCAAAGGGTATTTTTGCAGGGTTCCCGGCTCTCAAATTCCTGTCAATCTACAGAATGCACTTTGCTTCTATCAACGATTTCTATGACCTCCTTTTATCACTCAAGGAACTGGAACACCTAAGCTGTCGGGAGGTGTTTTTAGAGAACAAGAAGACGGAAGAGTCGGACGAATTATTGATAAAGTCAAGCATTCGTAGGCTCGATGTTGATTTTGATTCATTCTTTGCACTCTTTTATCGAAGAGTTGCATTTACCGGCCTCCAGGAGTTATACTTTGAAGAGCCCTATGGAAATTCCCTCCACGGCACCCAACAACACCATTATAACGATCATCGATGGAGGGGCATTGGCGATATATTGGCTTATACCGGGCATCGTTTAGTGAAGTTAACGTTAGTGTTACTCAGGAAATTAGACTTCTGTGAGTCCTTGATGCATATTGATGGTGTGGTGATACTAATTCCGTTTGCGCTTCTCATCAGCAACTTTCATCCAAACCTCTATGGATCTACCTACGAAGACGCCAATACTGCGCGAGTTGGAAATTCAAATCGGGGTCCTTGCTGATGTCGACAAACTACTCTTACCCATGATCTCGTTCAGGCGGCCCCATCAGCAGCTTTCTAGTCTCAAAATTTATGGCCTTCCTGATAACCTGCGCGAATTTGATAGCATATTGGAGCGTTCCACCCCCAGATTGCAGGAGCTCAAATTCTTCGCATTTAGCGTTTCCCAGGAGTACATGTCGGATGATGCTAGTTGGCCGTGGGGTATGACGTTGGACCACTTGCAGTGCGGGAGTGAGGATTGGCGCAAGGCGAGGATATATATGCTCAAAATTGGTGATATGATGCCCTGGTGCGAGAAGCAGCAATGTCTGGTTCCGGTATTTACTCTTAGAGGCTGATGATAAGTAGAATAAGATCATTAAAGTGAACAATTGACTCTTTTGTTACTTTGTTACTACGTGAAATCATTCAAACTTATCTGCGATAGAATGTAGCGAATGTATTTCGGAGACACGACCCCAGCTTGGAATTATTGTGCTCAGTCAATCCTGCTCTGCTACAATGTATTGTGAGCCAGTCCACGTCATTAAAAGGGTTCCACCATTGCAAGAAGTACTCCAGTATGGGGTGTCCAACTCTCCCTTCATTAGTGAGATGGAGATCGATATGCGTAACATGCCTATTGTAATGCCTTGAGGCACAGCTAAAAGCCAACAAACGAGTGCTCTAGTTGTCCAGGGCAAGCCGATGAGCTTCCAGATATAAATACGACCAGAGCGATCAAGCTCCCAAGTCACGGTCATCCAAAGAGATATATACAGGTATGGACTCGGAACGAGGCTTTGTGTGCCCTAGTAACCGCTTCTTTGAGCTAAAAATTAGTCATCTGCGCCAAATATATTCCAGATAGGACTATCGTACACGTTTTTCGAGTCTTTTACCAAACAACGACGCTCAAACGAAAATTTCCAACAGTCGATGAAAAACGCGGGATTTATAGCTTGTAAGAAATCGGTGATTTAGGCCTGTGAAAAGTAACCATTTTTGAGATATCTGAGGAGATGAATTGAAACGCGTACTAGGCTGTACTAGGTCCAAGTCCTGAATTCGGCCGCTTCGAGATGACGGGGAAAAGCAAAAGGCGCATGCAGTGCCAATTTCTCACGCTCGCTTCTTTCTTCTTCCCATCAATATGCCGGGTGACAGGTTTTATTCTTCAACTCTCGTGTTCTCATGTTAAATGCCACTTTCAGTTTTGAGATGGGAACCGAGCAGGCTACGAAACTCCTTCGATTTGGACACATCCTCCCCAAAGATCAAGTCAAAAGATTGAAGGAACTACTCACATCGATCACCGTGACGGTGGACGAACGAAAAGCTGCTCTTTACAGAGCGCTCCTGGCACCAATTCGTCGATTACCCCCAGAAATTCTTATCCAAATATTTCTCTTGACGGATGCCACTTCTGATCTGGGTCGAAAGACTCGGTCGGATCCTCTGATTCTCGGTGCAGTTTGCGCCTACTGGCGCACTGTTTCGCAGGATACACCTGGGCTGTGGGGATCTTTTACACTCAAAATCTCCAGCGGAATCTATCCAGAACACGTACTCCAGCTTCTCGAGCTCGATCTAGCGCGCTTCAGGTTACCTTACTCCTCGAGGAGAGCTATTCCATCCATGATATTCTCGTGGGACGTCGTTTCGGATGGCAACCATACATCGAAAGAGTGGCTAGCTCCAGCCAACCGCTCTCTGTCCAGGAGGAACTCATCAGCGCCGTCATGGACCACGCAGATCGCACTCACACCCTTCAGATTCGGCTGCAAGGCGCCCGGCGGATCTCTAGTTCCATATACTCAGGAATCTGTTCCTGGATGTCTACATGTGGGAGCTCATCCCAGAAGTGCTGAATAGCTTCAATGCTTTTTCTCTAAGAGGCCTGAGCCTCTTGGCCACATTGAAAGATCACGAGTTTTTCGAGGCTACCAGGTTCGATTTCACCCAAATCACCCACTTCGGCACCTCTATAATAACTACTGCAACCGCTTTCGACCTGTCACAATTTGAGGTTGGCGTCGTTCGCCATTGTATCTCCCGGTAGCGTCGAAGCAGGAAGCCAGATGACAAAGCAATCTCTTCGATTACCTCACCTTCAATCATTGACCTTTAGTTTCCCCTCGGATCAATGGAGT
The DNA here is from genome assembly GCA_001466705.2 of Moniliophthora roreri. Taxonomy (NCBI): domain Eukaryota; kingdom Fungi; phylum Basidiomycota; class Agaricomycetes; order Agaricales; family Marasmiaceae; genus Moniliophthora; species Moniliophthora roreri. The sequence continues at coordinate 129,467 of LATX02000193.1, forward strand.
ATTGGGGAACTTTACATCTACCAGCTTCTCGACACGCTCATATTACCGTCTTTGACATCGCTATCCCTGATCGGGACGGTGAACCACTACTGATGTGTACACGATGCATTTCTCAACTCACTTTCCGCTATGATTGCACGTTCGGGCTCTCTTGTCGAGTATTTCCAAGTGCTCCACTTGCAACTCCGGGATACGGACTTGCTTTCGCTGTTCAAATTCATGCCTAAGCTCAGGGATCTGATAGTAACCGAGGCAAGCGATCGACCCTACGAGATCGTCACTGTCGAGTTCCTTCGACAACTCGCCATCGTGCCACCTAGACACTTGAGGCTCCTGGTAGCTGGTCTTTGGACAGATGAGCATACAGGAGCTTTAGAGGTGCTGTCTAGATCTGGGGTTCAATCCGTTTACTTGGAAATTCGGAAAAAGGTTGCACAGGTGGATATCAATCATTTCCGAGATATGCAGAAGAAAAGTTTTGCAGTCCGAGTGATGCACAGACGGAAGAAAGGTGATCTCTCGTGGCGTTGTTGGAATATGGAAATCGTAAACGGATGAGAAGAGATAGAAAGTGTAATGTTGAAATGTCCGTAACTTTATTTCACGTTGTTCATCGCGTTTAGAAATTGCTCATAATCGTAATTGTGCAGATTATATCTTTCCTTTTTGTTATTTTTCTTGTCGATAGCTCGCCGTATACCTCCTGTGTCTTTTACGGATAACCCCTTTCATTTTACCCCCACCGTCTCCCTTCGGAATTAAGAAGACCATCCAAACCGGCTTCCTTGGACAAAAGGATATCCCAACGTGGGTAAATCAAGCGTTCAGAGCCCACTTAAAGCTTCTGTATACTTTACCTTTTAATCCATAGAATGAAATGTGGTGGCAACTCGACTTTGGTGCGGTACGTCGAATGGAGCGGCCATGGAGTACTTAATTCCAAGGTTGTTGGCTGATTGAGAGTTGAGATATACTGGGTATTCTGTCGCATAACGTGGGTAATTTTTACACTTGTGCAGTGAAACTGTTGGAATCGCGAGAGGCCAACTATAGCCATATTACTTGGTCCAAATTGCGCCGGTGAGTCGTAGACGCTCATGACCGATCGTGGACCTAGGCTCAGAGGCTAAACCGCCGGCAGACCACGTGCGCAGTTTACAGCTCTTTTTCTCCTCTCCTCAGGTTTTTTCATTCCGCTCCTTCTTCCTCGGACGCCATGGCTGGCAGGTTCTCTACGCTCGATTAATTCTGTTTCATGTTCTGCTCTCTCATGTCAAACCAACGGGAATATCTGGAACACGAATCATATCCTATCGTACGGCTCTCCATCCAAGTGTTCATCCGTTGGCCTCCGATCCTCTGATCATGATCGTAAACTCAACTTCAGATAACAGCTCCAGAATCTGTTTCTATATCGTCAAGCGATTTAGAGGGGCTCGGTCCTTCGCGTTTGAGGGGTTTTGGCCGGCTCCACAGGATGGCGAGAAATTTTCCGTGTCGGAAAGGTACACAGTAGAGTGCTTTTGGAACTAGAGAAGCTTATGGAATCAAGACTTATGGACTTGTAAGGGGTGATTACTCAGTGGTGTGGACTTTTTTTTCTTATCTTTACCTTACCATCCCAGATGAGTCATGGCCAAGCGGAGCATGGAACATTGGGTTCACTGGCGAAATTCGCGCTAGCTACATCATTCCATTTGAAAGATGTTGCGGTGACATTTCCCACCCGCTTGATCTCCACTATTGATTTTGGGGCGTCAACGGGCATAAATACCTCTTTCTTATCGCGAGTAGTGGCAAAGCGATCTTATGATTTTAGCCCCCCGTCACTCCAGTCACACGTCCATTATAAATTTCATCGGGACTAGCATCGCTTCCGTACTTTTGTCTCCGTCCACTATCCACCTCATTATCATTTGACCTTTGCTTATGACTTTGACGAAATCTCTCCGACTTTCGCTGGCTTCGAAACTGGATACCGATTTTAATGGTTACGAGGACGATATCGCAGGAGAGGATTCCAACGCAAATGACCGGTCTTCAAGCTATGGGGGTGGAACAGGAATACCTGTTTTCAGGTCCTTCTCGATAAGCGATATATGGAATCGCAATGCCGACTGCGAGACGCCTACCAACGAAAGGCCGCCTATACCCAGTTTGATACAACCTTCCGGAGAGGTGTATTACGCTACGCCATTGCCCTTCCTGTCGATGGTGGTACTCTCAATAGTATGTCGTTCAGCTTCTCGTTCTAGCAGGAAATAACGATAGTATTTGTACCAGACAATGCTCAGCGAGTTCCTCTCTGCCAATGTATCCGCCCCATTCATGCTATTCATGGTAAAAGGTGTGTGCGCCGATATCATCTTCTTCCTTTTGTGCTGACATCTGCATTTTAGGCTTTGGTGTGGGTACTGACGATGCCGATGTTGCGTTCTGGACTGGGGTGCTTGGTGCGTCACTTTAGTTTTCCTTCTTCTTTCACCAACACTAATCGGATTTCTTTCCTAGTTTCCGTGTTCTTCCTCACCCAGTTCTTAACGTCGCTTCTATGGGTCCGTAAATTCCCAAAGCTGTGCTTCATACTTATCACAAAATTTTGGTAGGCCACTCTTGCCGAGAAATATTCCCCGCGCATGGTACTTTTCGTCTGTCTAATGGGCAGTGCAGTTTCGACCATAGTCTTCGGAGCTGCCAAGAGCCTTCCGGTGGCGTCGATGGCTCGTCTGGCTCAAGGTGTCTTCGCAGGATCCATTGGTGTCGCGAAGAGTTCGGTCGGAGTGATTACGGATAGTAGTAATGAGGGTCGGGCGTACGCGATACTTGGGTGAGTTTAGCGTCTGCGTTTGACAATCTTCTACTTACGTCCACATACTTATAGATTCTGCTGGGGATTCGGAAGTGTAGCTGGTGCAGTCGTTGGCGGAATCTGTAAGCTTGCTGATTTCGTCGAGTTGGATAGCTTTGACTGACAGCTATCTGCTTAGTTGAACGCCCAGCAATAAAATGGCCTGGCATTTTCGGTTCGATACCATTGTTCGTTGACTTTCCGTATATCCTCCCATGTGCGGTTGCTGCAAGTGTGATGGTGCTTGGTACGTCGTCGTGCTGCTTCGAAGTATATCCCTTTTTGGTGACCACCCTTGCGTTAGGTGCCTTCCTCACTTGTTTTCTTGGGCCAGACGTTGGTCCTCGACAAGGAAGGGATTCTCTCCTCGTCGAGAAAGCCTTTATTCCCTTACCCGACGATCCCGCGCCCAGCACGAATCTTAATCGCGCTAGTTCTGCGGTTAGCGTCAAACACCTATCCCGGAAGTTGTCCGGATACTTCAACGAACCAACAGTCGAGGAGAGCACCCCGCTCATCCCACCTCAACTCGCCCCACGACCTATATCCAACTACTCCACTGTAAATCCACGACAGGGCTACCCGCTCGACAGAACTCAGACGATGACTATTGATAGCACTCGGTCAAGTCGTGGTCGTTCTCGTTTCTTTTCCGGAAGTTTTGGTCGGCGGTCGGCTCGAGATGCCCATATCAGTGGTATTGTACGACCAAGAGGGCGGAGCATCGTTAGCTACGTCAGTACTACTGACAACGACACTGAGAGGGGTGATGATGCTGGAAATGGGAATAGGAGACTCAGTCGCTATGCTTCGGATCTTAGCCTGTTGCACCGAATGGTTCTGGCGAATGAAAACTTGGTGAGGGGTGGGATTGCTGACCTTTGGGTTGCGGCGGCGATCAGTATGGAGGGCGATGGTGATCAAGAACCCTTCGAATACGATGGCGATGACGAGGCTGTAGATGTGTTTACTGAAGGTGATGAGACGGAAGCAGAGGCAGACGCAGTTGTGGAGGATGATAACGACGAAAATAGGAATAATGAGGATCGTGGCAGGCGGGTATCGTTCTCCACCGCAACAGATACTCCTTCGCGTAATCGTGCCAGGTCATCGAGTACCTCTGCAGCTCCTTTGCAAAATACACCTTCTCGACTTGCTCGTCCTTTCTTTGGTCGTCAAACCTCTGATATCAACACCCCTACACCAGTTCCTGTATCTCCCGTTTTTAACCGCATCGAAGCCCCGGAACGATTCTTCCCTCGATCTGACACTATCGAATCCAACATGTCCAACTTTCGTGCGGTCATCGGCGAACCAGCTCTACCACCTATTCTCGAGACTCGGCGTCTATCCAATTTCGAGCCAGTCTACCCACCTCTTGAGACGGTCCATGGGGATGAAGCCGACTTGGCCGCTTCCGCGTTAGTCAAAGAAGGGAAAGAGGCGGTACCGTCGTTGATGTCTGAGATTCCGCTCCTGGTGATCGTACAGTACGGGCTGCTGGCGCTGCACAGTACGACGCATGATCAGGTCTTCATGAGTTATCTTGTATCGTGAGTGTCGCTCTTCTGCAGCCGTGATGTGTCGCTCACTAATCATATGTCCCTATAGTAATTACAATACTGGGGGTTTGAACTTGAACGCAGGCCATTTCGCTCAACTCAGTAAGTCATTCCCATATACTCTCAACAGATGTCAATGTAGGCGTTGACAATTCTTTGATGAACAGTTGCGACGATGTGCTTGTTCCAAATCTTTTACCAATTCTATCTCTATCCGTAAGTCATTCTTGATTTATCTTTACCCTGACTTGATGCTTATACATCGCTCCTAGGAATGTTGGGTACGTTGTTTAGCACAATCAGCCCTCCCCGCTCGACCACCTGACTATCGTCTCAGACCGCCACGAGGCCCCTTTTCGCATCTCACAATGTTCCAAGTCGGCTGCCTGCTATTCATTCCCTCTTACGTTTCCGCCATATTCCTCCGAAGTATGGCTAGCCCCGATGGACACGGAGACGGGTTGTTGATGATTGGTACGTTTTGTTTGACTTGTTGCTCCGCCTTTTCCGGTGCTCATTCATTCTCCATTATAGCGCTGACAGGTGGAACGTTAGTATTTTTTTACACTAATCCATAAAGTGAAACAACTCCAGACTAATCGTGCATCCCAGTGCAATCAGGTATTGCGGTAGTACTTTTGGTTATACCGCCATTTCTATCTTATTAAACTACAGTAAGCAGCCGTTCTCAAGCATACATGAAAATCCCCGAGCTGATTTTTGATTGATAGTGACACCTGTTCATGCTATCGGATATGCAAATGGAATAGCTCAGAGCGTCGTCAGTCTCGCGAGGTTTATCGGACCTATATTCGGTGGCTGGGTACGCGTTCCTTACCTTTACCCCTGATTTATGAGGGCTAATAGATATGCGTGTTTAGCTTTGGTCGTACAGTGTTCAGACAGATCCATCGGGATACTACCTTGGTTTCGTAGTGTGCTCGGTCATATGTGGGTTAGCAGTGCTCGGTAGCTTGACGATTCGGTGAAAAATTGCTGGATTGGGACTGAAAGTATGCTCTCTATTATATATCACTTAATCTATAACACAGTTGCTAGAGTTAGGACTATTGTGTAACAGTAGCACATTGATTTATAAATAAGACAAGTTACATCGTTGTTAGATAATACAAGTACATCATTCATGTCAATACGACCACTGGGACATTAAACTCTCGCCCTCAGGTTCAGTGGTAACTTTGGTTCTTTCTGAATCGGCCCATCTTTGGGCTCGACCCGAGGAATCATCATACCAATATTCGCTCTCTTGATGTCAATTCCTTCAGGCAAGGAAAACTCGAATCGTTCGATGATCCCAGCAAGCAGCGCATGCATTTCCATCAGTGCAAAACGGAAACCTATGCACCCTTTGGGACCGCCACCTGCGCAAGGGGGATGTTGTTAAAATCATGCAAGAGAAAAACGACAACGTCACGCACTAAAGCTAAGAATGTTAGCTGTCATACCAACTTGAACGCTAATCTCCGTTTCTCGTTCATTCAAGAACCGCGACGGATTCCATTCATTCGCATCGGGGCCCCAAACACTTTCAAGCCTGTAAAGGAGAACATCAATCTTGGAACTTTTTATTAGCAAGGTATAAAATCAAGGAGCGGACCTGTTGTATACCGCAATATCGAGGCGAATTTGTTGACCAGGTTTCACTGGAACCTCCGTGATTGTTTTACCATCAGAAGAGATAACCGGGAATTCGAGCGGAATCGAGTCATGATATTGAGCTTGGCGTAAGAGTTGCGGGAGTACTGGATGAAGGCGAAGAGCTTCCTGTCGTCTCGTCAATGACAAGCATCGGTTGATACGAAGGGATGCACTAACCTTGACACAAACGGTCAACCATTCCATCGAGTCATAGTCCTGGGCCATGAACTCTCCATTGTTCCCGGTCTTATCGCGAATGGCCTTGATCTCTTTGAAAATCTTTTCTTGGTCTTCAGGATGTCGACTAAACTCGTAGATGATCCAGGCGAGGGAGTTCCCCGTCGTATGGTGTCCTGCTTGAATGAGTGTCGACATTTGGGACAGTACCTCATCTTCTGTGAGTCGCTTTCGAGGGTTTTCTGCTCGATTTGCCTTGACTGGGTAAATGATCAGGTTGTGTTCATATATAATAACCAAAGAGGAATCACCCAATATACTCAACACATCTTTCTCTTTCCCGGTAAGCACCATTTCTTCGGCCTTTTCATCCTCGCTATCACCTTCCAGAGATAGTCCGCTCTCCCGCATGACCTCTCGTGCTTTCTCGCAAGCCATGGTAAGGTACCTGTCCGCTATCTTCTCCACTGGAGCGGGGAAATACCGATGTTGAAAGTTGGAGAACCATGAAGGTATGTACCGAAGACTGGCTTGGATGAGCACTGATGCTGGTGACGGTGACGCCCCGAGATTTCTGGTCGTAAATTAATAAAGGAAAGAAAAAGAGGTAACATAAAACCTACTCAAGCTCCCTCAGCGTCTCGGTGAGTTCATTGGGCTTGTTGTCGAGGGCATCAAAATGATAGTTGAAAGAACCTGTCGGAAGTGTTACGTTTAACGGTCAAGTGAGCTTTAGAGCAGGCGCCGAGACGGACTTACTCTCGCCGATTACGTCCAATGTGACTTTGTGAAACCAAGGTATGACATCAAGCGTTTGAGTTCCCTTGGCCAGCTCGGTGTTCCACTTGTCGGCGAGCTACGATGGACATGGGTCAGCGGGGATAATCATCCGGATGAAAAAAATGGATGCACATGAGAGACATGCTTCTGGAATATCGGTGAAAATGTCTTCATATGGTTGATCGAGAACGCCGGGCTCAGTACACGCCTATGCTTCCTATGCTCATCCCCCACAGCCCACAGCACGCCTCGACCAAACATCAACTCAAATATCCTCCTAACATCACTAGAAGTAGGGTATTCCACGACATTCTGGTGGAGAATGTAATGCAAGGCGCGTGGATCGGCTGTTGCAAGTATGTTTTCACCATAACACCCTGGCATTCGATACGTCGTTCCGTACTCTTTTGCCCATTTGAAGGTAAGGTCTCCGACTTCTTGCTCCGTCCTAAGCTGATATTCCACGCCTATGCATCGGGTTGAGCCACTATCAGCGCATCAACTGCACTGCAACGTACCGAGTAGATATCCGTCCCCTTCTGGGCCTCTCAAGAAGTTGAGGTTTTTTCGTCGGTTGAGGAGATACAGAAGGGTAAGTGAAATCAGAGCAGCACCAGTAGCGGCTATGTCGACGAGAGTGATGCCCATGGTGACGGAAAGAGAAGAATGGACCTTTGTTCCACATGATAACGGCTCCCCACTTGACAGCTGACCAAACAATCGTGTGAAAATGGCTCCAGGTTAGGGGTTAGGGTTGTTCCCCGCTTCACTCTCACCAATGGTCACTCTTGCGAGTTTTTGTATATAGCTCACAAGTTATTGATTGCGAAAACAGAGCACAGTATAGAATTAACATAGATCCTCGGGATATGAATACACACTTTCTTAAAGTCATCAATCAATCACGCTCCCTTCGCCTGACAACCAAAGGCAGCCTTGATCCCTCGTTTTCTTTCCCTACCACAACAGGTACGACCAATCCTACTGAAGCACACTTTATCTCCATATCTGAAGGCAGCGAAAAGTGAAACTGTTCAAGAAGACCAGCAAGAAGGATGTGTAGCTCTATAAGAGCGAATCGCCAACCGATACAGCCCTTTGAACCGCCACCTATTGTGGGTCAGCATACGCTATATCCACTGTGAGAATCATAGGAGTGTACGTACTGAATGTCAACAAGTTGTCAGTCATTCCTACGGTAATCGGCTTCGCTGGTGCTGAGGCATCGAAGCGGGAAGGATTCCACTTATTGGCGTCAGGACCCCATACGGATTCCAAGCTGCAAGAACCTATTAGCCTTGCGAATGAATCGTACCATGATACACGACTAACCGATTATACATGTTGATATCAACGACGATTCGCTGACCTGGTTGAACTGGTACCTCCGAAATAGTTTCGCCGGAAGATGACTCTACTGGCAGCTCAAGGGGAACAAGGTCTGCGTGCTTCGCTTCTCGTGCAAGCTGAAGAGCTACTGGGTGTAATCGAAGCGCCTCCTACACGCAGGTTGGGACTCCCATCAAATGCGCCCCGAGAGCGGTAGATACACGAACCTTCACGCAAAGTCCCAACCAACCGTTACCTAGTTCGTCATAATCCGCAGCAGAGAGCTCCCCTGACGTTCGAGCGCGGATGGCTTTGATTTCCTCGTAGACCCTCTGTTGATCTGCGGGATTTCGACAAAGCTCATATAGAATCCATGAGAGGCTGTAGCCCGTTGTATGGTGACCTGCTTGGATGAGAGTAGACATTTGCGAGAGCACTTCGTTCTCTGTGAGTCTTTTGCGGGGGTTTTCAGCTCGATTTGCCCTGACTAGTTCATTTCGCATTAGAATAGAAATTATTGAAAGCGATGAAATATCACCTAAAACACTCAAGACATCACTCTCTTTTCCCGAAAGCTCCACTTTCTCCGAGTCGTCGTTGTATCCATCACCAAGCACCAGTCCTGAGGTTTGCATCATCTCCCTTGCTTTCTGGTTGGAGAGTTCCAGATACCGCATGGAGACCTTTTCTCGGGCTGACGGAATATATCTTACTTGAAAATCCGACATTAGGTTTGGTAGATGTCGAGGCATTGCCCGAGCAATTGCTTGAATCGGAGAGGGCGAGAATCCAACGGTTCTGTTATAAGTGTGTGGCCCGAGGTCAGAACGGTAACCAAAGAATGCTCCCCATGAAACATACTCGAAGTGTTTAAGCGCATCGGTGAGCTCATTCGGCTTGCCTTCGAGGGCCTCAAAATTGTAGTTGAATGAGCCTGCAAAGTCAGAACTGGGTTGATCCACAATGGGCGAACTTTGACTGATAACTCACTTTCGCCGATAACGTCTAATGTCACTTTGTGAAACCATGGAATGATATCCAAAACCTCATTCCCTTGTTGCAGCTTCAAATTCAATTTCTCTACAAGCTGCGATGCGATCAGTTCGTATTAGGAAAAGACCAGGCAGAGGATCAGCGCGCACCTGGGTAATATGTTGCTGAATGAGGGGCACGAAGCTCTTCATGTGATTGATTGAAAATGCCGGGCTCAAAACTCGACGATGTCGCCTATGCTCTTCACCAACCGCCCATAATACACCTCGTCCGAAAATGAGCTCGAAAAACTGCCGAACATCCCTAGATGCGGGAAATTCAACGACATGTTGGTGAAGTATGTAGTGTATAGCTCGCGGATCGGAGGTTATCAGAATCTTTTCCTGTTAGAACCGAGGATTAGGTAGTAGGCGGGTATATATCGAAGAGGAGAACGGAACGTACACCAAAACAGCCCGGGACCTTGTATGTTGCCCCATACTCCTCAGCCCATTTAACTGTAAGATCTCCAGCCTGTTGCAAGTTTTCAAGCTCGAGTTTGTACTCGACCCCAAGTAGATAACTATCTCCGTGCGGCCCTCGTAAACCTTTTAGCTGTTTTCTTCTGTTTAAGAGGTACGAAATAACGATGGTAGCGAAAGCAAGGCTAGCCGCAGCAAAGTCAATGCGGGTGAGTGCCATTTAGGCGGGGTGGAGTTGGAGACGGGCGTTGGGAAACAGAAAAAGCCGGGCTTTTAAAGGATGAGATCAGTGGCGGAAAATGGACGTGCTAAGAACGTCAGATGAGCAATCAAAACTCTGGGGCACAAGACTCGTCAAGGACAGTTGTGTGGGAGTAAGAAGCCTGATGATGGGAGAGTTGCTGTAGTATCACTCCGGTGTCAAGCACCCTTCATCGGCACCCGGGGTACAAAGTTCCATTGATCACATCGTCCTCGACTGAACAAGTAAAGGTAATCTTGCTCCCGCTGCCTCACTCCCAACAACAAGGGGGATAATCACGACTGCCATTTTGTCCTTTATCTCCACGCCTTCAGGGACGTCGAATTGAAACTGCTCCAAGAGACCGGCTAGCAGGGCATGCAGCTCCAGAAGAGCAAAGCGCCATCCCAAGCAGCCTTTCGGGCCGCCGCCTACAGCAAATTAGCTATAGAGCATGACAAAAAAAGGGGGGGCAGATAGGACATACTGAATGTAAGTAGGTTTGATGTCATACCGACGGTAACAGCACTATTACGAATGGACGACTCCAGGAACCGAGCAGGATTCCATTCCTTCGCATCGGCACCCCATACGTCTTCTAACCTTAATTATAATTATTCCAAGTCAGCCAGGATGGAAAAGGAGGAGAAGTATAAGACAAACTGGTTATACGCGACGACATCAATGTGAATACGTTGCCCAGAATGAACCTGGACATGCGAAAGCGTTGTACCGGCGGCCGTTTCGATTGGAAATTCAAGAGGGATCACATCGTCGTGCCTTGCAGTTCGCGCGAGTTGTGAAAGAACCGGGTGTAATCGGAGAGATTCCTATATTGCCTTTTCTCAGCCACCCTTTTACTCTTCTCGGACCGGTGAAGCCACGAACCTTGACACAAGCGCCGAGCCAGCCATCAGCCAACTCGTCGTAATCATCCGTGGTGAAGTTACCCTGGGTTCTGGCACGGATTCTGCTGATTTCTTCATAGACCCTCTGCTGATCTGCGGGGTGTCGGCTTAGCTCATAGAGGATCCATGCGAGAGAATAGCCTGTTGTATGATGGCCCGCTTGAAGAAGGGTTGAGATCTGGGCGGTGACTTCGTGGTCGGCAAGTCGTTTCTTCGGGTCTTCGGCCTGATTCGCTTGAACTTGGGCGTCTAAGGTTGGACATTTAACATTGGAAAGGGAGTGGTTACGTACTCAGAACACTCAAAATATCCTTTCCCTCCTCGTCCATGTGACCGGATACTGGTTTCTGCATAAGCTCACGAGCTTTCTCACTCGACACCTCCAGATACCTCGTGGCGACGTTATTCCGAAGGTTATTCACGAGAAAGTTCGGCAGGTGGCGAGGCATAGCTTGTAACAAAATTTCAAGGGCCGAGGGAGAGGAGCCGAGCTTTCTGAACAAAACGAGTAAGGCTCGATACTAGTACAATAAAAGAACTGGGACTGACTCAAGTTCATACAGTGCGTCGGTAAGCTCATTTGGTTTGTCTTCCAAAGCTCCGAAATGGTAATTGAACGAGCCTTCTGTGCGCTGAGATTTGAAGCTACAAATTAAGAAAATACACTTACTTTCACCGATAACGTCCAATGTCACTTTATGGCACCACGTTACCATGTCTATGGTTCTTGTTCCTCGTTCTAATTCGGCATTCCACTTTTCGGCCAACTAACGTTGTGTGTGTCAATTCGGAGCCGAAGAAAGGGGTGAGTATATACCCTGCACCTTTTGAACATGCCGTTGGAATAACGGTATGAAACTCTGCGTTTGATTGACTGAGAATGCTGGGCCCAATACCCGACGATGGCGTTTATGCTCATCGCCTACAACCCAAACTACACCCCTTCCGGCCACCAGCTCGTAAAACTTCCTAATATCCTTGGACGTGGGGTAGTCGACAACGTGTTGATGAAGCACGTGGTAGATTGCACGAGGATCGCAAGTTACGAGAATCGTTTCCTATTGATAGAACAATTAGTGACTTGGTGAGACTGTAAGTGACTAGCACGAAAACCTACACCAAAGCATCCAGGAATCTTATACGTCGTACCATACTCCTTCGCCCATTTGAACGAGAGCTCGCCCATACGTTCTTCGAACTTGAGTTTGTACTCGACGCCAAGCAGATATCCTTCTCCCTTCGGCCCACGTAGACCCTCGAGGGGCTTTCTCTTGACGAGGAAGTAGAAGAAGACGACGCCGGAAATAACAATCACAACAAGTCCCGGAGCAATATCGGTGTGCATGATGGGGCAAAATGTTGACGTTGATGAAGAGAAGACTGGTTATTTAGACTGTGAAGCAGGTTCGGAATGATAGCCGCGTTGACGGGGCCGAGGAACTGTAGGCTATGTATTGGGTGACAAGATTCAATCATCACGAAATATGGGAAACGCCACGGCGACATAAGGGCGTGCCCGTTGTAAGGCCGAAGGGATAAAAAGGTCGCACTGACGGAGACGTATTGGGCGGTCAGTTGATTGGTAACGGTAACGGCGATATGTACAAATAAGGGTAGTCTGTGAGAGTGGGGTCAGCAGATCCAGTCTAATGCACTTGGTTGTTCTCACCTATACATTCCTTGAGACTGAGTCTCGACCCCCCCGTTTGCAAGATATCGTATAGCTCGTGAAAGTTGAATAAACCCGATAAGAACCGTCGCCAGAGGGCCCTTCTGCTTCTTCTGAGGTTCGGCGAACATTTTTCCTAGAACGAAATGTCGTCATCCCCCACATGGTTTCAAATGGGCTTGTGGAGGTTGAACATGAAAGAGTCGGGGTTCTCCGCCAGAACCATGTGAAATCGGCTAAGTGCCAACCGAGCGCAAAGGATCTGAACTATTTGCGAGATAGCCGAAGAGGCATTGTGAACGCGATAGCTCAAGGGAATGATTGCGCCGATGAATGTGGGAAACGTGCGACGGTGCTGAGTGTGGAGCAGGACCATTAAGTAACGGAAGCGGGTCGGTGTTGCGGGCGTTGCCGCATGTTGGCGGATCGCGAAGTACAGGTAGCGACGTGTGTCGAGCGCAACGGTTGGAGGTCAACGTGGTCCAATCAAAGTAGGCACGATACAGATCTATTTCGGGCCGGAAGACTCTGGAAGACCCATAATTAATGAAAGCCATAGAACGAATAACTCACCCTCAGCCATATCCTGACTCGTTCTGACTGACACGAGTCGCCACCACCACCACCGTCAGTTCCGCTAGCTTCAGTTTCCAAAAAGTTCAATGGAAATATTACGATAGGCCGCAGAGAGGGTGCTGAATGGAATATATAGCAGAGAACAAGCAGACCATGTAATGGTTAGCGGAGAAGAGGTCATCGTGAGAATTTTACCACGAGATCACGAAAATCAAAGCTTATCTTATCTCACCCCTTTAGGATACATCACTTACGGACGGAGCTATGCGTACTTATCAGCCCTTTTCCTTGTTTTCTGTTTTCTAAAAGATGCAGTGAAGACTAGTTCATTTCCCTCGAAATTGATGCCCCAAGCTGAATACTCTTATGCTGTTCCAGATTCGAGTCTTCGGAGTAGGGATGCCAACAGCTCGTCTGGGTTGGCTCCGGCTCTGGAGCCGCTGAGCCAATGACTTGTCCCAATTTTTACCAGTTTCTTTGACGCACACTGGGTGAAATGAATAGTGGTCTCACTTGTATTGATTGTATTGCAATATTGAACACAAATGAAGAGTGTTGTTAGCCACACAGCATTGTCGTGCTAACCGGTCCGTCGGGTCCGCAGTGGCTGTGACCTTTGGCGCCCACTCGCAGGGGCATATTTAAAGCTTGGTGTCTAAACATTCATACTACTAAGGTCGAAAGATGGTAGGCAGGTATGTTTTATTAAAATAATGTTAGCTGGTACTCTAATCTGTTTTACAATTTTCACTTTTAAACGGCTGAGCAGCTTAGCCACTCGAGCTGTTGGCTCGGAGATGTTTCAACGTCGTATCCTTCAAGTTCCGATCGAGTTCCGATGTTACAGTTTGCGTTATCGATGCTTGATCTCGCTTTCTAATTATCACCCGGTGTCGAGTAGGCCGGGGCACAGAAATCCATTCATGACCTTCTCCTGGATTGAACAAGTAAAGGAGTTCGCCTTCGGGGACATCAAATCGAAATTGCTCCAAGAGACCGGCTAGCAGGGTATGCAGCTACAGAAAGGCTGAATGTGAGTAGGTTGGAAGTCATACAGAACTGCATTCGGAGGATTCCACTTCGTTGCATCGACGCCGAGCACCCCATGAACTTTCTAGCCTACACTCCACGCTGACCCCGAAAGGCCACAACGTTTCGCCCTCATGCATACTACGCTACTACAAAGCACACCCAAGCTCGCGTTCCTACCTGCAACTAGGGAAAGTTAGTACCACTCAAACAAATTTTACACTTTTCGGCCACAGGTGGGGTAACTTAGGCGTTTACTTGGGGATTGATCTCCAATCCGAAGAGATCTTCTACGCCTGTGTTCTCACAAAAAACGCGCACCGTCACAGGATATATTTGGGTTGTACAGGAAAGATGCGATTAAGGGGGTGTAAGATTTCAATTGTGAACGAGGTCGAAGAAATTTTAATGCCAAGTGGGGTTAGCACCCTCTCCTGCCATACTAAGTATGTTATTCCCACACCCATTTCCAAAAAGGGTACTTATGTCCTTTTTCAGGCTCGTCGCCACAATGTCACTCACCTTCTCCATATCAACTTCCTGTTGTCCCAACTATGACCTGTTCTATTCTCTAGTTTCAAGTATTGTACAATTCCTAGTATTCAGACACATCTCATATATATATATAACATCTACTATAAAAGCTGTACTTACTTTCGCCCATGAATAACCAATTGTCTTCTTCATCAGCAAAAACCGGAAAGTGCTATAACCTAGCTCCAGGGGGATTATAACCTGGTTGTGGCCTGGTTTTTGGGGGTTATGACTGGTTTTAAGGGTCATAATACCCTGCAGGTCGATTATAAACCCCGGGGAACCCATTATAGCACTACACGGTTTTTGCTGATGTTATTATTTTCCCAAAACCACCAATTTACGACACAATGCCCTACAAATTACGGGTGAAACGTCAAATGATATAGTGGATATGTCAACCTTGAGGGTTCTACAGCCCAAAAGAGCCTGTCGGAGATATGATTTGGGTGAGATCCAAACTTTCTTAACAAAGTTCAGACCCCCCCCCCCCTCGGGACGTCTTGCATCCCCCCTTGGGCTTGGGCATGAACTGATCCGTGTAATTCAATCAAGGAAGGAGGTGCTGGCATTTGTTGCTATATAGTTCCTACTACTGTGCAATACATTTGTTTTTTGTCAAGTTATAATATTGTTACCGCACCATAGTTCCGGGATACATACAAATACATGACACCATTGAGTCACTGACAGTAAGGTTGGCTAGGAACACACAGAGATCAGGAGCAGCCTGATAACGGGGGACTCGTTACTCACTGAGGTACGATCCTCCATCTTCCGCTAGCTGCGCATTTATGTGAATTACGAGACTTCTCACTCGAAAAGAAGCCGTGGCAATGATCGCAAGTCCATTCGCTCTGATACCCATGCTGCGTCACCTCGTGCCTAAACCGGTCATGCTGACGAGAAAATTGTCGGTCACATCCCATGGTACAAGGTAAGGATCGTCGAGGTCTTTGATGATGACTTTTCATGTGCGTTTGACGCGTGTGCTCGCTCGTAAACTCCTTTTTGCATGAAGGATCTAAACAGGGAAAATGGTGTTGGCGGGTCTGTTTTCCCGACGACCGACTCTGTGAAGAATGAGTCGAGTCTGATTCGTCTTCTTCGTCATAGCGAGGGCTTGAAGACCGGATTGATACGGTCGCAGTTGAGCCTGATTGTGCCGTTCTTGTCGTTGAGGGTAGACTAGGGGGGAAGAATCCGTCGAACACTTCTGGAGGAAATTGAGGTGGAACTACTGACGTCAGATCGAAAAGATGCAGAGGATGGCTTTGGGTAAACTGACCTGACGGCTCCGAGATGGTCGGCGGAGGACCCTGACCAATGTGTGTAGAGCTTACGGGTAACCACCCAAGATGATTGTCGATTGCTGAGTCGAATTGATCAGGATTAAGCAATAAGGCGAAGTCGGATGTATAGATACCTGGTATAGGCATGGGCATAGACGTAGGCTCTGCAGACAAAGGAGTCTGCATCATACCGGGCATCCAGTCGGAAACTACAAGGATATAGTTATTTTTTGTGTCTGTATTCTAGTCTCCGGGGCCTATCTTTCTCACTTTGGCCTGGCGCTGCGACATTCGTCACTGGAACATCAGGAACTGCAGGATATAAGTGGAATCTCGGCCTGAACGAAGGGATGTAGCTTACCAAGAGATGATGAGTTCTCCGACTGTAGACTGTGGGCCGGCTCTTGAAATATAGTTTCCATCGCCAGAGTCCAACACCCGTCGGTAACTGTTCCTTCGAATTTGATGTAGATCCCGCTGCGGTTCGGATTGGATACCATATTATCCGATGATGGCTTGAGCGTCAAGGACAGTATAGGTTGTCCGGTTTCGGATAGTATAGCAGATATGTTCAGCCTGGAAAGGTCTTCGATTGGCAGTATCAGGGACATTGAGGTCGGTGGTATGAAAGTATGGGGGGTACCCTTCAACGTCCTATCGGTTATATTTGTACGAGAGGTTGTCTGGAGTTTCAGACGTAACCGATGACAGTGAGCGAAGCTTCTTTTTTCAGTTGGCAGCCTTCGCTTCCGTCAAGTACAGAGTCTTCTTTCCCAGACAAAAGCGGGTGTGGTTTTCGTAATTCTGAAAAGACATTAGGAACGGCTCTTCATATATGACGGGGACGGTACTATTCCAGAGCTGTTAATTGCACGGACTGTGATCCGGTAAATGAACTCTGGAGTGGTATCGACCGGGAACGAGGAAGTGTGGAAAGATCCGGGAAACTGCCGTGGTGAGTTCTTGGAAACTCGACGAGACAGGTTGATGATCGTCGTGGTGGACGCGGCATCTGTGTTGCTGGGTGGTGTAAGGGACACCGCAGAAACGGAGAGAGGAACGCATCTGATAGTGTATTCATATAGATCTTGGCCTCGAAGTACAGTAAATCTTCCATGTCAGAGGAACATAAGTGACCGAAGACCTTAACCCACCATCGAACTGGAATTTCCGCGATCAGTGGAGAAATAGGTCATAAGTCCAAACCTTCAGGTTGTTTATAGTCGCCCTGGACTCGAGAATTTGACAATTTCGGTTCCTTACGGGGCCCGCCCGTAAGAGGAGATAACTACGTGACAATTTCAGCAAGAGGAAACGAATAAAACTCACCCTCTGTATGTAATAAACGTCTGAGGGGCGCACAGTGTGTACAACGTGATTCAGTCAAGAAGTAGCGGCGGTATGTTTATGACCCTTGAACTCTCCACAAGAACCACATGGAAAGAAATCAGAACAAGAACTTCCCGTTCCACCAGCAACATTCAACCTGTCAATCATTCCTATACACCCACATCTCCAAGCGAAACGAGTGAAAGTTTCAACGTAATTGAATCTCGACGATCTAAGCAACCTAATTAGTACTTGACTTTGATGGAATGCTACTTTGGAGCGACGGAGGAATTACATGTGGGAACGCAATAACTCACGGTCAGACCGTTAATCTCCGACGAGGATAACAACTCTTGATGAGTTCTTCAAGAATATCCGTCGCCCTCGTAAGGAAGATAATTGAAGCTGGGAACAAGGCAACGATACGGTTTTTCGCCAGAATCGTCCTCGCTGCGTTCTCGAGTGTAGCATTCTGCGTCTTGTAAGTTAATAGTTGGATCGACTATCAATGCATCAAGACTTATCGACGTCGCACTAGCGACCCACGATGATGTGAGAACACGTGCTGGAATACTTGCGAAAATAAATGCAAGAAGAGATGCAGTACGCGGAAAACCGGTATACGAAAATAATCGTGAGTCGATATTTCCTCCTTCTGAGCAACCTGTATGCTATCAGACACACCTCTTCGTAGAATACCCGAGGAAGCTCACCTCAATGGCGGCCACTACACTTCTATTCCCAATGTAGACTCCTATAGACCCCCACGGACCACCTCAAAACGAAGTGCCCACCATTCGTCACGGGATATATCCGAGATGCTCGGTGTAGTCCAGACCAATATAGATGCGGATACGGGATTGGAAGATTGACTGGGTATGGTGATTTCGACGGGAGTCAGAGCGTACGTGTCTCCAACACGCTCCTTACGAGTCCGAGTCTAATCATCTTATCAGTTGATGTTTCCTTATATAGAAGGATTTCTTTGGGTGGTTGGATAGATGTCGATAGATCATTGTGTTTGGTTCATTTCCCCTTTCGTCGTTTGGACATCGTCGTTAGCATTTATTGGCCCAAGACTCGGAAATGGTCCTTAAACCCCCGGTCGGCACAAGACCGGAAACTAGGGCCCGTAACTGTCATCGGACCTCTTCGGCAAGTATCCCTGGTGGCTGGGTAGTCAACGAGTTTGTGTAGAACATGGGAGACTGCTCGAGGGTCGGAAGTGACGAGGATAGTCTCCTGTTCAAGGGGGGGGGGGGGGGGGGTTGCAAGACCTAAATTTCTGGTGCGAGGAGAAGGGGGTGGGGGTGTGAACTTCATTGAGGGATTTTTGGACCTCACCTAAATCATGCCTCCGACAGGCTGTAGGGGCCCCCAAAAATGGACATATTCACTTTATTATTTGATGTTTTGCCTATGATGTCTAGGGCGTTGGGGGGACGGGAGATTGATACCAACATGAAGACGGTAAATGGCATTGGTGCGACGAGCCTGAAAAATGACATACCTTTTGGGAAAATATGTGCGGGAATAAAATACTCAGTACGGCAAAGGGGGTACTACCCCCACTTAGCGAAAAGAATCCTTTCGACTTCGTTCACTAATTAAGATTTTGCATCCCTTGCTCCTGTTTAGTGGGGGAATAAGAATTAACCGGGCGAAGACAAAGGAAGATGACCCACTCCAAAACATACAGGAATTTATAAGTTGGGCCGTATTCTTTATATTCTTTTGCCCATCCGAGTGACGTCTCTCCTACATAGGCCTCTTTCCGAAGGTCGTACTCGACCCCAAGCAGATAGCTTCCTTAAGGCCCACGTAGACCCTCAAGGGGCCCCCGTTTGATAAGGAGGTAGAGAAGAACGCTAGAAATGATAATAGAAACGAATGCTGTGCATGATGGATTATTGAATCTTCATGTTGTCAATCGACGAAGGTTATTAGAACTGATTAGCGCAAGTATGATGCACACTGACGTTTTCGTAAACCTTGTTTGTAAGGTATGTGGGTGCTTTTTATGAGGTCCATTGCTTGTCGTTCGATATGTCCTTCTGATACCACAGGAAGTCTTCGGTGTTGGAGCGCGGTAGAATACTCACTGCGATAACCAAGTGCGCAGACAGTGACGTCAGCTAATTCGCAGGCGGGCTGGTCAACGTCAGCGTCATGCCGTCAAAGGTTGGGATCCCCTCGGCAGCACTAACCACGGAAATCATAGCAATTGTTACCATTTGGCGTGTGCGTTGGTGGCTGTGAGGTGGCAGGGCTAGGTGACTTGAATGTGCCATACACTTCAATTCAGGGAAGCTGTAGTAAAGGCTGGAGAGGTTTGAAACATAAGAGCTTGCATCGAGGGAGGCTGAGCAATTGGTCGCTTAATAACGGCGATATGTACAAATAATAGTATTCTGCAAGAATGAGGTCAGTAGATCTAGCGTAATGCATTTAGTCGCTCTCACCTGTACGTTCCTTCTTGACACAAGATACCGATCTACCAGCCTTGCCAGCGTTCGCAAGACATCGCACACTTCCAGACGCTCGTCGAGGTTGGATAAACCAATTGGAACCAAGTATTTTTTCCAACAGACCCGACGGATAGATCACGTGAGATACGGGAGTCGCGAGCATTGTGATATTCCGAGTCACTGTCAGTGGGCGCAAGAGCGAAGAGAATGATCCTGTGGACTGCCAGGTACTAAGATTGGGTTGAATTGGGTTTTGTATCAATTTTTCTGGATACATCTGATAGATATTCAACATCTACCTAGAGGCTAGTATCTATTGGGTGAAATCCGTCAGAGCACCGAACAGTGCGCGAAAGGCATACCCAATACAATATGGCGACTTATTTCACAATTCGTATCCTCCCAGGGACTTCATACCTTGAAATGTATGTCCTGTGTCGCTGCGTAAAGGTAGTATTAAGCCTTTTGGGGGCATTGACGAAGTATCGGAGGCTGGCAGAGCATGCGAGAAGGCGACGTCAGAGAGGAAGGCAAAGTTTTCATCGTGGGAGCAAGTGACTGACCGCGAGCGCTAGTTTAGCGCCAGATGATCTGCGATAACTGATAAGCCTGAAATCAGAGGATGAGATAACCACGTGGTAGATGGACACGTTTACCAGACCGAGTCGGACATCCCGACTCCCGCGTCAATCTACCACGTCCTCACGTCCTCATTTCCATCTTTTTGCCCACCCACTACATCCCTTCAGCGTTGAGCCATTCCAGGGCCCAGCTCATACCAACCGGCCAGCCTCCGGCAACCTAGAGTATTTCACAACGGTGATCACAGGTCTTTTCAAGCGAAAGAGATAGTTAGAAAGATCGTAGAATATCTGAGTCGTAACTGGCATGAGTAACTTTGTTGTTTGCAGGTGCTGAAAATAGGAATAGTGAGATAGACTTCCCTTTCTTTTCTTGTTCACGGCCAATGCAACAAGGGAGCTTGGAGGTGGAGATCCCAAGTGCTCTATCGAGGACTAATGAGAGTGAGCATTTGCCTTTGCACCATAGTCATAGACAACACCTCGAATCTGTGGGCCAAAGTCCTTAGACAATGGATCCAGCAAGTTATGGACGTTGTACTGCGGCTCTCCTGAAACTTCGGCACCGAGGCATTGGGCGAATTCTTTGTAGAGCATTGAGGTATCAGTCGGAAGAAGTGGATAGGGTGCGTTGACCTTACTGTGATCACCGTCCATCCCGCGGTATGACTAGTTCCATCGTACAATTTTTTTTTTCCTGTATAGCCGTTAGGGGTTACGGATTTTTCTCGAATTTGATTCCCCAAGCTAAATACCCTTATGCCGTTCATAACGTGAAGCGTAGCAATATCACTCGGTGGTCAAGCAGGCCGGGGCACGGGGCACGCAAATCCATTCATTGCTTTTTCCTCGACTGAACAAGTAAAGGTAATTTTGCCTCCACTACTTCACTCCCAACAACAGTAGGGATAATCAGGACCGTCAGTTTATCTTTTATCTCTACGCCTTCAGGGACATCAAATCGAAATTGCTCCAAGAGACTGGCTAGCAGGGTATGCAGCTCCATAAGAGCGAAGCGCCATCCAATACAACCTTTCGGGCCGCCGCCTACAACCGACAAAAGTTAACCGCAGAGCACGATGAAAAGGGGGATCAGATAGGACATACTGAACGTGAGCAGGTTGGACGTCATGCCAACGGTAACGGAACTGCGAGTGGACGGCTCCAGGAACCGAGCAGGATTCCACTTGGTTGCATCGGCACCCCATACACTTTCCAGCCTACACCGTGGTGATCTCTCTCCTGAGCAAAAGTAGATGAAAAGAAACTAGGACGAACCGGTTATATGTGGTAACATCGACGACAATGCGTTGCCCGGCATGCACCTCCACCTGCGAAAGTGTTGTACCAGCAGCTGATTCAACCGGAAATTGGAGAGGTATCACGTCAGTGTGCCGCGGCGCACGCGGTAGCTGCGGGAGAATTGGGTGTAGTCGGAGAGATTCCTATATTCGTATGGTCCTCAGTATATGTCAAGCCTTAAATAGCATGAAAAGACGAACCTTCGTGCAAATACCAAGCCAGCCGTTGGCCAAATTATCATAATCTTTCGCTGTGAAGTTTCCCTCCGATTTATTGCGGAGTTGTTTGATCTCCTCGTAAACTCGCTGCTGATCTGCAGGGTGTTGACTCAGTTCATAGAGGATCCATGCGAGAGAATAGCCGGTCGTATGATGGCCTGCTTGAAGAAGCGTTGAGATCTGGGAGGCGACTTCGTGGTCGGCAAGTCGTTTTCTTGGATCTTCAGCTTGGTTTGCTTCAACTTGGTATCTACAGTCAGATCACCAATGTCGGCAGAACGCAAAAGAGTACCCACCCAAAACACTCAGAACATCCCTATGTTTCCCTACGACCCGATCTATCTGATCTATGTCATGTGGCGCTGCGATACCTGGTTTATGTATCAACTCTCGAGCTTTCCTACTCGAGACTTCCAGATACTTCATCGAGAGTTTATCAATATTCAAGGGAAGGTATTTTGCCTGGATACGTCCAATAGAAGCTGGCAGGTGACGAGGAATGGCCTGAAGAAGTGTTTCAAAAATGGAAGGAGAGAAACCGAGCTTTCTGGGCGGACAATGAGTAAGTGTGATGTTGACGTGGTGAAAGAATTAAACGGAGCATACTCAAGTTCATGTAGCGCCTCAGTCAACTCATTCGGCTTATCCTCAAGAGCTTCGAAGCGATAGTCAAAAGAGCCTTTGATGTATTAAACATGGAAGTATGCAGTCTTCGAGACGCTTACTTTCACCAATAATATCCAACGTCACTTTCTGGGACCAGGTAACCACGTCAATAATTTGTGTTCCTTGCTGTATCTCGGTGTTCCATTTATCGGACAGCTGGATGCATGGTTATCAGTGAGTAACTGGATAGGGGAAAGGAGTCCTTACTTTTTTTGCGTATTCCTGGAATAATGGTATAAAGCTCTTCATATGACTGAGTGAGAATGCAGGGCTCAGCAACCGACGATGGCGTTTATGCTCGTCACCGACAACCCACAACACCCCCCTCCCGAATATGAGCTCATAGAGCTTCCTAATATCCCTTGTGGCTGGGTAGTCAACAGCATGTTCGTGCAGAATATGAGAGATTGCTCGAGGGTCGGAAGTGACGAGGATAGTCTCCTGTTTAGTGGGGGGGAATAAGAAATGACCGGGGCGAAGACAAGCAAAGATGACTTACTCCAAAGCATCCAGGAATTTTATAAGTTGGCCCGTATTCTTTTTCCCATCTGAGTGACGTCTCTCCTACATGGGCCTCTTTTCGAAGGTTGTACTCGACGCCAAGCAGATATCCGCCTTCAGGCCCACGTAAATCCTCAAGGGGCCTCCGCTTGATAAGGAGGTAGTAGAGAAGAACGCTAGAAATGACGATACAGACGAGTGCTGGGGCGGTGTCGATGTGCATGATGGATCTTTGAATCTTCATGTTGTGAAACGACGAAGGCTATTTGAACCGATTAGCGCAAGTATGATACATGTTGGGTTTACGACCACGTCAGCGGCGCTCCTTGATGCCTTTACCTGTGATTCAGCTGAGGCACTGCTTGTCACTTGATCTGTCCTTCTGATACACAGGAAGCGTTCGACATTGGAGTGCAGTAGAATACTCAATAACTAAGCAGACAGTGACGTCAGCCAATTTGTGGGTAGCTTCAAGCCGATGCTAATGAACGTCATGCCGTCAAATGGTAAAGTTGGTCCCGCTCCTTGCTTCCCTTGGCTAATCACAGAGACAGCAACCGTGTCGATACCATTCAGCTGCGTGTCGGTGGCTGTGAAGTGCAAGGCTAGGTGGCTTGAACGTCCCACACGCTTCAATTTAGGGAAGGGCTGGAGAGATTTGAAACATGGGAGGAGGCTGAGTAATTGGTTGCTGAATAACGGCAATATGTACAAATAAAGGTGTTTTGCGAGAACGAGGGTCAGTAGATCTAGTGTAATGCATTCAATCGCACTCACCGCATATTTCTTCTTGGCACCGGGTACCGATCTACCAGCCTTGCCAGCGTTCACAAGGTTTCGCACACTTTCAGACACTCTTCAAAGTCGAATAAGCCCCATTGGGGTTGATTAACCAAATATTTTGTTCAACAAACTCCTTGTGCTCCCTCTGCTGAGGTTCGGCGAATGTTTTTAGAACGAAGTGTCGGATGATTTTACACGGGCTTGCGAGAGGCTGAGAGCCAGCAGCCGACGTATGAGGGCTTATAAGAAGCTTTATGGTGGTCGTCCTGATTTAACGGACGGAATGGATATAAGGATTCCACTCATGGCCACGTGAACGAGTCGGGCTTTTTGGCCGAAATGCCGACAACTGAGATATGTAGGATCTTTGCGATATTGCTGAAGAGGCACCAAATCGCCTTGAAAAGGATATGACGGAGAAGGTTGTGCGGACGAGGTGGCGTTAAGATTTATGAAGACATCGAGTGTAAATTGAAGATCAGTTCGGTCCAGTCGACTTCACAAAGAACTCGACCTGCCTCATGTTCGTATCTACAGTCGACTTTCTTCCAAATCAATACAGATGCAATTGAAAGGATACGAGAGCTCACCAAATATTTCAATTCTTTCTTCAGAGAAAGGCAGCGCGGCGATAATGAGAAACATCACTTATCCTTTGAATGACCATACCCATCAGTCTCCTGGCCGACAACGAGAAGACAACGAACCAGCACTACCATCTCCGATTAACAAGAAACTTTCAATTCGAAAGCTCCATTTTCTACGTGGATCCATACTTTCCGTCGTTGATTGGTCTGAAAGAAGAATGCTTGGAAATAGCAACCGGGTAGAGGTCAGCGGAGAAGAGATGATCGTGGGAAAAGATTCCCCAACACAAGATTTGAACATTCCTATCTTATCTTATCTCATCCCTTGTCTTCTTGCGACGGGATTCGGAGCAACCGCATGCAAATTTTCCAGCTAGCCTTTCAAGGATTTCTATCAGTTACTCAATCTGTGAGTCGTTCTCAAAATCAATAGACAACCAAAATGCTTTCGCTGAGCATTATAGACTCAATGTTTTGGGGATCGATAATGCTTCAGCTGCATCAAAAGCCGCATCTTCCCTTCACGACGTAAAGCTTATCAAGGCTTGGCTTCGGATATTTGGAAGCGAATAAACACTGTGTTTCGAAGGTCAGATGAGACCATCTCGAGGTCGGATTTGATATTGCTGTGATACACTATTCACTCAGAGCAGCAGCCCCCACGACCGTCAATCTTTCTTGACTGTCGCGTGATGCACGGAAGCGAGGTGTTTCTAGCAAGTCTCCGCATCTCAATTAGATGATCGCTGCCTCACACGGTCGTTAGGTAAGAGTCAATATCACTCGTAAACATACTTAAAAGACCTGACCATCTGAATTTGCTGTACCAACTTGGTCATAGCTCAAAGTCCCATCACAGACTGCTGGATCAGTCCTCCACCTTCTTCCGGGCGCTCAGTGATCTATAAATGATTTAGAGACTGGCCTCATCCGACACTTGATCCATTAATCCGTCTTGGGATCGCTCAACATGCCCCACAAGCCCTCTCCTTCCGTTGATAAAGCCTCTATCGTCTTCTTAGGGATATCAACTGCTGCCGCAGCTCAAGAGAAGGTGCAAACGAAGAGGAATGGGGTCCCTGTTATCGTGGAAGTGAAGCCATTGCCCGCTTCGGCGCAGGTGGACGTGGAGGCGCAATTGAGTGGTGACATTCTCGAAGGTGGTTTTCGTTCATGGCTTGTCATTTTTGGGGTGAGTGAAAGGGTCTACTCATTTTCCGGCGTTAAATGCTGATGAGCTGAATGCGGTACAGGCTTTCTGCTGTGCATTTGCGACGTATGTGTTTTCCTCCTACCTCCGGGTCGCCGTTCACGCTAAACCTCATCAGGAACCTCTAGACTCGGTTATGTGTATACATGGGGTGTAAGTTTGAATGGTCCTTACTTCTTTGGTCTAAATTTAGCTCTCACATAAATATAGGTTTTTCAAGCGTACTATCAAGAAGTCAATTTAAGGGATTCACGAGAAGCTAGCGTGTGAGTCGGTACTTCCGGATTCATGTCCAGACTAACGATAAATGGCTGGCAATAGTGCTTGGATTGGCGCTATTCAGGCAAGGATTACTTTCACCGTTCCAGTACTACATTTGCTGATGCTCATGATTTGGACAGTATTCATTACTCATTCTCCCCGGTTTGGTTGCGGAGCGCTTCGTCAACCCACACTTTCTACGTCTCATTCTTGGTGGCGCGAGCGTGATTTTGCTCATTTCTACTTTCCTGACTCCCGAATGTACTCGTTATGGGCATTTCCTACTCTGTCAGGGTATTGCAACTGGAGTGAGTCTTTTCAATGAACCATAACTCAGTCTTTCCATTGACAAAAGTGAATCCCCTCAGCTAGCATGCGGCATGTTCTTTGTACCAGTGTCCACGATACTTGAACAATGGTTCAAGGGTCGAAAGGGGTTACCTCTAACGCTCTTTATGGTGGGATCTTCGGTGGGAGGTACTATGTTCCCAATAGTACTGAGAGAGCTACTTCCCCGGGTTGGGCAGGTGCCATTTCATTCTGAACACGATTCGTAGCTGACATTTCTTGCAGCTTTGCGTGGGCTGTTCGTACAATAGGGTTTCTCATGTTATTTTTCTTGCTGCTCGGCAATCTGGTGAGTCTCCCACTTTCAAATTGGCTAGAAGTTGAAGTTTATCTCCGCAGACACTTGGGATACGCTTACCGGCTATGCCGCTCGTCGAATCACAAACTTCTTCATCTGAGGTCATTGCTGTAATCAGATTGCCGTCTCAGGCATTACACTGCCTATCAACATTCCTAATTTTCCTAGGGTCTTACACGCGTAAGCTTACGGCTCTGCCCAGCCCAATCATTCACTGAAGATTCGCTTGATAGTTCTTACATATGTGGCGTCAAAATCCCATGCGTCTCTCGGAAATTTCGCGTTTTACCTAACCGCAGTCATTAATGCCTCATCGGGACTTGGAGCGATTCTTTTGGGGCTATTGCCTGACCGATCAAAGTTTGGTATGTATTCCAGCCTGTCGCCTGAACTTTATTTACGAGACTCGCACAAAGGCTGCCGCTCCGTGCTTGCCATACCACTAGCAGGCATAGCAGCAGCAGCAGTTACATACGCCTGGCCGTTTGCATTAGCTCATTCGGAAGCATGTATCATTGCCGTTTGTGTCATTTATGGGTAAGTTTTCAACGTTGTAATGTCACCATGTTTAGCTTAGACTCGTGTTTTCATCTTCGCGTTTACATCAGATTTGCCATCGCCCCACTATCTCAACCCGACACTGGTGTATTCCCACTCATATTCCGTGCATTCGGAAGTCTTCTCGGAGCACCACTCGCAGGATATGTGGGGCAAGCGAGTGGGGTAGGTATGGGTGTTTTTGCGGGTCAGTTTCTTTTATTATCTCGGCGCTTATATGTAATCGAAGCTAATGTGTGTCGTGCAGGAAGCGTCCTCATGTCTGGGGTTCTTACAATGTGCCTTGCACAGTTTTTGATGTTATCAGAGCGAAAATAACTCTGCTTCTTTGTTTTCGATCACCTATGCAATGAGATGTTGTCTTCATGTCTAGATCCTGGGTCACCGAGGGTGGCTTCGAAAAGTTGGAAGGCTTCGATAGTATGCTTGCCAAAACATTATAACAAGTTCTGTTCTGGTTTGATCCCATACTCATTCGCACAACCAATGGGTTCGGAAGCTACGCTACCTGTTACACCGGACACCAGTAAGGATCTTGACACCGAAAAGGATGCTGCTGTTATTCCTTCACTGGAACCATTGGATATGCGCCCCGACAGCGGCCTGAAGGCCTGGCTCAATGTCCTTGGAGTAAGTGATGTATTTTTCTCATGAATTGAACATTATGCTGACCGCGTTCATGACGTAGACTTTCATGGTTGCCTTCATAACGTGAGTGTGTATGACAACGTTTTGATAAACCAGTCGTGCTGAATCGACATCCCGCAGATACGGATATGTTAATTCCTGGGGTGTAAGTCGCATTAATGTACCGAGAGAGCTAGAGTTTGAAACCTGACACTTTTTTTTAGATTTTCCAGGCCTATTATCAAACAGATTTGCTTCATGAATCGTCTACATCCGCGATGTACGTTCGCATTGAACTCCTCAAGTACAACTAAGGTTTCATTGGACAGTCTTACAGTGCCTGGATTGGGTCAATTCAGGTTCACCGTTCCGATTATTCTTTCCTTGTTCCTGATATCTGAGATTCCTCGAGTCGTTTTTTGCGTTAGCACTTATGTCCGTCGCAGGAAGACTCTTTGACTTGGGATACTTCCGGCATATGCTATCTATAGGGGGTCTCACGCTGGTTGTCGCAACGTTGCTAGTCGCTGAGTGTCACACCTACTGGCAATTCCTCCTCGTTCAGGGTATCATTACCAGTGTAAGAATATCGATCTACTAATTGAAGTCTCGGGCCGACATTACTTTAGTTTGCAATCGGTATAACCACAGGCGCAGGAATCTTAATCATACCCGACTGGTTCTGCAAACATCTTGGGCTCGCGTACGGTGTGGCGTATTCAGGCAGCTCTTTGGGTGGAATTACGATACCTGTTGCGGCGAGATATCTTCTTCCCAACATTGGGTAAGTTTTCATCTGTAGTTATAGGTATGCAGCACTGAATGCCACTAGATTCCAATGGACTATACGCTTCATCGCCTTCTTGTTTCTCGTCGGAACTATCGTAGCATGTCTTGTATGGATCTACTTTTACAGCTCTGATGGAATACTGATAACTCTCAAAGACTATGAGGCGAAGGTTACCAACCACAAACGCTCCAAAAGGCCACTTTTCATTGAAAGTGTTCAAGTCGCCTCCCTACGCCGTTTATTGCGCTGCCATATTTTTCATATATTTGGGATATTTCACGCGTTCGTACCGGTCTATTCCCCAATGCCCAAGTCTAAAGCCGTTTCAGTGCCGTGGTATATCTCGACGACAGCACAGTCACTCGGATTTTCTGATTCCCTTATATTCTATCTGGTTTCATTCTTCAACGCCGCATCGTGCATTGGACGACTCGTAGGAGGAGTGGTCGCGGATTGGATGGGTATGCTTCAGACTTTGCAATCGAATGTAGCATTCTTTAATGGTTATTAGGCTCTATGAACACTCAAATCCCATGCATGACTGTAGCTGCATTAATAGCGTTCGTCTGGCCATTCGCTAAGACACAGGCATCCCTGATCGTCATTGCTGTCCTTTATGGGTTGGTTATATTCCTATAATACGATAATATACTTATCCGTATATCACAGGTTATCGTCTGGTGTATACATTGCATTGGAAGCAACGCCTATCGTCATCATGCCAGGAGATCCTGGTGACATTGGTCGACGAATCGGCTTAACGTATATTTTTGCGGCCGTTGGTTCGCTACTAAGTCTGCCTATACCAGCAGAGTTGGATGGAAGGTATGGGGTGAAGGCGACAGGTGGTTATACAGGAGCTACGATTCTCTTTGGAGTCCTTCTCATTTTTGTTTCACGGTGTATCATGCTTCGGAAACTTTGGGGAAAAGTTTGAGTAGATGATTCTATCAAGTTATTACAAATGCGTACGTAGACCAAATAGATAGATGACGCTGAGTTATTGAGCAACCAGATAAGTACAATCAATTGTGTTATTGTCACGTTCGTCGCCTCAACAGACAGACCGAATGCTGTCCTCCGTAAGTGATCTGCTCAGCCTTCCAGTCCACGCTACACTCTCACCTTCCGGCATAACGAGCCACAGCACCGAAGGATCAACCTCCCCCCCAACCATACAAAGCACCTGCCGCAGTCACCACCCGGTTGCCTCGTGTGCTCGTAGCAATTCGGACGACGTGATCGGCAGGATCGGGTAGCGGGACTTGCACAGGACACGGAACACATTGTGGATTCTTGGCGAATATCGGGTCGTCCTTCGGTAGCCCAAGTTGCCCGATATAGTGCTTTCCACATGTAAAGACACGACCTCCTGACGTCAAAAAGAGTGTATGTGCTTCGCTTCCGGAGATCCGGACGACCCTTTCCCCGCCTAATGCTTCGACGCTAAGGCCGGAAACCTGAGTCGGAGTGAGAATTAGGAACGTTCCCTCGTTGATGTAGCCGATTCCCGATTGACCATTATTATTTAGGCCGAAAGCCCGAACATCACCCTTGCTAGTCGACAGCGAAGGACTGTTAGGTGCCGGCCCCGATGACGACCGCTTTTCAGGAGCGAGTACCCAGGATAACCTTCTCAGGTACAGTGCCATGAATCTTGTACCCGACGTCCGAGTTGCCCTAGTTCGCTGACACCCCAAGTTATGGTGAGCGGCGACGAATTTTTCCAGGTTATTTCAACGTAAAGCTGGTGGTCTGAGTGTAAGAGGCGTGTACTGATGGCTTGTTCCTGGGGCAAATCCAAAGTCTCCTTCTGCACACTGAGGACGAGTGAACACATGTTGTCTTTGAATGAGTAGTAGAATCGTACTTTGAATGTACCCTAAACCCGCAGCTCACCGGTAGGACTTATGACAGCGGACATTGTGTCACCGGCTACCACTTGTACAGCTATGAATCCATCGTTTCGAAGAGATTGAATGACTCGACTATGTCGTGCTCAAATCCTTCAGGAGTTTTGTAGCCTAAAGCAGCATCATCGTTACTTCCACAAGTCCATACCTACGAGCTTCACAAGTCGAGGTCAGAAAGGGAAAAATTTAGGCCACTCACTAATCCTGTGTTTCGTCGATAAACAGCGTATCCATCCTACCCGCAGCAACAGCTTCTAATCCAGCCGAAGCTACACCAAATATTCCACCTGCTATCCAAGCAACCCTAGATGGATTGGGTATCTCTCTCGGGAAAATACCTCCAAGTTGACCGTACTGTGAAGCACCACACCCAAACAGGCGTAAGACAGGTCGAAAGTGATGCGGTGACTGAGGAATGGCGTTCATGGGCTTAATAGTTCCTAGATCGATATAATTACTTCCTAGTGCCAAAATTCCGAGTTGCCAGAGATTTGGAAAAGGCAGAGAGGCACAGTTCCATAGTGGAGATCGCTTCGGAAGTGTGACAGATGTTTTGTCACGCATATACTTGTTACATCACGCGGTCTAGACCATTTTGTTTTACAAAACTCTCATGAACTCGGATAATCGCTTCGTGTCCCTTATCATATTTCCAGCTTTGAAAGGTAAGCTTGAAAGTCGATAACCCAAGAAAAAAAACCATAGTTCTGAACCTTTGCTTAGCCTGCCGTTTTTACGCTGCTCGGGAGGCATAATTCATATCCATTTCATATGGCAGCAATACGACAACCTGCAGGCAGGACGAACGGGATAAACGGCTTGTAGTAGATTCGCCGCCTCGTCCTCGCTGAGTTGAGTATCTGGTTACTAAAACGCTCGTGTGGTGCCAAAACTTTGGTAGGAGCTGGTTCGCAATCAGTGTAAGCATCCCATGTCGCCTGTTCGAGAAATTTGTTCGTACCGAGAGTGTTTTTAGGAATCCAGTATGAGCACAACGTCAAGAATAGTCGGGATGCACAGCATACGCATCTTCATTCTCCTTCATTCTGAGGGTTCCATTGAACAAGCATCTTGGCGGCTCATTTCGCAGGAAAGCGTTAACCAAAAGGCAAAAATCCATAACTATTGACTAGAACATCGATCTAAAACCAAACTTTTTCATGTATGTAGATGTTACACCGTCGGCATTGACGCTAAGTGTTCCAACTCGGGTATCGTGGTCCAAGGGTATGTGATGGGCATTTTTTCTAGGAGAAAATCAATACTAATGGTAACTTTGATCTCAGGTCGCACATTCATTGACACTTACATGTCGAGAGCCAGCGGCAAGGCCGGAAATGAAATACTATCTATGCTGCTGAATTCAGCTTCTGCCCATTGGCACCACAACTCTCGTTTTCGGTCAAACTGATACTGAGCAGCGTTGGAGAAAGTATAAAAGAGAAAGTGTCGGTTAGCGTTTCTACAGACAAAGATTGCCCTCGATGGAGCCCTCGAAACCAACTCTCACATCTCTTCAATCTACAGATACGCTCCACTCCACTTTGAACCTCGTAGAATCATCGAACGGTCAAGAGAACTTTAAATCGGACACACAAAACAATGACCAAGTACCAGAGGACGTCCCAGCTCCCATAGACACAACAAGGATCGAAGAAAAACCCTCAATCGCCAAGGAAGAGATCGACGTCGTCCCCGATGGTGGTCTTCGAGCGTGGCTTGTCATTTTCGGCGTGAGTGGGAGCTCAAACTATGTGTCAATCATGGATCTTCTCTCTCATTCTGCAATCTCGATTCTACAGATAACATGTTGTACATTTACCACGTGCGTACCAGTTCCTATCGATTTCCACGAGCCCCCCCCCCCCCCCCCCCCCCCTATTTCTTGCTATTCTTACTACAACTGCTGAACGTGTACCCCCTAGATTTGGCTTGACAAGCTCTTGGGGAGTAAGTACACACATGTTTTGACAAATGAAATTGATGGTTAAGCTTATGTTTGCTTTGACAGTTTTTCCAGGCATACTATCAACACTCGCTACTCCAGAACTCGTCTCCGTCCACCATGTGAGTCGCCGTTTATAAATATATATACTTTCATTTAAGGCCTTGCATCAGTGCATGGATTGGTTCTATTCAAGTAAGTCCTCTGCTATCATCCTCCCACGACTTTTTATTCATTTTGCACAGTATGCTCTAGCTTTCCTGCCCTGTATGATCGTCGGTCGGCTTTTCGATTTGGGATATTTCCATTCCATATTCGTTAGTGCCAGTATAATACTCGTCTCAGCCACCATGCTTGTGGCGCAATGCACGGTCTATTGGCAGCTCCTTCTCTGTCAGGGCTTTCTAAGCGGTGTAAGAAACCTCCCCCTTTTTTTTTCTTATAACAAAGACTCATCCTCGGATAGATAGCTTGCGGTGTTATTGTAGGACCAACAACAGCAATTTTAGCCCAATGGTTCAAGGAGAAACGAGCGCTTGCCTTGGGTTTCACAGCTGCTGGGTCAGCGCTTGGTGGAACGCTATTTCCGATTACTGCGAGGGCACTGCTTCCTCGAATCGGGTACGTCATAAATGACCAGGGCGATCCCTAATTTTGTACACGACTCTAATCTTCTCGCCGATAGATTCCCGTGGACGGTGCGTGTTATCGGGTTCATCATGTTGACCTGCCTGCTCCTGGCGAATTTGGTAAGCACCGATTTCTTCTCTGGTCGGTTTTTTCAAGAATCACTGATTGACGGATGTGTAGACCGTTCGACGCCGATTACCGCCAACTTACCCTAAAGGACCACTGCTCGGAATCAAACCTCTAAAATCGGTACCGTTCATCACGTACTGTACGGCAACATTACTCGTCTATTTTGGATTATACACCTGTTAGTCATTACCACGCAAAAATTGGTTGTCTTTGGCTGACGTACCCCCCCCCCCCCCAAAAAAAAAAAAAAAAAAAAAAGTCATGACATATGTTGCGTCTACAGCGGTATTGAATGGTATACCTGAGGGATTTTCGTTCAATCTCGTGGCTATCATGAATGGAAGCTCCGGTATCGGTCGTCTCGCTGCAGGGATCATTGGGAATCGTATTGGTAGATTACCCTCCCCCCCTGATCGTCCTCTAGACAGGTTGAGATAATCTTTTTTACACAGGGCCCATGAACCATATGATCCCATCCACTATTGTATCAGGTCTAGTCATTCTCGCCTGGCCTGCAGTTAGGAGTCAGTCGGCGTTTATCGCTGTTGTTGTGGTCTTTGGGTACGTAACACACGTCGCTTCATTACGGTTACAGCAAAGGAATTGCTTAATGCCGAAAAAAGATTCACCGCAGGATCCTATTCTGCTCTTCTTTGGCAACCAATCCTCGACCTTGGTGATGCCGATGAACTTTCGCGTCGAGTGGGTATTATGATGATATTTTTGGCGTGTGCAGGGTTTCTTGGGCCGCCTACAGCGGGAGAGGTGAATAACGCAGCGGGGATGCAGGCAATGACAATTTACGCTGGTACGTAGGGCTTCTTTGCTTGACTAATCTCGGAATTTTGATCCATCTCGCTGATAAGGCGGGTGTACGTTGGTGGGAGTTGCACTGGTGTTGGTAGCGAGGCATATGATGCTCAAAAAGGTTTTTGGCAAGATATAAGGCGTGATGATGATGATGATAGTATTCATTCTCAGGTATAACTAATATTGATATAAGTATATATGTAAATATGCATACGAGTATAGAATCTAGATTCGCTGTATGAGTTGTTCGAATATTGAGCCACCTACTTTGTGTGTACAAACAGCAAAGTCGCAATTCCCAAATGGTCTTGCTTGGTTCCGGTAAGAGTAAAGGTGTGCCCGCAGTCTATGAAGCGTGTGTCCGCACTGAGACCGGGGGGGAGGCGGTCTGGCGGGCCGTTCCTGATTAAAGTTGTTCCGCCGGCAAACTCTATCGGCGATTCTTTGTTCCTCGCGTATTCCGAGGAGTTACACCGCCTTTCTGCTAAGTACGCTTTCTATATAGGCTTTGAACTTCAGGTTGGCTTAGCACCCGGTACGTCATCTTTACCTCCAAACTTGCTTCAAAAATCCTGACCAAGCTCACCAAACGGGCTGACTCAACCTGTGAGTCATTTGGTCGGCAAGATTAATGGGGTTCATCCGGACGCCGATATCGCTAGGAACGTACAAATAATAAAAATGATCTCGTGCATCTGTCCTTCTTTTCTTTAATCCCTTTCGACCTCTCTGCTTTGCCGTCATGGCCTCTACCGCGCTGCCTCCCGTGTCGCAAACTACTTCCTTCGAGGCGCCGACCGTTCATGGAGAGTACCAAGGCAAGAAAGTTCTGGGTGTTGAGGAGAAGGATATAGAGAAGCAAAAGTCGCCGTCCCAATCGGAGGTGACAACGCTGGATGATTATCCTGACGGTGGGGCAAGAGCTTGGCTAATTGTGCTTGGAGTGCGTAACTATACTTTCTCATCTGAACTGTTTACTAATTCATCATCACAGACAGTACTAAGTGGCTTCGGAACGTGGGTCTGTTCGTCTAATGTTCGAAAATATACTTTTCCCTGAAAGATACCCGTCAGATTCGGCTTCGTTAACTCCTGGGGTGTATGTCGTTCAAGAGCTCGTTCCCATGAATATCACCCACTCACAACTTTCTTTCTGAAGGTCTTTCAATCATATTACGAAGAAAATCTACTGAAAGGAACATCACCATCGACAATGTACGCTTAGCTGCAGATAATAACTGCTCACATCAACTGATCCCATCCCACAGAGCTTGGATAGGCTCCATACAAGTAAAAGATCGACTTTCGCCAGCATATAACGTTTCACTGACATTGTCAATAGTATGCTTTAGTCTTCCTACCGGGACTCGTGACTGGCCGTCTCTTCGATATCGGCATCTTCAAGATTCCTTTCGCCATAGCATCAGCAATCATCGTTGCATCCTGCTTTGTTATAGCGGAATGCACTCGGTATTGGCACTTTTTGCTATGCCAAGGATTCGCTCTTGGGGTATGTCTCTTGTAATTCATTTCCGTTGAAATCCACTTATCATGTCTTACTCCTTAGCTGGCCTCCGGCATGGTGTTTGGTCCGTCGATGGGAATACTTGGCCACTGGTTTAAGAAGAGGCGAGGCCTTGCTTTAGGCGTAACCGCCACAGGATCTTCAATTGGAGGAACTGTTTTGCCTATTGCGGCACGAAAGCTAATCGTGCAAGTTGGGTGAGCCTCTACGACATTGATGGGGCACGGGCAACAAGTTGCTGACCTCTTCGTACTAGCTTCCCGTGGACGATGCGCATCATAGGGTTCATCCTCCTCTTTATCCTGTCTATTCCGAACTTGACCCTAGCTCGCCGTCTACCCCCACCACATGTCACCGGAGGTCTACTCAACTTGCGCGCCTTCAAGTCACCGGTTTTTACGGTATACTCGTTCTCGATATGGGTGTCATTCCTTGGCTTATACACAGGTAGGCCGCAGGTCTCTGTGTGCACGTAGAGTTTTAATGATGTTTTATTTCTCAGTTCTTACCTACATCGACATTAGCGCTATTCAGTCTGGTATTTCCCCTGACCTTTCGTTCTACCTGGTATCCATAACCAATGCTGCATCCGGGTTCGGGCGGTTATCCTCTGCCTTCATGGCTGATAGGCTAGGTGAGTGATTGAACTCTCTGTTGATCAGTAATACATGTAACACCTCTCATGGTAGGCCCTATCAACTACTTTGCGCCAATGACTATCATTGCTGCTCTTCTGACGTATGCTTGGCCATTTGCACAAAGTATAGGATCTCTCGTCGCTGTAGCTATTATTTATGGGTATACCACACGCTTTCTGATACTGTCGAAAACTTCTAATACCCTTTCTGCGGTTAGATTCTCGTCAGGAGCCTTTGTCTCCACTTTCATCATGCCGGTATACGAAATGGGCGAGATTAGCGATGTTGGTCGTCGTACTGGAATGGTCATGAGCATAGCTGAGATAGGTGCGCTCGTTGGTCCACCGATATCAGGTGCTATCAACCATTCGTCGGGAAGTTTTGAAGCTGTGGGTTATTATGCAGGTTCGTGCTATGCTTTTTTTTGTGTTTTCACGTCCTCGCTCTGACAGTTGGCTTGTTTTAGGGACAATGGTACTGTTCTCAGCTTCATTGCTGGTTCTCACAAAATACCTCGTACTTCACACCTTGAGGGGCAAGTTTTAAAGACGAGGTTTGACTGATTTATGATTGTCGATTAACAATCGGCATGAAACTTGGGTGGAAATGTGGATCTGGGATTGGAGTTATGCTCCAAAATTGCAAACTTGATGAATGCACGGGAAAAGGGTCATAGACTATTCTTTACGATTTTATGTTGGGCACGTTAGATTTAGAGGACCTACAGCGACATTGCTTTTGGAACGCTTCGTAGCGAAGGTTTCGTCAAGTAGAGAAGTTACGAAAATCTCACCCGCGTTGGCCCATTTTGAATCAGCTTCAGAAGTGTAATATCGTATTGCTTTGATGCCGTATCTCCTTCCACCGCTGCGGGAACGGATAGGCTGAGTACCATAGGGATACTTACTGCGGAGAAGAAACTTCTTTTGGGGCATTCGCCCTTGATAACACAAGGGTTAAAACTCAGTCTTATGTCAGGCTTATACTGCGCAAAACACAGAATGTGTTGTTGAGACTGGGACTTGTCCTCCATGAGAAGGGAAGCTTCGAAGGTCCTGAGTCACATGCCTTAACCGCTCGGCTACCTATCCCACGTTTGGAGCTCACAAATCCTCCCACAAAGACAGCCCAATGGCATCCGGAGACTGAGTACCTTCTCCCTATGTATCTAGACACCCTTATCATCAGACTTCTCATTCGAATTTTGCAGACGCGTCGCAATCGCGTCATGCACGTGAGGCAGTGGTCTGATCACGTTGACATGTCTATTTTCAGCATAGCATTTCCCACGACGGCGCCAACGCCGTTTCCAACATATACTGATATTCCATTCAGCAGTATCTTCATTATCTACATCGATGTCGCTGATGACAACTCGGAGGGCAGAGTTGCACCAGAATCTCTTCCATTACTTGAGATACATCTGGAATTCAGCAATTTCCTCCTCTCCTCCCTCTACACCCTGAAACAACTCGGCGAGACCTTCCTTTGTCACAAACTCATGATCCTCCCAATGAAACCCTGGTGCTACAACCAGCAAAGAAAGGAGTGGAATAGTTGGGAAGAGGTGGTGTGGTGAGGGAAAAAGAAGAGGTGATGTAGCAGTTGGACCACACTATGATTACAGACAAGAATGTCAAATGAAGGACATCATTGAGGTAGAGAACTATTGCACCATTAGAACTTGCACATATCGTCCCAGTTACACCGATACCACTGCGGCTCAATAGACACCCCCAAAGCCTTCTTCATCTGCTGCACCTGCACCTCCGTTGGAAGCTTATTCGTAAGCGCAAAGTTCTTGTTTGTGGGGAGGACGAGAGCATAACTGATCCTCCCGCTTCTGTCATCCACTAGACCACTTCTTGTGTTGGGCCACAGGTCCTGCAGCTGCCAACTCATCGATGTAATCAGCTCGTAAGGGTGGGACAAGTCACGCTCCCTTCGGAGCTCCTCGAGGTAGTCGTCAGATAAAAGAAAACCATATGCATGGGGTCTGGTGCTTCGGGTGGGTTGCGGAGGTGTTATCGTGGGCTGTTGTCCGGATGTGAAAGACAAGGATTGCATCTAATAGTAGTCAGCAAATTGTCGTATGTCAGAAATACTCACCGGTGCTAGTATGCGGCGAAATGGAAAAGCAAATATTATGGTCGCAACTGATTACATAATTAGGTCTACACGTGGACAGGTCGGATGTCGGGACGGGGCTCTATAAGTAATAACGGCAAGTTACAGAAAATGGAAACTTGTAACACCGCAAAACTTCACAACCAAGAGGGCAAAGAATGGCCATAGATTTCAGCTGAGAAAGGGCATCTACCTTTTTTGGTTGTGACATTGGGTTTCGCCACATTAAGCTCATGCACCAGAAAGGGAAAAAATCAATAGAATGTGCAGCCGAATAGCTGCCCCTCCTTTGACTTACAGTTTTGGTATAGAATGAGTCTAGAGGTCCCTTCATCCAGTATGATGAATTGAATAAATTCTTGCAGATATTGATAACAATTTCAGCCTTCTGAGATGGCAGTAGGCAAGTTATAGATGTTCCTTTGACTTACAGTTTTGGTTTAGAGCAAGTCTTGGGGCCACTTCATCCAGTATGACAAATTGAATGAATTCTCATGGATATCAATAATGATTTCAGCCTTTTGACATGGCAGGATTCTAATGAGAAAGAGTTAAGCCAAGGAAGGGCAGAGTATTGGCTGGAGGCATTTGCACCAGCAGAGGTATGGCTTCTATTCTTTTTCTTACTTTTGCATTAGTTAATGAAAGCTATGCTGCAGATGTGGATGTTGATGTGGGGATGCCTCCACCTTGGTTACCACCAGCACTACCTAATATGTGACCTCATTGATCTCAAGAGCAGACACAACTGCACCAGAGTAAAACAAAACTGGCATGTGTTCATTCTCATACATGAAAAGTACCACATCTACCTTTATTGCCACTGGAATCACCTCTAGCACCATGTTGATCTACATGTACCCAGCCTTCCCTAAGACACCCTCCACTTTGTTCTCTGAACTGTCACTCTTTTACAGATCACCCTGGTACCCTGGGCTGCAGCAGAGTTTCCCACCTTTGGTTCCCATCCAAAATGTCATATCTGATGGGCCAGACAGGGGACACCGGCCCATCAGATTTGACGTTAAAATTTTTTTCTGGCTGCATGCAGAAACCACCCTCATATATCTCAAGTAATTTTGATAAATTTCAGCCCACTCACCAAGTCTTCCATGTCCTTGCCAAAGTCCCTCTGGCAGTCCAACTCAGCATTCCCCACACTGCTGATGTCATCAACTTTCTAATTTTGTCACTGTCACCACATTGGTCTCCTGAACATCAACATCACAAATATTCATCAATAAGTGCCTCTTGACATTAAACGTCCATCACCTCACGCTCTCAGCCCAGCTCTACCCGTTTCCCTTTCCAGAATCATCGCCAGAACACTAGTGAAGAAATCCACTCCCCATCTAATTGGGTAGATGATGGTTCTCATATATCTAACATGTCCTATAGAATACTTTCAGAGCTTAAAACCCAATATTTGCGTTGCAGCCACACCCTTACTGGAGCAGACTAGTACCACAGCGGCCAACCTTCCAAGCATTCCAGTGGGAGCAACCTATGAATGGCAGTATATTCTCACCTCATTCAATAGTTATTGTGTACTAACCCATGCTCTCTTCATGTCATATAGAATTTCATGCCCAAAGATCACTGCTGATGGCTGTGAAACTTGTCAACTTAAGCATATATTTCACTAATGAAAGTACTTGGTTGCATATTCAGCTAGTCAAGATGCACAAAAATGCATTGAGACTGCTATATGCAGGTTAACGGTATGTGAAGCAAGTCTTGTCCAAATGACTCGATCCTTAATACAGTTGAGTTAACAGCTAAATTCTCCACCCTCGCTATCAAGGTACACTCATTTTTTCTCATCATCTTAGTCGATAATAAACTAATATTGTCTCGTTATTCTAGGTATCATCTCTGCTGTTCAATGTGGGAGTGGATCTTAGTGACCATTGCGCTCTCGACTCCTTTTCACTCAGATATAGCATATGCCTCCTCTTACACCTCCCATTCTATCACATTCTGAGATGTGGTTACTCACTATGCATTGAAAGAAATGGATTCGTAATAATAGGATGATTAATGGTGATAGCTGTAGGGACTTGAAGATAATTCAGTCAACAGAATGTATTTGTTTTTTTTTATGATAGTCAGAATCAATACATATTAATGTCTTTCACTTCTGTGGGCTGATACAAATTGAAAGGGTAGGCTAGAAGGTGCCAAAGTATGCTTGATGCTTGCTTCGGCTATCTCGGAACCACACCAAAAAAACAAAGAAATATTAACCTACAATGTAATTTGCGATATGAGTTATTCATTCCTGGTATATAGCCTTAATAAATCCCAGAATGCCCATATGTAGATTATCTTGTCAATTGAAAAGGTAAGACTTCTCAGTACCATGGTTGGCCATTCATATTGATCACAGAATCTACAAACAACCTGCTGTTGAAACAGTCTCATGTTACTCTTGGTGCAAGCATTGCTAGGGGCACTCAGAAGCAGTGGTATTTGCTCAAATATATTGATAACAGTCTCCCCATGTGTGTATGAGCTATTCAGAGTGATAGACATTGAACGAGAGTCAAAATGTTCACCGTGGTGATGCATGGTGATTCAGTGTGGTGATGAGTCTATTTGACATAGCAACATTCACCCTGCATAGCAAACTATATTCTGATTGCTCATAAGATTTTCATGAACATTTTCAATGGTTGTTCAATGAAACACAATGTGCTGGGGATTTGACATAGAGCAAGAGAAGTAAAATACCTCTGCACAATGGCCATAGTGATCATTCTGGGATCTTATATATACACCATATTTCAATGCCGTAAGTTCCCGTGTGGGCAATCTCATACTATCATCATGAACATTGTGAAAATTCTGCATTTCCTTACTAGTATGGTTAAATACCCTTGATGAGGAATAATAAACTTATTTGACACCATCCTCCCATCAATCGGCATTGCGTTCTTCCATTCATGATGATTCCAGTAATCAGGCTAGCCAAAATAGAGCAAATGAGTCTAATTCCAGTGATATTGCAAGGTGCGCACCTTTTAATCTACTCATTCTGCCCATGATGTTAATATGACTCTGAATATCCTACTTAGTTATGAAACAGCAAGACAAGCATGGGATAAACCTCTTAATCAGCATTGATAATTACTCTGTAGCAAAAAGACTAACCAACTACCCATGAAGATGCTGGTCCCAGTGAAATAAACCTCATGGCTTGGAAGGTGCAGCATTATGGAGTCAGAGTCAGATGTCAAATTGTGAAGTTCCGAGGCATGACTGGAATATACTCCATAGTTAATATTATGGAGTATGGACAGGTTGCTGGGCAGTGTATTCTGGTAAGAGAGGACTTATCGTGATTCTGGTGGGCGAACGTAGGGATAAAGCAAGTTAGTGGAAGTATTTTGCGGGACGCGGCGACAATGTACCTTGCATACGGTCATGCGGTTCACACCATTCCGCGATCTCATTCACGCCGACTTAAAGCCCCAGGAGATACCAGTGACTGTGAACACAGAGGCAGGGTGAGTGTAGTGAAGAAAAAGAACGAAGTAGGTGGACGTACCTCATCACTAGTCTGCTCATCAAGATCCCTCCCAGTACAATTCTTCCCAATCCAGATTAGTATCGAGGATGCAATTGTGCATCATGGAGGTGGAGGGAACGCTTTGCTGGCGTTCCGGCGATGATTCCGGAAAGGGAAACGGGTAGAGCTGGGCTGAGAGCGCGAGGTGATGGACGTTTAATGTCAAGAGGCACTTATTGATGAATATTTGTGATGTTGATGTTCGGGAGACCGATGCGGTGACAGCGACAAAATTAGAAAGTTGACGACATCAGCGGTGCGGGGAATGCCGAGTTGGACTGCCAGAGGGACTTTGGCAAGGACGCGGAAGACTTGGTGAGTGGGCTGAAATTTATCGAAATTACTCGAGATATACGAGGGTGGTTTCCGCGTGCGGCCAGAAAAAAATTTTAACGTCAAATCTGATGGGCCGGTGTCCCCTGTCTGGCCCATCAGATATGACGTTTTGGGTGGGAACCAAAGGTGTCTACATCCAACTCGTGTTTGTGTCGAAAGTGATAGTATCTGTAGCAGGTAATTTATATCCCGGTAAAGGACAGTGACTCGCCTGTAGCTTTTTGCAAAGACCCCAGAGCGTGAATTGAGAGCGATACGGCAGATGGTTCCTGTAACCCACAGAGGATTTATAAAGGTGAGAGCGTGAGGTGTAATAAGGAACAGATAATTGGGATCGGCAAGGTATTACGGTAACCAATGCAGTCAATGCCTACAGGGAAATTAGCATTCAGATCTGAAATACAATAGAAAAGGGCGTCGTACTATAATCACAATATCCTTGTTCGTTCTACGGTCCAGCCTGGCGCTCGTGCGTTCTCAGTGGACTTGCTTTCAATACCGACAACGTTCCTTTGTACGGAATCTCGTTCGCCCGAGATCAAAGTAAGTCAAGAGAAAGTACCGTTCGAATCAGAGTCAAGATTGGGATGGTCCAATCACAAACCACAGCGACCAAAGCGAGAAAGAGTTCCGCCGATTCGATTGAACTTTCCCATCACGGACAGGTTAGTCCAGCAGTCTAGCACAGATGCGAACTCCACAAGCCAGGTTCCATAGGATGTGTACAGAGGAAGTTCGAGTGCTCCAAATCAATAAACGGGTCGACAAATCCGACACACACCTGACGCAGACGTCCATCCGATCAACCTCGCTTGACAACTTTTTCCCGGGCTACCAACTTGAAGCGTGACCAGAGCGAGACTTTAGAAAAGAACACTGTTCGAGGCGGACTTGGAAGAAAAACTTGTGCCAGTCCGTGCGCAAATTCTGAACTTCCCCACGCTCGCTCTCTTTGTAACCACCATCCCACTTCCCAACCGCTCCCTCCTAGCCCACTCCCTCTCCTCGCCTCCTTTTCGATCCGACTATATGGCTTGTTAACTGTCCAAAGATAAAACTTGATGATTCAAGATACAATGGGAATGCTGACTCAGTCTCGGGGCAGAATGTGGTGTACGGGCAAGGTATGTATGCTGTTTTCTTTTCTCGGCGTGTTCACGAAGCCAAAGGTAATTTATTTCTTAGGTACCTTGTTGAAGACCCAGATGACGGCGCTGAACCCTTCTTAGCATCGATTGTGACTCGTGAGTCGATCCCAGAACATCACTACCCATATGCTAAACGTCTTATGTGCTACAGCTCGCCGTGTCGTTAGGGTGGACGCTCCTCGTTTTAGGGTAGGGGGTTGTTGTGGTTGGGCAGGGGCAGAGATTTAGGGCAGAGGGTTTTGGTCACTCTTGCCGGAGTCTGCGAGACAAGGTCTCTCCGTATGTAACTCGTACTCAATAGCGCGCCTAATGTATTCTAGCTCTCATCAGACACTATTGGACATGATTGGACAAGAACCAATACCTAGCATGTCGGCTACCTAAGAAACTCCAATAATATCAGATAACGTTTGATGACGTCTGGATCATTCCAGATTTAAGGACGTTATCAGACGCTATCAGCCGAGGTTGGGTGTTGTCTGATACGTC
Organism: Moniliophthora roreri; assembly: GCA_001466705.2. NCBI lineage: Eukaryota > Fungi > Basidiomycota > Agaricomycetes > Agaricales > Marasmiaceae > Moniliophthora > Moniliophthora roreri. The sequence continues at coordinate 173,313 of LATX02000193.1, forward strand.
GGATAACGTCTGATAGCGTCTGATAGAATCTCACTGGCGCTCTTGAGCCCCCGAGAACGCGCATATGCCCATTATGTCTCGTATCCCCCCTCAACGGTCGAAGATGGAACTCGAAGCTGAAAAATAGCTTCCCAGTCGCCGTGAACTGTGTAGTTCCGCTTGCAAAGAGCAAAGCCTGGTGTAATTTCGCATACCTGGTCCCGGACTGCATTAGAGCGAAGCAACGTAGACATGTGAGGGAAGATGCCTCATGGAAGGTAACATCTCAGCCTTCTGCCCGTTCTATGCCTTTTGGCGAAGGCAACACTGCGCTGTTCCCGCCTACTGCGGCCAGAAATCTAATCAGGAACGGAACCCGAAAGCACGGTATCGGGGTAACGGTACACATGTCCCAGTTTTAAATGGACGGAAGTTTTCCCCTTCTCCACATTTTGGTCCTTTGCCTGTCTGCCAGATGTCTTCCAAGGGGTTCTCAGTGATGGAGGAGAGGTCCGTCGACAACGTCGACGTGCTTGCCGAGTCCGATTACACCGAAGAACAGTACAGGCGGATCCTTCGGAAAATTGTGTGTACACTCGGCTACCCCAGAACAATTTATTCACTGTAGAACAGGACCGATACCTCTTACCTCTCATGTGGGTTGCATATGGCGTCCAACAGGCAGACAAAGTTTCCATTTCAACGTGTGTATTGGACGGTGGTTCGACCGACAAGGGTCGCATTTTACCTGCAAGCTCTAACATCTGTGACTAGACAGGCAGTGTTCGGTTTACGCGAAGATACAGGTCTCGTTGGGCAACAATTCCCTTGGTGAGTTTCCTTCCGCCTCGACTCCGGCCTAGCTAACTCGACCTGCAGGCTCTCGACGTGAGTTACATAAACTGGCCATATTCAACGCGTACTTATGTGCTTCACAGAATCTTCTACCTTTCGTACATGTTCGTCGCTCAATACCTCTCCTTACCGAAATCAGGAAACTGAAGCACACTACAGGACCTTTGAATTCCCTAGCAGTTACATGATGCAACGAGTATCAGTTGGGAAAACTCTTGCTGTCCTTATGTTCCTCTGGGGTATCATAGTGTTCTGCATCGGGTTCGGTAAGATTCTAAGCATTCCCCGGTTCTGCAACTGATACTGGTGGTTTCTTTTTTTTCTCGCAGCTCGTAACTTTACCCACCTCATGGTGTTACGTTTCCTTCAAGGAGCATTCGAATGCACCATTTCGCCATCATTCCTTCTCATTGTGGCGACTTGGTACAAGACACAGGAACATACTCTGTAACGTCCTTGGTATCGGATCGAGATCTTGGAGCTCATGAAATCATTGCAGCCGGTCCGTGATCTGGGGAACAGCTAATTCTGGTATGAGCATCATCACAAATCTCTGCATGTACGCCATCGGTGACCATGCGGAGAAACATGGTGGGCTTGCTGCATGGAAAGGGTACCTGATTGCGCTTTGTTTTTATTTACTGGTCTCTAAAAATCATTTTCCAGGATTTCATTCTTTCTCGGCTCGCTTACTATCGTTCTCTCCATCTTCAGTTGGTTCCTACTCGGTACTCCCCGCGAAGTATCCTGGATTTCTCCAGAAGAACGACGAATGGTCCAGGCCCGCATTGTTAATAATCGCACAGGGACAGATGCTCGTAGACGTCGTGAATGGAAGAAAGACCAAATCATCGAAGCTTTCACTGACCCCTCTACGTGGTTCCTGTTCGTCAGCATGGTACTCACTGCGATTCCGAATGGTGGGGTTGGTACAGTGCGTAATGCCCAGGTGATGATCCATTCAAAATCTGAGAAAACGTCAATCAGTTCGGGAACTTGGTCTACAAGAGTTTCGGCTTCACATCTCTGGAGACTGTGATTTACAATATTCCTCGAGATGGCACCTCCATCATATGGTTCCTCTTCGTTGGCTGGGCATGTTCACGATACCCCAATGTCCGCTTTTACCTGATAGTGTGTCCCCTTTGTGTATTATCCACAAGTCAGCTTCTCAGTTTGTCCCCTAGCTCTTTGCCATCATACCTGCTTTCATCGGCATGTTGGCAATGGCTCTTCTTCCCGATGAGTTGAGCTATAGGTGGATCAAGTTTGGAATGTATCTGATGGTACGTGCCCCTCATTTGTCCTAAACTCATAAGATTGACTTTGCAATAGACAATGACAGTAAACGTCAACGGCCTCATGCTTTGGCTGTTCGTCCCTTCTAATGTTGCAGGCCGGACGAAAAAGTCGATTGTTTCGAGTATTCTATTTGTCGCGTACTGTACAGGAAACGCTGCTGGCCCTCAATTCTTCAGGGCCAAGGACGCTCCCAGATATATACCTGCGATAATTGCTTGTGCCATATGCTTCGCTCTCAATTGTATGTATCCACTCGACCTGTTAGTGGTTCTCGACGCTCATTGCTCACTCTCAATCAGTCGTAATGGTCCTATCATGGAGAATTTATCTTGTCTATCTTAACCGGACTAGAGATGCTGCTGCGGCTGCTCAAGGCCTGACACCCGAGCAAGTGAAGGAACTCGGTGCCATGAACGCTGAAAAGGATATGACTGATAGACAAAATCCTCATTTCCGTACGTCATGCTTACTTTCCGATATCGATGAGGCTCTAATGTCGAAACGCTTTCGTAGGCTACACGTATTGAGTGGTGTCATTGATGCTTCCGGTGTTTGGACAAGCTTACATAGTCGTCTATGCTACGACGCGGCAGATTATCTCACAAGATGGAAACTGTACAGTCTACAACTCCGCGTCAGTATAGTTCCTTTTCACCTTTATATACACTGGCATATCTCGTCAACGAGCTTGGGCTTGTGTCACCGAGTTCGTCTGAATTCAAAGAACAGAAAAGGTTCAAATACTATTGCTAAACTAGTATTTGTCGCTTATCGTTTGCTTTCGTCGTTCTATTGCTTGCTATCATTCTCGTTTCGCTTCATCATTACACATTCACACCCCCGCTATTGCTCCGCACGCAAACTCCTTTGTCTCCTGTGATTTATGGTTTCTGGGTATGAGGTCTTCTAGCTGAAGACTCTACTTGTACTACGTAAACATCTTTTTCGCTGTCGCGGACTCTGTGGGACTGGTTAGTCACCTTCCCGGCGTAGTAGAAACCAAAATCCGTGGCATGCATAGGTCAAGTCTCGACGAGTCACGAGTGTTCATTTTTTGGCAATGACTAGTATTAGCTGCAGATATCGTGTACTACTCAGCGGACTCAAGCTCCAGAGTCAAGTTGGAATCATCTGTTGCTGTAGGTTTATACGTATCCCATGTGCCATGATAACCATAGCACCGATTATTTGCTGCCCCCATTATCTACGTTCAACTCGTGTTTTGTCAAGGAAGTCGTATTGCTTGTCAAGCTTCAAGCCGTGGCTACTACCAGAGCAATACTAGTTCCATCCTCCAGACTCCATCCCCATCTCGAATCGTCGCGGCCCATTGGAGAAGAAAGTGATAGTATCTGTAGCAGCTGGTCTATAACCCGGAAAAGGACAGCTTGAAGCTTGCCAAGATCCTAGAGCACGAGTTGAGAGCGATCTGGCAGATAGTTCTCGTAACCCAGAGGTTTTAGAAAGGTGTGTGCGGTAGAGCATGAGATGTCGTTATCTGTGGGTAGGGCTTGGTGGGTGTAATTGGGATCGACAAGGTAGTACAGTAACGCCGACGTGGGTAATGCCTACGGGGGAATTAGCATTCAGATTTGAAACACACAGTTCAGCCTGGCACTTGTGCGTTCTCGGTGGCTTGCTTTCAATAATGAAAACGAAATTTTGTTTGCTCGAGACCAAAATAAGTCAAGAGGAGGTACCATTCGAATCATCAAGCTAAGATCGGGATGGCCCAATCACAAACCGCAGCGACCAAAAACGAAAAAGATTCTGCCGAGTCAATTGAACTTTCCCATCACGGATAGGTCAGTCCAGTACTCTAGCACAGATGCGGATGCCATAAGTCAAGTTCCATTGACGCTGATGTGTACAGAGGAAGTTCGAGTGCTTCAATAAACTGAATGAGTCGACACGCACCTGACGTCTTCTGATATCCATCCGGTCAACTTCGCTTGACAATTTTTTCCTAGGCTACCAACTTGAAGCGTAACCAAAACGAAATTTTAGAAAAGAGCACTGCCCGAGACGGACTTGGAAGAAAAACTTGCACCAGTCCGTGCGCAATTTCCCTGTACTCCGAACTTCCCCACGCTCGCTTTTTCTTTCAACCACCACTTCCCATCCGCTCCACTCTTTCTCCCTGCCTCGTTTTCGTTCCGACTATATGGCTCGTTCACTGTTCAAAGATGAAACTTGATGATGATTCAAGATACGATAAGAACGCTGACTCAGTCCCGGGGTGGAATGTGGTACGGGCAAGGTATGTACGCTGTTTTGCTCGGCGTGTTCACAAAGCTAAAGATATATATTGATTTCTCAGGTATCTTGTAGAAGACCCAGATGACGGTGCCGAATCACTTTTACTAGCATTGATTGTGACTCGTGAGTCGACCAGAACGTCATTACCCATATACTAAACGTCGTACATGCTACAGCTCGCCGTGTCGTTAGGGTGACACTCCTCCTTTCAGGACAGGGAATGATTGTAGTTGGGCAAAGGGGGCAGAGGGTTTTGGTCACTCTTGCCGGAGTCCGCGAGACAAGGTCTTTCGGTATGTAGCTCGTACTCAGTAGCACACCTAATGTATTCTAGCTCTCATCAGACACTATTGGACACATTTGGACGCAAACCGAAACCTAGCCTGTCGGAAGCTACCTAAGAAACCCTAATAATGTCAGATAGCGTCTCGTATTTCTCCTCAACAGTTGAAGATGGAACTCGAAGCTGAAATATAGTTTCTCAGTTGCCGTGAACTGTGTAGTTTCGTTTGCAAAGAGCGTCATTCTGGCACATCTGGTCTCTGACTGCGTTACAGCGAAACAATGTAATCATATGAAGGAAGATGCCTCATGGAAGGTAACTTACTGCCCATTCTATGCCTTTTTGCGAAGGCTGTTCCCACCTACTGCAGCCGAAAATCTAATTAGGAACGGACCCCAAAACCACGGACGTATCGGGATAATGGCACACATGTCCCAGTTTTAAATGGACAGAAGTTTCCCCCTCCACCACCTTTGGTCTCTTGCCTGTCTGCCCGATGTCTTCCAAGGAGCCCTCAGTGGTGGAGGAGAGGTCCGTCGATAACGTTGACGTTCTTGAAAAGATGGAACCCAATAGCAAGGAAGACGTGCTCGCCGAGTCCGATTACACCGAAGAACAGTACAGGCGGATCCTTCGGAAAATCGTGCGTACACTCAGCTACCCCAGAGCGATTTATTCACTGTGGAGCAGGACCGATACCTCTTACCTCTCATTTGGCTTGGGTATGGTGTCCAACAGGCAGACAAAACTTCCATCTCGACGTGTGTATTAGACGGCGGCTCGACCGACAAGGGTCGCCTTTTACCTCGATTTTACCTGCAAGCTCTAACATCTGTGACTAGACAAGCGGTGTTCGGTCTACGCGAAGATACAGGTCTCGTTGGGCAACAATTCCCTTGGTGAGTTTTATTCCACCTTGACTCCGGCCTAGCTAACTCGACCTGCAGGCTCTCGACGTGAGCTACATAAATTGGCTATTATCAACGCGTACTTACGTGCTTCACAGAATATTCTACCTTTCGTACATGTTCGTCGCTCAATGCCTCTCCTTACCGAAATCAAGAAACTAAAGCACATTACAGGTCCTTTGAATTTCCTGGTAATTACATGATGCAACGAGTATCAGTTGGGAAAACTCTTGCTGTCCTTATGTTCCTCTGGGGTATCATAGTGCTCTGCATCGGGTTCGGTAAGATTCTAGACATTCCCCGGTTCTTTTACTCTGCAACTGACATTGATGGTTTTTCTCGCAGCTCGTAACTTTACCCACCTCATGGTGTTACGTTTCCTTCAAGGAGCATTCGAATGCACCATTTCGCCATCATTCCTTCTCATTGTAGCGACTTGGTACAAGACGCAGGAACATACTCTGTATGCCCTTGGTATCGGATCGAGTTTTTGGAGCTCACGAAATCATTGCAGCCGGTCCGTATTCTGGGGAACAGCCAATTCTGGTATGAACATCATCACAAATCTCTGCATGTACGCCATCGGTGACCATGCAGAGAAACATGGTGGGCTTGCTGCATGGAAAGGGTAGCTGAGTGCGCCTTGTTTTTATTTACTGGTCTCTGATAATCATTTTCCAGGATTTCATTCTTTCTCGGCTCGCTTACTATCGTTCTCTCCATCTTCAGTTGGTTCCTACTCGGTACTCCCCGCGAGGTATCTTGGATCTCTCCAGAAGAACGACGGATGGTCCAGGCTCGCATCGTTAATAATCGTACAGGGACAGATGCTCGTAAACGTCGTGAATGGAAGAAAGACCAAATCATCGAAGCTTTCACTGACCCCTCTACGTGGTTCCTGTCTTTCAGCATGGTACTGACTGCGATTCCGCTTGGTGGGGTTGGTACAGTGCGTAAAACCCAAGTGATGATCCAGTCAAAATTTGAGGAAACGTCAATCAGTTCGGGAACTTGGTCTACAAGAGTTTCGGCTTCACCTCTCTGGAGACTGTGATTTTCAATATTCCTCGAGATGGCACCTCCATCATATGGTTCCTCTTCGTTGGCTGGGCATGTTCACGATACCCCAATGTCCGCTTTTACCTGATAGTGTGTCCCCTTTGTGTATTATCCATAATTCACTCAGTTTGTCCTCTAGCTCTTTGCCATCATACCTGCTTTCATCGGCATGTTGGCAATGGCTCTTCTTCCCGATGAGTTGAGCTATAGGTGGATCAAGTTTGGAATGTATTTGATGGTATATACCCTACATTTGTCCCTAGGCTCATAAGACTGACCTCGCGATAGACAATGACAGTAAATATCAACGGCCTCATGCTTTGGCTGTTCGTCGCTTCTAATGTTGCAGGCCGGACGAAGAAGTCAATTGTTTTGAGTATCCTATTTATCGCATACTGCGCAGGAAGCGCTGCTGGCCCTCAATTCTTCAGAGCCAAGGACGCTCCCAGATATATACCTGCGATCATTGCTTGTGCCATATGCTTTGCTCTCAATTGTACGTATCCACTTGGCTTGTTAGTGGTTCTCGACGCTCATTGCACACTTTCAATCAGTCGTGATGGTCCTATCATGGAGAATTTACCTTGTCTATCTTAACCAGACTAGAGATGCTGCTGCGGCTGCTCAAGGTCTAACACCTGAGCAAGTGAAGGAACTCGGTGCCATGAACGCTGAAAAGGATGACTGATAGGCAAAATCCTCATTTCCGTATGTTCCGCTTACCTTCCGATACCGGCGAGGCTCTAATGTCGAAACGCTTTCGTAGGCTACACATATTGAGTGGTGTCATCGGTGCCGCCGATGTTTGGGCGAGCCTACATAGTCGTCTATGCTACGACGCGGTAGATTATCTCGCAGGATGGAAACTGTATAGTCTACAACTCCGCGTCAGTGCAGTTCCATTTCACCTTTGTATACACTGGCCACAGATGCACTGGCATGTTCCGTCAACAAGCTTTTTTGGTATATAGAATCTTGTCATCGAGTTCGTCTGAAACTGAAGATGAGAAAGGTCCAAATACTATTGCTAAACTAGTATTCCCCGCTTATCATTTGCTTTCATTTTGCTTTCGCGTCGTCTCATTGCTTGCTTTCATTCTCGTTTCGCTTCACCATTACACATTCACACCCGCTACTGCTCCACGCAAACGCCTTCGTCCCCTATGATTTACGCTCTTTATACATCAATTCCTCATCCCCTGGGTGCAAGGTCTTCGGGTTAGCTGGAGACGCCTACCCGTACTACGTAAATGTCTTTTTCGCTGTCGCGCCTTTCCGCCTTTGTTACTCGGCATTATTCTTCGGCAATGGCTACTATTAGCTGCAGATATCGTGTACTATTCAGCGGACTCAGGCCCCAGTATCAAATTGGAATCATCTATTGCTCTGTGTACATTTCTACGTATCATATGTGCTATGATAACCATAGCACTGGCTATTTGCTGTCTTCATCATCTACATCCAACTCGCGTTTGTGTCGAGGAAGTCGTACTGCCTGCCAAGCCGTGGCTACTACTAGAGTATTACTAATTACATCGTCCAGACTCCATCCCCACCTCGAATCGTCGCGGCCCATCAGAGGTGAAAGTAATAGTATGTATACCAGATGTAACATAACCTCAATAAGCGCAGCAAGCCTGAAGCTTCCTGCAAAGATCCCAGAGCGCGAATTGAGAGCGATCTGGCAGATAGTTCCCGTATACCATAGAGGAGTCATGAATGTATGCACGATAGAGTGCGAGATATCATTATCTGTGGGCAAGGGTTTGGTGGGTGTAACGAGGAACAGATACCTGGGATCGGTAAGGTAGTACAGTACCACCAGCGCAGGTAATACCTAAAGGGAAATTGAGCATTTGAACTCGGAACGCGCAATAGAAAAGAGCGTCGTACTATGAGTACAATAGCCTTGTTCGTTCTACGGTCCAGCCTAGCACTCGCACGTTCTCGATGTCTCGCTTTCCTGAATAAGAACGACAGTGTTCCTTTGTACGGAATCTCGTTTGTCCGAGGCCAAATTAAGTCCAGGGGAAGTACCGTTCGAACCATCAAGATTGGAATGGTCCAATCGCAAACCGCAGCGACCAAAATGAAAAAGATCCTGCTGAGCCAATCGAAATCTTCCATCTCAGATAGGTCAGTCCAGCAGCCTAGCACTAACGCGGACGCCATAAGCCAGGTTCCATAAATACTGATGTGTACGGAGGAAGCTCGAGTGCTCCAATAGACGAGTCTCAAAATAAGAACGACTAATGAGAAGATTTCCCTTGATAATCATGAACAGTCAATGACAACGCAAAAGTCTATGCCCAGTGATGTCGTACCTTGTGGTCTTCAAAAGAAGTTTTCTGCGCGGATGAGCGTCGGGATAGTAAGAATGCCCTAGCAGGCTATCTAGAGAGTGTTAGCTCAGAAGCAGTATAGCCACTATGCTACGCGATACCCACTTATCAGTTCTGCCCCTTCATGGTCGTCTTGCTTCTTCCATTCACTAACATTGGAATCGGGGAAAGGATCATACGGCGGAAAGAGTTCGCCAGTAACGAGCTTGTTCGGCGTCCTTCCAGAGAATGAGAGATGCCAAGTGATATTCATCATGTCTTGGTCGGGATTTTCTTGAAAAGATTGAGAATACCGCAACGTAATTATGAAGTTGGAAGCACGATGCTTACCTTGAAACTTTAACGCAGCACTAGTTGCATTCTGGTCACATACATGTCGAGTTACGGGAACGGCGATAAAGTCCTGTGTGCTCAATTAGTTAGCCGCTCATGCAGTAGTGAGAAAATCGCTTGCCTTGGGGCCTGGAGCACTGGCAAGACTTGATAAATAAGGCGCATAGGCCCATTGTGTCTCGTATTCCCCCTCAACAGTTGAGGATGGAACACGAAGTTGAAAAATAGTTTCCCAGTTGCCGTGAACTGCGTATTTCCGTTTGCAAAGAGCGAAGTCTGGTGCAATTTCCGGTACACCTGGTCTCAGGCCACACTGGAACAAAACAATGTAAATATGCGAAGAATGATGCCTGGTGGAAGATAACATACTGCCTGTTCTTTTATCGCCTTATGCCTTTTTGCGAAGGCTACCCTATTGAATATATGTGTCTCATCGGAGACACGAATTTGTGCCCTAATGACGACAGTGTCAAAAGAGCCTACTCGTCGAGAAAGCAAACAAACAATTCGCACCTGCTTATGACATATGGATGTAGTTTATGCGAAGGCTTTGCTGTTATGATGTCGCCTGTGGCGGAACGCGTATAACATCCTCCTGTATCTTCAGAGTCCTGAATATCCCAAAATTCGTCCGTAGTGGGGTCATTATCGCGTTCTGTGGTGTGACTTTCGTTGGCTGCCTTGCTTTTATGAAGCCTGACGAGATCGAGACTAAGGCCGAAGGCTTCAAGGGCATGACCCTGAAGGTCATTTGAAGAGCGAAGAGCAGATCTGCGGGAAGAAATTGAATGTCGATCCAAAATCGGAAGCAAACAGTCGGATACACGTACGGTCCAAGAACAGGAGGCCGTCGCATCAATGTAGGATGCCACGAAGAGAAATCTGCGGCATAATCAAGGAGTGAAGGTGAGCTTGGCATGAGGACAATGGATGCACGTAGATCGGATGTCGAGATATTTTCCAAATGGCTAGAACAGATGCAATGTCAGAGTACTCGCGAGAAGCAACAAAGATTTCACGCACAATACATGGGTTGGCACTTGCAATGGAACCTCTGCTCGAACATTCTTATCCCTCAACCTGAGCCCTCGGAAGACAATGTCATCGTAAATAACGTGCTCCTGCGCGTCTTCTTTCTCGCGATTCGGGGCAGAATCACCTTCCGTAAGTGACTCCAGTGATCCATTGTCGAGCTCTGCTCTGCTCTCCAGTTCGTCCTCTGTGCTACGCAGCCAAACAGTCACGGCGACGTCGAAAGATTGTTCTTCGTCTATCAGAGGACGAACTACAGCATTCTGTTTTCCATTTGCTACTGCTTCCTGCCATGTTTCGTTCTGATAGACCGATGTGTGGGCGAAGCGAATGGTGGAGTTAACGAAACCACGTCCGAGATTGAAGATAGCAAAGAGTATCACAGCTGAGATGAGCGCAGCAAAAATCCAGAGGATGAACTTGCAGATAAACCTGCACCCAGACTGCTTGCGTCGAGTTGTGAGTCCGGGATCGAATTCGAGTGCAGACTTTGTTGGGGGTTCGTGAGGTTTCTCTGAGGTTGACATGATGGAATTGATTGATTTAGGAGCATGCCTGAGGCGTTTTATGGGAGGCAGGACTCACGTTGATAATGAACGCTGAAGCTAGATGTGTATCAAGTCGGGAAGATGGGGTCCCGCAGAGATGCAGGGTAACAGCCCCTCAGCTGAAAGCTTTGATGGTTGACCAGTACTCAGTATCTTTCCGAGCACTGTTCCGAGATGCTTGTTTCCATGGGGCGTAATGCATTATCATTCGAATTCAGTCTGACCTTGGGCGCGTGGATACCAGATGCGTCGTCATGGTAGTTGCGGTAGAAATCAAGGGCGCTTATCAAAAGCCCGGTGCGATTTTTCTGCTCTCGAGCTGCCAGTTTCAAGACACCGTTTTACGCTCTGCTTCCAGCAAGGCTAGGCAGATGAATACCCCAAACGCGATATGTAGATCTCTTAAAAGTTTGGACTTGTCGGGAGCTTGCCCAGATAATACAATAATAGCGATTCTTTTGACAATGCGCGGGCATCAACGTGAACTATGCTACATAATCTAGAACTGCTCATACTGCCAGTGCTAAGTGCTGAGCAGCTGTAGACGGGCGGCGTCACCTACTTTCCGCAACTTTCACCCACATTCCACAACAAGTCAATGCACCTCAGGTCCGTGCCACTGAAGTACAGAATCTGGAACGACTACCATTGCGGTCCTGGTCTATCATTGTTTCGATGTATTATTATCCTAGGGAATAATGTTAAATTGCGTTACCTACTGTCCTCGTCATCTACATCCAATTCGGGCTTGTGTCGAGGAAGCCATGCTGCCTGCCAGGCAGTGACTGCTACTAATGCAATATTGACTGCATCCGCCAGACTACATCCCCACATCGAGTCGCTTCGGCCCATAAGAGGTGAAATCGACAGAATGAAAAGCAGGTGATCTATAACCTGAACGAAGGCTGTGAGCCTGTAGCTTCCTGCGAAGATCTCAGAGCGGAAATTGAGAGCAATCTGGCAGATCATCGCTGTCCACCATAGCGGATTCGTAAGAATCAAGATGCTGGTGTTCGAGTTGTCACTATCTGTGCGTAAAGGTAAGGTGGGTGGAATGATATATAAGTTGTAGGGGTCAATGATATAATAGAGCAACACCAGAGCGGGGAGGAGCTTCAAAAGCCAAGGATCAACATGCATGGTATGTAGTAGAACGTAAGGTGACCCACCAAGAGTACATTGTGTCTGTTTGTTCTACTGTCAAGTCTAGCACTTGTACGCTCTCGGTGATTTGCTGGTCTGGATAAGAATGAGAGTGACCGTATGAACGGCACCTTGTTCACTCCTGACCAGAGTAAGTCGAGAGGAAGAACTATTCGAACCATCAAGATTGGTACGGCCCATTCAAAAAGTGCAGTGATGAGGATGGTAATGGTTGCAGCTGTGGCGCTGAGTTTTTTCAGCTGCATGTATAGTCTGAACAGAGAACTCAGCATTAGTGACAATGCCATAAGCCAAGTTCCATGAATTGTGAGGTGCACAGAGGTCTTCCGAGTGCTCCAATATGCAAATCTGAGAATGCTTGTGAGAATAGTCCCGATAGTCCTGTGGATAGCGGTCAGTCGTGAGCGGACTGCTTGGTATGGGGCTGGTGATACAGTACCTTATAGACACTATAGCAAGTTTCCGTCTTGGATGGGCATCAGGGTAGTAGGGGTGTCCGAATAATCCATCTACGAAGCCACAGGTCCAGAAGTGTGCATGAAGTCAAAGTGTGCAATACTGACTGATCAATTCCGAGCGTTCATGAGCAAGCTGCTTCTGCCTTTCAGTGACATTTGATTCGGGAAAAGGTTCATTGCGTAAAAGAAATCTTTCGCCAGTTGCAAGTTTGTTTGGTGTCCGTCCAGAGAACGAGAGATACCAAGTGATGTTCATCGTGTTTGGATCAACGTTTTCTGGGGAAAAGAAAATTTGCGACACTTCAGCAGATTCAAAATGGAATGCCTACCTCGAAACTTTGATGCGGCGCTAGTTGCATCCTGGTCGCAAACATGCCGAGTTACAGGGACACGAATGAAATCCTACGTGCCCAATCAGTTACCCGCTCATGCAGTAGCGTGAATCACTCACCTTGGGCCCCGGAGCACTGGCAAGACCCGATAAATAAGGCGCATAAGCCCATTGTGTCTCGTATTCTCCTTCAACAGCTGAGGATGGAACACGAAGCTGAAATATAGTTTCCCAGTTGCCGTGAGATGTGTAGTTCCGGTTGCAGAGAGCAACGTTCGGTGTACTTTCTGGCACACCTGGTCTCAGACCGCACTAGAGCGAGACGATGTAAGCATGTGAAGAAAGTGTCTCGTGAAAGGCAACATACTGCCCGTTCTTTTATTGCCCTATGCCTTTTGACAAAGGCTGCCCTATTGAAGACATGTGTTTCGTCGGAGACGCGAATCTGTGTCCTGATATGAACAGTGTCAGAAGAGCCCACCGATCGAGAAAGCGGAAAAATAACTCGCACCTGCTTATAACATATGGGTGTAGTTTATGCGAACTCTTTGCTCTTACAATGTCGCCCGTGGCAGAACGTGCATAACACCCTCCTGTCTCTTCGGAGTCCTGAATATCCCAGAATTCTTCCGTAATGGAGTCGTTGTTGCTTTCTGTAGCATGGCTATCGTTCGCCGCCTTGTCTTTATGAAGCTTGACGAGATCAACACTAATGCCGAAGGTTTCGAGGGCAAGACCCTGAAGATTGTCCGGGGAGCTGAGAGTAGATCTGTGGGGAAAAATTGAATGTCAATCAAAACCAAGCAGTCGAATACACGTACGGGCTAAGAACAGGAGGCCGTCGCATCAATGTAGGATACCACGAAGAGTAATTTGTGACATAATCAAGGAGTGAAGGTGAGCTTGGCATGAGGACAATGGATGCACGTAGGTCGGATGTCGAGATATTTTCTGAGCGGCTAGAACAGATGCAATGTCAGAGTACTCGCGAGAAGCAACAAAGATTTCACGCACAATACATGGGTTGGCACTTGCAATGGAACCTCTGCTCGAACATTCTTATCCCTCAACCTGAGCCCTCGGAAGACAATGTCATCGTAAATAACGTGCTCCTGCGCGTCTTCTCTCTCGCGATTCGGGGCAGAATCACCTTCCGTAAGTGACTCCAGTGATCCATTGTCGAGCTCTGCTCTGCTCTCCAGTTCGTCCTCTGTGCTACGCAGCCAAACAGTCACGGCGACGTCAAAAGATTGTTCTTCGTCTATCAGAGGACGAACTACAGCATTCTGTTTTCCATTTGCTACTGCTTCCTGCCATGTTTCGTTCTGATAGACCGATGTGTGGGCGAAGCGAATGGTGGAGTTAACGAAACCACGTCCGATATTGAATATAAAAAAGAGTATCACAACTGAGATGAGCGCAGCAAAAATCCAGAGGATGAACTTGCAGATAAACCTGAATCCAGATTGCTTGCGTCGAGTTGTGAGTCCGGGATCGAATTCGAGCGCGGATTTTGTTGGGGGTTCGTGAGGTTTTTCTGAGGTTGACATGATGGAATTGAATGATTCAGGAGCATGCCTGAGGCGTCTTATGGGAGGCAGGACACGCGTTGATGGTGGGAGATTTGTACATTCCAACTAGATGTGTATCAAGTTGAAGATGGCCGTTTCAGATTCGGGGTCTAACTTGATCCAAGGATGATGCTATGCTCGAGACTCAACCGTTAGTTGAAGATGTTGGGGTCCAAACTGGCTTCGAGTCTATGCAGGCTGGTATGGGCAGTAGCAGGCTCCGGGCCAAACGAGCTGGAATACCGGTTGAAAGGCTTTGGATTTGAGGGTTGACCAGTACCCAGAGCCGCTCCTAGCATCGCTCCCTGTATCCATGGATTATGATAAATATAATTGACTTGGATTGATCATCATGGTAGTTGCGGGAGAAGTATCATGCTCTGAGGCACGTCGGGACGCCTATTAGGCGCCCGATGAAACGTTTTCCCTCTTCTGTCAGCATCAAGTTGATTGGACGCACGAGATCTCCGTCTATGCCTTAATTTCTTGCAAGATGGCTTATCCAGATGTGGTGTGTCTTTTAGAAGTTTGGCGGTTCTGGGCCCTACTCACCGGAATCTTCCTCGGAATAATTTTCTTTTGACGCGACTGCACAGGCCCAGATGCAACCTTCACCAACTGCGCAGGTTAGTCGGCACCTGCATAGCTCAGAAGTACTCGTGCTCACGAATATCTAAATGCCAGCTCGGATCAAAACACGCCGACACAGGACCGACTTCACAACCGGGGGACGCAGCTGAACAGGAAGAAAAAAAGAAAGCACCTACTCTAGGGGAGTCATGGGACAAGATACTGAAGGAGGTGATGAAGTATGACGAGGATCTGGTGAAGGCCTGGAGGGATGACATTGACACCCTCCTGGTTTTTGTGCGTTTGGTTTTCTCGCTCTCGGGTCTCTTCTGACATCCAAATAGGCTGGACTGTTCTCCGCCGTCGTGACAGCATTTACTATTGAATCGTACCGATGGCTGTCTGAAGATCCTGCTGATACAACAGTCGCACTCCTTTTGCAAATATCGTTACAGCTTAACGCATCCCAGGTTATCCCTTTGGAACGACCACCGTTCCAAGCCGACTCATCCTCCATTCGAATCAACTGCTTTTGGTTCCTGAGCTTGATATTCAGCCTCACATCAGCCCTGTTCGGCCTTCTGTGCAAGCAATGGATACGGGAGCACCAACGCGATACACAGACACGCACGCCAGGCGAGGCTTTGGCACTTCGGCAGTTGCGAAGGGATAGCTTCGAGAAATGGGGCGTGTCGTCGTTCTTGTCAGCGCTACCTATTCTACTCGAGGTCGCATTGTTGTTGTTCTTCGTCGGCGTTTTAGATCTGCTGTGGAACCGACATCGCATTCCTTTTGCCCTATGCTTTGTTGCAGTCACGTTTAGCGCGGGCTTGTATTTCGTCACCACATTCCTGCCGACACTGACAGTGCCGAGGGATCAGACTCCAACTATTCGGGATGCACGCTTCGAACAATTAAAGTATCAATTCATATGCCCCTACAAATCGCCACAAGCATGGGCTGTTTACCATCTCTCCTGCAAAGTTATAAACCTATTCCATCGGTTCCCTCGCATTCGTCGCCTTATTCGACGCCGATTCACAAGGTCGCAATCGCGCTTCGGCCACGCAGCCAGCGACTGGTCTTCATCTGACCTTCGAGTGGTCAGGGGTTTCGACGAACATCCTGTACCATACTCTGACTCGAATCCTTTCAATCTGAAAGTATACGAGTTGCGTGCAATACGATGGACAATCACGACGTTCCGAGACAGCCCGTCGATGATGCCTCATTTGCGCAACGTTTTGGTGGCATTGCCCCATCCGCTGGCGATGTTTGCCATGTTTGACGAGTGGATGTCTACAATGTGGGTGGAGCCTCTAAAGTCGGACGTTGAGCTTAGTCTCAAGGACCCAGGAATATTCGCGGCCTCCAAGTGGGATGGACTGGATCGATATATCAAACTGTCGCCAATACCATCCATTAGGTACCCTGTCCTCGAATGCCCAGAGGGACTTGGGTTACTGTTCTGCCATCAGTATTGGATGTCTTTGGCGAGTAGAGTCGAACATGTAGGCTTCTATCTGAAAGTCCTCTTTGCTTCTATCCAGTCACAACAGGTGGGCTTGCAGCAGTCTACCGGCCTCCGGTTCATCATCCCATTTCCCGTTGTCGAGAAGTTGTGGAGACATGCGAATCCAGACGTTCGAAAGGAGAGTTTGCGGCTTCTATCGTTCTTCGAGGAAGCGTGGAAACCGCATCCGGGTCGTCAAGAGCGCGAACACGATCTCGAACGTATCGTTCTTGTTGTCGTGCTAGCAAGGCATCTCTGTCGTACGGATTGTACGTCAGAGTTGTTGACAAGTAGACGTGGACAGGGCTTCATACGGTTTGTCCATGAACAAATCATCTCCCGAAGGTTATACAAACCGTATCGGGCCGGTGACTCTTACCGCCGACACGCATTGAAATTGGAATGGATAAAAGCAATTCAGAGAGCTCGGGAAATCGGGAACCTCCCATCAGATTATTTTGCGCTAATACCTCATCGTGTTGCAGAACCGCCAGCCGCGTTCAGAGCCTTAGACTCGGCGGATGTCCGATACTCCATCGAAACCGCATTTTCTGCTTTATCTCACTTTGACGCGCCAAATGTAGAAGACGAAACCAATAACTCCAGCTCTGGTAACGAGATAGCCGATATTGGTCCGAATTCGGATTTGACTGATAACTGCCAGCACGATGATATTGCGAGAATTGTTGCTGATGACCATGTGTAGTGGCACGTAGTAATTGGCTACATCATTCTTATATCTACTTTGACACTGATGTCAATAACGTAGAGCGTCGGATGGTGCACTCGAGTAATACAGAAGCACTGCAGGATATAATACACTTTTTCCTCGCATTTTCCAACGCAAAAAGTCGTGGTCTTCAGTCGGTAAATGTGCTTTCATCCATGGCGATAAAAGTAATGATATGACGAGGGAAGCGCAACGTAGGTAAGTTAGAATCATGGATGTCTTAGAGCCCGTAAGAATATTATGTATGAAATGATGCTCGTATGCGGAATGCAAGTCTCCAGCGACCTCAGGCTAGCTGTTCTTTCCGACCACGCGGTGTACCGTATAGTCCAAAGACAAGAATCGGTTCGGTCCTCGGATAAACTTGCGCCGTGCCGATTCTGCATTTTCACGTATCATAGAGCAAGTCATTAGCTTCTGTAAAGACTCGAGAAGGAAAGGAGCACCATTATAGGAAAGGAGCACCGTAATGGAGGAGCCAAATGTGGTCGACGTCAATGTCAGGGTCAGATTGATTGGACCAGCGTCTGCCACAATAGTTTCCGATCTCTATCCACGTGTTACGAAATTCTCATCCCTATGTAACGCCCATTATCCTTGAGTTCGGGGAATCGGGTACATATCTTCCTTGACTTGCATCTATCACCTACCTCATCTTCTTGTCCTCCTACCAGCACCACGAAATGACCTCTATGAATCGGGAAGATTCCACCAAGGGCACGACCATGACGACGACGACGACGACGACAGACCTGACGTCGAATTCAGGCAGCGAATCTGGCTTTGCTACCCCAGCGACTAGTACAACCTCAGAGGAGCTCAAGCTGGAGAGCGAGAGGCCATCATATCAATCAATATTTGATGGTCCGCCGGCCGTCAAGCAATCCTACATCCCTGCAGAAGCTTTGGACGATATTCCCGGTATTAGCTATGCCCTGGAGATGTTCCTGGCGTCACATATGGTAGAATCTGAGGAGTATTGTGATAAAAGTGATGGGAAAAAGTGCGTTTTTTTTGCCTTGTTGAGGCTCTTGTCGCTCTGCAGTGCTAACCACACTTCTGGCAGGGAACGTCTGTATTTTGCCACTGGCTATGGCTTGATCCAATGTGTGAAGGCGTTGATGTCATATGGAGATGAGGTCTGTTGCTTGTCGTCATCTTGATATCCATGCTCATCGGGCCGCAGGACATCCTCGCTGGAATAGAACACACCAAACGAGGCAATTACATTGCTTCCCAACATCGCAAGAAAGCTGCTTCCTTCACATCTCGATTGGCAGGCTATGTCGTTAGCTCTCTCAATACGCATGGTGTTGGCTTTATCAAGAGCATGACAATGATGGAAAGGCACGCAGAACTTGTTTATGCTGAGAGCTTGTTCGAAAAGGTAAACGGTCGTTTGATCAGGGTCTATACAGCAGCTAACTCAAATATAGGCAATTCTCGGGATAGTTTACTCCGGAGACTGGTTGGCTTTCATCAAAGAAGCGTGTGTACCAATTCCTCGTGTCTTACAGCACAAACTTATTTTCAGATCCAGGCTCAACATGCGAACGACTATTACCATCTACAGAAACCTCCAAAAATATCTCACAACTGTGGATGCGGAGTATGCTGCTGCCAACCCAGATGCACCGACTAAAGAGGATCCCTCGATTGATCCACATTTTCGATCCGGCGTGTATCTAGGTGCAGGATGCAGCACCCTTATCTTGAGCTTGCTTCCGAGCAAACTATTGACTATCGTCGAGATGTTCGGGTATCACGGGGAGCGAAAGGAAGCGTTGGAGCTGTTGTGCAAGGCCGGTGGATGGACTAAGGAAAGCGACGAACCTGCAGTAAACACGGGTTAGCCACATCACTACATGTGACTATTATTCCGGCTAACGGGGTATTTTCTTCAGCGGATGAAGGTCTTCGTCGGACAATCTGCGATATGGCTCTATTAATCTTCCATTTGGTGCTGTCTAGCTTCACCTTTGACGGTGTGGACGTCGATATAGCCCAAAAGATTGTTGATTGGAACCTGAAGCGCTATCCTGATGGTGCGGTTCTTTCTTCTCTTGCCATGTCTTATAGCTCATGGTAATCTCAGGCGTGTTCTTCCTCTTTGGTGCGGGCAGGCTATCCTTGGTACGCTCCAAGCCCGAGCAAGCCATTCGGTACTACACACGCGCTATGGAGGTGCAGTCACAGTATAGGAATCTGCATCACATATCCTACTGGTGAGTTCGATCAAACCTGACTTCTGTGACAATACTTATTTCTCGTTTCAGGGAAATTGCAATCGCCAACCTAGCTCTGTGGGATCTCCAAGCCAGCGAAGACGCGTGGAAGATTCTACACGAAGAAGCCACGGTACGCTTTTGCGGTTATCGAATGAATTAGCCCTAAATCCGTCAAACAGTGGTCCAAAGCAATTTACGCCTATGGGACAGCTGTTTGCCTACTTGAACTATCAGACTCGGCCGACTCGGAGAAATACAAGACTGCCTCGGAGCTTATGGCAAAGGTGCCCGACCTCCGACAGCGGATTGCCGGAAAGAGTATCCCTCTGGAGGTGTGTAACTGTCTTTCCTTCAATATGTAGTACTCAAAGATATGTGCAGAAATTTGTTGCCCGTAAAGCCCGCAAATTCCAATCCCAAAAAGGCCGTCTCGCACTTCCCGCTCTTGAAGTCGCATACATTTTCCTCGGTATTGCGCACGCGCCAAGGAAAGTCATTGTCGACAAGATGCTACCTGAGATCCGCAAGCTCCTGGTGAAAATCGAGGGTTGTGAGAAGGATCCGAAGAACTATGAAGATGGGATTGGGTATTGGGATGATTATTGTCTGGCCAAGTTTTTGGAGGGTGTTTGCTTGAGATATGTCGCATACCCTGTTAGTTTTCGGGTTCTCATTATCCTGATTACGACGCTTATGGCTTACCGCTTCAGGATCCCGACGCGCAACTTGATGAGGTAGAAGACATGTCGTTATCTATACCGAAGGAGGAAGCGGAGAAGGCCGCAGTGAAGGCGTTCCAGTTTGTGTTTGATAATGGACCAAAAATCGAGTTGGATCACCATTTGGTATATCATGCTCGTGAGTCCATTGCATTCTTCATTTGGTGTGATACTGACCCACATATAACTCGTAGACTATGAACTGGGTCGGTTATTGGTTTGCCAAGGTGATGAAGAAGGAGGCAAAAAGCAGCTTGAGCTTGTTTTATCTGGTGGGTCCCTGGCTGCGCTCGTATATTGAGTAACGGAAGCTAATCATACCTGTAATGAACAGGGAAATACCTTGAGGTCGGACCTTCAGGACGGAAAGGCAAATATAGTATGGAGGTCAGTCCCTATCCTCGCGGCGCGGGCCAGCACTCTGACATATATATGCCCACAGGGCGCTCTTCACATGCGCACACATGCCGCTGTTGAAGCATTGCATCAGAAACGACTCTAAACGTACTACTTGAATTGGACGGATTGGACCTTTTTTAATGCTTATTAACGCCACCACGTACATACAGTGCATATATCTACCTACTCATACCCACTTATACGTTTGTTGCGTTGTGCTTGTAGTGCCAGAGATACCTTATTTGCTATCTATAAATGTGATAATGTTGTTGTACTGATGCCACAAGTGCCCATATCCAAACTCCCCACGGTTTACAGACGCTATAACACGAGCATGTCAAGGTTGAAATTGATACAAAAACAAACGGATAGCCTGCAATGCGTTACTCTCCTGATACAGTACATGTTCGAAGGGCCAAGAAATACTACCATCGCAACATCATGAAATTGTAGAAGGGAAACGAGAGTGGAAAGTAGTTTCCTATAGTATGAAGGAGTCCAATATGAATAGAACATAGCCGTGGAAATGATATACTGCTGAGCAAATCCAATATGTCTCGAATGCGCCCATATACTGGAAGGTGAAAGTGGGAAAGTTGGGTCCATGTTCGACAGCCGAACAAAAGGGGTAGCAAGTGCTCGTAGGTATGTTCGGATTTGAGAACGAGCTGATATATGCGATCGGATTGCGAAAGAAGTGCCTTCATCAGAGCATTTGGGAGGAAACCTTCGTCCAAATCTTCGTCTGTTAATAGACCATTGTCTTCCACTGGATCAGAATCGAGCTCGAGCTCGACGAACAGCGGAACATCCCGAGGACGGTCTAAATAAGCCTTCAGGAGGGATAGCACGTCGCATGAATATGTTGTTGATAGAGATGAAATGTAAATGTTAAGTGTTGCCCAAATATGAGGTGTGGTAAGGGCTACTTGGCGCCAGTATCGACACACTGAGCCAAACAAAGCTGCCTCTAGCTGCGTTGGATCGACGGAAGCCCCGATCCGGTTGGCTCCTACCGCGAAAGTACATATATGGGAAAGGATCTCCGGAGGGATCGCATGAATAGGCGGATGTAAGGATTTGTAGATCTTCAGTGATTTCAGTTTGCGCCTGAGAAGTCGGATGGTGTATTCGGGCTTGTAACAGCGACACCTTTGGAGATCTTCCAGCTGGCACTCGACACGCAGGATCAAGGTGCTAATCGATAATGAAGATTGGTCTGAAGGTACACATCCCGAGCATGAAAGCTTCTGGGCCGTAATAGCACCGTGCTTCTTCAAATCGGGCAACCTGGGCAGATATTGATGAGAGCATGCAGCTGGAAAGTTTCGAATTGCCTTACTGTTTGCGATACAGTGACATGAAGATGGGAAACGACAGTGCGTCGTGCCCATGGTTATGAGGCGGTTATGAAGCCACGTGCTATTCTCCCCCGACCCTATGGGCTGCTTCTCACACGGCACTCTAAGGGCGTATAGATTGTTACACCGATGCGTGTACTTGTTCATGCATACTATCCCAAACTATTGTCATGTCTGTATCCGCTCTTCCCTCCAGGTCGCATAACATCCACACACCCGCAACCTTGTCTTGTACAAAGTGGTACTGCCGTGGGAACGATTATAAGCCATAACTTTAAGCAAGGTAAACGTGCCGACTCACCGTGCGGGGGACAACATATCCCGGCTATCGCCGTACAAAATGAACTGCCACTTGAACACGCCTCGAAACCAGCCTTCCATACAAAGCACAACAAACCCGTCGCATGAAACACGAGCGATGGTGACAGCGTATCGAGTTACACCGGGCCCGACGCTCGTGCTTGTGGCCATGAAAATCAGTCCAGTAGTTCATCCAAGAAGTCTTCCATTTCATCGAGCTCGCTTTTGGGCTTTGCATTCTCGGGCTGGGGTAATGGCGGTGCATTCAAATAGCCTGCATCTGCTCAGAGTAAAAGTTGGTCTCAGATATGGGGATGTATTAGTCGACTGACCTTGCTTCCGATCTTGGGCAGAGGGTATCGCAGGCTTCGCCTTTAGCTTCTCAGTTTTTGCACGGAAACGGGACTTCAAGTCTGTAAATCGAAAGAAAGATTGAGTCGAGAGCAACGTGTAGCAGAATAAGGTGACTGACCGCGAGCAGCATCGGCGGAATTCTTCTCTCTCATGAGCTCATCCAGTTCATTATCCCACTGTATCTCTTGTACTTTCCCCTTTCTCGAAGCAGCAACATCTGATTTAGGCTGAAACGTATTAAGATAATCGAGACTGTGGTCCACATCGTCGTCGCCCTCGTCATCCTTTTCTCGGGGGGCCGAAGGACCGATATCTTCGTTCAGTCTCTGCTTCTCCAGGAATGCCGACAGATCGACTTCAGGCTCAACGATTGGTTCACCTATGAAACAAGACCTCTTCAGTACGAGGGGAAAAACCCAGAGAGAGAGAAACATACCATCAGAGTCCAACTCTGGCTCCGGTTCTGCATATCGATCTGCATTCGTCCCAAGCTGTCTCCTCGAATACTTCTTTATCCTCTCTACAGCCTCCTCCTCGTCCTCCTCTTCAGCCGGTCCTTCTCCTTCGAGTAAAAGCCGTTGATGAAATTCAGCTGGTCGACCACGCCCCCGTCCTCTTCCTCGGGCGCGAAGGTATTTTCCGAGTCCGCCTCTTGATTTGTGGCTTCCTCGGCCACGGGAACTGCCTCTGGTAGATGTAGAACCCGATTCTGTAGTGGTGTCAGCCATAGGCTTGAGATCTTCACTATAGAGATTGTGGAGCGAGATCAAGAGCGCAGATTGAAAATCAGGTGTTCATTGCGTGTGAACGTGACTGAGTTACATCTTTCAACGTTCAACTCTCACAACGCACGACGCTATAAATGAGCGTGTGAGTGACTCGCGCATTACCCTCAAGACATTCGACTGGCTGCCTTCTTTCGTGCTTAATAGCTAGGGTAGGGTTCGTTCCAAGGCTTGCAAGACGCGCGAAACTTCTGGTTGAACAAGGTTTCATCGTTCTGGAGAGACTGTGAATACGAGTTCTAAATCCTTCGTCAAAACATCATATAATCCACATGATAAGATCAACGTTGGCCTCTCAAGTCACTGCCTCTGAGGAACCCGGCTCCCACCACTACTCTTGGTAGTACATGTCTTTAAAGCGTGCTCTGCTGAAATGCCCCCGTCTGGAGCGTGAACGTTAATATTGGGGATTTGGTGCTAATCAATATTACCCTTCGTCGTAACGTGTTCTTCGGTCTACGCTCGGATAGCAATAGACAGGATATGTTGGGATGTTTGAAATGTAACCAGGAGTCATAACCGAACGATCAACCTGCAGGGAATTACGAAGACTTAAGGTGTGTTGCGTCAACATGCTTTTCGCGCTCCAATGCTGATGTTCGCAGGAACTGCAGAAAGAGTTGCACTTATGTCGCATATGGAAAGGAACATTGCACTCCTCATTCAGCCGATGCCCAAACCGCGTGAGGCGTCTATCTTGCTCTTGCCAAGTCGCCTTTGTAACATTCAGGCTTTTAGGTTTCACAAGCGGCCAACCTTTGAGGTTTAAAGTGCAAGAAATGAGCTAATCGCGCAGAATTACGAGCGCGTACACTTCGGGGAAATTGGAAATCGGTATATGCGGAAGTGCGATACACCGACTGTTTGCTCTCCCATTTCACTCACCGACATCTCTTTGCTCCGTCCCATCTAGACTTGGCGTTTGCTGAAGTTTTCTAGTTTCTCTTTTGATTCAGCTGCTGATCTCGGGAGATGTACTGAATATAAAACACAGTCTAAGGTCGTTCAGCTGTGCGAAACTGAATAACTGCATTACAAGGCAGGGAACGTATTGAGGTCGTGAGCCGACCTCACACAGAGTATAAGCTCCTGTATATGAATCAAGGGGCGCTCGTGCGAGGGTCTTCTCGGAATCACTGCAATGGCGCCTGTACGACTGTTCTTCAGTAATGCCCCATGCCGCTTGGCCCTGACAGGATGTTATCCACAGGCTCGAATCACAGGTGTCTCTCTCCGCAGTTATCGGTATGTATACCCAACCTTCAGGTTGTGACTCACAGTGAGAAATGCTCTGACGTTATCCGATGGAGTCGGTTATTATCTGTTGGGGCCGCAAATTTCTGACGAAAATCTGATGATTTCCGATGATTTCCGTCCATTTTCCGATGCATTCACCACTGTCTCCTTTGTTGACGTCTATAGTCGTTGCCTCCCTCCCATTTTGGTCACTGGGAACTTAGTTCTTTTTGACTGCTGGCCGTCGTCGTCGAGTTGGAGGTCCGTGCACAGACTTCTCGCATTATGGCAAGTTCCTCATTTTCCCAGGCCAATACTACTTTCTTCCTGACCACCACCATCCCCGCTTACCATCAAACACTTTGCCCTCATTGCCCAAACCCTTTGCCCTACTCCCAAATTTCTCCCTCAGTGCGTCTGCCGATACTTAATTTACCGTTCCTCTTTGCTAATGACGTTTAGGTGGGTGCTCTGTTTGATTATTATTATCAGCTCTCAAAGCAAGCTGCAGTGTTGAACATGAGGATGGGAATTTGGGGCATAACGTATTGAGGGGACAGCAGCGGCTGGGCTGAGTCGTTGGGTGGATTGGGCAGAGGGTTGCAGGGCAAAGGGTTTGTTGGCGGCGACGGTGACAGGGACGTGTCGGTGACGTGTTGCCATATTACTTCGTATACTCTACAAATTCATGTATATAGGCATAGCTAGCAAGAATACATCAGATATATCTGACTCTATATGATGGTATCCGATGAAAGCTACCCTGCAAAACGGCCCATATTAACCTCACTCAAATCCGTTGGATACCATCGGTTACCGTCAGAAATTGCGGCCCTTTATCGATGGTATCCGTTGGTATCCGATGGATTTTGAGGGTATCGTATTCCATCGGATGTCGTCGGATACCATCAGCGGGTTTCTCACTGGGTGTGACTCACGCCACTTATCAGATACAAAGTGGCTTACTGATTCGAATCCTTTGAGGTCTGCAGAGAACCATTGCTGAACGTGTTTGACGCATGACGAGAAGCGCTTTACTTCAAGCATTTGTCAACGGTCGTCAACAATCTGTTCGTCATTGTGGGCATTCGGACTCTTTTACAGGCCCCGGCCAATTCCTGTCAAGTCGCATAAACTTCGGCCATTGTTAGCATCGTCTGTCAAGATAATGATGCTGATCATCATTCGCTGGGCCGTGGGCCGTGGGCGATGTTCCAAACTGATGTGAGCGCGACGAACAATCCTTTCGTCACACAGTAAGTATCGAATGCTCCACGATTTGGTGAACTGTTGCGTATAACTTCTCTCATTCAAGTTTTTAATATTCTGCCCATTCCACAAGTCTTTGCCAAAGTTCTCGTCCCTGGATACTCTAAATTTTATATGCTATACCTGTGGCTGACAGCATCCCGAGCACTGATCTGACCCCAAACCGACTGGTGGCGTATATTTGGGGATAGCTTATACAGCCTCAACGTCAAATCCACCGATTCGGACATGTTTTGGGGCTTCGCCCTGTCGTTCTGGCCACGTTTGTTATGTTATTGATCAGTCCGCGTTGGATCCGAATCAATATCGCGTATTTCTACAATTACCTGGACCTTAAAAGGTCGCCGGCCCAATAGTGCAAGCTTCCAAATCCCCTGGGCCTCGAGATTGGCCCACGTCTCGATGGCCGAGAAGTTGGCCATTCCCGAGTTGCTTTTTGTAACAGCTAGCGTATGTTCACTCATTCCGTTGCGATGCGAAGCTCATAACTTTGATATTCTACAGACACAACTACTTCTGTATGGTAGGTATACTCAGGGTCAGAAAGCACTGATTGTTCGTTAAACTGCTCCCGTCAAATAGGGTGTAATGTCGTGTTGTTCGCCGTCAGTTTATTCCTGCTTCAGCGACGGAATGGAATGAAAGGCAACGTGTACCACAAGATGATGGCCATATTACTCTTCATCCTCATCACCGTCGAGGCCGTCCTGAATACCTTGCAGGCCATGGTGGAGCTTCGGATGACGACAAGTGGCGGCTCAGTAAAAGGTGTGGACTTGGTTGCATGCAAGTACGTTTTCCAACTCTGTTTCCCGGTTGCCTTTTACCCAGGTGAACTAGTCTTGTCAATCTAGTGACTCTTCAGCTCGTAGTGTGCGTACGCGTGTTTTCCGGGCTCCACATGCCGGACTTGGCTTACTTTGCCTTTACAGGATGACATCCTTTGCTATCTTGGTTAGACCAACTCTCCATCTGTCCTCGATTGCCGGACATTAAGTGACTTTATGACAGGCAAATCGATGCTATCACATATGGAATCGGAGCTACAAGGTCATCGCTCTCCCCTCATTAATGGTTTTCAGCGAGACGAGTAAGTATGGATCCAGGTTCTATCAACGTTCAAACTGATTTACTTGTACTCCAGTTATTTTTTACTCACTTCAAGTTCCTGCTTATGCCCGGGTTTCGCACGACTTCACAAAAGGCACGGATTCTGCAGAATACAACCAAACCCTGGAGAACCAGAAGCCAGCTGACATCGCTGCAGCAATATTGAGCATGCTCGCTGATACTTTCTTGACGGTTCTTATAGGTGATCATTCGCTTTCTATTTCCTCTGAGTGTACGTACTGATATAGATTTCACAGCCAGCAGAATCTGGTGGACCACGAGGCAGGTACAGAAATTCCGACGGCGCAGAGCCACTCAGCAGAAGTATGACCGCATTGTTGCGATAATGTCAGTTGAATAGTATGCTCTGTTTCCGTAGCGAGTCGTTGACGGATTTATGACGATATAGGTTAGAATCGGGGATGATTGTCCCCGTATTTTTGATCGCTTTCGCCATCTCTACAGTTGATGGGCAGGCCGTACCAATATTCGCTGCACTCCTACCTCAAGTATATGTGGGTGGTCAAGCTGATGGTTTTGCGAATGCTAACGACAACTTTTTTAGGCACTTGCTCCGCTGTTAATCATGGTTCGCGTCGGTCTTGGACTAACTGCCGATACGGAGGAACTCACGACTTTGCGGGCGGGCGTGAGCCACGAGATAGAATTCCAGGCGACCGTTCCCACAGGTCTCGACAGAGAAAACTTCCTGGATACGAACGCTTCGAGTTCAGGCGATCGGACCGCAGACTCCGATGTACAGGGAGAATCCAGTACGAAAATCGGATACGCTCTTTAGTTATCCGTGGGGGTGGAGAGTATTTCATACGGACTATACTGCTCTAATCCAGGATTTAATGCGAGCTCAAGGCGATGTGGGGACTCTTGACTCGATGACTACCGTAGTACCGTAGTCTTTGGCTGCTGGGCGCACCATAACCAAGTAGCTATTAGAAGCTATGCAAATGGTCTATGCTCCCAGTAGAATAATAAGACGTAGATACGATACAGGCTACTAGCTTATACCAAGGACTGTACTCGTATGATCAGGATACTCAGATCTGATATTCTAGTTACTACCACCATCGACCCGGTGTCGGACCCCATCAGTACGTGAACAAAGACATCCAGTGTACATCCTGCACGCGACTGGACCCTAGAGGGAAATGCTAAAACTCGAAACTGGCGTCTCCCGTGTCAAATTTGGCACCAAAGTGCAGAAATCACTACCGGGAAGGGTCACTGGAGCTTGAGGTGGTGGGGAGTCTCAACAGGTTGTCGAAATAATCGGGGTAGGGGCCGTACCAGCAGCGCCCGCTATCTTTCTATCGACAGGCAGAGCAAGAAACGACGTGTTTTGCCAGGCATATGAGATAATCAGAACCTAGGCCCTAATGGATATGGATTTTAACTGTGGCGGGGCAGTGCGAAGGTAAGCAAAAGCGGGTGAGAATTCCTGGTCAAGTGCTTAGTAAACCAAGCAAACGAGGCAAGCCAGAGGGCGTGGGAATTCCTGGTAGTCTGCTTAGTAAACCAAGCAGAGCGAGAGTACGTGGGAACTTTTCGTCGAAATGCTTAGTAAAACGAGGGATTTTGGACCAAGACCCGCTACTAAAGATAGCGGGAATATTTTTTTTTTTGATGGTGTGTACATTGGGTGCACGTTGTTAGGTACGTATCGCGTACTGCCAATGGCATGACACATTGTACTGATGCAGTCCCACAATGGGTCGGGGGTGTAGCCTAAGACTAGACCAATCATGTATGGGAATTTGATGACGTATAGTAGCACGAGCCGTTTTGCCGCTGATTCGCGTTTTCTCTACAGCTACTCAAATTCATTTCTCAGGAAAAAATGAATTGTTTGCTTGAAGAAAATTCCCCTACAACCTCACCGCATAAGGCTTAAAGCAGGATGCAGCTCGCGTTGGAGTAACGTGAGTAGCAAGAGTTCTCAGCTGATGGCAACATTGAACGACCATGGTACCCGAAAAGGCTTTGCGGCACACCCACGAGATACAAAACACTTCCTCAGAACTGCGGGCAGAAGAGGAGCCATAGCATCGGTAAGATCCGAGCATCGCTGATGGATGTTGGAAGAACCACGAATAAGTGAACGCGTTACGGAGAAAACGGTAAGGTAAGTTTGCCTGAATATCACGATGCTGACCGTCTGAAAGTAATTCTGCAATATGGAGACTGGTGAGCATTTTTGCTTTCATTCTTTTTTTTTCTCGGAACATCATAATCTCTATATAGACAGCGGATTTGTTCAATGCGATTCAGGGCAGAGTGCGGCAAGATTAACGCCAAGGTCAGCGTCAAGTACCCCCTCACGTAGGATCACCTAAGGAAACGCAGAGGACGGTAATAGGACTCTTTAATGGTCTAACGAAAAGGACGACGAGATGTCGAGAATAGTCCTCGAGGATGCGAAGGGTGGACTTTCTTCCAAAACGTGTGTGGCTCTTTTTTCTTCGTTTCATGCGTCTGATTGATCATTTCAGAAAATGGATTCGCCGCTTCCCAAAATTTGCTTCCCGAGAGGGCGCTGTACGCGTTGTTGAAGCTATCCATCAGTGGCGGGACTCGGAGACTGGGGGTTAATATGACCAAGAGGAGCGGTCGCCTTTACCTCCGCCCTGTGAACCTCATTCCTGGCAGAGAAACGACATGCTGTCTCTCTCGAATTTCGGGCCCGGAAGGCAGTTGGGAAGGTGCTCAGGTTCTTCATTATAGACAGCGGGGGACAACGTTTGGGGCTGGGTTAGAATCTTTTCGACACTTTCGGTGCGCCTTGTTATCTTGATCCTAAAGATAAATGCTGTTCTTATGCTATACGAATAACAACTTACTGAATTAATGGAGGAGGACTTATGGCACCTAGTTGCGATATACTCCTCTAGGTTGCCATAACATCTTTCAGTTCTGCGAGCGTCAATCTTTCAGCCTGCCATTCGGTGTAGCGGGATCATGACATTGGATCAAGACATCAGCTGTTGGATAGATGGAAACATTACTCATAAGCTTAACTGTATAAGTCAGTAAGCAGCTGTGGACTCTTCCCTTCAACATTCCCCAGGAATGTCCTTCGTTGGAGGTTCGGGTCTGACTGTTAACGGCGGCGCGAAAAACATTGTGGAAGGAGATCAAATCATCCACAACATTCAGGCTGAGGTTGTCCAGCTGCAAGGAGCAAACGGGTTACGGCGCACGGAGTATGACGAGGTGACGCTATTTTGTATGTTGTTCAGGACCCGAGCTGACGACTACACTGTGACGCACAGTTCGAGTATGTTAAGACAGGGCATATTCTCGTGGAGCGAGACGTTATTCCTCTGGGCAAAGGTATCATTCCTTGGAATTTCAAGGCACAGCGAAGCGTTCATACCGTCCAGTTATATGGACTGAACAATTCGTCGCGGAAATTCACGGTTGCTATGTACCATGGGCAGGACGCCTCGGCAGTGAGTTCGAGGGTTGACCATTGCTAAGCGCTAGCTTGCTGAATTGATACAGATGTGGCAGAGTGACTTCGCCAAGTCATCAAGAGTACGGTATGTGTAACTCCTTGTCTGTTCGACGCGGAGAAAAATTTACCATTAATTCCAGGAGCGCACACACCATACAGCTTTCCGGTATCAACCGATCGAATGTCCCGGCCTTAATATTCCATGATGGTGTGTGCTGGCATGATGACACCCGTAACCAAATATGCCATTAATGCATCGAATAAGAGTTGATACCTATCGGGCATGTGTACCACGAGGGTCTCTTCTGGATGTCAATGTGTATCAATTTCTTGAGGGTGAGTCTAGCCCGGATCGACGTAACTTGACGTTGATGACGGTCTACCAGTCCACCTTATCCTGCTCTGACAATGAAATGTGGATCGACCTGAAAAATGGACGTATAAAAGCAGGACTTGCGGAGTCTATGGATCTCTGCTTGGTTCTTTCGAGTGACGAGGTCCAGATCCCTCCAGCGATCGAAATGCTCAACGAAGACGTCTTCGTGAGGTATCTCCTCCAGCAAGGAGGATCGGATTATGGCGTTGTGGAAGCAGTACTGTGTTCTTCGGATTGGGAATATGGCTTTCCGGAAGAATTCATTGAGGAGGAATTGCGGTTCGATACCATTTATTCGGGTTCTGGGAGACCATTTGCTAGGTTTCCTTCAGACTTCATAGCCTCTCAGGTAACGGAAGTCTACCCTAGCACAGAGAACTATGGTTACGATTCGAATCCGTTGACGACAGAAGAGGAACCGACGGGTAATGGATATGTACGGTAAGTTATTATTACTTCCAGCTTCTTTTGAGCTGCACGCTAATCATACTGTGTTGAATGGTTTCACGCTCAAACCATCATCATCGAGGGCCCAGCACGACGGTCAAGATATTGAGATAATATGGAACGTATCTTTGTACGAGGGGAAACGAACTGATGCTTGGTTAGCTCAAGCCCCAAGGCTCCAACGTGCACTGAGACTTCATTCAACTGAGTCAAACGTTCAAGAACAATGTGAGTTCTCGTTCTGTCAATGCTAGAGCTTTCTGACAATGGATGTTCGCTAGACATACTATGTCCGAAATTTTCGCTCCGGGGCTCGCTAAAAGAACCTCAGAGTCGTTTCCTCAGTCAAGAAGATGAATCGCGATCGATCTACCTTTTTGTGTCTTGCCTTTCATTGGAACATATAGAAGTTTTGTCAGACATATCACCGTGGTTGAACGATTACTGGTCTTTTGATTCTGCTGGGGAATCAGAGGTTCCGGAATATCTGCGGAACCTTCTTGGTCTCCCTGAATTAGAGTTGGAGGTTGATGTTCGGTTTGGATCCTTATGTGTACATGATGCCATACGAAGATGGCAGGTCGCTCGTGGGTGTAATCCTGATACCGCAGACTTTGCAGAGAAACTAGGATACCCGGAATTGGAGCTAGTAGATGATGCGGCCTCTTTTGAAGAGCTTTGAAGGAATTCTGTGTATATTTCCGTGCTTCCTTTGTACTGTACATCATGCATCAAGCTTTGTGCCGCCTATTTACTAAATTGGATATGGAATTCAACTTGGATGTATCAGATAAAAGAGTACAAGACTATCGGCTTATGCCAAAGATTGTATGGCGAGGAAATTTACACACGAATAGAAATATGCAGTCGTTACTGTCCCGAGAAGCAAAGCATGCCACGTGGTCTTGTTCAAATTGACCCCGATAAACTGCAGAGAAGCTGGGATACCCGGATTGGTTCTTGGAGCCCTTTTGAATAGACTGGTCTTTCGGGATCTGATCTGCGCACTTTGCCTGGGACTGTCGTTGCATGAACTAAGCTTTGTGTACCTTTGATTTGTTTGGGTACCATTAGCGCCCAACCGGTAAAGGGCGCTTAACACTAGGCGCGTGTGTCCAAATATAGTATTCAAACTCCGCCCCATTGTCCCTCCGCGTCCTGTGATCCAATTGTAACGTCCTTGCGATGCGATTGTGCTGAAAGATCCCATTGTTCGAACAAAGCCGACGTCGAATTGAAAAGCATTATGGCCCATTCTCTGGACTTTTTGCTTGCTTCACTTTCCATCTTTCTTTTCATACCCCCTTTTCATCCTACCGACCTCTTTGCATCAACCGACGACCATTAACGAACCATGGCTGACCCGACCTACCCTCTTTTCCCCATCTTCGCATTCTTGGGCTTCCTCTGCAGTCTCATCCCCTTGCCATGGCATATTCAGGCTATGAACTCTGGGACATGTGCGTTCATGATCTGGACTGCAGGTGTTTGTTTTGTGGAGTTTGTGAACTCCGTTATCTGGAGCGGCCATGTGAATAACATTGCACCAGTATGGTGTGATATATGTGAGTTTGGTACCCTATCATGGAAGAGCACTGCTAACAGAGTCTCAATAGCTATCCAAATTCTGCTTGGTGCTGGCATTGGGATCCCTGCTTCAACGCTTTGTATCGCCCGCCGTCTGTACAAGATCGCGAATTTACAGAGCGTTTCTGTGACCAGGGAAGACGTAAGTAGCTTTGATTGAGACAGGGACTGGCATCTCATCTTTCTTGACTTTTTCTAGAAACGCAAAGCTATAATCATTGACCTCTGTATTGCTGTTGGCATTCCAATCATGGTTCTCGTAATGCGTAAGTCGGCTCTCCTCGTACTTTCCCTTCGGATCTGACTCGTTTGCAGACATTGCCGTGCATCCGCACCGTTTCGATATACTTGAAGACATTGGATGCTACCCGACAACGTATAACACTATACCTGCGTACTTTTTGTACTTCATGTGGCCCATTTTGCTCGGCTGCGTATCTCTCACCTATTCATGTACGTTTTTGTGGCTTCCGCTTTGACAACCAGCTGATCCTTTTCAGGTCTCAACCTCCATTCGTTTTACAAACGACGCGCACAGTTCAGTCAGCTTGTCGCCACGACCTCTGCTATGAACACCAGTCGTTACCTACGCCTGATGGTTCTATCCATCGTTGACATCATGTTCACGCTTCCTCTCGGATCTTATTTGGTGTATGTTTCAACCAATGGTGTCCCCCTTCTTCCTTGGATATCCTGGGAAGACACGCATTTTAATTTTGGCCGCGTTGGTCTGGTACCTGCGCTTTTTTGGAGGAACAATTCCCAATTATCCATCAGCATAGAGTTTAACCGTTGGTTGGGGCCTTTCTGTGCATTCCTCTTCTTTGCCTTGTTTGGATTTGCGAGCGAGGCAAAAAAGAATTACCGTTTGGCCTTTTGGTGGATAGCCAAGAAACTTGGTTTCCAGCCGCCCGTCGCCAAAGGGTTCAAACCTCATATTCCAAAGTATGTTTTTAGCTTTCATTATTACCACCCACGTTACTTATTTCATTATCACAGATGTATACCCTCTGGAACCAAAGATTCTGAGGATATGCTTCCTGTTTATGTCATCTCCCGTCCCCACTCGTCCGATACCAAGAAAGGTAACAGTGATACCGAATTCGACTATATGTCGAATAGAACCATGGCGAATGTACCAAGCTCACCTGTCACGCCATCTTCACCACCATCCTACACACACAGCGCTCCCCCCACCCCATCTGGCTCATACGTGAGCCTACCGGATACCAATGCACCACGAAATTCGATGATTTCAGCCTCATCCGAATGCAACATATCTATCTATTCCGTGTATGCTCCTTCTAGTATCAGCCCGTCAGTTCCTGTGGAACGCAACACTTCCACTCCTAGCCACGAGGCGAATTCCAGCGATCCTTCACTTCGTCCAGTTACGCCACCTGATCGCGTCTACTTGGCCGATGCCTATTATCCATCTCCGGCACCACAGAACCAACCACCATCGCCACCCCCATTCACCGCCGCAGCGTATCATCGTCCTTTTACTCTCTCAATACCTTACCCTACTGCGAGACCCTTTGGTAGCTGTGAACCTATACTCGTTACTCAGACTGTGCATACTCAAAATGAACTTTCCGACAATTCGTCATGATTCATTCTACATAACGCTTCTTACTGTATTTTTATGGCCACTTGGTGCTGCTAGGCAGCTTCGCCTTTGTCACTCCTTGGTATATCAGCTCGTACTTCTGTATTTATAACTTACAGTATAACTTGAAATTATTGCATGCGATCTCGACTTTGGAAATTCGTGTAAATGCAAGCTTAAGCTTAAGGTTTGGGGTGCGTGGGAACACGCTTAAGACAGATGGGGTCCCACGTGACCCGTGACAAAAACAGTGGCGGCGACGCAAGCACTTTTCAGGAAACGGAAAAGAGCATTTTGTGTAGGACTGCAATTAGGACCCCTGACAATTGGAGGGGGGGGGGTCATTCTCTGGTTTGGACAAAAAGTGAGCCCGGAGGGCCAAACAGTCGTGCCGGGTGGGTGGCCCGCCGCAGGTGGAAGCCAGACCCAGACCCAGGTTTGGACAAGAATGGATGCCGATGGTCCATGGGCAACATTGTTCACCCAATAGGCATGTGCTGGGCACCACGAAGTTTGCAGGACAATACCTGCCACCTCTGGCCACAACCAGTATACTCATCTATAATTTAAGTAGACTCATGGATGAATATTGAATACTGAACTTCCCCTTCGCTCCTATCTGAAAACATACACCATATTATCCATCGAAGATCGTGGATTGCTACCGTTTGTGCACCTTACCGCAACCATATAATTTACAACTGGAACTAGTTGCTAGAAAAACTTAGGAGGTCGAGATAAGGCGTTCGGTGCGCTCTGGAGTTTTTGTTCAATTTTATAGGCAGTTACAGTAGTTTGGACAAAAACCTATCAAATCGCCGGATTTTGAGAACGTCACCTATTGTCAGCAGGTGCTTGCACGAAAGGCGAACAAAAGAGTCACGTGAGACCCGATCTTATCCTTATCTTATTATCACCCAAATATGGTAACATCAATACCGTTATTGTTCCCCGCAGTTTCCCACTGTTCCCCACTTAGCGAACAAAGGCTTAAAGCGCACTATTATGACATAAGCTCACGGAAGTATAAAAAGGTTTTCCGCTGGTCCTTTATTTCCCTATACATTTCACCATCTCACCAACTTGTGATATAGCACTTGGATCATAGGATCTAAGGGCCCTGTTGCTTGCGACTCCATGGACTCTTTCCAGCAACTCAACGTCCTTCTCTTCACTCAATCCGATGGCAGTGACCTTCCCTTCGCCTCCCCCTTCTCAGGGTTGGAGGAATGCGATACCTCTCTCCCTCCCTCCTTCCAGCTCAAGAATCGCGTTCGGATAGCTGCCGAATTCGGAGGTATACCAGACTCGCTATCGCTACCAGCCAACTGTGAACGAGACTACGGTTCCATGACCGATTCTACGTCACATGGCGGTTATTGCGTGATAACCTAGAGGTTCTGTTAACTTATCCAATATATATTGCTTTGAGGTGAGCGTTCCCATGTATATCCTTTATCTTTCCGAAGTTGACTGGCTTTTTCTGTTTCAATAGATATGCTTTACCTTTCGACAATTTCCATCCTCTCCGAATAGACCATCAGGGCAGCATCCATGCGACACCTACTGCCTTGGGTCCTACATATATTGAGTGCCATTGTCTATTACAATGCACTCTCCGCCCACACCTCCGACATAAAATTCTCATCCCGTTTGTTCGTCGTCTGGTTACGGCGATTCCCAACCATTCAGCCTATACTCCCACTCGACTTGCTTCGCATAACAATGTCACTCTTTCAACCATTCATTTTTCGGGACACCGGATGTTTGTCCATCGACCGCTTCTTTCGATTTTATTCCCCTGTGTCTTTCCTTCTCTTTCCTTCCTTTCGGATTCTATGTATATATTGGCGAAATTTAAGTATCGTACAGCACCGTAGAGCGTATCATGTACAATTACAACGTGTTCTTGATTGAAGAATTCTGCGTAGACAGAGTAACCAAATTGAAAGCGAGAAGAACTTGAACGACGATGTCAAGACAAGATTGAAGGCGATACGCAAATTTGCACCTCGAGATGTACAAATATCGACGCAAAATACCGTCAACTTTGCACATGGAGAGCCGTCGTGGACTGGCATCCAAACAAGGTGCCCAAACATCCATGGAACAATACAGAATGAAGATTATTGTGACTCAACCTTGTTTTCCAGAAATCGTGCCAAAACACATCATCTCTCCCATTGTTCGACAAATGGGGCCTGCATTGTAATCGCGTCTCCCAGAATGGAACATGAGACACGCGTATCAGAACAGAAGATGATATGTTTCGGCCGGTACTAGGACAAGGGTAGTAGAGGACCCCAATAGTAGGTGGCGAGGCCGTTCTGAAAACTTCTGCTTTGGGACGGTTTTTGTCCAAACCTCAGAACGGGATGGTCCCGGTCCCGACTTTCGTCCAAGCCATTTTTAAGTATCCGGAAAAAAAAATATTTCAAAAAGCGCGAAATCCTCCATTATCCGCCCCGGGAGGCATTGTTCTCCCTCCGATGCCACAGATGGAGTGCCACCAATCTGAGTCAATAATGCTCCGCTGGTGGCCTTCCTTGTCTGAACCTCAGAACGACACTGTCATCTACTATTGGGAGTCCTGGTAGTATTTCAATGCATGGAACAAGACGTATATTTTCGGCGAATCGAGTCAGCAATGTCTCTCGTTATAATTAAGGGGCACGAGACGCGTACCTGCGTTCCCAATATCCATTTTCTGCGATTCCCAGAGATAGACGTGCTGTCACTGAAATTGAAAACTCACATGCCTCGTTTGACACGACGGTGAATTACAGACCGCGGTGAGAAATCGGAGCGCGAGGAACGGATTGGCCCAATCGTTATGTGCACGCATTTGTTGGAAAGCCTACTGCTGCTAGCAGCATAACGGTGGCACAAGCGTAAAGCGAGTCCCGAAACATTGGAGGCGGAGCATTCTAATAGTGACACAAATGCCACTCCATGCATTCAACTTCCATTTACAATAGGCCGCGTACCGTGCGTGCCCCGTCGTCGCGTTCAGACAACGTGTCAAATGTGGATTTGCAGGGCCACCTTGAATGAAATTGGAGGAAATTCCAGACAACATCCAATGAAGGTATGCCTAATACATTCTTGTGGTCGAGTTAAAGCCACGCTCTTGAGGGTTTACGAGGAAAGTCTTTGCTTCATCGACGCGTCTAGATAAAATGATTTGAGGACGTTTCGTCATGGAGATCGATATCTATGAAAATGAGTGCTAGTCCGGAGCGAAGTTACAAGGAACTTACTTTCAGATCCCAGTATCTTCTGAGTGCAGTACGACTCCAAGCCTTCCAGTGTTGCCCTACATCATTTCATCTGTTTCCCAAACCTCAAGCGTCGCCCATAACCAGAAACCCACAATGGGAGACAAAAACTCACCTCAGGTGTTTCAACTTTGCTCTTGAACACATCAATAGTGTTTGCTGAAAACCTTTTGGGGCTCTAACACCTTTTTACACACACGATTCATCCATCAGATTATCCGCCATCTGAAAGATGGCAATCCGCAGATTGAGTATCGGTGAGGACGCCACCCGCAATCCACATCTGAGAGACAATCTGGTCAGATAATCCGAGTCAATCCGACCCGCTACGCCCAGCGGGGTTTTAGTGGTTGGCATCCAATGGAAACCGATGATTCCTAACCACATCGTACAACATCGGATGTCATAGGATATCATTGTTAAATCGGAATGTTTTTCGATGACATCCGATGCTATCCTATGCTATCTGACGTATCCTGCAAAGGTGTTCGTGGGCGCCATTGTCCATCGGGTTTCATCGGATTGCATTAGGTTTCATTAGGTATCCTGCAATACATTGTGACTGAGGAGATACCATGCTAATCAGCAAGTCCGAGGTGCATTCCCAACACGCAGCCCTCCGCCCAACGAATCTTCGTAGCATCCGTTCGTTACTCCGTGAGTCTCGAGTCGTACGTCTGACATATTTGATGGTCAGCAATGTGAAATCACCCAATAGCGAGGGTGTGAAACTCACTAGTTATGAGTATTTTGAGATTGCGGCATTGCGCTATACCTCTGAGCGCGGGATCAGGGAAC
This sequence comes from Moniliophthora roreri, assembly GCA_001466705.2. NCBI lineage: Eukaryota > Fungi > Basidiomycota > Agaricomycetes > Agaricales > Marasmiaceae > Moniliophthora > Moniliophthora roreri. The sequence goes on from LATX02000193.1 coordinate 211,878, forward strand.
GCGAAAGAAGTATACCTGATGTCTGCGTATCTTCCTGTCAATCTTGACGATAGGGTCATCGTTTTGAGTTTCTACGAGATCGAATATGTGTCGTTAGCACACTTGATCGCATGAAATCCATCGCATACGCACTAAAAGTAAATCCCAGCAATAAAACCCAACTGATCCGCTCTCAAGTCATTTTGACGTGTGACCGATATCTTCGAGTTGTTGGGGCCATGGCGACGTGGCAGGGAGAAGCGGAGATGGTGGTGGTTGGAAAGAAAGAGAAGGGTATGGTGGTGGTTAAGAAGAAAGAGGAGAGCGCGGGAATGTTTAGGGCAGGCCCAAAGAAACCGTATAGCGCACGGACCACGGAACGTATTCTCTCTAAATCTTGCCAGTCAGTTTTACTAAGATGGGTAACGTGGTAACATTTCGAATGAAAGGGCTAAAATTTCAGGTTTCATTACTAGGACATCGAACATCGGGCAGACATCGAATTCGCAAATATCATCGAACAACATCGACGCACATCTCGTTGGACGCGTTCGGAGCCCTAGTAGCTATAGTTTGTATAGTGCCACGACGGTTGTACACATCGCTATACGATGGATTATTCTATGATGTTATGGTGTTACACGGCATATCTAAACTGTTTCATGTCATTACTACCAAGTTCTGACTGTCTCGACTCATCATTTCCTCCCGACACACTCACAGTCTGCGACCTTGTTACTGAAATAACCAGAGGACGAGACGTCTGCAATTCAACCTCGACGTCATGGCCTGTCGTTTCTGCCTGTATCGTTATATGACTCTCTTCAACTGTTAGCCCCAGGCCGAGCCGTACCATGATCAGTAGCGGCGCAAATGCCTATCAGTAACTTGGCGTCAGAGTAGTTGGATACGGTGCCTCAAACATTGACGTACTATAATTTGAGATATGCAGGCCCCAAGGATCCCAGCAACGATAAGCTTATTCGTGTACAAACTAACTTCATGCACAATGAACGTCACGGGAATGAGCAAACCAGATTCAAGTCTATGAATATACGGCATATGAGTTACAAATTGCACAGAGGCGAGAGGAAAAGTCTACAAACGTCATTGCAATGAGATAATCATATTTTCGATAAATGGTCGTCGCTCCTCGACCCACTAGTTGGTGCATGCGTTTTCTGAAACACCAAATCTTTCCAGCTGCCGCTATTTCAGTAATGAACGAACATACAGATAAACTATTCGTACCGATTAACAGCGTCAACATGCCGTTTGCGACCGTATTCAACGCTATGACTACCGTCGAGAATATCATCATTCTTCTATTCTCTATTGATGCCACGCTTTGTATATTCCCGTAGGATAGCTTGATAAAGATAGGAAGTGCTGCGCTATAGACCCCTGTTGCACATGAAGTGAGTCCCCGAACAAATATACACGGATAAATTAGAGATCCACCAACCAATGTCAGCTAAGATGATAATCATCGGCGCGATGAGAATCTTCCAATTTCGGTTGTACATTGCATAACACCGGTGAAGCTAAGATGGGATTGAGCGTTGCTTGTGGTAAGAACGGGTATGACGTACGAGGATACAAAAAGCGGTGAAGCTGGGTGCTTTAGTTATAAGTATCGCACGATTCCTAAGATCGTTCATGGACTCACTCGATCAATTGAAGGCCAACAAACGCAGTCACACTGAAAAAGACGATGAAAATCGAGGCTCCATGAAAAAAAAAAAAAAACCCCGGCTGACTTGGTAGCGTAGAGGTCTATACCCCCAGTCAGACTCGCTCCAGATGACGGCAGATTTTGCTGACTGTCCGCGGCTGCTGTTGCGTTCGATGATTGCGGGGTGTAATTGCTGATTAGAAAGAGTTGGCCAACGATCTGTGTCGTAGTAGCGATAGCAAGCATGGTGGCCAGTGAAAATAGAATAGTGATAGAGATGAACTGAAATGCAGTAGTTCTGTTGAAGCCCTTGCGTTGTCGGAGGAGGAAGATACTAGTGCCGTAGAGAACGAGGTTGCACCCTAGTGATAGTATTCAGAGTTCAATATCTGAAACAGAGGCCGAAGGGGCGAACACTTGCCATATAGTAGTATTTGTAACTGTAGATCATGTTTAGAATGAGACAATGGACTATCAAGACAGAACGCACCCATCCAGTAAAAAATGTGACCACAAGGGGCGCTGAGGACATGATGGCTTGAAAGCACGGAATCCTCACTCAGATTGTCTTGTGCCAGGCTTATATCTCCACTCTTCCGCAGATGCGGGAGGACATCTGATGAAAAGGGCAGAACCCATCTAGAGGCCTAGCCGCCTGGATATTGCCTCCTTCGTTGTAAGTCGGTTGTAATATAGGTGTCGTGCGATAAGCCCACACAATACACGGCCCTGTTCTGAGGGTTCAGCAAAGCAATTCCGCACAAGAAGGGTCGTTGAAAATGACTCATTAGGCAAGCTTGGGGTAGCGGGGATACCGTGATGGCATCGCCTTGGCGAGATGAGTTATGAGGAGATACGCCAGTGGCGGCTGTTGACCATTTTAGTGGCGGAGCAAACCCGCGGCCTATCGATTCTGACGCAATGACATTAATGACCAAAGATCAGTTTTAGTATGGACACAATCCTCATCTGCGATCGAAGATGCTCTCACTCGTTCCCACGGATCAATCGGAGGCCTCACACCTGATAATCCTGCACTCCTACTATGAATGAGCGTTGAAGTGTGCCAAGTGCCTTGCTGTTGAGATCATGTTCGGTGAAAAATTTGGACCCCTGCGGTGATTCCGGTTGACCGATGTATTGAGTACTGAAGATGGCTCGTGAAATATCGATACAGAGGACAGCAACAGGTGTTCTAGCCTCTGGGTATTTCCATTTGGCGGTCGTGTCGGAACATGTTTTGAGGGCAAAGTTGAGGAAGAGGGCGGATCAGAACTGGAATTTGGAGCCATAAATTGGCAGGTGTTGGTGGCTGAGACGAGCTGTATGGATGATGGTTGTTATGATAAAGGTGGTGGACAGTATTGAGCGCCCAATTTTTCGCGCGCGCGGGACCTCTCAATATTACACAAACAGAACCGCCTGCGTGTGGTGTAGCCGCCGCCCTTTCGCCCTCTCCACTGGCCATCCAGATCGTACCTCAATTGATATAGGTGCGGGAGTTACAAGGATAGTGGGTATATAGTCACAATTAGCAAATTAGTCATAGGTTGCCGTATCATAGTGAAGATGGGTAAGCTCATAGTCCGTTGAAGACTGATACCCAACGCAGCATTGAGGGACAGCCGAAAACCCAGCTAGACGCGCAGGTAAATGAAGGCATTGATCTGCACCATGAGTGAGGTAGACAGCTCAACAACGAGTGTCAAGCAAAGGTGGATGAAAACACCGAGGGTGATGCACAGGTCACCGAGAATCTCCACTATAACGTCAAGATCAACACTAACAGCGAGCTTCAGCACCGAGAGACATGCGCCGACGACAACCTGGGTATATATCAGTTAGCTTCAGCAGGAGGGATGAACGAGGTTAGGGCTACTCACACTGACAAGTCCAACTATAATGCTAGCAAACGCCTCCACAGGTACCATCACATCGCTATGAGCAGCATCCGGCAAGGAGAATTCTCAGGTCGACATTCGCGTCGATGTACACCTGGAGCTGGGCATTGGCATCGATAAGAACGTCCTTCGTATCCTGACCGATAGGTTAAATCGTGTCTGAAGTGCAGCCGCCAGCGGGCAGATTTTCTGCAAAAACATAGCATTAGCATCACCATCGAGTAGGGATAGTACGACAAGACTCACGAAGCTTGTCAGTCAAGGGTGTTATCTTGTCCCGAATACCGTGAGCTAGAACTGGCAGAGGGTTCTCCTTGGCTTCACATTCACCGCAGCGAGCATCCAAATGGCTGGTAGATATCGGGGCGGGAGAAGCACCAGCAATGTTTGGAGCAATGAGAGTCCCGATGAAGTAGTATAAGACGGCGCGGAAAGAAGGTATTGCGTTGCTGAGATGATGTGAAATGTGGGCAAGTAGATGACCTGACTGAAGATCCTCAGGGTCATACGCTGACATTGATACCTTGATTTTACGGGGACTCCAATGCAAAGATTTGGCATGAAACGCCTTGCGACGAGCTTCAAGTGGTTACTCCGACATGACTGCATGTAGTGAGTCGTGGTGGTTTTGTATCAGAGGCAAAGGCACCCGTACCTCGATGACGTTTTAGCTCGACGTATTTTTCTCCCCTTCACTATTCCCTATCATCATAAAAGTCCAACAGAATGCCTCGAGTGTTACCCGCAACAAACGCGATTGAGGAAACCATGGAGACTAGAACCAGTCGTCGTAGATATTTCAGTTGTGCCGGATGTTCGTGAATAAAGCTGGGAGTGTTTCAGAGAACCAGAAGATATACATTACTGAATAGATCCTTGCTGAGCAAGTGGTGGTTTCAACGGGAACTGTCAACAGTCGTGTATGGGCGGGCGCCGTCCCAAAAGTTCCCGCGCACCAGTATCTTTTCACTGTACGTCTACCATGGTGCTCATCGAAATATCATTTTCTCGTATCTTCTCTTACTCACTGAAATTCGTGCCGAAACTCGTGTGTAGATATATGCCAGGTCGCAGAGCATACCCAGGGACCAGGTTCATTCGGTACAGCGGTAAAACCTCGTTTCGTCAATAAATAATGCAATTCAGTAGAAGCTGCTGGTAACTGGACAGTGTACTGCGGTCAGTCTCGTAATGGTAAGTGCGCGTTAATTGACCAATCATCACTCACATAATATCTCCAACTTCTAGGGAGAGTCACCAATGGTTCACCGGTAAAACTTTTCGATCCTTGAGTCAGAACGATTACCGAGTTACAAGTTCGCGACAGGCTCTATATAAGACCCTCTCATTCTTTCGGAACATACACGACGCCAACGTCATGTCTTTGAATCTCGATATATCTTCCAATTTTCACTTACTCCTGCAATTCATCGGCCTCAGTGTCTCATTGGTCTTCGTCGTGCCTCTTGCCGCCTACATCTATTATCTCTTTGCGCTATCCAGCAGTCACATTCCTGGTCCCAGAAACCAAAGTTTCTTCCTGGGAAATCTGAAAGAGGTATTCGACGATGTGAGTTACTACTGGAGCGCTTCCCAAAGTTCAATTCTGATTTGCCTTTCTCAGGAAAATGCATCGATCTTCTCCAGATGGATTGAACAGTACGGTCGAGTTCATAAACGAGCGACATTCTTCGGCGTAGGGCATTTCATTATTCACACAAGTAGTATTTGGACTCATTCATCATCATTATACTTACAGCGCTCGCATATCATAGTTGCAGACCTGAAAGGTGTCTCTCACATACTCAAGAATGACTACGACTATGTGAAGACAGATGAGTTGCGTTACCTTTTGGGCCGTTTGACCGGGCTTGGTAGGTCCTAGTGTGGGATAGGGAAGAATACGCACTCACCAACCGTCTAAGGCATCTTTGTCGTAGAACAAGATGAGCATAGAAAGCAGGTGAGCGACAAACGCTGTAAGGATAATAGAATTCTGACATTCTTGTAGCGGCGAATTATGGTATGAGACATGATTACTCGGGATTGTTATCCAGTAAATCTTGCCTTCTGATGGACTCGTGTAGAATCCAGCCTTTGAGCCTGCACAAATACGGGGCCTAACGAAGATATTTGTTGAAAAATCCATTGAGGTAGGCTAATTTCGCTATACTTGACTGGCATTTCTAAATGTACCTTAAGCTTCGTGATGCATGGACGAGCACCATTGAGAACGATGGCGTCGGTCGTGTCGATGCCTTAATGTGGTTGACTCGTATGACGCTTGATGTCATCGGTCAGGCAGGTCAGTCCTATTCACTACAGTGCACAATTCGACGGCTTAGCTATCCTGTTTCCAGGTTTCAATTACGACTTCCACTCCCTGCAAGGCGAACCGAACGAGCTCAATATTGCCTTTTCACACGTGTTTGAGAGTGGGACCGGTCAAATGACCCTATCAGTCCTGTTGAAAATTTTCTTCCCAATTTTGCGCTTGCTTGTAAGCTAGCTCTTTTCTCTTCTCCGCGCAACTGCTGATGGAGAGACGGTATGGACAGCCTGAAAGCAACAGGGCAATTCGACAGGCCCAGAATACAATCCACAGGATCGGGAAGCAGCTTCTTGCTGACAGCAAGTCAGCATTAGCTGTCGACGCGGAGGGAGCCAAAGATGTCTTTTCGCTGTTGGTTCGCTCTAATATGAGCAAAGACCTACAACCGAATCAGCGAGTGAGCGATGCAAAGATTTTAGCGCGTGAGCGTTGAGATTGTTCCTCTACTCCTACAATGACGTTGAGATTTTTCCCCCCCAGAGGTACCCACTTTCCTGGCCGCAGGACACGAGACAACAAGGCGCGTGTTCGATGTACTATATACCTATTCTTTACTCACTACTCTCCAGTACTGCCACTACCTGGACACTCTTTGGTCTCACTGGCAACATTGAGGCTCAGACCAAACTTCGCCGGGAAATTTTGTCTGTTCCTACAGAAATGCCTACCATGGAGCAACTCAACGCGCTACCCTATCTGGACGCCGTCGTCCGCGAAGCTCTCCGCCTCTATACCCCTGTCACGGAAACTGACAGGGTTGTACTGAAAGACGACGTGATCCCCTTGAACGAACCATTCACTGATAACAATGGTGTCGTTCACCACGAACTAAGGTATGTGTCATGCAACACAATGACTGGGAAAACATTCAACCCGCTATTCGGCAGCGTCAAGAAGGGCCAACAAGTCACGATACCTATTATTGCACTCAACCGAGACAAGAAACTTTGGGGTGAAGATGCTAATGAGTTCAAGTACGGATTTCTCCAGTATATTTAATCTTCGTGATTCTAAGATTGTTTTACTTATAGGCCTGAACGTTGGGAGAAACTCCCTGATTCCGTCTCAGGTATTCCCGGGATTGTTAATAACCTAATGACTTTCCTTGGTGGTGCTCACGCCTGCATCGGGTGGCGGTTCTCGCTTGTCGAGTGAGTGTTGTTGATGGTCTATGTTCTGCTCCGTGGTTGATCGTTCACTCGTAGGATGAAAGCGCTGTTGTTCGTTCTCGTTAGATCCTTTGAGTTTGAATTGGCTGTACCCAGGGAAGATCTGTTGATCAAGCAAGGGATTCCTGTTCAGCGGCCGCTAGTCAGAGGTGGAACCAATGAGTTACCGGTCCTCATCAAGCTGGTCAATAGTTGATTTGTTTCCTATACCAGCTCGAAGATACAATGAAACGTGACAGTAAACTTATGTTGTGTATAGTGTACAATGAAGGCAGGTGCAGGACTTGACCACAAGACTGCAAAGTAATTCTATTCGAAGTGCTATAGTTCCTCCGTTTCACAGCAGTACAGTGTAGCGTACTCAACCGTGGATATTACCTGACTTCATGAACAGCCAGTCCTTTAGAGCTTCCATCCTCCAGGCCACAACCGACCAAAGACGTTTTCAGGGTCGTACTTTTGCTTGATGGCCTTCAACTCGGCATGACTCTCGGCGCCGTACGATTCGAACACAGCCTGGTCAGGTCGCGCGTAATTCATGTACAGGAAGTTGGACAGAAGACCGCGCTCGCGAGCTTGCTCCGTCATCCAGTCGGTCACTTCGTGGTGCCATTCATTGAGAGCATCATCGTTCTCAGGGTCGAGAGAGTAGGTGACGAGGACGAATACTGTACCAATATACGGTCAGTTATGAGCACTAATACGCGTGGAGGATAAAGAACTTACTGATGAGATCGCGTTCCGTCTCAATGTTTTGGTAATTGGACATGCTAGCAACTTTTTGCCAGACAGCCTTGCTGTTAGCCTGGAAACTGAGGCTGTAGGAAATATTGGGAATGTCTCCAAAACGAGCATTGAAAGTCTCCTCGGTGTATGCGAAAATATCTTGGGAATATTGCACATCACCCTCGAAGGTGAGAGTACTGAATAAAGCCCTGTTACCATCTCCGAAACGATTATCGACTTCTCCAGCGAGATTCTGTTGGTTGGCATTGGGCTTGAAGAGGTCGGTATCGGGAAGGAAAGGAATATCAATGATATCTTGGAAAGTGCCGTTCTGGGGACCATCACCATTGAAGTAGGCGACGAGAATAGCGAGCGCAACGTCGGTGGAGTTCATCGGGCGGAGGTAACTGATGGCGGCCCCACCGATGAGCGGATCGGTGTGCTGCTCACGCATGCTGATGAGAGTACCATTGATGAGGGCAGCCTGTTGCGAGAGATTATAGTTTCGGAAACCACCCCATAGAGGTACCAATGGGTGAGTCTTGACATCGTAACGCGTGATGATACCGAAATTGGTGCTACCACCGTTGAGGGCTTTGTGGAGGTCGGGAAAGGAGGAAGCGTTGACATTGGTGATAGTGCCATCAGCAAGTACGATCTCGTAGTTGACGACGTTCTGGGCAGCAAGACCAGATTGAACATTGGCCCATGCAATACCACCTATGCGAATTATATCAACAGAAGAACTTGTCGTCATTCACTCTTTTAGTACTTACCTCCCAAAAGATAGCCACCGACACCGACACCAGTTGAACGGCCACCGAGAGCCGTCAAGTTGTACTTGTCGAGCTCATCGTACACCTTGTCCCATCGACCACCAGGCCCAATGCCAGCAAGCGGGAGGGACCCATCGGTAGACTCGAAAAGAGTGACCGTGGACATGTTACCCATGTCAATCGTCACACCCGGGTTGCCAATGTTGGACATGTTGGGCCAAGGATTATGACCACCGGACGTAACGGCAAACTCACATTTGTTCTGAACCAGAACATTCAAAGCAACTGATACATCCTGTGCACTCTCTGGCGTGACTCTGCAAGCTGGCACTTGATCCGCAACGGAAGCGGAATAGTAGTCAATCTTCTCTTCCTCGTAGACAGGATCTCCTGGGAAAGAGACTTTGCCGGACAGCCCTTGCTTCAAGATGGCACACTGTTCAGAATCCTGTGTCAGTAAATTGCAATATATCAAAACGGTAAGGGCTTACGCATGTGCTGCAGTCCTTATCAAGTTTCGGGTGCACTACAGACGCTGCACTAGCGTGGGAGGCGTAGTTTAAGAGCAATACTGCGGTGAGAAGCTTCATGGTGTAGACGTTAAAAGCGTTCTCGGGTGAGCTGATGAGAGATTGCAGAACGTAGTGGCTTTTATCATTCTAGAATCAAATTGGAGAGCTGTGACCGACGGTTGGCTAGTTCAACTTTCCGTGTCTCCTTGTAAGCTATGGCGTCACTTATCGTAAGGCTTACATCCTTTGTTCTATTCAAGTGGGGCGACGGAGGCGGGAAGCCTGAAGGGACTAAAGAGATCCATATCATTGTCTTTCACACACCATGAAAATGCGTCTGCCAAGTATCTTCAGTGAGAAGTCCTGCTATCCAGTGCTATGCTGTTGAAGTCAGAGATACGTTAGGGGAGAGGGTGGGCAAGATGAAGCAAGACAGAGTACTGACAAAGTATGCAAGAGACGTTAGCTCTGCTCGTGCTACCACGGAACCTGTTGGTGGTCGAACACAAGGAATTTCCGAACGGACCGGGCGGGTTAGCTGCCGTTAGCAAAATATAATTTTATAATATAAAGATTATTATATTAGTACATAATAGATTTTTATCCTACTCTGTAATCCCGGCCTCACCTCGTGATCGGACCGGTGCGGTGACTCAGCTGTCCATCTCGATTCCCAACCCACACGCTGGAATTTTCGAACGAAACACAGAATCAATATTCTAATGGCTTCAACGCGCTTATTTTCTTGGAAGATACGAAACGATGGAAGACTGTACTGGGAGGAGGAAAGCACATGACATATATATATATATATTATACATGCAAATTGGGCGTTGGATGAGCGGAATTTCAGATCCAGGCCTGGTCCAGGAGCTTCGGGAGGTTCAACTCAGTTGAACCTGAGGTTGTCCATGTACTTCACCCTGGTAGTTGATTCCCTCCCGTTCGAACATGTAATAATCAATGGGAAGCGTTGTCATGGGAGGCACTCAGTGCTTGGCGCCTGCTCGGATAACATAAAAGGTGGACATAGTTGGAACAAAGGCCGAGGATTTCTCTGGGCCTCCTATGAAATCTCATCTACTCGTCTCATTCATTTTACTACTGTCTGTGAGGTTTGAGCTCACATACGGGACACCGACAACAGCATGTAATGTGTTACAAGCTGCACTCCCCGATCGTGTCTTTTTTCCAGGTGCGTAATAGCTTTGTTTAGAATGGCCTCAAACTCATCTGTGCTGCAGGATCCGATGAATACACAGAAGATAACGAACATTTTTATGGGTCCAGCTCGGAAGTGTCTACGTGCACCGTTCAACCAGAGTCTGCGGCTGACGTTGGTATCATCGTGCGTCCCTTCGAGACCCCTTATCGGAAGACGCTAATCGCAGTTAATTATTTACAGCTTCAGGTCGTTGCAAACAGCACCACTCAGTCACCTTTTGCTGTAGGCATCCAAATCTGTTTATTTGTATACCCGGCCAGTTGAGCGTCCTTTTCCTAGATCAAAAGTGGAGGTCATGGAGTCGCTCGCGGCTTCAGCTCAACTCCAGGAATTCAAATATCATTGTCAAGGTTTAACGACATCGCATACAATGCAACTGCCTCGACAGTGAAGATCGGGGCTGGTCTGACTTGGGACCAGGTCTACACACTGTTGGAACCCTTCAACGTTAAGGTTATGGGAGGTCGTGTTCCTGGTGTCGGTTCGTGTTATGTCCTATTACCCGACGGGCCACACTTACTAGTACCTCACAGGCGTTGGTGGTCTTTTGCTAGGCGGAGGTTTCGGTTATTTTACAGACCAGTATGGTCTCGGTGTGGACAACATCGTTTCTCTTGACCTAGTTTTACCTGATGGAACTTTTACGGTGGTTTCCGAGGCTAGTGATCCTGACCTATTCTTTGCCTTGAAGGTGCAGTACTATTCGCGTTGCATATCATCTGCCCTACTGACTATCGTTACAGGGCGGTTTCAATAATTTTGGTATTGTTATTGCTTTCACGATGAAAGCATATCCTCAAACAGACGTCTGGGTTAGTGACATGCTTTCGATCTGTCACTCTCCGAGAACTCACACCAGTTACTACTGACAGGCTGCGAATGTTATACACCCAATCAACTCTACAAGCACCGTACACCAGGCAATAGCTGATTGGAGTGCAACCAACGACGATCTCAAAGGTGTTGTGATACCGCTTTACGCACATGTCGGTGGACAGGTATGCACCTTTTGTGGACCACGGAATGATACTTATTGTTCCAACAGACGTTGCTTGTGACAAGTCTGTTCTATGATGCTCCCATGCAGCCAAGTATCTTTGACGACTTCATCAATGTACCTGGTGCTACAATGCAAGTCTCTGGTGTCATGAGCTTGGCACAAGTAGGTGAAGCGCTGTTCGGCGGTCTTGTAGGAAATCCGAATAGGTAAGATAATCATACTCAGTCGAACCATTCGTCTTTGAGTAACCATATCTCGCCAGAGGCTCTAAACACACTGTTCCCATCACGCACTACACCGTAGCCATCCTCGATGAGATTAAGTCTCAATTTGAGAAGATCGTCTCTGATGCACAAACCAACGACCGACCTTTCATCATTGTCAACATCGTCGTGGAACCCTTCGTTCAACCCTTCGCTCATAGCACAGACTCGGCATATCCACACCCCCCAGAAAGATCTGTCTGTCCGACGATGCTCGAGATAAATTGGTACAACGCCACCGATGATGCGTATTTCCTTAATGCTCTCGAGGAGGCTCAGCAAGCGATTCAGGCTGTGGCGATTGCGGAAGGACAGAGTTTCGCTGATGACATCTTGTATAACAATTATGCGCCGGCGGACACGCCGCTAGAATTGTTGTACGGTGACAACTTGAAGAGGTTGAAAGAAGTTAAGGAGAGGGTTGATCCGGGGAATATTATGGGTTTGACTGGGGGGTTCAAGTTTTGACGCGACGATCCTGGTCGGAGTACACAAAGGTCGCTTTGGGACCGGAGCGAGTACTGTGCTGGCATAGAAAGTAACGTATGCCAAGACTACTTCGGGAACGTCTAGGACTACATCTATTATAATCATTTCGTTCTCATACACCAAGCAGACTACAGGCAGGCCTACGGCACGTTCAATGAGAGGTATGTACTCCGACCTCCCGCAGCGCTTAGAAATGGTCTCCAAGCTAAGCTTTTGGCGGACGCAGACAAGACCAACCCAACCATGTTCGACCAATTCTTCCGTAGCAGCAATAGCATTAACCATCCAATAATTACCATCCGTCACCCGGGAGGCGACCAAAAGGATAAGCCCTTGCTCATATTCGGCCGAACTTAATTGGTGTGCCGTGTTGCTGATCACCGATCATCATCCACTTACGCAAGTACTCTCCCAATTTGCATTAATTGAACTCAAAATGAGACGCCACAACACATGCTTGGACAAGGACAAGGAAGTCCCCTGACACAAGCCTCCTTCAACCGAGCTTGAGTCCTTGAGCAGGTAACGTCACACGTACCTCGTCGTTTCGAATTTAAAGTTCTAAACCTACAAGTACCCACTAGCTCACCAAATGGAGAGCAACAGCCAACTCGACATGAAATCCCGAAGGGTATTTATCTTCTCCCACCCACGCTCAGTGTGCAATCTTTTTTTCCGCCTACTCAGCACGCATCCTTCATTCACCACGACGGTTCCCCTGCCATTTGCAAAACCCTATGCCTTTGGGCCAGAATCGGAAATTCCAGATCCAGATTATGACGAGACGTACCAAAACATATTTGATCAACTGGAGAGGAGTATCAAGGAGATTGAGAAGACGGTGTGTTAACCGCTAGGTCTAAAGTTTAGTTTCAGCGTTTAACTGACGTTGGATCCATAGGGCGCGGTCTCCTTGACAATGGAACATCCAATTTGCATCCTTCCTCGTACTACTCTCAACGATGGCGCGAAATATCCTCATTCATATCAATCTACTATTCAAGTTGTGGATTATAGTCTTGGTACTCAAGAAGAAGCAACAGAACTCGAGCTTTTGGCAGAAAAGACCAATCCAACTATTTTCTCCGACCGATTCTTCCAAAGCATCACCTACTCAATAATCACTATTCGCCACCCCGCACGTATGCTCCCGTCTTACCTCCGAGCCAGATCTTCCTGGGGTTTGCCATTAAAGGCGACTTGTTCTTGCATAATCTCGAGGTGATATCGCGGTATCGCTGGGAGCGGTTGATTTTCGAGAGCTGCCAGTCTCAGGGGATCAAGGTGATGGTGGTTGATGGGGATAAGCTAGTCAAGGACTCAAAAGCACAGATGAAGAAGGTCTGCGAAGAATTGGGCGTAGATGAGTCACAGATACAGTATACATGGGACTCTGCAGACGACCAAAACGATGGACTTTATTCCCATTTTCCGGAGTCAGCAAGGCGCGCATTCCTGGGTACGTTGCATGGATCTGAAAATGTAATTCAACATCAGGTAGGTGTATTCATGTTGCGGGACTTTGCAGTCGATTATCGGATCGACTGGGGTTCATTAACAGGGGAAGACCGAAGCATTGGATCTTGCAGCCGAGGAACGCAAGTGGGGTAAGGAGTGGAATGAGGAACTGGCAGGAACGATGCGTAGAATGGTGAATTCGAGTCTAGAGGACTATGAGTATCTTTTGCAGTTCAGCATATAATACGTTAAAGGACGATTTCGACCCCGGCCCCTTTTTTGCCTAAGTTGTGCTGATAAGTAGTTTCGTGAATGTGTACCATTTCTCGGACGAATGAGCATTGCAAAGTCCAATAAGATTGATCACGACAGCACTCCGGCGGTCTCGGGTCCGCCCATCGTTACCAAGGCAAAACTCCGAAGACTCGAGCCTCGTTCGACCTAGAATACTTATGCGAAGAATACTGGTCGAAATTTGAACCTTGATATGCGATAATTTCCTCTTATTGTTGGTGTGTCGCTAACGTTGTGCCAGGGCAAGCTAGACCATCACCACATTCCACATCTCTCCACGGATACGTCGCCTCCCACGAGCTTCATAGCATGCAATCAACAAAAACATAGGCAAAAATTCCAAGTGGAAAATTCCGAGTGGCTCCTTCGCCCCTCGAAACGGTGTCAAAACTGACACGTGTACTCGCACTGGCTCTCACTGGCTTCTCGGATGCAACATTTGCTCTACAAAGCGGCGAAACTGTGAAGGTCCCCGAAACGAAAGATTAATCATGCACAAACGCTCTATCTCGAGAAACATTGGGAGTAGTCACAAATTTCAGGCGGAAATTTCATTGGCCGCTTCATCTACAAATCCAGGATGTCGATGCCAGTATGCCTCCAACTCGTTCTCTCAGTTCTCTTCAACTTCAGTGTCGTCCCTTCCATCCTATCCCTCTTTGTGCTCGCCCTCGTTGCGGCGACAGTATCCACAGTTGCACCTGCTCCTAGGTCTTCTGGACCTCAGGCCATGCATTACCCGCCTAGCGAATTGTGGGTAATACAAGCCCATGGCGAAGGTGGTCACACAGCACATTGTCAAAACACAAGCCCCCGGAACAGGTCACCCCAAGCGGGACACGCTTGCTGCTCGTTCCATCGAAGGCGAGGGCAGCAACACAGTACACCGCCGAGCACCTCTTGAAGCACGTAAAGCACCAACGGCACCTACACCTCCGCTCAGCCATAATTTCGAATGGTTCAAAGCCCGTAATGCTCCTTCGGAACCACACATCATGAGACGTACTCTTCTCAAAGCGAATATCACACCAGTGGTCCCTGCAGGCAGTCCAAAACGTGAGGTACTCAACGCCCGGTCTGTTCCTCAGGTTCCTGTACGTAGAGACACTACGCCTAAACCCTAGCGTTCTGTTCGTGGCGAATTTAATCCTAGGGCGATGATGTACGATATACTACAGGGTTTATCCCCGACACTTTTACACATTAGTAAACTACTTGCAAGACGATCAAGAAAACACTCCGATAAAAAGCACTACCAGCGATCAAAGTGTCATTTCACCCATAAACCCACCCGCAAGCCAACCATTCGTCGAATAAAACCCATGAACTCTATTAGGCTCCTGAATCAATCGCATACTGCCCCAGGGATTCTTCATCGGTCCCAAATTGGGGTGAAGTGCAGCACCAGCAGCTTTGAGAAGTTTGGCATCGGCTTCAGCTTCTTCGCGATTGTACGACTGTATGAGATAACGTTAAAAGGCGCTCGGAAAGGAGGGAGAATAGAAGAAACATACAGTGAAGATAAAGGGGACACTCTTCTGAACGAGTAGCTCTACGGTTTCTTGCCAGGAACTGGCTGATTCGTGAATACCAGAGTTGAACGCGATGGCGATATCGGGTCTGTTATACTTGGATCCTTGTTTTTTGACGTATTCGTGGTATGTACTGAATAGGAGATAAGTCGCACGAACGCAAAGAGTAGCAAAGTATATCCGACATACGCGGCATGATGTTCATGAACTCTTGTTCGCCTCTTCTGTTTACAGTTCCTGGAAAGAAAGAGTAAGATGGAGTGCGTATACTCGTTGAAAGCGAAACAGTACGAACGGGCAAGTCTCCATCGGAACAGGCGACGAATCGAATGCCTGCATAACCTTTGCCAATTCGGGGTCGATCAACACGATCTAGACGCGTGACAAAGGTGAGTACGACCAGGTACCACTGAAGTGCAAGACGCGCCTTGAGATCTTGAACTTGAGGTAGCCGATGAAGAATCTCCTCGAATAATTGAGCCATCCCCACTTCTTTGTGAAGAGCACCCAAGACCTAGTAAAGTAATACATCAGGATCAAGTGCAAAATCAGATCATGAAAACACCTACATGAACCGTCAATGTCCGCTTCGTCGTCCACTCGACTCCACTCTTCAACTTTTGTAACCCATACAAAATCGTCATTGGGAACGACAGTCCCTCGGTAGAGGCCCGCAAAAACGGCATAAACGTCATCGGCGTAGCCGCCGCACCCCCAAACCCCTTCTTCAAATCATCACCAAATTCTGCTTCCCAGTTCTTTGGCCCGCTCTCCAGAGGCTGCCAAGAGCTCTTCGTCCTTTCAGGTGCCCATTGAAATTCTGCCACTCCCAAACCAGACTCGACATGCGCATCGGCCATGATGTTGACAAAGAGAATGTCAGCACGGATCTCTCTGTTAAGCTGGCATTGTGTGAGACCATCGTGCCCGTCTTCACAGGGTTGGGTTGTGTGGATATCGCGAACGACTTCCCAATGCGCGTCAGAGCAGTAGAAGGAGGTACGACAATCTTGACATGGCTTCAGCGTTGTCTCGGTCGAGGAGTTTTCCATTCGGATTATACGTTCCGTACGAGCGCTGCAGACGCGTCAGTATCAGTAAGTTGGACCTATTGAAAAAGGCAGATGGCGTACCACCCCATACAACGAGGTTGCTGGCCCATCAAATTACGTTCTGGAATGGTCAAGTCGCGTTTCATGATGGTCCTGACGAGGTTATACTCATTGCCTCCGGTACCTTGGGCAATTCGGTTCATATTGTTGATGTCCGAGCTGGCTTTATCGCTGAGAAAGAAAAGGAGTATAGCTTTGAAACCTTGATCCTTCTCGACCGCGATGATAGCTTTACATATGGCCTTGTGGTGCTTCCAGTCTGCCTACAAAAAAAGTGAACTAGACGACGCGTTCGAGTTTACGAGGTAAGTAATACATACTTTCTGACAGACTGTCGAAAAGGAAAAGAAAGACAATCGGACGCGTAAGCTCAAGTCTTATCCAGGAGAGAAATGCTTTTCTGCGTACCTGACCCGCAGTATGCCACTGCTTTGCACTGTGAACATTTCGCAAGTTTGTGGTCGACATTTTCATCCTTGAAGCAATGGTTACAGGCCTGCAGAATGTTGGCCGTCAATGGAGGTATACGGGTTCCAGGCATGAGGGTTTAGAGCGAAGATGGTGGTAACAGGTGAAGAGGACTTTTGGGTTTCCTGTTTTGGACAGTCTGGGCTTCATTGAGACGTAAAGTGGAAAACTCCACCTCGTGATTTGATCCGTTTCTCGTATATCAGTGCGCTCAAGTTTTTCTGATTTCATGGCGAATATCCTCTGGCGCTAAGCAATCGAAATTGTTCCAACCGGCGAAAATCAAGAACGTTAGAACGCTTCGAGTTGATTGAAGATCTCCCGCTCTATCTGATTACAAGTAGCATCATGTCAAGACAAGGTGTATATAAAAAAAGAGCTCCATCGGATACGCGGGATGTCTATCACAGCAGTAATCACCAAAGTCACCAAACGAATTTCTGTCAAGGCCACCAAAACAAAGACAAGAGGAAGATTGTCAGGTCAATTGAAGCGAGCGTATTCTTGTTGCGAAACACAAGAGCCTGATCATTGCAAAGGGACAAGTTTGTATTTGTGCGTTTAATGCCATGTAGCAGTAACGGGGAACTCGCCGAAATAACCAGAGCTTTCTGAGACATGCTGTGATCATTATCGTACCAAAGAGGTTGAAGAGGCATTTAAGCGGACAGAGCTCTTGAAGAGAACGTATCCATTCATGCCTCAAACTAAGTGACAACGAAAAAGTCAACATTTTTAAGCTCAAAGTTCTGGGTATCGATGTGACCCACCATAGAGATGGGAGTATTTGCCTATTGGAGGATACCGTCACTAGATGCACGGGAAGACTCAAGCAAGGATTCGCGCCCGGAGAGTAGAAAATTCTGCGATTTTAGAGGAGAGCGCGTTCGGAAAATGACCAGAAGAACGGAATCAGGGAGGATTCGGATGGCAGGGAGCATTTCTGGGCATCGGGAGCGTTGGTGTAGAATGGCCGACAGTAGGTTAGGGAACGGCTTGAAAGGGACCAGGAACGGCGTACGGGGTCGTATGTGGGTCATATAGGCTATGCCGGCATTTTAATTTTTTTTCTCGAACGAAAGCGGTATTGAATTGTTGAGGTCCAGGCTTCAAATTTCCAAGGCCGGCACAGCTTTTACCTGTAGTGTCCAGTACGGGATACATATCCTTCAAATGGACCATCATTGAGACGGCACGTACCTCGATTGTGTAGTGGGTTGTCCGGCCAGTCTTCGTTTATGTCGTGTCCTCGGGGCGCTGAAAGGTGATGTCGAGGCTTAAAACCGAGTCTTTGACGAAACCTGCGTTGAGATGCGTATACGAGCCCGCAAGCGGTTGCTTGAAGGGGGGTTACTTTGAACGAGAACCTGGGCTATTCTCAGTGTACGAATAGATAAATGGGAATCACCACTCACCGATCAAAATGTTGATCCCGTCCTGTGCATGCCGCTGTCCGCTGCCCCGCTTTCTGAATCAATATTCCTATGTGCCGGTACTTATGTACTCTGCCTGTCCCGATGCGCTACTAATCCATCGTACCCTAAAGATTTGATGGTCGGCCAAGTATCGCTCGTGAAAATATAGGGTGGATCGTGGGTGCAAGATGGAATACGGTGATAAACATAGGTCATAACAAAGAGTTTTGAACCCGCTACCCTGCATCATGATGTGGCAGTCTGCAGGCCCATAGTAAGTAGCGGGATCAGATGATGGCTGGAGATCGTCAATTGAGATACTGCAGGACGAAGAAGTGATATTGATGATTTCAGGATTGAACTTGAAGACTAGACGCGATTTGGACTCGGATATCTTGATGAGATGATGTTGTCCTTCACATTTAACCCAATGTAAGCATCTTCTCCCCTAGGAGCGACTGAAATTCTTGACGACATCCACAGCCAAAGATCAAGACATTGCGATGCAGGTAGATTCTAGAGCAGGAACAACGACCGTCGTGTACTCGCGGTCCTCTGGAGGGTTTCTCTGACATTTCATAGATCAAAGATTGATGAAAAAAAGCCTTTTTTTTCCGGGGCTGAGTGATAGCAGCATCCAAACCGACTGATAGCACCCGGGAACTTCCTTTGAGCTTCTCGGTTGTCACGGATTCGCGTGAAGACAGCTGAGGCGCCGGTCTTCCAACGGTCTTCATCATGATGAGAAGCGAGAGAAAAGCCTGAGTTTGCTATTCGGCACGGCTCCAAGTGTCAGCTAGTAGTCTGCCAGCTAGCAGCTACCTCTACCTCTCAGGCTATTACCTCCCAGGCTATTACCTTCCAGGCTTATCACCTCTCCCAGACTAGAATATGATGAGCGCACGCTGTAACTTTTTTTTTTCCACAGCGAGGGTTTCCCTGGTGATCCCTTTCTCCAAAACGGGCCCGAGTAGATCCGGTTTTGTTTGTGCCCATTGTACGCAAACAAAAGAAGTGTCAGCTTACTGCAAAAGTCAGTCTGAACAATTGAGAGTGAGACAGCTCTGTACCTTTTTGACCTTTTCTACACCATCTCGCCGTCGTCGGTGACAGCGACGAGACCATCGAGCCCGCCGTGCTCAACGACGTTTGACAGCATTTCCCCTAACGACGGCCACGATATCTTCGCTAAATCAGCGTCAATAAGCTCAAATAATCAGTCGACGGCTATTGGCGATGTCTTTTCACCAGATCACAGCGGCCTCTCTTACTCCTACCCGGCCAGCACCACAGGCACCCCAACGTAGAGGCACCGAGGGCTCTCAAATGTATACAAACAACAGCACACTTGCCTCGTCTGGATATAGTGCCGCCATCACATTTTCGCCCGCTTCACCCTCTAGCTCTTCCTACAACCCATTATATTCGGGCATCGGAGGCTCACCTAATAGAAATTCGGAGGGGATGTCGAGTACTCAGGTTGTACGGAGTGGTTTTGTGCAGTTGAAGGAGGAGGGGACGTTTGCCAGCTGGATATGGAAGACCAAATGGCTCACCCTGAAGGAGCAGGAGTTGTCGATACACAAGAACGAGGTGAGTAGCCAGTTTGGATCCTGCTCGCTAATCGGGCTGCTAATCCCTGTCCTGCCAGAGTTCACCTCAACAGAGCATCATAATGCTCAGAGACATCTCCAATATCGAGCGAACAGATCTGAAACCTTATTGCCTGTTAATGGAAGCCAAAGACAAGCGGTACTACTTTTCCTTGAAGAGCGACGAGGAGTTGTATGGTTGGCAGGACGACATTTACTCGCGAAGCCCTCTCATGGGCGTCAGCAACCCGACAAATTTCGTACACAAGGTACACGTCGGGTTCGACCCTGTTTCGGGCGCCTTTACTGTGAGTGTTGTATTACACTTTGCATTCCTAGAGACAACCATTAACCGATATCACAGGGCATGCCTGAACAATGGCATAAACTCCTAACCAAATCTGCGATCACCCGCGAAGACTATGCCAAAGACCCTCAAGCAGTCCTCGATGTCTTGGAGTTTTATACAGATCACCAAAAGAGAGAGATGGAGGAGAACATGGCCATGGGTCTATCGACACCAGGGACATTGTCTCGAACCACCTCCAACTTTTCTACCACATCAACCCTCGTACCCACTTCATCCTCCTCTTCTTCTTTATCACCATATCCAGGTGGCGACTCCACCTCTAGTGCCCCCGCACGATTCAACGCTGGAACAGGGCTCGGGGGCGTCAATAAAATCGCTTCACCTCTGGCAAACAATGGTGCGCTTCTTTTCCTTATTTGTCGTAACTTTCCACTTACCATCGTCGATCCCTTTTCCAGGCGATCCCACCGACCTATCAACAGCTGCTCAACGTGCTGCCCAGGTGGTCAATGGCTCTAGCCCTGGAACTCGAGTTGATATGCCTCAAGCTACAAGACCTGCTCCTCCCAGACCCCTGATGACGGCAACACGAGCGGCACCTCAACCCCCAACGACGAATGGAGCCACCTCAAAGACTTCACTGGACCACACACCTACCGCTGCGGATTTGAGGGCACGACAGAAGGCTCAAGGTCCACCTGCATCTGGCCAGCTGCCACTCAGACAAGACTCGTTACCTGCGTTGAACCAGGCGGCTGCCACGTCCAAGGAGAGGGATCGTGAGCGTGAAAAGGAACGTGAGCAGCGGGATAGAGAGCGGGATCGGGAGTTGCGAGAGCAGAGGGAACGAGAGAGAGAAAAAGAGCGCGAGGAGCGGTTGACACCCGACCAGGCGTCGTCTACATCGCAGTATCAGCGGACAAAGACACCAGAAGGAGCAAGGCCACCGATGGGTGCACCAGCCAAATCGATGCCTGGGACAACGACGCCTGCGACGAATCCTCCACCGGGACCTGCTGGTGCGCTTGCTGGACCTCCACCTGTTAAGCCTTTGCAGCCGTCAAAGAAGGTGCAGATTCAGGCTTCTGACAAGGAGGATAAGGCCAAGGGAGCTGGAGGTGTCGCTGCTGCTGCCGCTGCGCTAGAGAAGCCCAAGGAGAAGGAAAAGAGGATTAGCACGATGACGGAGGTGCAGATTATGGAGAAGTTGCGATCTGTGGTTTCGGAAGACGATCCAAAGACGTTGTACAGCAAAATCAAGAAGGTTGGGCAAGGGTAAGTGTTGGACTAGCTTTGTTTTTGATATCGGTTTTCTCATTACCTGTGTATAGTGCTTCTGGTCACGTCTACGTCGCCAAAACCCTCG
Source organism: Moniliophthora roreri (assembly GCA_001466705.2). Taxonomy (NCBI): domain Eukaryota; kingdom Fungi; phylum Basidiomycota; class Agaricomycetes; order Agaricales; family Marasmiaceae; genus Moniliophthora; species Moniliophthora roreri. The sequence continues at coordinate 233,472 of LATX02000193.1, forward strand.
CTACAGGCAAGAAGGTGGCCATCAAGGAGATGGATCTTACACATCAACCCCGAAAAGAGTTGATCGTGAACGAGATCTTGGTCATGAAGGAATCGCAGCACCCGAACATTGTCAACTTTTTGGATTCTTATCTCGTCAAGGCTCATGAGCTTTGGGTGGTCATGGAATACATGGAGGGTGGTGCGTTGACTGATATCATCGAGAACAACACTTTGGAGGAGGATCAGATTAGTAGCATATGCTTCGAGGTGGGTGATTCGATACTTTTGTTCCGGATTAGTTCTGATTGCTCGTCATTATAGACATGCAAAGGTCTCGGACATCTTCACAGCCAAAGTATCATCCATCGAGACATCAAGTCAGATAACGTACTGCTTGATGCTCAAGGCCGAGTGAAAATCAGTACGTCTTGATTTGCTTTCTTTTTTCTCTTTTTAGCACTGTCTCTGACGGGAGCGCTAAACAGCTGATTTCGGTTTCTGCGCCAAGCTGACTGATCAAAAGTCCAAACGTGCGACTATGGTCGGTACACCGTACTGGATGGCACCCGAAGTCGTCAAACAGAAAGAGTATGGTGCCAAAGTTGACATCTGGTCTTTGGGTATCATGGCCATTGAAATGATTGAAAACGAGCCACCGTATCTGGATGAGGAGCCGTTGAAGGCGTTGTATCTGATTGCAACGAACGGGACGCCGACGCTCAAGAAGCCAGAGTCGTTGAGTAGGGAGTTGAAGAGTTTCTTGGCGGTCTGTTTGTGTGTGGATGTCAGCAGTCGGGCGACGGCTAGTGAGTTGCTTGAGGTGAGTCATCGAGTGTTTGTATCGTGGGTTCTGGCTGACCAATATCCCCTAAGCATGAATTCTTGAGGAAGGCATGTGCTCCCTCAGGGCTGGCCCCATTGCTACGCTTCAAGACCAAGCAAGGATCATAAACTAGCCTGGTATTCACGACAGCCCGTCCAAGCTGTCATCTCTCGATGGTCTCCATTACTGTGTTTCCTTTCGGGATTTTTTCCGGGCGTATTGCATTTTTCACGGTGTTTCGTGTCATTACCCCTATATCGCGTATCGCTATCCCACCTACCCCCCTCCTGAGTGTCGTTTACTTTAAACCCTACCTCGCTGATTATGATACCTTGTGTATTACACCATTCACGACAGAACCCTATTATATACAATCTGTGTTTTATCCCCCTGCTTGCGTGGGTGTGGTGTTCCCTACTACCGTGCACTGGCTGTCTCTCTATCTGCACCTTGAATCTCTCTCTCTCTCCGTCTCTCTCATTCTTCTATATCTACTCACTCTCGCAACATTCTCATTACACCGTTTCTTTTTTTTATTGCTGTTCCCTTTCTGTGATGCTCGTGGAAACCAAAAACTCAGTAATTTTTGAGTATCGGTATGAGTAATGTACTCTTTTTCTTTTTGTCTGAGATGAACTATTGTTGCGAATTAGCTTAGGTATCTTTATAAAACTGTATTTTTCTTCCTTTTTTTTTTCGCACTCGTTTTATGAAGGTGTGCTATGGGATACCGTATGTTTGGAGGAAGGAGTGCATGACGCGCGTTGTCATTCGTGTACTGAGTCGCTCTAGTCTCTCGAAGACAGACTTATATCCACTGTGACGATCGTTCCGATGTACAGTGTGAGTCGCTCGTGATTCGATGAGCTGATCAAGCTGCTAGTAATGGACTACATAGGCAGCGAGTAGGTGCTCGAAATGTTGGGATGATGCCATATACATACTCGCTACTTAGGCGCATAGAGATTTCCACCGAGATGTTTATTAAGTTTGCTAGTCTAATTACAAAGTGTAGTATTATTACAAGCTTCTATTATAGCTGATATACTAATTATTATAAAGTGTGGTGATACTAGTATCATAGATCTCTATTGTAACGGGTATACGACGAAGAGAGCGGCTTAACTGATATGTCTGATACGAAGCGGTAGACTATTGCCACTACCTCGGACGAACGGCAACTCGACTGGAAATCCTTGCTTTATCAAAACGTCCTCCCTAGGCACAGCCAATTCGAATTCAAACGACCGGACAAGCGCGAACAACAGCGCTTTCATCCTATCGGGGATCAATTAGTCATGAAAGAGAAAACTAGTGGACGTCGACGATACTCACTCCATAAGTGAGAAACGCCAACCAATGCAGGCATGGGCACCACCTAGGAATGTCATTATATGACCAGTTACTCCTGGGATACTCGAGACGGCATCAGGGAGGTGTTCCCAACGTTCGGGTCTGAAAGATCATCATGAGGATCATGAGAAGAATTATGAGGAGGGAAACACCTACTTGAATTCATTAGCGTCTTCACCCCAGAACTCTTTGCCTCGGTTGAGCGCCATAATAGGTATAACGAGATGTTGTCCCTTCTTGATCCTGGAAGGATAGTTAACCTCCGTGTCCTAGTCACTGTAACATAACACAACGCACCTCAGCTCATGATGGATGACGCCGTTTTTATCCTTGAAGGGTTCGTTCAGCGGTATCACGTCGTCCTTCAGAGCAACCCTGAAGGTTTCTGGGACAGGAGGATACATGCGGAGAACCTCTCGAATGACGCTGTCCAGGTAAGGTAGTGCGTTGAGCTGCTCCATTGAAGGCATTTCCGTCGGAACGGACAAGAGTTCCTGCCGGAGCTTGGTTTGGGCTTCAATGTTGCTAGTCAGTGCAAAAAGTGCCCACGTAGTGGCAGTACTGGAGGGCGTGTGAGCAGGAGCAGGAGCGGAAAGATTTGATATTTTACCTGGTGGTTTCATGACCTGCGACTAAGAACGAGGCGACCTCTGGAAAGAAGGTCAAATCTTCCTACGAGTTGAGATGCGATTCGAAGAACTTACGAGCCAGAACTCCATCATCGCTCAGTCGCTGATTTGCCGGCAAATCTATACTAGTGTTGGAGCGAACCAATAGCGAGAGAAGGTCTTTACTCCCTTTCGCATCTACGGATAGAGCGGCCTTGCTATCGGCCATAAGTTGCCTTCCGATCCTAGTAATTGTGCGCTGAGCTTGTCGTACCGCACCGTTACTTTCAGGCTATACGTAGTTGTTATCAATGAATGATCGGGCGACGGACCGTCAATCGGAAAAGGCCTTACCAGCAAGCGCAAAACCGGAAAGAAGATTTTCAGCAGAACCAGTATCGTCATTTGGCTGGCACCGCTCTTGAATACTTTTGAAAAGGCGACATTGAGCTCGTTTGGTTCACCTTGCAAGGAGTGAAAGTCGTAGTTGAAACCTGGGTGGGATAAATAATCGTATGATGAAAGATGGAGGTAGAACTGACCTGCTTTTCCAATCACGTCTAGAGTCATCCGGGATAACCACTTCATTGTATCGACCTGACCAGTTCCATCGTTGTCAATGATATTCGTCCATTCATCCCGAAGCTATGAACAATTCAGCAGATCAGCAATCCTAATGCGTTTGCTTGCCCGTAAGGCACTCACCTCAATGGATTTATCCAAAAATATCTTCGTCAGGTCCCTGATTTGCGCAGGCCCAAACGCCGGGTTCTAAACATTTAGATCAGAACGAGTTGGGATGATGGATGATCGCGAAGCGTACCACGACTCTACGCTGCAAGAATATCAGATTTCCGCATGTAAAATTCAAAAAATTGACCGCTCACCTGCTTTTTGTGGTCATCTTGCTCCGAGACGAGAAGACCTTCAAAGCTGAGTGAGTGGAGTTCTTTCTGTACAGGATTGCGGCGTACCAAGCCCGCTAGTCACACGACCCAAAAGGTAACGTAACAGATCTGGCTTCACATAGTTGTAGTTGTCCTTGAGGATATGAGTGAGTCCCTTCAGATCAGCAACAACGATTTCAGGACGCTGAACAATGGAACAGTCAGATTAAAACATCGGAGGTATGAAAAAACCTACGCTGAATAATGTTGTGCGTCTATAAATACGTCCGTACTGGTCAACCCAACTAGTAAAGATGGACCCATCATCCTGAGGAGTCCATGTTAGCCAATGGCATACGTACTTGAAGGAAGGAACCTACATTGTCATATAGCTCTTTTCCGTTTCCTAGCAGAAGACTGTGGCTTGGTGGACCAGGGAGATGATTGTTCGATAGGGCGTATAGATTGTAGATATAGAAGAGAAATGGCACGATGAAGGCTAGAAAAACAAAGAGGCCAGCAAATTGAAAAATTAACTGAGAGTAGAGGGCGTAATGTACGTTGAAAACCATTTTGCGAGTGCTTGTGGTGGTTGATGGAGAGACGAAGTGACTTTATACGAGTTCTGACAGAGAGTACAGCCATCGAAGAGTAGTTGTCACGAACCTCATACCATGAGTACGGAGCAACTGAAACAGCTGAGAAATACTCACTGTGAGGCTGCGTCCACGCTTTGAACTGGAACTTGAAGAGGTCAATAAGCGCCAATGGTTGGTCCATGTGCATTGACCCGTCGTGCCCGCACCGCCCCGCCACCAACGACGGTGAAACACTAGCACACCAGTGTCAAATCCCCACATGGTGTATCTGAGTCCATTCGTATGTTAGCCGGTGAAGCTTTCTCCAAAAGCTCCTTCGAAACGGAATCACTGTGGAGAATGTCTACCATGTTACAGTACGGAGTATGGTGGAATATCAGAGGCAATATCGAAGAACAGGATCGAAAAAACCATGGAAAGCTTCATGGTAACCTGCCGCAGTGAGCTATCAGGCCTCAGGCCTCAGAATCCGATGGCAAGTACGAGTACGAGTCCGTTTTCTGGCGTTGTAACTTTCTGGAGCTAACCGACGATGACTCATGAGAGCGAAGCCGAACGACGGAACGGACCGAACAAAACAATCTATCTTCCGTATAAGGCAAGAGAAGACGAATCCTCGTAAACTCGGACTCGTAATAAGTGATTTGGCGCTTGGGTCAAGTATCATGCACATCAACCTTGCTTTTTTTACCCTCTCGACCTTTAAGGCTGCCTAAGCCCGATCCGTGGATGTCCGAAGGACCTTGAGTGTCTTGTTGGATCCGAAGCCATTTGCGTCGAAGTTGCGGTGCGAGGATTCCCCGTAGGTTATAAAGTACGAGCGCGATGATTTGAGCACAGATATTGCGGTCCGCATGGATGAAACGAAGGTTGTTCGGGACGCTCCCATATGACTCGCTGAATAAAGATTTTTAAAAGAACGATTTCTCCATTTCATTCCGAACTCGTAACTCCAAAATCCAGATCTGAGGGTAGAGCAGCTTGCGTGGATGCATCTCCTCCGATGTGTTTGAGAAACGCAACGTCTATAGATAGGATAATCGTGGGTCATTTGGATCTTTACTGGAAGCAAAAAACCCCATACCTCTGGTGTGGTTTAAATCGTTCTCTGCTCTGCGGTGAATGATACCCTATCGACATAGCCTCTCCTTATCTCAGTTTACGAGTGTTGAGCCGACGTTGAACAAAGCAAGGAACTGGACCTAATTCTTGAGACAGAGTCTGAGCGCTTGAGCCCCGGCCCCGACCGCAGAGATATGAAGTTGTGATGGTTTGTTCTACTATTTTGCTGCTAATTTCGTCATATGTTTGCTGAAGATTGTGTAGTGCCTTTGATGATCCGAGTCGCGCGACAAGCTAATTCAAGGCTTGAGCTGTTTGCCTGTCAAGACATACAGTTGATGGGATTCAAAAAGAGGATGTTTGACGTAGATACGGGAGGTGTTCATTGAGTGTTGAGTTGAGAAATAGTTGAAGTGTCGAAAGCCGCAGTTGGGCTGAGAAAATTAAAAGACACCCCGTCATCGCCGGTCGAGCGCTAGCTTCAGACTTCCTTTCCGGTCTTCAAAACATTTAGAACGAGGATGTCTATTGAACGTTTACTAGGGGTAGGTAGTTTAGGTGTCTATGTATAACAGATGATAAAATATCCCGAGCGAGTCTAATTACTAATTGGCTATGACCGAAGCTGGTTCCTTAACTAACAAGTTTGATACGAAGCGGTAGGCCATTCCCACTACCTCTCACAAATGGCAACTGAACGGGGAACCCTTGCTTCATCAGAAGATCCTCCCTAGGGATGGCCAGCTCAAACTCGAGCGACCTGACAAGTACGAATAACAGTGCTTTCATCCTACCAAGAAAAAGATCAGGTACGGGTCGAGCCTACGTGGCAACAATACTTACTCGACAAGTGAGAAACGCCACGCAATGCAGGCATGGGCACCGCCTAGGAATGCCATCAGGTTACCGGCCACTCCTGGGATACTCGAAACGGCATCAGGGAGACGTTCCCAACGTTCGGGCCTGGTGGCTCGTTTGTAAGAGTTGTGAATATGAGAAAAGGAAGCCATACTTGAATTCATGAGCGTCTTCGCCCCAGAGCTCCTTATCTCGATTGAGTGCCATGATAGGCATAACGAGTTGCTGTCCCTTCTTGACTCTAGAAGGACAGTTAGCTTCCAACTCTTAATCACTGCAATATAACACACACCTCAGCTCATGGTGGATGACACCGTATTTATCCTTAAAGGGTTCGTTCAATGGAATCACATCGTCCTTCGTAGCCGCCCTATAGGCTTCCGAAGCAGGGGGGTACACACGGAGAACCTCTCGAACGACACTGTCCAGGTAAGGAAGCGCGTTGAGTTGCTCCATTGAGGGCATTTCCGTCGGAACAGAGAAGAGTTCCTGCCGAAGTTTAGTTTGAGCGTTGATGTTGCCAGTCAGTGCAAAAAGTGCCCATGTAGTGGCAGTACTGGAAAGCATATGAGCAGGAGCGGGAGCAGAAAGATTTGGTATTGTACCTGGTAGTTTCATGACCTGCGGCTAAGAACATGGGAATCTCTGGAAAGAAGCGAGATCAGACTCGGGTCTTTTCATTAAGCTGAGGAGCGATTCCAAAACTTACGAGCTAGCACACCGTCATCACTCAGCCGCTGACTCGCCGGTAGGTCGGTGCTTGTGTTGGAGTGAACCAATAATGTAAGAAGATCTCTGGCCCCTTTAGCATCTACAGATAGAGCGACCTTGCTATCAGCTACAAGTTGCTTTCCAATCCTAGTAATTGTGCGCTGAGCTCTTCGTATCGCAGTATTGCTTTCTGGCTATACACAGCGTTAAAAACAAGGCATTAGGGCGACGGATGAAGAGAGACCTCACCAGCAGGCGTAGAACCGGAAAGAGAATCTTTAACAAAACTGGTAGGGTCATTTGACTGGCACCACTTTTGAAAACTTCTGAATAGGCGACATTGAGTTCGTTTGGTTCACCTTGCAAGGAGTTGAAGTCGTAGTTGAAACCTGGGTGGCATGAGTAATCGTATGATAAAACATGCGGGTGAAACCAACCTGCTTTGCCAATCACATCTAGAGTCATGCGGGATAACCACTTCATTCCATCGACACGACCAGTTCCATCGTCGCCAATGGTGTCCGCCCACGCATCCCTAAGCTGTGGAAATAAATCAGTAAATAACCAAAACGCTTTGCTTGCCTGTGGGCACTCGCCTCCATGGATTTATCCAGAAATACCTTCGTCAGGCCCCTGATTTGTGCAGGCTCAAAAGCTCGGTTCTGAACACCCAGGTCAGAACGAGATGGGATAGCGGAGGATCGCGAAGCATACCATGAGTCTACGCTACTGATATTCAGGTTTCCGCACGTGGAAGACACGACATTGACCGCTCACCTGCTTTTTGTGTTCATCGTGCTCCACGATGAGGATGCCTTCAAAGCTGAGTGATTAAAAGTTCTTTCTACAACCAGATTGTGGCGTACCAAGCCCACCAGTCAAACGACCCAAAAGGTAACGTGATAGATCTGGCTTCACATAGTTGTAGCTGTCCTTCAAAACATGGGAGAAGCCCTTCAGATCGGCAACAACGATTTCGGGACGCTGAACAACGGAATGGTTAGATTAGAATATTGTAGATATGAAATAACCTACGCATAGTAATGCCTTGCGTCGATAAATACGTCCGTACTTATCAACCCAACTAGTGAAAACAGACCCATCATCCTGAAGAATCCACGTTAATTGATGATGAAGGTACTTAGAGAGAGGAAAAAACGTACATTCTCCCGTAAGTCCTTCCAGTTTCCTAGCAGAAGATTGCGACTCGGCGGACCAGGGAGATGGCTGTTCGATAGGGCGTACAGGTTGTAGATATAGAAGAGAAGTGGCACGATGAAGGCCAAGAGGACGAAGAGGCCAACACATTGAAAGAGCAACTGAGAGTAGAGAGCGTAATGCACCTGAGAAAACATTTCGCGAGTGCTTATGGATGAGTAGAAAGTCCAAGTGACTTTATACGAGTTTCGAATTGAGTAAAGTGTACAGCCATTGAGGGATCTTGCTGGTCTAGTTTGGACGAGCCTAACATCATAAGGATGAGGGTACGGCACGACAGGGAGTATGCGTACAGGACTTATGGGGATGCGTACAAGGACTTTTGGGGATACGTGCAGGCTTCTAGTCGACTTTTAGCCATAAATGGAGAAAAGAGACTCGAGAAGAGAAAACTGCCGTGCGTGTGATGCCACAAGGTCACGGGCTAGCGACGACCCCGGTCCCGAAATCTGTGGGAGTCCATTAGTATAGGATGTCTATATGTATCGGAATCCGGATACCAACGGATGTCATCAGTAAGTCTCCGCCTTTTCCGACGGTACAGTCGACCCTCTCATAGCCCATACACCTTATAAACCGTATTCTCCAATATCCCATAACTTTGGAGTATCCACAAACCTGTATTTTTGCCGTGAAATGCTCTCTTAAAATCCATACTCTCCAATAACCCATACGTTCTGGTGTCCACCGAGGAGTATGGGTTATGACAGAGTCAACTTGCCGCAGTGGGCCATCAGGGTCCGATGGCAATTACGAGTCCGTTTCTGGTGTTGTAGTTTTTGCGGAAACCTTCCAAAGCTAGCCAGTGCTAACGACGATCATGAGAGCGAAGCGCGAAATGAACCCAAACAAAATGATCTATCGACATCTATCAGACCACAACTTTCCCACCCATTATACCTTCCGTATAAGGAAATAAAATTGGCAGAAGAAGACGATCCTCGTAAACTCGGACTCGTATGTTTTTCAACTTGGGGCTCACATAAACGTAGCGCCGAGGTGCCGTCTTACCCCTCACCACCTTCCCATCAAATTTCCTTTTTGGAATGTAAACCTACTGCGGCCGTGTCGCTCTTCGTCCTACGAAATGTAAAGCACATTTGCTACATGCTTCTTGCAATATGAACGCAGAATGATCGGACCCATGACCACTGTTCTTTCTTCCCTCCCTTAACCTCCCTCAAAGCAATGGCAAAGGGAAAACAAAAGGCAGAAGCCAACACTGAACCGCAACATTTTACATTGGGTGGCGCAGTTGATTCAGTCTCACCCTGCACAAAGGTTCCAATTCACTGCACATACCCAGGATGCACATCTCCAATCACATGCAGTCAGAGAACAGTCTGGAGAAATAGTGCTGTCTTTCCTCTTGTCAGGGAGCACTCTACTCCCAACGGAGAGCCGCCAACCATACCGCATGACATGAGGGGTCCAATTCACATCGAAATCAGAAGAACTGAGTTTTGACATATCTAAGGGGCAGACAGAGGAGTACCATCTTCAGAACACCTCCGAAGTCGAAGGATTGAGTGATGATAGGTCGGACAAGGAATCTGGCGGCGGAAAGACTGGGAGCGGCGGGAAAAAGGTATCTCGGAAAAGATCTGCAACGATAACAGGTCCGAGTCAACAATCGGGAGGTAAGAAAAAAACTGGAAAGAAATAAATTTATATCAAATGTATACTACTTACGCTCAGCGGCTCTAATGGACAGCTATATGATGCAGAATACGAGCAGAACACGGAGGTGGAAGGAGGAAAGCAACGTAACACCCTAGGTACCCTGGGAAAACCGAAAGGGAAATTTGATGGGAAGGCGGTGGGTAAGACGGGACCTGGGCGCTGCGTTTATGCGAGCCCCTTGAGCGAACTACAACAACGTCAGAATGCGTCGGATACCATCAGAACGTTTCTCACTGGGATTAAGCCATCCTCTAGATACTGCTTTTCAATTTCCATCGCGTTACCTTTCTCGATTTTTCTTAGAATTTTCTCATCTTCGATTTACTTTCGTTCCAATTCTACGCTGCCTTGCCAAGTCAACCGAAAGTCGGCGCTATACCTTTCCAATCGGCGCTACCCTTCAAACTTTCCAGAGGCCCTGGGGCCTGAATCACTCCAATCAACGCCATTCAAAATGAAATTTCGCCGAGCCATAATAACTTCCATTCTATGCCCGCAGGTGCTTTGACACTGCAATTGAGATCCGATAACATAGCTGTGGTATGCGGCTGCTCCCTTCTATCCCCGCCTTTGTGACTGTAACCGCTATCATCCCCGATTCCGTTTATCGTTTTCTCGACCGACCAACCCTCGGCCCCGATGTCGAATACCGGAATTGAAGCTACGATTGGCCGGTCTAGGCATTCTATATGGTATGTTATACCAAGGTCTATTTGCCGTTTCAAAGGCGCCCTGTCATCGGCTCTCAAAACATTTAGAACGAGGATGTTTATTGAACGCTTAGGGGTAGGTAGTTTAGGTATTTATAATAGATGATATATATGTAGAGATCATTCATAGCGGGTCTAGTTACTAATTGGCCATGACCGAAGCCGGTTTCTTAACAAACAAGTCTGATACGAAGCGGTAGGCCCTTCCCACTGCCTCTCACAAATGGCGACTGAACGGGATACCCTTGCTTGATCAGAATGTCCTCCCTAGGCACAGCCAATTCGAATTCAAATGTCCTGATAAGAACGAACAGCAGTGCTTTCATCCTACCAGAAAACAATTAGGTACGAGATAGAGAACCTACAAGGCAACAATACTCACTCGACCAGCGAGAACCTCCATCCGATGCAGGCATGGGCGCCGCTAAAGAAGGTTATGAGGTGATTGACCACTCCTGGGATACCCGAAACGGTATTGGGGAGGTTCTCCCAACGTTCAGGTCTGCAATTTCATCGTAAGAGTCGCAGAAAGCTAAAACAGGTAAAACCCTTACTTGAATTCAGGAGCATCTTCACCCGAGTTTCTTGTCTCGATTAAGCCCAGTAATAGGTATGGCAAAACGCTGGCCCTTCTTGATCCTATCGAGAAAGTAAGTTTCCTAATGGCTGCCTCAACACGACACGCACCTCAGTTCGTCGTGAACGTCGCCATTTTTATCCCTGAAGGGCCCGGTCAAAGGGATCACATCGTCCTTCAATGCAACTCGGTGAATTTCAGGGACAGGGGGATACAGCCGAAGCGCCTCTCGAACGACGCTGTCCAGGTAAGGTAAGGCGTTTAGTTGATCCATTGAAGGCATTTCCGTTGGAACAGACATAATTTCTTGCCGAAGTTTGGTCTGTGCCTCGACGTTGCCAGTCAGGGCAAAAAGCGCCCAAGTAGTGGCAGTACTGGGAGCGAAGGTACGGGAATGTAAGGGTTTAAGCTTTACCTGGTGGTTTCATGACCGGCGACTAGGAAAGTAGTTATCTCTGGAAGGGAACGAGATGATGGCGCTTGCAAGAGTGGAGCAGGCTACGTCAACACTTACGAGCTAAAAACTCGCGTTGGACTGGACCAATAACGACAGAAGATCCTTAGCCCCTTTCGCATCTACGGATAGAGCGGCCTTGCCGTCAGCCACAAGTTGTCTTCCAATCCGAGAAATTGTGTTCCGAGCCTGCCGTATCGCGCTATTGCTTTCTGGCTATACATAATCATCATCAACAAGATATCATGAGGACAGGCATAAAAGAGAGACCTCACCAATAGACGCAAAACCGGGAAGAAAATCTTCAACAGAACCGGTGCAGTCATTTGACCGCGGGAAGCCTGGGCAAGAGCGACATTGAGCTCGTTCGGTTCCCCTTGCAAGGAGTGGAAATCGTAGTTGAAACCTAGACAGGATAAGCTACTGCATGATAAAAGATAAGAATAGTGCCTACCTGCTTTGCCAATCACGTCCAGAGTCATTCGGGATAACCATATCATTGCATCGACGCGACCAGTTTCATCATTGCCAATGGCGTTCGCCCATGCGTCGCGAAGCTATGACAGGTTTCGATAAATAAACGCCAGTTACGTTGCTGACTCATGAAGCGTTCACCTCGATTGATTTGTCCACGAATATTTTCGTTAAGCCTCTTATTTGTGCAGGTCCAAATGCCGGGTTCTGAACATTCATGTCAGAGCGATTTGAGATAATGGATCATCGCAATCGGGCAGCGTACCATGACTCTGCGCTATAAGAAAGTTAGATTTCTGCACGTCGAATACAAAGGATTGACTGCCCACCTGTTTCTTGTGCTCATCTTGCTCCGGGACGGCGAGGCCTTTGGAGTTGAGTGAGTGAGGCGCTTTCTACACTAGAGTCAGGTGTACCAGGCCCGGCCACACGGATCAAGAGGTAACGATCCTGGTCTGGCTTCACGTAGCAGTAGTCATTCTTGAGGACGTGTGTGAGACCTTTCAAATCTGCAACGATGATTTCTGAACGCTGAACAACACAATACTTAGATACGGTTTACCACAAGTATAAAGTTACCTACGCCGAAGAATGCTGCGCGTTTATGAATACGTCCATATTGGTTAATCCAATTGTTGGTAATAGAGGCATTATCCTATGAATATGTTTGAGTACTGGTGAAGATAAATGGAGCCAAAACAACCTACGTCTTCATAGAGCTCTTTTCTATTTCCCAGCGGAAGACTGTGATTCGGTGGACCAGGGAGATGGCTGTTTGATGTGATATACAGACTGTATACATAGGAGAGAAAGGGCACTAAGAAGATCGAGGAGACAGAGATGCCAATCCATTGAAGAAGCAAGCGGAAGTCGTATGCAAGATGGAGGTTGAAGGTCATCGTACGAATGCTTGAGGGTAAGCAGAGAGGCCGAATGACTTTATATATAGGAGGTTCGACCTAGACCAGAAATAGAGTACAATCATCGATGAATGCCAGAGTGGACGAACCTGGCACCAGGAATATGAGTAGGAACAATGTACATTCACCGCTAGTAGTGGACACTCACGATACTCGGGGTAACGGAAAGTGATGGCTCATTGATTCTAGGCAACGCGCCATGATTTTTCATGCACTCCATTCCGGCCACATCAATGCAACTGTTGATCGAATGTGCTCAGTACAATTTTTATAGATGAGGAAAAAGCTCTGCAAACAGGATAGGCAGTTAAACAGATATACATGAGTGATGAAAAGGCAAAAATTTCGGTGGCAGAAGAGTGATATCATATTTAGTGGACCGTTACTTTCCGTAGTAACCCCGGGCCCGAGCAGACGAGCGCTACTTACTCATTTGTCCCCGATTTCGGCGGCAAAAATCAAGTCGCCAATCGCTTTCCATGAGCCGCACACCAACGAACTCAGCATAAGGAGGATGCGCGCCGTTCGCCTGCTCCTATCCGCATACTCCGCAAACTTCGGGAAGAGATCGCCACATGCCGTGGGGCGGAGCATTGGCGGAAGAACACCCTTGAGGAGTCCTCAAGAGATCCTGGCGGCCAGAGAGGCTTGACTATGTGCCTGAGAATGTATCGCACCGTAGGTTCAGGAGACAACTTTAACTTTCCTTGCGCTGGAGCCAAAAATCCGTTCTCTTCTCCGTAATCCTCAAATGAATCCACCTTCACGCTCCTGAACCGTGTACGCCCTTGATGGATCCGAGTTGCAGGGTGGTAAGAAGTCCGCAGGTTACAAAATGCAGGTATTGCGGCCCCAGGATTAGATTCAGGAGTGAAGAACGATTTCATTCTGTTCAAAAAACTGATGATTTTTGATGCCGAATGTAGTCCTGGATCTGAGTTGGGTGATGATGGACGCGGAGAGAAAAATGCCGGTGCTGCTGGCAGCCGCGTCATTTATTCGGTTTCATTCCCACGTACACAGGTCGACCGTCCTTACTGAGGGTTGAGAATTTCATTGAAAATTTTGTTATCATTAGGGTAATTGTGGAATTAACATAACACTAATCAACATAACACTAAATACTAATGAAGTAATATCCACTAACCTAAGAAGAAAAGTAAATCTTAGAGAATCCCTAATCTACTTTCACAAGCTCACGCCAACGCCCAAAATTGCATTCAAAGTCACGCTAGCTCCCAGCTGAACACACAAAGGGATGAAAGCGCTGATCTGAGCCATGAGCGATGTAGAAAACCCAATATCGAGCGTCAGGCATAGATGAATGAAGACGCCGGGGGTGATACACGAATCCTCAAGGATCTTGACTACCAGGTCAAGCTCAACGTTGACGGCGAGTTTCAGGACGGAAAGACATGCGCTCACAACGACATGCAGGGAGAAGGTCAGCTTTGGTGGTACAAGTAAATGACTCGGAGCAGATGGTCACTTACTGACAAGACCGACCAAGATGCTAGCGAACGTTTCCACAGACACAGTTATGTCGCTATGGGCAGCATCGGCTAAAAGAACGCTCAAGTCAACGTTCGCGTCGATGTACAATTGGAGCTGGGCATTGGTATCAATGAGGATGTCCTTCATATCCTGAACGATGATGGGTGAAATGACGTCGGGCGTGCATCCTCCAGCAGGTAAGTTCTCTGTTGGCGGTATCAGTAACGGTATTAGAAAGGAAGGGTTTAAAGAGGATACTGACTAAGTTTGTCAGCCAACGGTGATATCTTAGCCTGGACTCCGTGAACAAGAACAGGAAGCGACTTCTCCTTCGCCTCCCGCATTGAGCGTCTAAGATGTTCAGCTGGGGGATGTCGGCGTGTATCGCCAAGCAGTAGCGAAGGTGGCCGTGGCCAGAGCACCGATGAGGTACATAATATGAGATGGAACGGAAGGAAGGCATCGCGTTGGCTGGTTGGAGAGAAGAAGACCAGAGCAGATAGTCTGGAAGTGAATTCCACTACAGAAATAGCCTTTAGTACTGGCTTTTATACATCTCGTTGGTGAGTGCGATACTTGACGCGGTCCGAAACGACACACGATCAAAGGCGTGACTTGACCCTGAAACACCACCCGAGACGTCGTGGCGTTGGAGGTTTTGAACTTGTAATATACATGTTCGAACTTGTATTACCGATACACTGCTGAGCCTGAGCTGCGTTTGTGGGCTAATCACGACCACGGAAACCACCAGAGAACCACGCATTATCGGAAAAGTACCCGGTCACTCTATTTGGCTCGAGCTGCAAATGCGCGCTTGCCCATGGGTTTCGTCGGGGACCGAGTCCAGGTATTAGTTTGGCACCAGCAAGCCGAAGGAGTGTGGCTTCACCAACAGCTTCATCGCGAGTGTATGACTAGAAGCAACGCGGTGAGTACCTCAGCAGCGAAGACCTGGGGGCAGACGTACAGTAAACACAGATGGGACCCCCTCATCTACTAAAAGCTCCATTGTATCTTGCCACTGCTCATGAGACTCAATAGAACCGTTGTTGAACGCAATCGCTAGGTCGGGTTTGGTATACTTGCGACCTGCCTTTTCGACGTATTCATGATAGCGGCTACATAGAGGTAAGTACGGAGGCGTAAGACCATCGAGAGGCGAACTCACTGCGCTTGTACCTCCACTGACATAACACGATGCTTCTCTGTACAATCTGGGCACGATTCCATCGTCAGCGAAGTCCCAGGTCGGGGATTTTCTACTGTGTTCAGTTTGGGTCCACAGAGGAGAACATGTAGCGTCTTCAAAGCGGGCAGGCGATGGATGATTTCTTCGAACATTTGGGCGAAAAGGGTTTCGTTGCGTGCGGCACCAAGAACCTACAGGGTGATTAGAAATACACCTAAGAATAGACATTGACTCACATGCACCGTCATCGACGTCTTCTTCGTCCAGCTATCATCTGCACCATTGAATATTTGCAGAACATAGAGAGTAGTCATTGGCATTGACAACGCATCCGAAGCTGACCTCAGGCAGCCTTGCAGAGCAATGGTATTCGCTCCATCCATACCATACTCATCCAAGAAATCCTTCCCAAACTCCTTGAGCCAGTTTTTTGGAGGAAGTCTTAACGGTTTCCACTCTGGCTTGGACCTTTTGGGTAGCCAACCTAGCGAACGACCGTCTTCCGACATGGTTTGATGGAAGTCAATGTCGACGCGGATTTCTTGATTGAGCTTGCATTGCGTCTTCCCTTCGTAAGCGGTACCTTCGAAGGGCTCTTTGGCATGTAGAGGGTAAACGGCATCCCAGTGCTCTTGGCAGCAGTAGAAAGTGAGACCGCAGTCGGGGCATTCTTTGAGCTCGCGTCGGGGAGAGGTTGTGGATTCCATGCGAATGACACGGTCTGTTCGAGCACAGGCCATACAGCTCCTCTGCCAACCGACGATGTTTTGCTCAATGTTGGTCAAAGGGCGCTTGAGAGCACGCTTCAAAAAATGCCTTTCGGTCCTCCCAAATCTCCTGCATAACCGGTTCACAAGTTCCATATCGGTGTGACAGCGATCGTCTACACTAGAAAGCAGAGTCCATCGTGTCCTCGCGTCTTTCTCAAGAGACGCGTAAGCTTTGCAGAGACCTCTGTGATTTTTCCAGTCTGCCTACGCGTGTAACATGAGACAAGAACTCGAGGAGAAAGACCTCCATACCTTCTGACATTCTTCCGAGCAAGAGTTAGAATACGCGAAACCCGGGACAGCAGAAATTTACGCACCTTCCCCGCAGTATCCTACGCTCTTGCACCTAGAACATTTAGAGATCTTGACGTCTTCTTCGATATCATTCTTATAGCAATAATGGCATGCCTGCAAGAAATTGGCAGTCAGGGGTGGCAAAGTAGTCGAATTCCTCTTCATAGGCATTCGGAATGGTTCGAATTTTTTCGATGGTCCGTGCGCATCGTCATCAGAGCCCGGGAACACGTGTAGACCATCGGGGCCATCGCCGCGCTTTGTCGGCTGGGGTCCTACTCTCGACCATCATCATCATCTTGGTCCCCACACTTTCCTTCAGTCATTACGACTAGTATCTGCCTGATGTCAACGGTTCTCACCTCGAAATTGCCTGCAAGTAACCCAAACTTTGGTCCTTCTCATCTGTTGCACGCTGGCAATCGCAACGTGGTGATGTACCAGCACGAACCTATTGGACCTCCAGGGTTTGGAGCGGGTATGGGAATCGGCGGGCCTGGTCTGGCAGTGGACCCTGTCAGGGCAGCCGTATCACATCTGCTCTCTACGGCATACTCGTTACCATGCTCGACCGCAGCCCATTCCTTTGCCAATCTTGTGCAGCCGACTTCACGTTTTCAGCTGGCCCTTGACGCACTGCTGCCAATATTGGAGCAGAGTACGTCTTCTGATGTTCGTATGATTTTTGATTTTGTGTATCGATATTGGTGCTGACGAATTTGTTTATCCTGCACTATCTTGATCGATACAGCTGGCGCAGCGCATCTTGGTCTCTTTCATTTTGTACGCACTCTATGCACCCCATCCGATCACGATAAACCCTTTTAAATCCGTACTGTTTACAACATTCGTCAAGGAGCGTGATAAGGCGGTCAACGTAGCCAACGCAGGAGGTGTAGCTGCTAATGAACCATTCGTATGGGTGTTGTGGAAGATTCTGAAGGGAGATGGTAATGATGTGAGTACCATTCTCAGTATGCTGGATATAGTTTGCTCAGGAACACTTCCGAATAGATTGGACCTTATTCACCGACGACACTGGCGCGATCGCCTTTACCACCAAAACTTAGAGCAACTAACTTATTTCTTGATGACGAAATGTACCATAAAGAATATGACATGCAAGTTGTCTCTGTTTACCCTCTGCGCGGCATCTGATATCCATTGACAGAGATGACGATTCATACACCACGAAAACGGACACAAGACCACCTTCCGCTGAACGATTCACTGGGCCGTATACCGAACGACTTGTTACGCCAGAGGAAGATGCAGAAAATGAAAGGATTGCCCTGGCGATGCAACTGCTGCTCGCAGCCCGAGACCGCGTTCTGACGCTATCTGAACAACGGGTATGATTCAGAATTCTATCACTCAAAATACGCTGCCAATACTTGGTTTCCAGGTTGTCCTGCCCATGATACAGCAGCTCGCAAGCTCACGCATGGTCACTCCTTTCGACTTGGCTCCGATTATCTCGTATAACCCGACTCTCGCCCACCCGCTCTTTGTCGCCCTTATCACTCTTCCGGAGGTTGAAGATGAACTTGCCTCACGACCACAACCGTTCTTTCCTTCGGCTTCACCGTACCTTGACGTCCTGTGCATGCTGCCACCAACATTAGCCACCTTTGACCTAATGGGACGTCTGCTCAGAGATCAAACTCCTCTCGGCAACGTGGTCGGTACAATCGCGGATCTGGTCAAGGAGGAGGTATTGGGCAGTTTTGTGCATGAGTGCATTCTGTGGCTTGAAAGCGCCGAAATGGAAGAGAAGGAAGGACTGATCAGCGATGACCGATTTGCGAAAGGCTTGCAAAACGTATGTGCTTGCATTGATATCACGTCAGTTAACTGATACCTTTTTTGCAGTTCTGCCGCTTTTACCACTCATTGATCAAGCTCTCTATTGTAAATCCTGGCCTCGATGCAGACTCGGCTGAGATGACCCATTTCAGCCTCAAGAATTCGCGTTTTGAGGATGCGAACGCCCTGTACCGAGCTCTGGTCATGGGTGGAAGAGTAGCCTATTAGGGTGCTTCACAACAACACGTTCAACATAACTTATTCTATGCGGTCAACCTCACATTTCAATATCAAACTGTACCAATAGCCCAATAGCGCTTTGAAGTGTTCATATATTCCAACCTACCTAATACTGCCATTTTAAAGTACCTCTTCTTACGATAGATACCACCTGGATTTTCACCTCGGCTTGGAATCCTTTTCTCATGCTGATATTCTTTACTGTATCATTTGATGATTCATCCATGCTTTCATGCTCTCTATGCTTATGTTTTTGATAGCTATCGTTAATGATATGACTTTATGTTATACGCAGCCTGCAGGTCTTACCACTTAAGGTCAATCCGCGGCACCGCGGGTGTGCTTATGGCCATGTGGGTCATGTGCATGAACTCAGTCTGTGGAACCAATTCCCTTGGTTCAACGATGAAGAGAGCGACCCATCTCCCTCCTCTGTCCGCCAGATTCTTGCGGGCGTGTCATTATTGCTATAGGAGTGATCTCGAACTCTTGATATGTTCTGGTTGCAAGAGCGTGGGGTACTGCGGCAAAGGTGTGTCACTGAATCACCTTTGTTTGTCTATCACTCTAATTCTCGCGTCTTTGGAGGTTGCCAAAGAGTATGAACCATTATGCAATTTACTCATAGTCTCACATCTCACTCGCAGGCGGACTCGGGAGAACACAAAGCTCTCTGTGAGGCCTATGTGGCTCTTGAGGCAGACGCAGAGACACGAAAGCTTTTACTCCAGTGCGTCGATGATCGTTCTGAATACGACATAGACTTCGTGAGCCGGTTGTGTCGAAAGATCAGAAGAGTCGAAGGAGACTTCTTGTCGCGTAGACTTCAGCGTCCGCTGACAGACGAGGAGCAAGACGTTGTGGACTGGCAAAGGAGTTGTGTGGCTTGCGGTCGAACAGATCGCATCATTCGCATGGAACTCATCTCCGGAGGGCGCGAGCTCGAAGGATGTCCAGGTTGCGGGCTTACTTTCTTTTGTTGCGAGAAGCACTGGGGTGTGGCCTATCGTTTTCATAAAAAACATTTTCATGGTGAAGACTATGAGGGCAGATCGCAGTGCAGACTGAATCAAGCAGTATTCATCGACATCAAGTTCCTTGAAACTGTTTGGGCCAAAGGGGAACATTCGACAAAACAATGGCTACCAAAGCGGTCCAAGTATATCTGGCTCCCGTTAAAGACTTCGAAAGCTCCTGGCTGGCCCAACCTTTACGTTGAGGAGTTCTTTATAGATTTCATCCACGATTACGGTTTACAACTCTCGGATCCAAGAGTCCTGGCTCCGTGTCTGAGGTCAGCGGCCGACGGCCTGTCGATACCGATGACCGTTCTGTATGCTCTGCAGGCATTCTACGGCTCAGAAGGTAGTTGGACGAGAAAGACGAAATTGAACATACATGTACGTGCAACTTCGAATAAGACGGAATTCGCTGCTGATACGTAGCAGGTTTTAGGTGCTGGACACAACATTACCAAATTTGTTCACATGTTCGAGGAAATCGTTCATCGCCTGCCTCAGCTGAAGACATTATGCGTTCTGCTGTGTGGAACCACACTTGAAACTGGCATACCGGTCGATGCGGTGCTATGCCCGTATGTTCACTATCCTTCGATCAACGGTCTACATCTAAACCCGATATGCAGTACTTGCTCCTCGAAGGAATGTAATATGTCGGTCGAGATCCGGGCAGGGTGAGCACCTAGTCCATTTGGAGGGATTTCTGCTTGATTATTTACAGTCTCTACCATGATTATGCTGGCGAACAAGAGCACCGATACACGAAGCCTGACATGGTGATTGCCTTCAACAATGGTCAGGATGAGTGGCGAGAGGCATTAGAGTTTTTAATCGATGAAGAGATTGCTTCTGTTATCACTGTACGTTCTCTTCGTTTCAGTTGATTTTGCGCCCCAGCTTAGTGATATGACTCTAGTCTTACAGTCGTGATGAGGCCCTGGCTGCAACTATACAGCTACACCTCGCTGGCGCTAATCTTATTCCAGAACTTGCTGCTCATCTGGAATCTGGACTCGGTCCATGTCGAAACCCATGGGCAAGGACGTTACTCCAGCCGGAGCCCAATAACGTGGCCTGCTATATCTCTGATAACGCATGGTTCGCTGGTGGGTTTCGTGGTCGTGTCCGAGTTGTTGGTCGACCAGACACGTTGTAGCACAAAGCTTCTTCGCCATGATGGCTACTTCGTTTCGTGTCTCGGGACTGATTCGGGACTGTATGATGCTCCCTTGATTACACCTCAATCATTTGTGCTTTTCGCACTACTCCGCTTCAGGGCTTCTCTTTGGCGGCGTGAAAACGTATAAAACCGGGAATTAGCGCTTGAAGCTCAAGGTCTCCATTCAGCTCACTCTCAATCTTCCCTCGGTTCTTCCATTCCCGTTTTCCTCCTTATTTCAACCAATGCAATGCCTTCTTTCCGTCTCATCTCGTCCTACCTCGTCGGTGCTCTCGCAGCAGCCACCCTCTGCTTCACCGACGTTATCCGCTGAAGTGCCTTGGGTCGACGCAATAGCAGCTCGCTGCGGTGACTGCGAGGCGCAGGAGGACCCTCTCGTTCTCGTTCACGAGGTTCGGGACAAGATAGTACCTTTGGGTGACAAGCCGAGTGGGTAGCATTTTACTAATCTTGCTCGTTGACCTGGCTAATTTAACGATTATTACGATTCCCACAGAGAACTTGCCCGCCGGTGGATGCACCCCCGACACCATTTCTCCGATCGTCCAAGACATGATCATGAGGGACGTTTTCGTCAATGCTAATGCACAGCTCCAGTTGTACGTCGACCATCGATGCGAACGTTGACCTGAACGTTCTCCTTGCCGATGCTCCCAACAGCGGTGTGAGTTTCTGTGGAGGCGCTCGCTAGTATCCTAATCGGACCCGTCAACGTGAGTAACATTC
Organism: Moniliophthora roreri; assembly: GCA_001466705.2. Taxonomy (NCBI): domain Eukaryota; kingdom Fungi; phylum Basidiomycota; class Agaricomycetes; order Agaricales; family Marasmiaceae; genus Moniliophthora; species Moniliophthora roreri. The sequence continues at coordinate 255,111 of LATX02000193.1, forward strand.
TAGTTTACGATTTCCTCCGCTAAAGCTAAACTTTCTCTCGTCAGCGCATGTCTTTCTGTCCTCAAACTAGCCATCAACATCGACCTTGATGTTGTCGCGAAAATCCTGGGTGACTTATGCATCATTCTTGGCGTCTTCATCCATCTGTGTTTGACACTCGTCGTCTGGCTTTCTGTCCCACTCATGGTCCAGATCGGTGCTTTCGTTTCTTGGTGCGTTCAGTTGGGAGTGAAGGTGATCTTGGATATTGGATTGAGCGTGCGATCGTCGATTGTGGACGAATGACCTTTGCGTTGTATCGATTCCTATATACCATTAGCATTCAAGTATCTGTACTGCCTTACTTTATAGCCACGAATACCCTAATGATATAGGTTTTAGCTGATTTCAGTGCTATCCACTGTCGCTGTCGGTTCGACGTCGTTCTTTGCGAACTTAGCTTTCTTCGATATACATGTATTGCACACGATCTGCACCAAGGAGTCAATCCGGAACAACGGAGGAGAAAAAAAGCTGGGCCTGACTGGGAATTGAACCCAGGACCTCTCGCAAGATTATTGATATTGGTTAGGCGCAACCCAAAGCGAGAATCATACTACTAGACCATCAGGCCAACAACTTCGCCATCGGTTTGTATTTACAGATACAGACCAGCTTGAGCACCGCGTAAGTGGGCCCTGTGACGCGTGACCATCCGAATCGAAAATACCCTGCCCTAAATCACGAGAATGGGTAGTAGTACGAAGGCCTACGGGCTTGTCAATAACGTGCAAGATCAACAAATTTCTTCATGTCCTTCTTCCCGTTGGCGTCTAGCGTCCGCATATCTGGGAGATCTCACTAACATCGGCGAGGACCAGAAGAATCATAATGTGTACAAAGTCAATGTGCATTTATCGCGGGGAACGAGGAAGCAGAAGCCCAGTATCTTTGATAAAGTGAGTCCCCTAGAAGTCCTGTAGTTCCATCCCAATCTCATATAATTTCAAGTATGTTAGGATACCAACCGGAAAGACCCAGCTACTCGACCTCGTTTTTGAAAGTACACCGAACTTCAAGTCCGACGGTATTGAAAACGAAACCAAAGAACCGCCTGTGCGACAGGCAGTCCATGTCATCCGTATAGCTTGTGAACGCAACAGGGGGTTTCTTCGAGTGTCTTATACTGGGCCTGGAGCACAGCAGGTTGGATCTATACACAAATATATAACTCATAATCTGATTCCAAGGACACAGGCTTTCAAACGTGACTTTTTTGAAGTTTTCCCGTATCAAGTCGGTTTATGCTACTGCTCAATAATTCAAAGCCTAGACTTTGACATCGTCGTCTCGCAGAAGTTTGGAAGTTGCCCAGCTCTATGGCTACAGTAACTCAGAGGTGCTGCCAGCTTTGATCTTTTACGACGGTACGCCGCTGGAATTCAAGATGGGAACAGCATGAACTTACGATTGACCATTGCATCCCTAGTGCCAGTCAATACGATTAGGTCTCATCACAAATATTCTGCGCTACTTGACCTTTACATGTCATCCCGTTGGGTATTCATAGATACTATTTTGGCGGCACCTTACTCATATGAAATTGACAGAGATGCATGATGGATTCGTCCGAACAAGGTCCCCAAATCATGCAAACTTTTGATGTGCGTTGAACGTCTTTTTTTCTAAGATTGCTCTAACGTCATGTTGTCCGGTAGTTTACTCGTGAACTATGGATTCAGCCTCGGAGTGGCGGGCTCTGCATTGGTCCTCTGGGCCCCGACGGATACCCACACATTATGTATCCCCGAGCAAACAGTGTTGTGAACGGGCCAACCTTACCAATGGAACTTTACGAAGACGTTAACTTACTCCAATACCATGGACGATATCTATCTGACCGGGAATTTTTGCTTGCTTTATCCATTCTCTCACTGGAGTTGAACCCCTTCCTTCCTGGAACCGAAGCAGATCTCTTAAGGCTACCTAGCTCGATATACTCAATCGCTCGGAATCAAACTATTGCGACATGCCCTAGATTTCACATGAGCTGGTATTTGGCTCCCCAAGATAGTCGCCAGTCCATGGAACAATGGTGTTGAATCGGAAATGCTTGATAATAACGCTATACGGTGCGTGTATCTACTTTGAAAACTTAGAAGACCCACTCAGCGTCCTTTGCAGCCTAACTTTCACCTCGTTGAAAGACGTCGCGGCCCTCGACCTTTGTCTTGTATGCGTATGTACACAGCCAGATAGTGAGCAATTTATCGAATGGCCACTCTATTGGCTATCTCAAGCACATAGCATCTTCGCAAAACTACGTATTTCGGAGGAGAATTCCAAGCCTCATGGTCAGCTTTAGTTTGTTCAACGGTTACATCTGCTGACTAGGATTGTGGGATCTGTAGTTATGTTTCGCGGGTCCATACGTCTCTTTCTCCACCCTCCGCAGTTGCAAGGCCTCACATTTGGCGAAATCAAATCACCTTTCTATCTCTTTGTGCACCCTTTGTCCTTAGACTCGTCCCGAGCACCTGACTTGGAAGCATGGATTAAAGGAGACATGTATTATTGGTCTTTTGATCCTATTGGCCGTAATTCTTTACCAAAGGGCGGCCACCCTTTTCCCAAGCTTATCCCCACCTACGAAGTATGGTACAAGTACTGGGAACGTCGTATATATGACGCGATATACCAGTGGCGAGAGTACAAAGGCTTTGATCCCTCAACGACCGATTTTGCTCGGTCGCTCGGGTTTCCAATTTTTCAAATTCCAGGCGATGACAGCCGTTTTCAAGAGGTTGAAGGTGAGTTGCACTGTATCGAATCCAGCTGAGGAATTCCATCTGACGAGCATGTACAATGGTTCCTGATCTTAAACGAGACGGGGATTGGGAGTTGGAGATAGCATTACGGGGATTCTGACTACTTTTATATCTTCTACCTGTTAGACTATGTATGTATGTACCTTGGAAAAACGAAAGTGTTGAGATTTCTAGAGCCGAAACAATTGCAACGATGGTCCGTCGGCTCCGAGTCCCTGACGCGTCATCCGTTTCCTCCTCCTGGTCCACTACAAACACTTTGACGACCAATACACAGTATATCTCTGTGTGGGTAGACGTGCATGGATTGAAGTTTTGAAGGAAAAGGGTAGAGGTTTCGGTGAGTATCTTTGTGAAGTTTTTATTCCCAAATTGACGAGAATGCCATTGGATACAGGAAACGGCATCCTCTATAGAGGAAGGGTGCTAAAATCTTTGATCTCGCACAATATATGGAAGAATAAGTGGAATTTGACATTCTAAAACCCCATCGCACCCTCAAGACCTCGACAGTACCAAACGTTTACTTTTTCGCTTCAGAAAACACCGAAATGCAGAGGCTATCGTACATAGCACCAAATTCGCCCTGGATGAAAGTTCACTCAAAACTCATGGAAGTATTGGCGACGAGTTGTGAAGTCCGTCTAGGCTCCATTTAGCCTCGAGCGATCGCGGATGCAGGCTTGGCCACATTTCCAACACCTTCCTAAGGACAACATCTGACCGCCGGATTCTTGCTCCAGATAGCATGCTTCATCGCAATCCGTCAGGAGTTTGACAGGCGAGCCATTGACGAAATGAAGGCAGTGCGACAAGAGTGAAAGCTAGCATCGAAAAGCAACATTCTCGTCACGGGAAGGTGGCAAAGTGAGACCATTTTTGTCAATCATATGGCATCAAATACTCAGGTTTTTTGGGTTTCAGCCAAGATCTAGGAGATGGTCCTATCATGTATGCCACCCACTGTTTCGGACATTAGAATGGTACTGTGAAGAAGTCAGGAGGATCCAGAGAAATTCAGTGTAAACCACGAGGGCAGAAGCAAGGAGGGCGTGGTCGATGTCATTCAAAGTAAGATCGCACTGTTGTTAGCTTAAAATCCGCTCAGTGCCGATTCTTCATAGGATTCGAGTCGCCGGTTTAGGAGATCGTGGCATTTTCTCCGGCCACTTCATTATTCTCTGCTCCAGGGGAGAGGATTGTGGCTATTGTCCACACACGATAACGTGATTGCGACGAGGAACAAAAGCGCGTTATGCGGCCTCAGTTCTTCTCTCTCGTCCCATTACACCTTCAAACTTTCTGGAATTTACACCGGCTATGGATAACCACGAGTTTCGGTAAGTTTCCTATTTCTACATCTTATCTTGATTTGTCTTGACGGGGTCGCTACAACAAGAAGTGTCTCAGGTTCCGATTCGTACACAAGCGCCGAACATAATGCCCCCGAGCTATGGCTTTCAATACCAACTGCCGATGACCTAGATATCATGTGAGCATGCTCAGTCATTGTGCACTTCCATCGTTGACACGTTTATACCTTCAGATCTGGTGATCCAGACTTCCAAGAATTCGTTCGCATTTTGGAGGATGACGGAGTTGACCTCTTGAAACCGGGTACAGATGAGGGAGTACTAGTGGGCAGCGGGGATGGCGCCGCAACGTACCCAAACGACCTACAGGATACCCAACACTCAAGTGCCACTCACGTGGCTACATTCTCCCAACTCAGTACTATTGCCCTTGGCTCCTTCGACAGTCCTCTGCACACAAACGGTGCTTACCTTTATGATGCCTGGAACTTACCTGCGGTCTCAAGTTCAGATATCAATGTCCCAAATTCTGCTGTGCATCACTATCTCGCTGAATCTTATCCTATCCCATCGTAAGTCGCCACTTTCTCAAAAACTCAAAGTGACCAATGCTTGTTCACTAGTTCTTTCGAAAGTCCGGTGTATCAATACGAATCAAACGATTTCCAGCAGCCAATGCCTGTGACTAGTGGTCTGAAAAAAACCTTACCGGACTTCGTTGAAGGTTCCAGTCGCCAACCTGAAGAGCTTGAAGAGCGTATCGATCCACCATTTTCAAACCCGAGTTCTAGGATCACTCTAGACATATCACACAGGTGAGAACCTTCTGACACTTCATTATGGGAGCTGAAAACTGAATTCGCTGTCTAAAGCATTCCCAACAATACTGTGCAACCCAGCAAGACCTGTCGTTGTGGTGCCGTCCTAAGTGACATAAATGGAGGTGTGCGCCGGCACCTTCATGTGGCGCACAGAACGAACCTCGAAAGCTTGACCTGTCCCTGGCCGGCATCAGAGTGTAGTCATTCGGGTAAATTTGCTGAGCCTAGCAATCTCGTGCGGCACATCAAGGAGCACCACTTCAAATTAGGTGCCACGTGCCAAAGGTGCGGGGACATATTTCACAACAAATATTCGATGACCAGGCATTTGTCGTCATGCCGTGGTGAGCATGGTATTGCATTCAGGTACGGACATAGGATGGGCAACGACAAAGGCAGGCGGCGAGAGTGAGAGGTTTTTTAGTGTTTCTCGAATGGGCATCGATAGTGTCGACGTCCTCTCCAGTGTCCTCATACCTCTGATATCCTCATTTCTCTCCTGGTTATCCTTCATACCTTTTCGTCTTGGACCATTTGGACCACTGTTCCATATGTAAATTGTAAAATGTAAAATGGATTGCACCGTCCTCTTGTCTTATATCGTGGGGCTAAGGGCCACTTTCTCCTCTATCTGCTCTTGTCATATCGCTCTAGCATTGTAGTTATCGACTCGTTTTGTACATTCATAGCCGTCTATCTTATTCGGTTCATGAGATATTCCTTACTCGACGTCAAAGAAGAGAGCTGAGAAAGACAAGGCCGTGCGCTGCGCTGATTCTCCAGTCAATGTCAACGTCTATAAGATAATGAAAATGCCAAATACTGATAATACATATGGTTCGTAATGTTTCTAACATCAAATCCTCGTAAATATGATAGGCTAGCGATGTTCCAACAAAAAAGTCAAGAAGTCAAGAATCTCAACCAGTACCACGTAAGCGAGAAGAAGACCGTGTAGCGACCTTGGTGATCGTGCTCGAAGCCGCTTTGGTTATAGTGGCATTCGAGGAAGGCTTTGACGGCACCGGCCTCGAAGGTTTATGTACAGGTGCCGCTCGTTTATTCTCTCCGGCCTGAGTCTCGGCATTACTACTGCTCCCTTCACTCGTAACAGGATCCTTCGTGGTAGTTGCCCTAAGTTTCTGCACAATAGGCGCATCCGACGCAGCATCTCCAAGTCTTCTTCGTTTTCTCAACGGAGGTAAGGACGAGGCAGGTTTAGTTGCATCCTGGCCCTGACTCTGTGACCGAGTAGTAGCTATTTTCTTCGCTGGAAGCCCTTTTCGCGTTCGTGTTGGTACTCGTGCTCGTGTTTGTACCTCATCCACATCTTCATCCTCAGACGTCGACAATACCTCCAACTCAAGCTTCTTTCCTTGAGTGACCCGCAAGGTCTGATTAAGAGAAGGTTCTGGTGAAATCGTTCTCCCATGCGATCGCGATCGTTTTTGTCCAACCCTTGGGCGTTCAGGATCAGAATCAGAGGATTGAATCATCGATCCAGAGACAGAAACCGAACCAGATAAGGATTCCACCGACACAGATCCAGACGAATCAGTGCGAAATAAGGAGCCGTTGTCCGTTGTCGTCAATCCCGTATGCCTCGAGCTAGAACGAGACCTAGATGATGCAGGTGTCTTCTCGCCGGCTCTACTCCGGTTCCGTTCACTATCCGCAAGTGAAGGATACACGATCGAAGGAGATACAAATAACGACCTCGCACTAGCTCTCGCCCTAATCGTCGACCTTAGCGTCATACTCGTGTTGCTACCCGAAGGAGGCAGCGGTGCACGAGGCCCAGGGGTTTGAAGTGTGACATTAAAGCTTCCGTCCGAGTCGACGTCGTTGTCCTCTGATAAACTCTCTTCTTCACCTGCTCCTGCACCCGCATCTGCTCCAAGATCCACATCCATCAGTTCCATTATACGCTCATCTCCAACTGGCGCATCACTATCCTCCTCGTCTTCTTCCTCTTCTTCATGGATTTGATCAGCACCCCTAGAATCGTCGCTCAAGCCCCGTATCCCGTAGTTGGGGTTTAAAGGTCTACGCGGTGGCAAGAGCGACGGTTGAAAACCCTGCCTTTCTTCTGCAACATCCTCTAAAATAGCACCATCTCCAGCACGCCACGGATCGTTTCGTATACGCATGGCGTTCGCGCGGCCTTTTCCTTGGCTTGAGGTGGAAGATAATGACGTGGTAGGCAGGCGGGCGGCATTGGTATAAGGCGTAGGCGGGTAAGCCGAGGGAAAAGATGGGTATTGACGGGCGTCCCAGTCCCATTCCCAGGCGTCTTCCTTGGACCGAGGTGTCGGTTGAGGAGATGAGTTGACGGACCGTAATGGATGGTGCTGCGAAGGTGCGGGTACAGCAAGGTTATCTTGATCTCCTTGAGTGGGAAATCGCAGTTGCTCGGTGACTGGGTAAGGATATTTTGCATGCCCATTCGCGTTTCCATTGCCATTCATGTTGGATGGCCCAGCTGATGGCTGACGATATGTCTCCCTTAAGGTCGCTGTAGAGGTGACCTCGTAGAACCCCGCAGTCGCCTCATTTTGAGTCGGTGCAGAAGCCGGTGCTGTGTATGACTCGACGGGTACTGGCAATGAGGCGCTGAAGTAGGTGAACGGGGAGAACATCTGCAGGGAGCTGGGAAGTTGTTCGTGTGCGGAACGGGAGATGTCTAAGGTTGAGCGTGTGATGAAACCGAGCAAGCTGAACACGATATCTCCAATCATACGGGAGACCTCGAGGATCATGTCGATAGTAGATGTATAGGGTCGAAGGAATGGACGTATAATGTGTAAAAAGATTGGCTCTGCTCCCTGTGTGTATTGGTGAGGATTTGGTTAAAAACGGGGAGAAGCGAGATACACACTTTTGCTTTGGTCAATATAACAAATAATAACACCAGTGCTTTGAATTCGGAGTAAAATGGGACGAATAGAGAAACTATTCGTTCAAAATGGCGTTCATAAATCGCTATACAGCACTTTGCAGAAATTAGACCTATCAATCTGTTAAAATGCAGCAAGAAAGCTCACCCATACAATCCAAACCGCCAGACACCCCTTCATGTCCCTTTTCCTCTGCGTCAGACTGGCTTGCGACGGTAACCCTGCCCTGGATCGCGCACTCGGCCGAGGAGGCTTCAACGTCTTGAAGGTATTGTAGACATTGAAAAAGAGCATGGAAAGTCGAAGGACGGGGACAAATAAGGACATTTTGGGCTCTCCACGTCGTTAGAATTCGTTCGTGTTCGTCGAAATTTGGTGGGTTTGAAACTGCGGCAATGGCGTGAGGTGCAGCAACGAGGCAGTTCCTCCTCGTGCACTCTAATCCTTGTTCCAGTAATCAGTAAGATCGTTGTGGTTGAATATCGAGATGGATGTCGGAGCCCTCTGCAGGGATCGTTATGGTCGAGCAGAAAGCCTCATTGAATCCCACGTGCCCTTGCTTCGGCTTGACGCCGAACCATCGGTGGCGGCGCTCAACTGTCGACTTGAATAATGGAAGTACGTTTAGCCAGCTTCCATGATGCGTACTTTTCTTTGCTAATTTGCTATGCAAAGGACCTCTTTAGCCTGGTTGAGTCTTGACACCAGCAGTTAGCCCGGAAATTAACGGACTTGAACCTCAGTTCATTCGGACGTTCCGTCGTTACCCGTTGTGCCGCCGCTAGCGACCTATGGGGCTGGCACCTTCCTCCGCAGTCCGATGCAAAAGTTCGTGATTCTGGAGTACGTTCAACGGTCACCTTTCAATCTCATACTGGAGCTGGTTCCAGGCTCATTTACCATGGGTAGTGGGACATATTTTGGCTATATTTTGGCTAGACGAGCGATGATATTATCGATGCGGAATGGAGCCAGGAACATTACCATTATCACCTTGCCCTGGTATACTTCAACGCACATACTCAGTATACAGCTTGCTTTCTCAGAACGGAAAATGGTACGTGATAAGCCCTCTACTGCCTGCTTCTCCTGGCATGTATTCTGTTCGCATGCCACGGTAGTGATACTCATCCTTTGTAGTACTCCAAGCTGTAATTGCCTCGGGAGACTTATGGAATCGTGGGCGAGATGGCCGAGCTGTTCAAGGTGCCGAACCAGGGACCAAGACGATTTCGTTCATCCTGTCTGAATAAAATCTTCGTACAGGATTCCGGTGAGATTTCGAATTCTAGACTGGGCAATACATAGGGAAGTTTGAATCTCATTTTCGTCACTGCAGCTTCCTTTTAATCAATCCTTTGCCTGTCAACGCATTTAAGAAGGCAGTGGAACGAGGATGCAGGGCCCAGGCATTGGCAAGCAGATGACATTGAAGATCGTATTCAAAATAATCGTCCATTATACGCTATTCCAGTCTCCAGTACGCTTCGAAATAGTCCGTATCAGTCATTAACAGTCTGGCTTTTCTACACACTACACCGCAGGTCTACAGTGAGATGCTTTAGGCAATGTTGACCGAAATGTTGTAAGTGCTATACAAAGGCGCATTGCTTGCCTAGAATACAAATATTCATCATCAGGATTTGCAGTCTCATAATTATAATCAGAGATCCAAACTCACCCCAACAGTCGCAAGGCTAATCAAGCCCAAAATAGCGTGTCCCTTGGGGAAGTCGGCCGGAATGTTGATGGAGAAGTTTTGGTGAGGAGGAAGGCTAACAGCAACATCGCCGTGGTACACAGGGGAGAAGGCGCCCTTGTAGATGATAGTCCCGAGTGTATCGTTGGTGAGTTGGCATTTTCCGACTTCGCAGCTCTGAAGACCGAGCGCGATGCCGACTTCGTCGATATTCTGGGGTATGGGCTGGTAGAATGTATTTGTCAGTGTTGAGTTGGAAGGAAATGAAACGAAACTAGGTACCTCAACCTCGACCCGGATGTGCGCGTTCTGGCCGGCCTGAATGGTGTCCCACATCTGGGGAGAACCAATGCTTGCTTTGCCAGGTACGGCGAGAGCGGTGGTGGCCAAGGTGAGAGCGGCAATGAGAGGAGCGGCGAACATCGGGGGAGTTGTGTTATGATGGTGAATAGTGTGGCTTTTATATCAAGAGGTCGGACTAATTTCACCGTGATTCTGAAGCAGGAACACCCTGTGGCAACTCTGTGGCATCCGGCACTTGGTAACGTTTCACGTCGTTACATTCCTTTTTGCGAGGAGAATTGCGATAGCGATCTTGGCAAATTGTTACAGGTTGGACAACGTTTCAGTTTGACGATTGACTCAAGACTGGTATCAGGGCCTGATTCTTCAGAAAATTTCGTGTAGAATAAAAGAACAGAGTAAGGAGTAGGAAAGAGCGGCGGCCAGGAATGAATTTCCACATGTGCATACCTGTGCACGCCTAGTGGGCAGTGAAATTCAAATTCCTAGAAAATGACGTCGCTTATCTTTTGAACGCCGAAGCTTCTCATTCTCGTTGAGCCATGATTTCTGCAAAACAAGCGAAAAAGACAGGCGGGCCCGTCGAATACCGCTGAGAGTAACACCCAACGAAGCAGGAGACTTGGGGCGTATCTGCGTATGGAGCCGAGCGCCCAAAAATTTCCCGATCTGGGGCAATCCGCCTACTTATGAAATCGTTCTGCCGCAGATCCGCTTGAGCAACCCGAGGGATCAGTCGATGGGTAGCACGCAAGTTTGACGCAAGTACCACAGCATCAACGCTGTCCAATTCATATTCATGCTCACCATGAGGCCGTCCGGGTAGCCAATAATGATCTCCACCACGAAACCATTCTTCCAGGTCAGGGCGACTTGGGTACGAGGTAGTTGTCGATTTGTATGACGGATCAATACCGTCCGGTTTATGCTTCTAGGTAGCAAAGCTGAACTTTCTGCCAGTGCTCGCTGGTGATTTGGAAGTGACGTCGGCCAATGCGCTAGAATCTTTTCGGCCCAGAACAGCCACACTTTTAAGTTTTACGACGGAAACTGCAGTCCTTCCTGTCCTAATCGTTATCGAGCTTCAGTCAAATTGTATACGCGAAACTTATGGTGGCTGTAAGATAAGAATAGGTTGTGTAGTAGCAGAGATCATGGGAGGCCACCGGCCAATCATCATGCGGCCATCGCGAATCGCATCAGGATAATACACCGCCAATGTGTCCTGACCTCCTCACGAGGTCATAGGGCTGATGTTGTGCGATCTCCCCCGCTCGCCAATGCTTGACCTCAGAAGATGTCGAAAAATCGATTCGTTGACCTCCTACGAGACCCCGGGTTCGATCAGGATTCCGCGCGGGTAGCAACGCCATCACGGCTTGCATTACGGCTCACCTTTTTACGGTTCCTGTTCCGTGCCGCCGATCCTTTCGCTTTTGAATCATTCCAATTTCTAAGTGCGGCAAACACATATATCATTAATGAATCTAGACTACAGAGTACAACATGGTGGGCCTAAGCTACCATAAGTCCCCTCGAATTTAGAGACTCTGTATATATAACGACAATTACCTACAGCAATACTATGTCAGTAAGTTGCCCTTTGTGAGTGAACAGTTCAAGACTTACTTGCTTTGCAACACTTCTAGCTTGAAGTTGCGGCAGAGATCTGCTCATGTAAGTCAGTGACAATGAGATGAGATGGGATGTATTGACTTACCATGAACAGAATCCAGGAACTTAGAGGAAAAAACTGCTGAAGTTCAAAAGTCAGAGAGGGAGAACGTGGGGTTAGAAGCAAGAGTGTCTTAAAGTCAATCGTCTTTTATGCCACGTCAAAAAATCAAACACTGGCAAATATCGGTAAGGGAGGGTACAAAACTGTTGAAGCGGAAGGCTTTACGTGCCGTTGGAGGCTATTGGCTGGGGCCGCCGCTTATATTCTGAGGCGCGCTCGGTTTTGCAGTCATGCCATGCGACTTCTCGTGCCCAGAGTTCCAGACCTCTGACGAGCTCAAATCGAGGTCCTCCGAGGTCCCAGCACGATGTCCCTCAACCTCTCGTTCTGAGGTCAAACCGACATCTGACCACTTTGGTGGTGTATTGTAGGCACACATTATCGATAGTTGCCGGTCCTTTTTAAGCTAAAAGGTTGATTTCAGGAAGGCTGATTAGGACTGAACTAACTCGACTCCAAGGGAAACGTGTCGAACGGAGTACAATTTCGGGCACCGCACAGCTTCAGGTATGTATGTATGTATGTAAAAGAACACGAGGCGCGGCTGTAGGAATAGGAAAGAAAATAAGTATCCGGCATGAAAACGCAAGCAAATGAGCGCGCTACGACAAGAGCTATTATCACGATTCCCATTCATCTCGTTACTGCTTCCTTCATCTCTTACGTTTCCCAAGCATTGGAGCGTCGGGAATTCCCATGTAGCCTGCCGAGGCAATCCTAAATGCGAAAAGTAAAATGCAAATCAATCAAAAAGAACTGCTCAAACGAACCAATGCCCGCACCCCAAATCCAGCCGTCAGGCCTGCCAAACAAAATCCAATCGTCCTAAACTCCAGCACACCGTTACAGACGAGTTGACGCTTCCAAAGCACTCATCTGCCTGTCTCAGAGTTCATAGCCGGGTGCAGTTGCTTCTAGAGATATTATGTACGCTCCTTGGGCCTTTGGATGCCATTTCCGCGTTATAGCGTCAGACGCGTACTAGCACAAGACTTCCGACCCTCATAATGCAGGAGTTTCGTCCACTTTGGGTGCCTTGGAGCCCGCATGTATAATATTCCAAACATACCATCCTGGCTACGTAGAAATGAGTATTCAGTGACGGCAAAATCCCCAGTGCACGCACCACGAGATAAAATCCTCTCCATTTCCATGCTACCTCTTCCAGTGATCCTGCCTTTCTTCGATTGAAGGAAGACGACAGTGCTATAACGAACATTTTTGAGATATTCCTGTATGGCTGATAGATTAAGAATATATACTGCAGACTCGACCTTCGATATTCAATGCATCCCGTCTTGAAAATCTCCAACTCAATAGTTCTGGGATTCAAGCTGGCTAAGAGGCGAGTGTGAAGGAAACCATTGATGCCAATCATTGATGGTTGGTCGAAGTCAAGGTTTCATAGACGCCCGTCACCTTTGCTCTTCACTCTCACCAGTTCTCACACCTGGACCACCTTTCGCACTCTTCAGACCCTTCTCGATATCGTCTCATTTCTGCTAAAACATTACCACGGGCTTCAAAAAAGAGCAATGGGAGTCGGGTAGTTGTTCACATTTTTTTTTTTTCACGAATTAGAGAACAGGCAGGCTATTCGTTTGGTTCGGTTCCGTAGGTGAGCGGCTTTGGATACCTCCTCCCAAAGATACAAGTCTAATTCTTGCGTGTTCTTGTATAGCAATTCATGACATAAATGCCAATTGAATAATCTGTTCACTTTCTACGCCGAATTCAAGGCTCCGGTGAAATTGGTTTTTTTTTTTTGTACGGTCACCTTCCCCTTTTGACCATCCACTAAATGCTCATAATCGTACACAGGGAGCTTACGCATTTGGCTTCTTCGATCTATACATCCACCTCGACGCGATCCTCGACGTCTTCCGAATCATCAGATACCATCCCGATACCATGTCCGGTTTCCAAGGCTTCATCACACGCTCAGCTTCGGCCATTCAGCAAGCGGACAACTTCCCAGTTCTCTGCATCTACTCTCCCCAGTCCTCCTATCCAAGGACGACGTCTGGCAATACCTTTCCTTTCCTACTTCCTTTTATTCCATCTTCGCAGAAGAAAGAGAAAGGCACGGTTTTCAACCGTCGCTCTTGCCACCATATAGGCCTTGAACCCTGGATGTCGATACACCACTCGGAGATGAGTGTATCATGGGTATGGATTCGGGAATCGGGATTGGTGTAGGTGACGTAGTGGCGGAAGGAGACGAAAATAGTATACCGGGGGACAACGATATCAACGCCGATGGAAGCTTCAATTATCCGCAGTACTTTGTGCAACCGTTGCTTCCTTCGGGAAGTACCACAGCAAGACGCTCAGATCGACAATTAGGGCCGAGGGCTAGTGCAAGGTCGCTGTTTGTTCCTCGATTAGCGTATCCTTTTGTGTGCGGAAGTGGCGAGGGGACATCTCGTTCTCGTTCTCGCTAAGGAAACATTATCCACGACAAGCGCTCAGTCCTTTATTTCATCTGTATCGGTAGCGTCTTATCTGATTTCGTTGATCGATAAGCCAGTCAGATGGGCAGAGGCGGGCGGTGGTCGCATTCGCATGGGAAAGCTACTATACCAGAACCGTCCTTGCGGGCAACTCAAGGAAAGACGTCTGTGGACGTCGAGTTGGAGGTGTCGTCAGTGTCGAGGGACGAGGGTATAGGCAAGATACAACCACGGACATGAACTACTCGGGCGGTGCTGTACCAGGGTGAACCCAAGCCAACCTCGTCGGCCATCACCTAAATGAAGGGATGAAGGAGACTTGGGGATGCGCATGGTTAGAGCTGCGAGGTTATGGTGACGTCGAGATTGGGAAGCGTGTTCTGACAGCAGCATCGTTCAAAGGACTCTGCTACCGTTACGAATGCTGATACATGGGCTAATACCACCAAAGCGGATTCGAGTACGAGTACGAGTACTATACCCAAGATGGCTTGCATGGTCTTCATCTCTCTACGTGATACTGGCACTTGTAATGTGATCCAATAATATTGGAATCATTCGTTAGATTGTTGACAGCTGGTATTTCTATAATCATATAGATTTTGCTAGTGGACAGTTAGGGCGAGTACAAGGTTAAGACGTGAAGGAAGGTGATAATGCCTATGACAGGAAATGAGGCTCCGATACTATCAGAAACTTGAAGCGAGAGAACGATCGATGATGGACTACGCTGTTCAGATTGCTCCCTTCGTGCCCTAGCCATAGTCCTTTCTGCTTTGTTCTAGTCACTGCGACAATGCGTCTGGGGCATGTAACGTTTCATATGGCTTGCTTCGCGAAGTTGTCCAAAAAAAGTTGCCCAATCGATCGTGAAGTAGCCGGAAAAACACGCTGCTACCTTTATGCACGGCTACGGGTACCGCCATCGTCACCTCGCTTTATTTATTGCTCAGGACGGCATGTCATCATGCACAGTAACATTGCTGCGGAAAGAGACCGACAGTTCACGAGGTTGGCAGACAGTCGACTACAGGCTCTCACCTTGCTGTTGTTCGAGTGTTTGAGGGTATGAGGCGACCGTGGGGCCTTCGGTTTCGTAGAGGGTGAAAGGAGGCGCGACGACAGGTGAACCGTGAATGTGTGGAGTTGAGGAAGGATGTGCGAGTGCACGATATCTGAAGATTGGGGATAATAGGTGAAATGAAATCGATATGACGACTCGACATACCTTCTTCTCCCGTTGCTCCCATATCACAGGCGAATGAAAGAAAGTCAAGCACCCAAGCCCAACTTCGTCTCATCATGCATCGTTCTCCAAATCGTCACAGCTGCGGTATCGTGTAGTCCTTGACGGGACCAGGGAAAGCCTTTTGGTCGAATTGCCCATCTGCTCGAGCTGCGCACGCCAGATCTCCTCCAAATGACGTTCCAGCTCCACTGATCTTCGCTTGAACTTGAGGCGTTAAAGTTTCATTTGCGGGTTCTTTTGCTTTTGAGCATCATTGCGAGATGTAAGACCACAATATTCCGTGGATCGTGAAAGCAGATGATGGAAGGAGAGAATTGTCTTTGCAATTAGGGATCCGATTCAAGACAGGCGCCGTACCTGTTCAATGTCTTGGTTATGGAGATGTGTTACATTTCGGCGACCTTCAGCGAAGCGGTGATTTGGATCCGAAAGCGAGGAACTGTGCTCATCTTTTTGGTCCTTGAACGTGATAAAAGGATCTGGGGTTATCATAATAAAGGGCTTTGTATCGGATCTACGTTGAAGACAACATACCTCTGCCGATGCCTTCACTTTATTATTCTCTGAATATCTTTGCTTCGTCGCCATAGCCACAGCCTAAATCCCCCTCAATGCCTTGAATCCATAAGCTGGATAATAGTCAAAGAAAAAAATAATATTGTCAGCGAGGAATGGAATGTATAATTATAAACAAGCTAACCAAACGGGTTACGACATCGCGATCGTGAATGTGAACGATCACGAGGGACGAAACGCAGTTCCCCGGTATAATTCGAAGCACATCGACATGTTTCCCGCCACAAGGCAAACACAAGGCCGAACTGTGCCCTGCTCGTTCAACACTTGCCTTTGTCTTCTTGCCCAATCCTTCCCTCACTATTCTCTTCCTGTCCCCAACTTCTTCACTTGCCTTGCACTTGCCATCCTCATTTTACTTGAAAGACATGGGTCCCAATTACAAGAAGTGGTTCAAGAATTTCAAGGTGTCGTTCAAGAGACGTGGTAAGGTTGTCGCCATTCAGCCTCAGATACCTCCACCCAACGTGTATGTTTGTAATCACTTGTATTATTGAAAATTTACATTTTTCTACCAGATTGCCAGCCACTCCAATGTCTACCCCTCTGACTGCTGCCCAGACTGAGACCACTGAGCTGTAACTTACCATATAATTTTATTATGACTAGGAGGCTGAGCATATCTCCAGATCTTCTGCCCTACCAATCAATTCCTCAAGTACACCAGTTAATGCCATTGAGGGCAAGGCCTCAGTTGTTGATTGCAGAGAGCCTCCACCTGATGTGTATGCTTTAGTCACTTGTATTGTTGCTGAAAGCTGATTTTTCTATCAGATTACCAGCTGCACCAACATCTACTCCTTTGATTGGTACTCTGTCTTCTACCCAGACAGAAACTACTGAACTGTGACTTGTTATTTGATTCTTTTGTGAGTAAGAGCTTGAGTATATTTCCAGATCTTCTGCTCTACCAATAGATTCCCCAAGTACCCCAGTTGGTGCTGTTGAGGGCAGAGTCTCTGCTGTGCTTTGCAATAGGCTCCAATCCTATGTGTATGTTCTTAGTCACTTGTATTATTGTTATCACAAACTTATGTTGTTTTATTAGATCACAAGCTAGAAGGTCAACTTCTATGATTAGACACCAGTTCAATGGCCCAACAATGTTTGCAAATGCCTCAAGATTTATAATTGAAGGTGGCATCTTCAACAATATAGATGCAGGTGGCTTTAGTACAGGTGAGTTGAGCACATACTATATTAGCTTTAGAAAGTTCATATACTTACAATGAGAGTTAGTCACAATTATAGATGCAGCAGGCCGAAACATTCCCTTTCCTGCTGGAATACCAGCATGCCAAGAAGTATGTGACAATTCAATACTATATTTTGTATTCATAAATTGCTCTAGTCCATTGAAAGTTATCTGAAGTGGCAATTCCACCACCAACAGGACAAAATCAGTGAAATGTTACTTGAATTTATAACTCAGGGTCAGTACAGCCTGTCTATTGATGAAGGAAGACAGGTTGTTATCCTTGGAAGGGGAGAAGAGAATTGGTCAAGAGTAGTATCTGGGACAACAATTGTAATGAGTGCTATTCTATGGCAGGAGAAGCAGAGTGACTACTCTGCAGGCTATAAATGTCCCATTTGCAAAACCTGGAACAGTAATATGGAGGAGGGACTAAATGTGGCTAAAGATTGGTAGGTTTTGGTAATTATAATTTTTCTATGCTAATATTGTTGCAGTTGCAACCCAAAATGTCCTGGGAGGTTTCAAGCAATTGAAGAGGGAGATTCTGGAGATCAGCAAAACAAGGATATGAATATGGATATCTTAAGAAATATTCATATAATGCAGGTAAGACAATTGTAGTATCTATGTATTTCATATTGATTAGTTTGCTTCACTATCAGGGAGTGAGGGTACTCTTATTGTTCTGTAATAGAGTCCAACTAACTGTCCTCAACTTAATTCTTTATCTGGATTTAATTTAGAACTCTCAGCCAGTGGGTGTCTCTATAATATGTAATAACAAAGCACTAATGCCTTTTCTGTGTTTTGTTAGACAGTGTGTATTACTGTGATATATCCTTATAAAGTTCTACTAATTGTCTTGCCTTTAATCAGGACTCTCAGCCAGTATGTGTTTCTGCAGCATATTCTAATCAAGCCTTAATAATTGCCTTGTCTTTAATTAGAACTCTGAGCAAGTATGTGTTTATATAGTATGCTCTGGTAATGCTCTACTGACCAACTTGCACTTGATTAGGACCCTCAATCAGTGTGTATCACTAGAGCATGCTCTAATAAAGCCCTACTAATTGTATTGTCATTAACTAGAGCTCTCAGCCAGTACGTGTGTATATAGTATGCTTTTATAAAGCTCTACTAACTGTCTTGCCTTTGACTAGAACTCTGAGCAGGTATGTGATTCTATAATATACTCTGATTATATTTTACTGATTGCTCTGTACTTAATCAGGATGATCAGCCAGTATGTGTTTATATGCTGTGTTTTGATAAAGGTTTGATAATTGCCTTGTCTTTGATTAGAACCTTGAGCAAGTATGTGTTCATATAATATATTCTGGTAAAGCTTCACTGACTGTCCCACACTTGATTAGAATCCTCAGGAAGTGTGTCTATGTGATATATTCTATTAATGTTTTACTGACTATTCTACACTTGATTAGCATCCTCAGCAAGTGTGTCTTTTAATAATATGCCATTATAAAGTACTAATAGCTTGTTTGCACTTTATATTCATTTTCAGCCAGTAAGTGTTCTTATAGTATGAGAGAATAGAGTACTTCTAATTTTCCTATGCCTCAATGTGACACTTAGTTTGTAGGTGTTCCTATAATATTCAATAATGAAGCACTACTGATTGTTTTGCTAACCTTTAGCGAGTAAGTGTTCTTACAATTTGCAACTAAAAGTAGTACTAACCTTTCCATTCTTGATTCTAACTATTAGTGGGTATGTATTTCTGCATATTGTGACTATAAAGCTTGCCAACTCTCCTGCACTTGATTCTGACTCTTAGGAAGTGAGTATTTCCACAAAACATAGCCTTAGAGCTCTACTAACTGGCATGTAATTGATTCTGGCTCAGAATGTGTGTTTTTAAGCTAAGTACAACAAAAAACTCCTACTAACCATCTTGCATATGATTCTAACTCTCAGGCTGTATGTATTTCCATATAATTTCCACTAATTGTCCTGACTTTAAATCTGTTTTTAGCTTGTGGGTGTTTCTATCAAGTGCAACAATAGAGCTTTGCTAACTATACTACATTTTATTCTGAATATCAGCTTGTATGTGTTTCTACAGTATACTCTAATAAAGCTCTGCTAATTGTTTTGATCTTATAGGAAGTGTGTATTTCTAAATATGCTCTATCAATGCCTACTAATTATAGCTTTCATTTGGAATCTTAGCAAGTGCGTGTACTTATAGTGTGCTGTGATAACATTATGTTGGCTAACCTGTACTTGATTCTGTCTTTTAGCTTGTGTGTAATTCCTACACAGTATGCATTGTTGTAAAACACTACTGACTCTTTTGTGCTTTATTTTTACTTTCAGAGAGTATGTGTTTTTATAAAACTGTAACAGGAAGGCACTGATGACTTACATTTAATTTGCATTTTTAGCTTGTATGTGTCTTTGAAATGTGGAATTATAAAATACTAACTGTCTTATACTACTTTCATTTCTAGTTTGTGAGTACTTCTATAATATTTACTGAAAAACTATTACTAACCCTCCTATGCTTGATTCTAACTTTTAGCTTGTATGTACTTCTATAAAGTTCAATAATAAGACTGCTAACTTTTCTGCACTTTATGTTTACTTTCAGCAAGTATGTGTTTCTATTAAAGCACAATAATAAAGGCTTACTAACTATTCTGCACTTGATTCCAACTTTTAGCAAGTGCATACTTTGACAAAGTTTGACAATGAATTCTTACTGACTGCTCTGCATTTGATTCTGATTTTTAGGAAGTATGTGTTTCTATAAAACATAAAAATCAGCTCTTTACTAACTGTCTGATACTTGATTATAACATTTAGCAAGTATGTGTTCTCATAATAGATAATAATCAAGTGCCTCTGACTTATGCTGCACTTAATTCTGACTCTCAGCCAGTATGTGTTACTATAATATGAAATAATTAACCACTACTAACTGCTTTATATTTTTAGCGAGTATGTCTTCTTTTATAATATTCTACTAATTGTCTTACAATTAATTCTAACTCTTAGGAGGTGTGTGTGCACAAAGTATAATAATGAAGCACTACTAATTGCTTGGTGCTTAAATCCAATTTTTAGGAAGTAAGTATTTCTACACTATGCAACAGTAACATACTACTGATTATTATGAACTTTATTCTGACTCTTAGCTTGTGTGTATTGCTACAGTATATGATGAAAAAGCACTACTAATACTTTTATGCTTTACTCTAATTTCTAGCGAGTATGTGTTTCAATCTATATAATAGTGAAGTACTGCTAACTTTTCTGCATCTAATTTCAACTCTTAGGAGGTGTGTTTCTACAAAGTATGACTATAAACCTCTACTGACTGTGCTGCACCTTATTCTAACTCTTAGCTTGTATGTAGTTCTATAATATCCAGCTCTAAGTATGACTGACTTCCCTATGCTTTATTCTCACTTTTAGATTGTAAGTGTTTATACAGTATGCAATAATAAAAGTCTACTAACTATTTTCTACTTGATTTTAACTCTTAGGCTGTATGTGTTTCTACACAGTATAATAATCAAGTGCCACTAATTAGGCTACATATAATTCTAACTTATAGCGGGTGTGTATTTCTATAATATTACTAATTCAGTACTACTGACTGTTCTACACTCAATTCTGAATTCTAGCCAGTTTGTGTTTCTACCATATGGTACTATTAAACCTACTAACTTTTCTGTGCTTGATTCTGATTCTTAGGAAGTATGTATTCTTATAAAATATGTTAATAAAGCACTACTAACCATTTTGCATTTTATTCTAATTTTCAGAGAGTGTGTATTCCTACAATCTACAAGTATAAAGTATTACTAACAATATTATGCCTGATTTTAATTTACAGGAAGTATGTGTTTTTATAATGTGCAATTGCAAATTACTGCTAACTATTTCACATTTGGTTCTAATTATTAGCTTGTATGTGTTCTTACAACATATGATTGTAAAGCACTACTAACTTTTCTGTGCTTTACTTCAACTCTTAGCAAGTATGTGCTTCTACAATATGCAATAATAATGCACTTCTGATTTTCCTATACTTGATGCTAACTTTCAGCGAGTATGTCTTTCTATAATATGCAATTTTGAAATTCTACTGATTCTCCTGCACCTGATTCTGACTTTTAGTTTGTATGTATTTCTAAAATTAATAATCAAGTGCTACTAATTTCTTTTACTGAAATTTATTTCTCAGAAGGTCTGTGCCTTTATACTATTTACTAATAAAGCATTACTAACTTTTCTGTCTATATTCTGTTTTACAGCGAGTGAGTAGTTCTACAATATACTTATGGTAACATATTACTAACTTTTCTACTTGTGATTCAACCTCTTAGCGGGTGTGTAATTCCACAAAATATAATAATAATGCCTTACTAACTTTGTTGCACTTGCTTCTGACTCTTAGTGGGTATGTGCTTTCATACTATATATATAATGGTCTGCTAACTGCTCTGCACTTGATTCTGACTCTTAGGGTGTGAGTATTTTAACAAAATATAAAAGCAAAGCTCTACTTACTGTTTTTAAATTGATCTTTAACTCTTAGCTTGTGTGTATTCATATATTATACTCTGATAAAGTCATACTGACTGCCTGATATTTGATTCTAACTCTTAGTGAGTAAGTATTCTTACAATGTGCAGTTATGAGGCACTATTGATTTTTCTATATTTGATTTTGTCTCTCAGTCAGTATGTGTTTTTTACAAAGTGTTCTAGTGAAGTACTACTGACTACTATATATTTTGACTCTGGCTCTTGGTATAGAGCAAGGCAGAAGTTGGATAAGATTCTCACTATCTGTTGGAAGCCTTTCAGTATCAAAGAAGCTGCACTCTATAAGGTATGTCTGATTATGAGTTCTGTTAGTTATAATTATTCTAATATATAACTCAACTAGCTGTTGTTTATGGTTTTACTGTTGGAAACTATGACTATTAAGTCTCTTTTATGATCTTTTACTAGCATGTTAGAAACTACTTCATCTTCTAACTACTACTATCCCAGTCACACACTATGCTTCATATTATTAATTCTCCAACTATCCTTCATTTCATTTTGCCTGACTCCAAGCCATTATGCCTATTCTCTGTACTATATATATGTATCAGCTTGTTTCTCTCTTTTCACTTTAACTCAATTGTAACTTATTCTCTGTTCTACTGACCAGCACACTGTATGTACTTCTACAAGCAATGTGGCTACATGGTCTTCTCCCTTACATAGTACTGGTACTTGTTGAATAGAGATCCTGATTGATTCTTGCCTTTTCATTGATAACTAATGTTATTGTATTCACACAGACATTTGTATTATTATATAGTTATTGACATTGAGCACTCTCTACCTATAATGGCCTTAAGCTCCAAACAGAGAGATGGTGAATATAGGAGGTAATATGACTGACAACAGCTATGAAGGAAAAAAGAAATCAACAGGAGAAACATGAGATAAAAGGCTGTTTCCTGAACTATCTTTTGTCTACATTTTACCTTTTGTGTCTACTCTTCACCTTACTTTGCTCTTCTGTTCTAACTTGCTTGCAGTGATCTAGTTGCCTCTTTACAAAATTGCCTGGTTGCAAAAAGGTGCTCAAACAGTTGCAAATGACTTCAAGTGGCCAGTTTAACAGACATACTAAATGATATCCTTGTGCATAGTTTATAGGCACTGTCTTATGCAACACAAGTTATGATTTATAGCCTAGGAGGACAGATAATGATATTACTGCTATGGAATAGTACAGCCAGTTTGCAAGTTTTGCAGGAAAACAGCTACAGATCTTCATCTGATTATTGTCAGAAGGCATTAGAAGGTCTTTGGGCTCTTTAGTTAGGAAGCTTACTTGTTTGAATTTCTAACACTAGCCATAGAAGCAGAATATGTAATGAAGACATGCTGGTTTTATTTTGTATGGTAGGCTATATTTAAAAATGGTTGTTAGCAGGTAAAATGGAAATAATATGAAGATTTAGAAAACCTTCTCTTGTATCTTTCATATCACTGCTGAACCAGTTAAGAAAGAATTAAACACTTAGAACTAATCTCTATATTGGTGCAGTTGCACATCAAACAATATTTTTGCTGTTCTAATAGGTTTAGTAGGTACTGTGTATTACAATACAGGTCTGGTAAAGATAAAAGCTAGATGCCTTGTGAAGCCTCAACAATAAGTTTTGAAAACATGTCTGTCATAAAAGCCTACAAGGTCAGCTGTTGGAATTTTAGCATCAGCTTATCAAGAGAAGAAAACAAGGCAGACATGCTACCCAAGTTCTGACATCTCCTCTAGTGATGCACTTCTTACTTCAAACAGTACTTGTAAATGTCATTTGTAGAAAGAACCTCAATCTTGACATCTTCTACACCTTCATTCTAATTTCAGAATGACATCAACTGGTATTTGTTATTGTCCATCTATATAATGTTGCTTGCTTCAATGACAACTGTAATGTGTTCTACAAAGAGGCAGTTGACAGTAAGACATTGCTTGTATAAAGCTGATTTGTAAAAGGCTTTTGTTTGTGGGCAGTATAGTACTGGCCAGAGAACCTATTAGCACTTGTGTTGTAGGAACAGAAAGCAAGCCAGAAGACATGTAGATACACCTAATGTCAAAACTTATTATAATAATTCATTACAATTATCATCCTTTACCTAGAAGACTTCCAAGCTTTCTATGCACCAATATTGGCTAGTACATTGGCAGAATGACATTACCTGGCATTTCAGCATGCTATTGGCATGCTACTAGCATTTTGGCCTAAAATGCCAAAAGTAAAAGGCTAGGCCTAGTTTTCCAAAATGCTGGTCTATTTCTGAGCTGGAGCCAACTCTCAAAAAGGCCAAAAGGTTGGATGGACTAGGGCCAAAAGGCTAGGTCCACTGGAGCAGGTAGTTGCATCTAGGCATGGTGAGTGTAAATAGATTCTCTACAGGACAAATACTTCTATAAATTGCCTATTGTGGAGACAGTTAATCAACATAGTGAGAAAAATCATGTGATACTATTACTAGACAAGAATCACCTAGAAGGAAATCTTTTAAGTACACTTACTTACTGTATGGTCTGGAAACAGTGCTACCAGAGCAGTAGAGGGCTTGAAACTAGCAGCAGATGCATTATTCTGTTGACATTCTGGCCTTAATATTTTGAAATGCTGGAAATGCTGGAAATGCCATAAAAGGCCAAAGGGTGAGTTGTTAATCTACCAATGTAATATACTGCTGAACCTGTCAATATAATTGACTGAATGAACATGGGAGTGTAGAACTGGAGTCACTTTTAAGATTGCCTTTATAGTAGAAGTTGGGTTCAAAGGAGAGCATACCAAAACAAAGGCCCTCCAGCTCTCAGAACCAGTCCTTATTAGCATTTCTAGCAATTCCACCTTTCTCTGTAAAGGAAAGCACAGAAATCTTTCAAATAGGCACTGCTAGATGAATGTACATTTAGATATTTGGAGAGCTAACAGATATGCTCCATGTTTCTACCTCTGAATATTCCTAAGCTTTAAAGGTATTAGAGGCTTTGTTGATGCATGATTGAGGACAAGTTGTAACTTCAAGTTAGATCCCCATTATGATGACCTTGCTTCTTTACTGGAATAGTTGGATACTACTGCACAACCACACTCTAAGGGAGAACTGAATAATATTCTGAAATTTGGGTCCAGACAGTAACAGTAAACAAATTAACAGTAAAATGGATAGCATGTGGCTTTCAAATTTTTAAATTTACATTCTCCTTTTTTTACCTGTTCACAACCTCTATTAGATTAACATCAAGAGAGAAATCTAGAGGTGGTATCTCCTTACACTGCATCATGTGACACCATCTCTCTAGGGTCATCAACAACTTCATCTTTTGGTGTAGGCTCAAGTGTGTACTCAAGTGATGGGAAGGGAATCCCACTAATATCACCAATGTTATATCATCCAGTCTAGATTGTGAGAGACTTAGACAAGCACCCTACAGCAGTAAAACATAACATACCTCCTGTGACCATGCATTATTTCCACCCATGCAGTAGAGTAGGCAAGCTATCCATCTGTGAACTTCTGGATCTTTGCCCAATTCAGAGTGTTGAATGACAG
Organism: Moniliophthora roreri; assembly: GCA_001466705.2. Lineage (NCBI taxonomy): Eukaryota > Fungi > Basidiomycota > Agaricomycetes > Agaricales > Marasmiaceae > Moniliophthora > Moniliophthora roreri. The sequence continues at coordinate 280,282 of LATX02000193.1, forward strand.
CCAGACCTGCTGGAATAGTCTTCCTCCTTTTCATGGATTTTCCTTTTTACAACCTCAATGGCTTGTTGGTATGTGAGTCCTTCATAGTCTTGAAGAATGTGTATAATGTTTGTGTCATCAGAGTTGGTTATTTTCTCCTTTGCATAAGAAAAGAGATCATTAACAAGGCCAATATGATCTGTCAGGGGTAGTAAGTCACTTGCTAACAGTGATATAAGAGGTTGCAATGACCTGATACTATGCCCTCAGCTTCACGCATTAAAAGATGGTTGACCTGCTCATCTGTTAGGTTGATATCCAATGTATAGCGGAAATATGCTAGAGGTAGGGCATGCCAGTCAGAAGAGAAACCAGCACAAGCTGAAGGGTTTCTTTACTATGAGCAAAGTACTATAGTGTAAAAGTCAGCTCTATGTACAACAGGAAAGAAAGAGAGGAAGTTTACAGACCATACCAACATTTACTTGACAGACTACTAGATATTGATCTAGATTCTGAAATGATTCATAGATATTTGAGTCCCACCATTCATAGGTGCACTTTATCAACTGCTGGAAAGTTCTAGGGTAATATGTTGCTTTAATAGCTTTGAAGACAGCATCATGGCAACATTCAGCCTGGTCTTCAAGATGCAAAAGCTTTAGAAATAAGGGTAATTAGAGAGTAAACAAGGGAAAGTGAATCACAGCTTACTCCAGTACCAGTAGCTACTTGTTTGAAGCCTGGAATTTGCTCAAGCATTTTGCCACTGTCAATGTAATCATTGGCTAAAAAGAACATGCCCCCAATGCAGGTGCTCCAGATCATTCGATTAAAATCAGTGGCAGGTGCACCTATGCACAAGCATGTAGTTAGAAACATTGTATGTGAAGATGCATTGACATACACCAAGTGCTAAAACCTGCAAGGTTCATAAATGGCATGTGTGCATGCTTCTGTTCACTTGAAAACAGCCAGTGGTCCATTATCCATTCATCATGGAGGCAATACAACTCTGGGAAACATAAGAGATCAATATTCCAATGATTATACCTGACATACCTTTCCAACGTGAATGATTGCAAGCAGGTGGATATGGTTGTCCAGGTAATGGAGGGAATGGTGCAAGTTTGCCAATCTTAGTGACAGACATTCAGATGGGGTAGTGAGCTTACTAATATGCCAGCTTACAGCTCTGATCTCAGGTATATATTTGCTGGTGGGAGGGGAGGATTGAATTTAGATAAGTCCTAATTCATATCACATCTTCATTGTTCTTGATAATGCCACTTCATGCAATAAGGTTTAGCATTGCATTTGCACAAATAACGGCACTAGAAACTTAAGGAATGGTGAGTACATCATAGTGAACCATGCTATACTACATTCAGATAGATGGATAGTCCTACTCCCGGTGCTGGCAGTCCATACTGCATTATTGGCATCTTTATCTACTCAAGGCAGCCCACAACACTTCTATACCCTTCAAAGTCTAGTGGATCACCACAAATGATGGGAGACAGCACTTTTTGGCACCATAGCAATGGGGCTCTGGAATATACGTATTGTGAGCGCCATTAGTCCAGTGTGGAGTGATTACTCATCTGAATTATTTTCCTGGGGTTTCTGCCCTTTTTTTGCTCCATATTCATTGTAGTGACATTGTGCTTTGCATTGCAATGATGGCAGGACAAGATTGAATATAAGCTGTTGGAAGGTGCTAGCAGTGTGGAGAATGGAGTGCGAAGCTAGCCCAGCGAGAAATTCACTGACGGTATCTGATGGTATCTGATGGCATGGGACGCAAGTGGGACACCTTCAAAACCATTCAGATACCATCAATAAGGCTGCACTTTCTGACAGTGACCAATGGTATCCGATGGATGTGGGTGTGGCAGGTTCTGCTGTTCTCTGGGTATGGTTTTCATTGGATAGCATCGTATAGAATCAGAGAGTCTGATTTATTATGACTATGTACCAGTACTTACACGAAGCCAGCTAACACCAAGTCTGGGCTTTACCCTGACTGTGTCCCATAACTCTCTGCCCCTGACCGTGCCCCCCAGCACCAAACCAAACATCCTAGCCTTTATTCCAAGTCCATACTATTGAGTCTATTGTTTGTGTCCATTCCTGCATGAAATGAAGTTTGTCAAAGGTGAAAGAAGCTCAAGAGTACAGTGCGCCCTTCTGATGTCCTTGAAACAGCAGTGGCACCATTCCTGCAGATAGTGTGGATGATAAGGTATATTATAACATCAGAAAAAAAGGAATTTTCATACTCACACAAACCTGATCCCTAGTCTCCTTGAGCAAATGGGGCATGCTGCAAGAGAATGAGTAAGCCAAAGAATGTGAAGTGGAGATAAGATAGACAGGATAATGGAGCAACACTCACCTGAAAGAGCACTCAGCTTAATGCCACTGGCACTGGGAATGGCAGTGGTAATGGCAGTGGTAATGGAGGTAGGGGCCAAGAGTCTGAAAGTTCCAAACTCCTGATGGTCCTATCATTGGTAGAGTTATACTACTGAGTTGCCAACCTTCCATCTCCAAAATACATATGCATCATTGAGCCACTTCCTGTCTGCTTTACCATTTATTACCAACTCCACAGTTCAACCTCACACAATGTCTGAATACAGTCCACCTCCATCTCATATGTATTAATGTCCACAGGATCCACTGTCCAGTACTATAGCTGTAACTCCAAATCAGAATTGGATAGATATAAAAGACATGCAGCACAATGCAGTCTCAATCGATGTCATTGAGATGCATCATCGGAATGCCATTCCTTTGTCTCTGAATAGTCTCAGGTAGCCAGAAGCTTTGTTGATGCATGAGGTCAGGTTGTAACTTGTTAGACACTCATCATGGTGACCTTGCCTCTTTACCACCAACACCTTCCAAACCTTTGCTCTTCACCCAAAAATACTGTACTGTGTTCCTCATCCCTCCTTGAGCCCACCTCAATGTCCTCTGATCAGGGTCCCTACCAAGCATTACACCTTGGATTTGGGTTTAGGAGAGCAATGCCAGAATTGGGTCTGCCCTTGTAACATTGATGAGAAGTTTTTTTTTCGATTCTGAGGGGTATCTTGCAGCCTCAGTTGGTCAGTTCATTGAATTATAGATATTATGAGTGGGATCTGGTACCTTTTTCCTGAAGAAAAAGGTCTAATTTCTGCACATTATGAATAGTGAATTATGGATTGTCGTCTTGGACGGATTGTTGTTTCGCCATCCATCCCATTCTACTCTGAATTCAAAACTCTGGTTCATCTGAACCAAAGTCAAAGTAGGTCTTTCACTTCTTTTGATTATCTACCGCCTGCTCATGGTCATATACAGGGAGTGGAGGCAACTCCTTTTTACACAAATGAACTCTTCTTCGACTCCATACATCCACTATCGACGCGATCCTTGATGCCTGCTGCATAATTTAAGATATCAGGTTCAGTCTGCTTGGCTCCATTGCGCCCTTTGCCTCAGACATCTTCCACTCAACACACTGACTGCTTCCCAGTTCTCCCTGTTCATCTACTTCAGCACCTTATTTCCATCATCCGCAATACCACAAACAACACTAGTTTCTGAACCAACTCACAATGAGGTATCTAAGGGGTTTACAAGACTACCATACAACTACCCTGAGGGAGACATTGCTAGTCCATCCAATGCAAACAGGACAGAAAGACAAATGGGCATGCGAGATATCCTCATCAAGTCACTGTGCAACTGTGATTCCCCTATTATATAGGGACAGAACCGAACACTAAACATCGTACTGCCACATCTTTTCACCAACCACTCATCTCCTCAATAAACACCAAAAAAGACACTCAGAAATGAGACTTGACATGCCTATACACATCCTTTTCCCCAATACTCCAAACGAATGCCATCTGCCTGCCTGTCTGGAACAGGCCTTTCCAACACCATGTGATTGCAATGATTAGCATGCAGGAGACAGTGCTGTTTTAGAAGGACATCGCAAATGAAACAGCTAGGCAGGAGTTTCAGCTGTTGCTTTTACTATCACATAGATCTTTGAATCCCAGGCTAGTTGAAGATGGAGGTTATGGATATGGATTCAGAGTTGGGTGCAGGTAGCACAGGATGGAGATCTTATTGCCAGAGAATGACTTACCTCTCATCACCAAAACTGACAAGAAGTTACAACAGTAATAGGTTGGTATGTAATATGATACAAACCTTATAAAATGGCATATAATTATTATGCCCTTTATAACAAGGCTATGTGGTGTTGTAAGGCCCACAACATAAGGCAGTGTTAGGACTATGCAAAAAGACAAGGACGAGTATGGCCGAACGGCAAGGAGAGTACTGAACAAGGATCACTATATGAAGGAGGTGGGTTCACTGAGGCTATTGGCAACAGCACTACTGAACTATGGAGCTTAGCCGAGATGAAGGGTCTCCGCACAAGTGAGATCAAGAGCGAAGTAGAGGAGAGAAGAGAAGAGCATAGAACAACATTAATTTTCCACTTGGAGTATAACAGTAGAATACAGTGGTTTATATCTACTGGGAGAGAATACAATGTGGAGAACGTATGTAGCCCATGAGGACAATGATTAAGAAGTTGCTGCAAGAAAACATGTTGTAAGATGTACAATGGCAGAGATTAATGGAACATGTAGGTTATGACAGAGGAGACACATAAGCATGTCTTGTACAGGTCAATGGCCAAGCCAAGTCATATGGGCGTAACAGTATCCCCCTCTAGGTTCTGACCCTGGAGGGACATTATAGAAAAGGAAATAAGCGGAACAATAGAGAAGAATGGTGTGGAAGATGATGGAAGGAAATATCACATGGCTGCAGAAAAGGGAAACATATAAAAGGGAAGCCCGAAAGGACCTTGACTCTATTGCAATCCCCTCCCACGAAGTCCAACCATGCAATGTCAGCCAAAGCCTCTTCAAGCACTCAAATCAGTGCTAACAGCTACAAGACCACAGAGGAGTACCCTGCTTCTGACATTTCTGACCTTGGTGGCCGCACATACTCTCGGCCAACTCATACCTGGAAAGATCCCGAGGTTCTCAAGGCAATGGCACCAGAGATGCCTATTATCAAATTCCTGGCTAAAGTCCTTGAACCCGAATACCCCCTCTTCCTGTCCGCAAACCTAGCAAAAGTGCCACTCTCCACTCAGCTTGTATGAGGGTGGCTAACTCTGCACGGAGCCGAATTGAGGAGGAATGGCTGGCCACAGTGGAAGCCCAGGAGGAGCAGCTTGCCGAATGGAAGCAGTGGTGGGTTGCATATGAGGAGATCGAGAACAGGCAGATTTTGGCATGGCTGGAGGTGGTTGCAAGGCTGAGAAGGAAGAGAAGGAAGAGAGAGAGTGAGCCAAGCGTGCTGAACAAGACACTATGTACGAGGTGTTCTTTTTATGCTATTAATACAAAGGAAATACACTCAGAATACTGCTATATATTTGCTTCCAGACAACACTCAGAAAATTCTATTAGTTTCAAGTTGTCATCACATATTGAAAACAGCAAGCATACTCTGGATTTTAATTTCCAGAAGAGTCTGTGTTTTTTTATTATTTTATGATAATGAAATTATAGAATTATCCTTTAATTTTCTAATTACAAATATACTAAATTTTCTGCCTTATAAAATAGTGAGAAAACATTTAGAAAATAAATATAAGATTTTGAATTTTATATTAAAGGAAACATGTTAAATACAAAAGGAAAACTATATGAAAACTATCTAAAAACTGCTTTAAAATATAGTGTTTTCTCTGACTTTCCCACAATAGAAAATGTGGAATTTTTATCTTATCTTATCAGCATTTTCTGAGAATTTTCAACCAGAGAAAATTTAATGTTTTCTCAGTATAGAAATTATTCTAATATATTGTATTATCTATTAATTCTCAGAATTTGAAAATTCCATATCTTTTGCTGCTGAAAATTTAGTATTCTCCAGGCATATTCTTGTTGAGAGGACACAATTGAAATTTAGAATTTATATATGGTTTTATAAAAATTCTCTTTGCAAGAAGATTAAGTGTTTTCTCAATTAGAAAACCATGTTAAAAGAACACCTTGTATGTAGTGAGAGAGGGTAGAGAAGAAACAGGTGGAGAGGTTGAGGAGAGAGTGTGAAGAGCATGCTTGTGCGAGAAACACAACTCTGGTGGTGGGTGAAGATGATGGGACATACAAGACCCTTGTGCAAGACGGTTGGCTGAAGGAAAGAAGGGTAAGGGAGTCACCAAGTTTCAATTCGATGGTGTTGAAGTACCTTCCCCAGGTGCTTCTCAGAAGCATGCAAGAGCCTCGGCCAAGTCCCCTATTGAGAGTCATAAATGGATGAGGGTAGAGCTGGGTTCAAGTGAGAAGGGAGTTTGAGTGCCAGTAGAGGATGGTCAAGGTATGTTGTATGAGTTCCTTTTGGACAAGGCTGACTTTGCTCAGAGTGTGACAACTGCTAGCGGCAGAAGAAGAATCCAGTGGCATGTGAGAGGCAGATCAAGACGTAGAATGGGCAGACTCAGCCAATTGGCACTTGCAAGGCATGCTGATCATCAAAGATCCAATGCAGCTTCGTGGCTCAAGTACCAGAGAATGTAGCTGGACCCTCCAAGCTGAAAGCTCATAGACATCTGAAGTCCTGTCTAGTGGTGGAGGACTCAGATAGAGACTTCAGTCCCAACGAGAGTGCTGCCAAGCTTGGCCGACTCATCTTGCTGGAGGTCAAGCAGATGAGGCATGAGATGAATGAGCGAGTGGACAAGCTCTTTGGCCAAGTGGAGCGTCTGGAGAAGGAGGCTGAAACTCTGCATCATATGTCAGCACAGGTACTGGATGTCTTGGACATAGCACACTCAGACAGAGAAGAGGAGGAGAAGGTGCAGCCAAAGCTGGACAAGGGAAAGGGAAAGGCTGTGGAGGAGTCGGAGGATGGTTCTGAGAGTGAGAGCAGGGTCAAGTCATTGGTGGCTGAGCCAGAGGACTAAAGAACTTATCAGGTCAGCCAACTTTCTTGTTTCTTGGACCACAGACATGGATATGAATATAGAGAAAATAGAAGTATTGTAAACAAAAAGTATCTTGGTAAAAATAAAATAGAAATAATTAGTTATATGCATTGAATCAAGAAGTATGGTGCAAGAAAAAGAACTCAAGGTTCAATTGGCCAAAGCGCTGAGTATTGTGCAAGTGTGGCCTTGTGTTTGTCAAGAGGGCCAGGTTTATGGCAGGTTGAGGGATTGGAGTAGAAGTCGTCAAGTGCTTTGCCCAGGTCTAAATCCTTGGCCAAAACCCATTGGATTTCTTTGTCCATACCTTCATAGCCAGCCCACTTCACAAGGTACTGTAACTGACACTTACACTGCTGATCCAACTTTGAGTCTAAGATCTCGGATATCTCATAATGAGGTTCACCTTTGTTATTGATCTTGACCAGAGGTGGTGGGGGTTCAGTGCGGTTAGGTATTTCGGAAGGGTGGAAGAGTTTGAGTTGGGATACATGGAAAATGGGGTGTATACCAGAGAGGTAGTCAGAAAGTCAGATGGTGAAGGCATTAGAGCTTGGTTGAGCAATGATTGTATATGGACCTAAATACTTCTCTGAAAGCTTCTTTGTCAGCCAAGTCCTCTTAATGTGCTTGGCTAGGATGTAGACTTGTTGGCCAACTTGGAAGTTGGATGCAGGTTTTCATCAGTTATCAGCCATGGTTTTGTAAGCTTCCTGGGCAGCCTTGATCTCGTCGCGTAAGAACTGGTGTACATTGTTGAGGTTGCTGACATAGTTGCAAGCTTTCTGAGATGCGAGATGGTATTCGAGGTGTACTGTGATATTCGGGTGGTATCTCTTATTGGTGAAGAAAGGAGAGACACCTGTGGAAGCGTTAGGAGCATTGTTGTAAGCGAACTCTGCAAGGGGTAACAAGGTATCCCAGTTGACCTGCTGGTAAGTGCAGTACATCTGAAGATACTGTTCCAATGTCTGATTTGCTCATTCAGTCTGTCCATTGGCTTTGAGGTGGTAACTGGAGGTGAAGTGCAATGACATGTTCAGGGTTTGTCTGAGGCTTTGGCTGAAAGACGAAATGAATTTGGATCCGTGGTTGGAGGTAACATGGTTCAGAATGCCATGCTTAGAGAAAATGTAGATATAACAAAAAGTTGTGCGAGAGTTTTGGAGAGAAATGAAGATGGCTTGTTTGGATGCACAATCAATGATAACAAGGATAGATGTGTGACCATTGGAATCGGGGAGCTGTTCAATGAAGTTGAGAGAGATGGAATCCCAAGGTCAGGTTGGAATGGGTAAGGGCTTGAGCATTCCATATGGCCAATGTCAACGAGACTTGTTCCTGCCACAGTCAGTGCATGACCTAACATAATCCTTAACAAAATCCCAGATCTGAGGCCAGGTGTATGAACGCCGAATGATTGCTAGCATATGGTTCTGGCCAAAGTGACTAGCAAGGATGTGGTCATGATGGTGCTTGCAGACTTGTAGGCAGAGGTCATTGGCCGAGGGCACAAAGATCCTGTTGTCTAGTCAGAGGAGACCAGAGTCATCAATTGTCCATCGGCTGTGACCTTTCTGTGCATGTTGCATGCCCACAACAGCTTCAGAGTCGGAGGGAAGAGCAGTTCAGATGTCAGAATGGAGTTTTTCGATATCTATGAGAACACTTGCTCAGAGAATGGGTTCCTCTAGGTAGGTTGCCTGGAGTGAGGAGATGAGTTGTTCTTCAGTGAAGATCAGCTGAAGGGTCTGTGGATTGACTGACATGTAGCTGGTATCTCTCTCTTTAGAGTAGACATCCCAACGTCTAGTTAGGGCATCAGGCTTGGCACCCAACCTTCCCGGCCAAAAATGGATTACCATGTTGAAGGCGGATAAGTACTCTGACCATCAGACCTGTTGTTGGGTGAGAATCTTAGTAGTGGAGAAGTATTCCAAGTTCTTGTGGTCGGTGACTATGTCAATTGGGTTAGTAGCACCTTCGAGGTAGTGACACCATGACTTGAATGCTTCGAAGATGGCTAGCAATTCTTTGTCATGCATGTCGTAGTTGAGTTCGGCTCCAGTGAGAGTTTGAGAGAGAAAAGCAACTGGGTAGAGTTCGCTGTTGGAAAGGGTAATGGAAAGAATGGCGGCAATAGCATAGTTGGATGTGTTGGTTTCAATCATGATTGGGCAGTTGGGTTCCCAGTGAGTCAGTACTGGTGCTCAGGTAAATGCTTCCTTACACTACGTATGAGGTGTTCTTTTAACATGGTTTTCTGATTGAGAAAACACTTAATCTTCTTGCAAAGAGAATTTTTATAAAACCATATATAAATTCTAAATTTCAATTGTGTCCTCTCAACAAGAATATGCCTGGAGAATACTAAACTTTCAGCAGCAAAAGATATGGAATTTTCAAATTCTGAGAATTAATAGATAATACAATATATTAGAATAATTTCTATACTGAGAAAACATTAAATTTTCTCTGGTTGAAAATTCTCAGAAAATGCTGATAAGATAAGATAAAAATTCCACATTTTCTATTGTGGGAAAGTCAGAGAAAACACTAGGAAAATAGTAGGAAAATCATGTGAAAACACTATATTTTAAAGCAGTTTTTAGATAGTTTTCATATAGTTTTCCTTTTGTATTCCTAGTGTTTTCTCTGACTTTCCCACAATAGAAAATGTGGAATTTTTATCTTATCTTATCAGCATTTTCTGAGAATTTTCAACCAGAGAAAATTTAATGTTTTCTCAGTATAGAAATTATTCTAATATATTGTATTATCTATTAATTCTCAGAATTTGAAAATTTAGTATTCTCCAGACATATTCTTGTTGAGAGGACACAATTGAAATTTAGAATTTATATATAGTTTTATAAAAATTCTCTTTGCAAGATTAAGTGTTTTCTCAATGAGAAAACCATGTTAAAAGAACACCTCATATGTAGTGAGAGGAGAGAAGAGAAGAGTGTAGAACAACATTAATTTTCCACTTGGAGTATAACGGTAGAACACAGTGGTTTATATCTACTGGGAGAGAATACAATGTGGAGAACATATGTAGCCTATGAAGACAATGATCAAGAAGTTGCTACAAGAAAACATGTTGTAAGATGTACAATGGCAGAGATTAATGGAACATGTAGGTTATGATGGAGGAGACACATAAGCATGTCTCGTATGGGTCAACGGCCGAGCCAAGTCATATGGGCATAACAGGCAGCACATTACAGGGATTTCAATGAGATGTAGGTGTTATATCACATTACAGGCAATATACTGTGTTATACATGTTCTACAATGTATTGCTAATCCTAGATGCAGCCTTGCTTCAATTCAATCCAAATGAACAGGCAAAAGAATCATATATTGATTCCAAGTACATACATATATACAGGGTAAAGTATTACTAGCAACAATGATATCTATACAACCCTGGAATCCCCTCATATTCACAGTGGACAGGGTATCTAAAGGCAAGAATGAGTAAATATGTTACTAGAGAAAAATCCATAAGAGCAAACTTACCGAACCATATGTCATGAAGAGCAACACTGGTGATCGAAGAACCTGACAGTATTATTAGTAAATAAGATAGAAGAGCAAATGATGGAGGCAGACCTTATATGGACATATGAGAGCACTGATGATAGAATGAGTTTGATTGTACATAACATAGCATTCAACTTATTGGACCTAGGCTTGAAGATGTAAGAATCTATGTTATAAGATAAGCTATGAGAGACATACCTTCTTTCAGACAGCATCTGAGTACTCATGTTACTGATGGGTGTAGTTGAGGTGTTAGTGGTGTTGACAGACATTGTTGATGGCATTGGCAGCAGTGAGAGCGGTGATGTGGCACACAATGTTGAGAACATTGATGGTGACGTGTCAGACAGCATCAGTGTTATTAGGGAATGTTGTCAAGAGCTTTGGTGTTGAACATAGTGTTGGCAGCACTGAGGGTGGTGATGTGGCACATAATATTGGTTGCAGTGATGTGTCAAACAGTATTGAGGAATGTTGGAGTGTGTTGCTGGCATTGAGAATGGCGTTGGTGTTGTTGGTGATGCAGGCATCAGTGGTGGGGATGGTGATAGTGGGGATGACAATGGTGGAGACAATGGTGGTGGTTAAGAAGAAAGAAGCAGAGTTTGAAAATTTGCCACATGTTGGAATTTAAGGTCTGCTTTGGAGGGGTCTTCATTCACATGATCACTGCTTATTTTTCCTAGATGTTCTTCATAAAGGTGCTGTATTGGTGTTGCATCACTCATGCAACCCCTTCATATTCCAATGATATGCTATGTAACACGATATAACACCTGGAATTTGATATAATGCATGCAACTCAATATAATGCCCAAAACACATTATATCGTGATATAACGTCCACAATGCATTGTAATGCCCTGTAACCATTACAAGGCATTATAACAGGTATGTAATTGTGTTATATTACTATGAAATTATTACAGTACGTTCTAACTACATTACATTCATCTAGAACAATTACAGACCATTGCATTTCATGGTAACACCCTGTAACCCATTGCAGCGGCCTGTCAGTTTTGGTGATGCTAATTGGTTTGGGCAGCATGCGACAATTAAGACAAGAATTAGCACAATGTCACCTTTTGGTCCTTCAATGATATATCCTTTGCTAATGTCCTTCTCCTAACCCCCTGTCTCCTTAACCAACACTGCCTCTGCCCAAGGAACCTGGAAAACACATCCACAAGTACACTTGGCCTGCCTTTCCCTCAACATAAGTATTGGCCACCACCTTGTACCAATACCACCCATCATAGACCTTTAGACCTTGGATAGTGATGTGCCATTTGGAGATGAGTGTGTTATGGATTTCAGTTTGGACTTTGGCACTGTAGAAGATGCAGAAGACAGAGGAGGCAAAAGGAGTCACACCTGCAAAAAGTACGTTACATTATAATATCCTTACAACAGGATTATAAAGGTTACAACATATGATAATAAATCCAGCTAGATTTTAAGTGTACTGTAGCCTAATTGCAATATATTGAAATATTTTAACTGCCTTACAACCCCATTACAACTACATTACAACTGTCTGGAAGGATTATTTGACATTATAGCCACATTACAACCACATTACAACCCACATAGAGTCATTACAACAAGTTAAAACCCCAGTACATGCACATTATAACACAATTTCAAATATAAGTAAAGTTCTTAGTGCAACAGCATATAAAAACCCATGCAACATGACAATGTAACAAGGCTTTATTATTAGATACACCTATTTATGTTTATAATGAAACTGATTTTTAATCAATAAATGATAAGCCAGTGTGGGTAGAATAAAATGTTTTGGAGATAGGTCTTTTAGTAAAAGGGTATAATGCACTGTGTGTGTTTATAGTTATGTGGCACAGTGGTACAGTGGTTCTGAGCACCCAGCAGCTACCAGGCTGCTGACTAATCTACCATAAGGTTGTGGGTGCAACTCAGAGGTTGCAATGAATGGATTTTTATTTCTTTTTGTCTCCAATCTGAATAGTCAAAATACATTATAACAGCTAAATACACTTCAATACATTTTAATAGTGATTCTGATAAAAGGATTTGGTATCTATTTACTGTCCAGTAGGGTTGTTTAATGTAGTTGTAACATTGTCTTTAGGTTGTAATGGCATTGCAACTTATCATAATTATTATGGGACTTGTAATTATTATGGTATGTTACAACTACATTATAACTAGGTTACTATATCTGACTTGGCATATAACAGGGTTGCTAATGGTTATGGAACTCATAATGCATTATGAGGGTTATAACTCTATTATAATGCTAGGTACTTTTTGCAGATGCAGGGAACATGGACATTGATTCTCATGCTTCAATGTCAGGGCCTCATGCACATTTGCCTGGTCCAGGTAGTAACGCAAGCACGATACTCAGGTTGATGTTGATGGCTAGAGTGGAGATCTTAGGTGATATATCCTTCACCACCTACTAATGACAATTGCCAAGACAAGGCATCAACAAGCAGACCAGTCTAGGTCTTGAGACATATGAGATTGACAATGAATGACAATGTCTTTTCATTTTGCACTGATTGGTCTGCATTATCGGTCCCTATTCCGGAATTGATAATCCATCTCACTGGTACCAAATGCTCAAGGGCTGGAAAGAGGCAGTCGTATTCACTGAAGCTATCTCTCAATTGGACCTTGCAAGGAAGGAAGCTCAGGAATACCAGGTTGGAGGTGGTACGTAAGTTGGAAGATGAGAGATACATGAGCGCGAAATGCAAAAAACACCTCCAATGAAGATACCTTATAGTGCTTAGGCACATATGTCATTGTCGTAAATTGGTGGTTTTAGGAAAATGGTAAGGAATTGATTGATTGTTCATAGGTAAAAGTAGATACAGTTTTTATAGTAGATTTTGTATTATATGTACGAAACACGTCAGAATACTAGAATTTGTATAGTAGCTGAAACTAGAGGATAAGACAAGTAAGAGGAATATGAAAAATATTGAAACAAGTCCAAGTATGCAAAATACCATTTCACAACAGTCATTACCATTGAAGATGCCATGCCAAACATGTGCCGATTGTGTAGAAGGCTGCTGCAAATACAAAGGGTGCTGGCATGGGCAGTGAAACTTCCTTTGAGACTAAGCAAGTGTTGACACTGGCGCTAAACTCTCGAACCCAGAGGCTTCTTTGAGTACTACCATTGATCTCCCCAGCCCTTCCTCTTCACACAAGAACACAGCATTCCTTGTCCCCTCTCTAATCCTCCCTAACATGTCCTCACCCCCACTGTGTCTTCTGCCAAGAAAAACTCTAATTCTTGCACATCGTACATATAGCGTTTTATAAACATTGTTTTGAATGAATTGTTTTTGCTCTTTGTCCCATTTTACTCTGAATTCAAGGATCTGATGTCACTATCCTTCATTGTAATCAAAGTACATCCTCTGATCTTTTTGATTATGTACCTGGTGCTCACAATCACATGTAGCTATAGCAGAGTCAATAATTTTTGCACACCATTTGTCCCCTACTTTGACCCTGCACGTTCAGTAACAACACGATCCTTGACACTTCCTGCATGCTCAGGCTCAGTTCAGCACACAAACTACTTCCCAGTTCTCTGCAAGTGTCTTCCCCATGAGGAGTGTATGTAGGTCCAAAACTTTGAAACTCACACTCTGTCCATTATGTCGTTTCATTGTTTACAGTTATCGTCTAAACCTGAGGCTCAAAACTTTGATTAGCTCCTCCATATAATTCAGCCACATGTTCAATATTTTTCCTACCTCTGGAGCATCAATATTTTGTTGACCACACATCTCATGCTCAGTCTATCAATATTATGTTGACCACAGTGAGCATAAAAACCATAATCTTGTCCTGCATGTCAGTGCATCCTGTCTCAAATCTTTGTACCTCCAAACAAACATCAAAATTTTGTCAAAAGGCCATGTGTCTGCATTAAGATTTCAATATTTTGATGATTGTGTGGACTGACACAATTTTGTTGCGAGGTGGAGCAGCAGAGAGGCTTCAAAATTTTGATGGTTCTTTGGAGTCAAAGTTTTGCTGCTCATGCAGATCAGAATTGAGGGTTTGACAGCAAATCATCCAATGGATTCCTTTGATGAAACTCTGGTTTCAGGTTTAGTGAGCAGGTAGAATTGAATGTCTTTGGAATCGAACATCAAAAATTGAGAGATTCTGTCAAAAAGACAGAAGCTGGCTGCATTGCTAGTACTGTACTACTTGGAAGCCTTCAGAGTCAAAAATAACAACTCAGATAAGCTGTCAATATGTCAATAGTGAGAAAGAGTTTATTTTGACAGTAACCAAAGTAGGAGTTTGAGAAACCCTTGCCCTACCCTAACCTTAGTGCCTTCTTGAGACTTGCATTCCTGACGATGAACACAGTGCTTGCATGACACCCACAATGGCAATGACTAGCTAGGAAGCAAAATGCACCTCTGTACTTTGTTGACTAATGCCTTAACTATAGCAGCACCCATAATATAGGGCACAGATACAGAGAGCGAGGAGTTGAAGATGGCTATCAGTTTTAAGGTATGTTAAGACATCTTTCCTTTTTTCTCCTTATTAATCTTTATATTATTCCAGATTATCCACTTCAAGTTGGCACTCTCACGTCCACCTCATTCTGGAAGTCATTTATAGAAGCTCCCCTCACCCTGCCACCTCAAGTACATATGACTGTCATGAGTGTACAACATGTTTCAGCCACCACTGTCCGAATACCTTACCCTGCAGTCACTGTTCTCTTTTGAGCTTCCAGAAGTTCATGTATCACAACTAATACCCATCAACCAGTAGCACGACACCCAACCTTGCTCAGTTCTCATTATGCAGTTTCGTTACCCTATCACTCGGTGAAGATGCTCAAAAACCTATGCCTCTACTATGAAAACACGAGGCCTGTGGTGCCAAAATACCTCCGAAAAAGGTATATATAAGTTCTTGATTCTCAGTTTTGTTTGCGAGTTGGTTCGGTGTGGTTCACTGTTACTGCAACGTTAAGAATAATTTCTCAATGTCTTGCTCGGTAGTTCAGAGACAATTTGCCTTCAAAACAACTTCTCAGATTGAGATTGGTGTTTGTTCTGTATAATATTTATGGGTTTATAGTTTTATTAATCACTTCAAAGCAAATACTGGTATTGATGTTCAACCAGAAACTGCCCAAAGAATAAACTTCTTCTAAGCAAGAACAAAGGTACCTCTTGTACCTGAATATAGCTCTCTTAGCTATGTTCTGCAACAATTCTCAAGAGGACAAATCTTCTAGACACTGCTAGCCTGAAACCCTCTCTGATTCACATCAAAACACCAGACTATACTGATGCACGTCAGCTACCCTCTTGGTAAACTGATACAATATTCTGCTTATTAGAAAACACGCCTCTTGCATTAAAAACTAAGCTCTTCCTAGCTTTTATTTATATCTCTGGTTTGGGTTACAATCTCAGGTCTCAACTAGCCTGTGCCTCTTGCACAACTAAATAAGCTAGGGCCCAAAGTGGTTGAAAAATACTGATTGCCAGTAGCTCTTCTACCTGAGCAACAACATCATACACTCNCTACAACATAAATAATCTAATATATCTGTCACACATACAAATAAAACTGAGTCGGGTGCTAAATATTATATAAACTGAGCTGTGTTTGGTAATTTCTCTGTCACAGTGTCCAATTGTAGTCAGGCTTTGTAGCCATAATCTCTTTTATTCTTTTTCTATGACGATTGCACAGTCTCCTGACACTAATCATTTGCAATTTTCTTGATCAAACGGCTCTCTTTCTGACTCCATTTGAAAATATTATACTTTCATGCCACTCCGCATGGTTTCTTCCTTCTCCATCTATTGTCATCTGCTCTGTGGACATGTAATATGCTTCCATTTCTCCTCTAAAGTGTACGCATAAGCTCAGCCATGCTATCTTCTCGTCATACAGTTTTGTCTTCCGCTTTCCATGATACAGGTACCTTTTCAGTAACCGATCATCTATTTCATTCATCTAATTTGATTATCAGTGTCTTGAGTATCCCCCGCTGATAATTTGTTATTCTCTGTTTCATATCCGTTTCTCGGTAATATTCTTGTCGATGTATCATCAAAGCTTTTATTCTTCCTTCAAGTTGGGCATGAATTGAAAATATTGTTAAAAGTTAAAATATTCCCTTTGGTATGCTTTTGATAGAGAGGTGTGATGTGGTGTGTTTCTCTACAGGTTTTGGGATGCTTCTCTGTGTTCAGATTCGCTGTTTATTTTCATACTAGCAGTGGTCGGGTACCCTTGTATAGCCTACCGTCAACCATTACTCTGCTAATATTTTGTATCCTTCTCTACTACTCACTTTGACTAGCTGCTCAGGGCTCACACTAGTCCTCAATTCCCTTGTTTATGTCATTTCTAACCATAAAAGTGCAAAATATTCTCTTTTTGCATGTGAAATAAAAGGTAAAAGTTATGCATATCACTGCATCTCTGCCCTGTGTGTGGATTGGAACACCATCTCGCCAGAAATTGCCCACAGTACATGTGTCGCAGATGCTTCACAACTTAGCCTGGGCATACATCTTTGCACTGCTCTAACCAACAAAGGTCTCACTGAATTGCACGTCGAGGGTCTGGTTCAAGTCCAGACTCTATGTCGGATGATCGCTGTTATGACGATGAACCTTAAGACAATCTCGGAGGAGAATGCTGAGAAGTCCATTCACGACAGCGGAGGTGATGTGGATTTTCTGTTTGTTGGGACAGATCTGCAAAAGGTACGAAGGTTCAATGTCAGGTCTTCAGTGTATGCACGGATGGCCGCAGGTTGGCAACCGTTGGGAGAAGGGTCGAGTACGTCGGACATGGTAGGAGAACCGCCGAATACTCTGACACTTCAGAGTATTGATGAGATGCCGGACACCTCGTACAATTATGATACGGAACTGTATGGTGATGGAGAGTCTTGAGAATGGCAATCCAGAGTTTTGCTCTAAACTGGGGGTAATGTTNATTTGGTGTTTGTTTTGTATAATATTTATTGGTTTTGTGGTTTTATTAATCACTTTGAAAGCAAATACTGGTATAGATTTCAACCAGAAACTGCCCAAAGAATAAACTTCTTCTAAGTGAGAACAAAGGTACCTCTTGTACCTGAATATAGCCCTCTTAGCTATGTTCTGCAACAATTCTCAAGAGGACAAATCTTCTAGACACTGCTAGCCTGAAACCCTCTCTGATTCACATCAAAACACCAGACTATACTGATGCACGTCAGCTACCCTCTTGGTAAACTGATACAATATTCTGCTTATTAGAAAACACGCCTCTTGCATTAAAAACTAAGCTCTTCCTAGCTTTTATTTATATCTCTGGTTTGGGTTACAATCTCAGGTCTCAACTAGCCTGTGCCTCTTGCACAACTAAATAAGCTAGGGCCCAAAGTGGTTGAAAAATACTGATTGCTGGTAGCTCTTCTACCTGAACAACAACGTCATACACTCTGGTAATCGGTGGGCAGTATCTCTCCTGCTTTCCACCTACAAAACACGTCCCCTTATATACCCTACAACATAAATAATCTAATATATCTGTCACACATACAAATAAAACTGAGTCGGGTGCTAAATATTATATAAACTGAGCTGCGTTTGGTAATTTCTCTGTCACAGTGTCCAATTGTAGTCAGGCTTCATAGCCATAATCTCTTTTATTCTTTTTCTATGACAATTGCGCAGTCTCCTGACACTAATCGTTTGCAATTTCCTCGATCAAACAGCTCTCCTTCCGACTCCATTTGAAAATATTATACTTCCATGCCACTCCACATGGTTCCTTCCTTCTCTGTCTATTGTCATCTGCTCTGTGGACGTGTAATATGCTTCCATTTCTCCTCTAAAGCATATGCGTAAGCTTAGCTGTGCTATCTTCTCGTCATACAGCTTTGTCTTCCGCTTTCCGTGATACAGGCACCTTTTCGGTAACTGATCATCTATTTCATTCCTCTAATTTGATTATCAGTATCTCAAGTATCCCCCGCCGATAATTTGTCATTCTCTGTTTCATATCCATTTCTCGGTAATATTCTCGTTGATGTATCATCAAAGGCTTTTATTCTTCCTTCAAGTCGGGTGTGGTTTGAAAATATTGTTAAAAATTAAAATATTCCCTTTGGTATGCTTTCGATAGAGAGGTGTGATGTGGTGTGTTTCTCTACAGGTTTCGGGATGCTCCTCTGTGTTCAGATTCGCTGTTTATTTTCATACTAGCAGTGGTCGGGTACCCTTGTATAGCCTACCGTCAACCATTACTCTGCTAATATTTTGTATCCTTCTCTACTACTCACTTTGACTAGCTGCTCAGGGCTCACACTAGTCCTCAATTCCCTTGTATATGTCATTTTCAACCATAAAAGTGCAAAATATTCTCTATTTGCATGTGAAATAAAAGGTAAAAGTTATGCATATCATCGGTCTTGCACTTGTTTCCTTACGTGTCCGCCTGCTGTCATATCTATGGCCAATACATGATGTTTCCATCGTAATCACCTCCATGCTTGTACCATTCCATGAAGAAGCCTGAGGTCGCATCCTGTCTGTTCAGTATTAAATAATTTGCAGCCCTGACAATATGAGTTTCTCGGGATGACTGCAATGATCCAATGTAATGATGCCAGTCAAGTGAAGGCCATATCCAGCCACCTTCTGAGTCAGCCTGAGCAGAATTTCAGTCACCATCTGTGGAACACAGTTTGAGCTTCAAGTCTCTGGAATTCCTGAATGATTGGGAACTTTGGATCCAATATAACCTGTTGATAGTGAAAGCCGCCATAATAGTCAAGACACGAAAATGCAAAATATTTGTGTCAACATTGATGTTTCAACTCGTCCAATTGCCACTCGTCAACTGTTTATCTGTGGCCTTGGATGATTATGACTCGCTTTCATGCTGCTCTAATCGAGCTATCTGGTGTCTATGAGTATATTCAATTTATATTCCAGGTTGAGCTGGGGTGTACAAGCATAAAGGCTGTCAAACGGTGAAAGTGATATATAGAAAGTGTGAAAGATATGGGTTTTTACTGTCCTGCTTGCTTGACTTTTTCGTTATGATCAGAGATGACACAGGGAGTGAGAAAAACAATATTTTGAACATTACATGTGTGCTGGTACACTTTAATAAGCGGGAAGAAAGTGTATGGGATGGTTAAGATGAAGGAGATAATTCGACCCCATAATCCGAAACTTCCAGATGTACTTCCGCGGGCGCTAATTGGTTTAGCGCCGGAGCAAATTGTTCATTGAGCATACTCCTTAGGTGTTTAATTGCTCTTCCTCTCGACCACATAAGTATTCAAATGCGCGTTATCACCCAACATGAGATTCATGATATAATCTTTGGTCTACATGGAGTTTCGCACTAGTCAAACTAGGAACATTCATATCAAGAGCCAGTAAATACTAGTAATATATTAATCAGGTCCCAGTGTACATTCAGGTAGGTGTATATTGTCAGTTTTATACAAAAGGCATGAATGGGCACAATGCTTGCATAGGGAAGCTTTCAGTAATGTTGAGCTCAAGCCTTGAGAGTTGATGAATGGCAATGTGGAACCTACATAAGTTGGGGTGTGAACTTATGCTTATACAGTAAGCAAAAGCTGATCAGATGCACCAATGGTTAGCTTGATCTCATCCCACCTTCTGGTTTCTTCCTCTCATTCCTGGTTCCCGTAGTGCACTGTCCAGCGGATCACGGGTCATTGACGCGTTGCACGATCAACAGAAATAAGGTTTCGGGAGTTCCTGCCAACTGTACAGTTGCAAAATTGAGTAATTGCCGAGAAAGCGCTGGCAACTCAACTCCCTTGTCATCGTTAGTACATGTCATTTAGCACTGTTTTAGATTTTGGTGCTCAACGGCAGTCATCTATGTTCGGATATCGATAGGCTATCACTAGTACACAATCAACTCTCTTGCCCTGGTTAAAACATGATTTTCGGCTCCCATGCTCCAAGTGATGGATGATTTGTACTCTGTCAAAACTATGAGGTTCAGCATGCGCAGCAAAACTTTGTTTACATTGGGATCTCCTTCTACACCGCTAGCAAAATCTCGATGCTCCAAAGCACTATCGAAATTTTGAAGCCTCTCTGCTGCCCTGTTCTACAACAAAATTTTGTCGGTCCACACAATCATCAAAATATCAAAATCTCAATGTGGACGCATGGCCTTTTGACAAAACTTTAATGTTGATTCGGAGGTACAAAGATTCAAGACAGGATGTACTGACATGCAGGACGAAATCATACTTTTTATGCTCACTGTGGTCAACATAATATTGACGGACTGAGTGTGGGATGTGTGGGCCACCGGCGGGAAGATTAGCAAAATATTGATGCTCCAGAGGTAGGAAAAATATTGAACATGTGGCTGAATTATATGAGGGAGCTAATCAAAGTTTTGAGCCTCAGGTTCAGGCGGTAACCGTAAACAATAAAACGACGCAATGGACGGAGTGTGGGTTTCAAAGTTTTGGACCTACATCCAGTGTTGTCCCCGTTCACCTAAATCAACGCCTCCTTACCGGTACTCGTTGAGCTATACACAACGCCGGATTCCGAACCAAACGAAGCGTCTGTGGGGTTCTGCGAGGTCGCAGTCTCACAGGAGACATATCGTTAGCCTAGACCATCCAACGATAACGATGATATGAACCGTCCATAACTGTGATTCCCTACTCAACCCTGGCAGACAGAACCGAGCCCGTACCACCACGTCCCTCTACCAACTCCTCATTTTACTAATCAACCTCTCCACTCACGCATGTCGACAGTACATGATTTCCATCCCTCGGTTGCACATCCGCCTACACTGTTAGTAATAACGCCACCCCTCTGACTACTACCTCTTTTCTGTATTAGGATCGGTGATTCAATCGTCGGCTTCAGATTCCGAGCACCCGAGGGTTGGACAGAAGTGGTCATGGTCGTATGGGAGAACAATTTTGCTAGAGCAGCCTCTCGATTAGACCTTACATGGAAAGAAGCTCAGCGATATCAAGTATTCACGTTGGAAGGCAAGAGCGATACGCGAGCACGAGCGCAATCATGAACACGCAAACGAAGTGGAAGATGCCTCTAGTAAGGATATCGAGGGTATATGACCGGGTTCAGGATAAACAGTCTTGTTGGCACTATTACCCCTGTGCGAAGGAAACTTGAAGATGCTGCGTCGCATGTGCTGATTGCGTAGAGCGGCTGTAGTGAGGAGTGCAGGTGGTGGAGCTTCCTCGGAGGCTAAACAAGTACCATTCAAGTCCAAACTCTTGGAACCGGTGCTACTTCGAGTACTATCATCCCCGAGGCCGAAACGAACCTACTACAGCGTGATCTGTCTCTATATTGGTAGAGTCCCATCTGGATGGGCAGCTTCTGTATCAGAATCGATGATTCAATCCTCGGCTGGACAGAAGCAGTCACAATCATTCGTATGGGAGAACAATTTTTGCTAGAACCGCTTCGCAATCAGACTGATGTTGCCGGTGGCTCTAGGAAAGCATCCCGCAAATGTTGAGCCAGAGGTGTTTTCGATATCGGAGAACGAGGGCATGATCGAGATATAAAGATGGGCATGAACACAAATAATCTTAGCAGTGAAAGGAAGTGCTATAGTGCTATACTCGAGGTTTCAGAAATAAACCTCAACTCAACACCTCGTTACCTCCACTCAGAGAACGCAGGAGACCTGGGGATGCTGTCGAACGCGTAGAAGATCAGAGCGGCTGTTTCGAAGAGTGATGGTGCTTATCCCGAGATGTTACGAGTACTTAGATGAAATAAAACCGATGTGAAGGGCCTAGCGTACCTCTCTTCTGTTGCTCCCATATCACCGCCGAACCTTGACAACAGTCATGGACGAACCAAGCACCCAAGTCTGACCCCCAAATCATCGCACCAGCCCATGCTTCAATCATGATTACTTCTGTTCCGATAGGTCGGTGGATCATTGGACCACCCTAGACAGGCCTAGCGAAGGCTTGGGCCAAGTTCTCTGCTCGAGCTGAATGATATCAGAACGAAAATCATTCACTGTACCACGGTCTGGGATCAAAGATGAATTGCAAGAGCTCCATCTNATGTGGAACCTACATAAGTTGGGGTGTGAACTTATGCTTATACAGTAAGCAAAAGCTGATCAGATGCACCAATGGTTAGCTTGATCTCATCCCACCTTCTGGTTTCTTCCTCTCATTCCTGGTTCCCGTAGTGCACTGTCCAGCGGATCACGGGTCATTGACGCGTTGCACGATCAACAGAAATAAGGTTTCGGGAGTTCCTGCCAACTGTACAGTTGCAAAATTGAGTAATTGCCGAGAAAGCGCTGGCAACTCAACTCCCTTGTCATCGTTAGTACATGTCATTTAGCACTGTTTTAGATTTTGGTGCTCAACGGCAGTCATCTATGTTCGGATATCGATAGGCTATCACTAGTACACAATCAACTCTCTTGCCCTGGTTAAAACATGATTTTCGGCTCCCATGCTCCAAGTGATGGATGATTTGTACTCTGTCAAAACTATGAGGTTCAGCATGCGCAGCAAAACTTTGTTTACATTGGGATCTCCTTCTACACCGCTAGCAAAATCTCGATGCTCCAAAGCACTATCGAAATTTTGAAGCCTCTCTGCTGCCCTGTTCTACAACAAAATTTTGTCGGTCCACACAATCATCAAAATATCAAAATCTCAATGTGGACGCATGGCCTTTTGACAAAACTTTAATGTTGATTCGGAGGTACAAAGATTCAAGACAGGATGTACTGACATGCAGGACGAAATCATACTTTTTATGCTCACTGTGGTCAACATAATATTGACGGACTGAGTGTGGGATGTGTGGGCCACCGGCGGGAAGATTAGCAAAATATTGATGCTCCAGAGGTAGGAAAAATATTGAACATGTGGCTGAATTATATGAGGGAGCTAATCAAAGTTTTGAGCCTCAGGTTCAGGCGGTAACCGTAAACAATAAAACGACGCAATGGACGGAGTGTGGGTTTCAAAGTTTTGGACCTACATCCAGTGTTGTCCCCGTTCACCTAAATCAACGCCTCCTTACCGGTACTCGTTGAGCTATACACAACGCCGGATTCCGAACCAAACGAAGCGTCTGTGGGGTTCTGCGAGGTCGCAGTCTCACAGGAGACATATCGTTAGCCTAGACCATCCAACGATAACGATGATATGAACCGTCCATAACTGTGATTCCCTACTCAACCCTGGCAGACAGAACCGAGCCCGTACCACCACGTCCCTCTACCAACTCCTCATTTTACTAATCAACCTCTCCACTCACGCATGTCGACAGTACATGATTTCCATCCCTCGGTTGCACATCCGCCTACACTGTTAGTAATAACGCCACCCCTCTGACTACTACCTCTTTTCTGTATTAGGATCGGTGATTCAATCGTCGGCTTCAGATTCCGAGCACCCGAGGGTTGGACAGAAGTGGTCATGGTCGTATGGGAGAACAATTTTGCTAGAGCAGCCTCTCGATTAGACCTTACATGGAAAGAAGCTCAGCGATATCAAGTATTCACGTTGGAAGGCAAGAGCGATACGCGAGCACGAGCGCAATCATGAACACGCAAACGAAGTGGAAGATGCCTCTAGTAAGGATATCGAGGGTATATGACCGGGTTCAGGATAAACAGTCTTGTTGGCACTATTACCCCTGTGCGAAGGAAACTTGAAGATGCTGCGTCGCATGTGCTGATTGCGTAGAGCGGCTGTAGTGAGGAGTGCAGGTGGTGGAGCTTCCTCGGAGGCTAAACAAGTACCATTCAAGTCCAAACTCTTGGAACCGGTGCTACTTCGAGTACTATCATCCCCGAGGCCGAAACGAACCTACTACAGCGTGATCTGTCTCTATATTGGTAGAGTCCCATCTGGATGGGCAGCTTCTGTATCAGAATCGATGATTCAATCCTCGGCTGGACAGAAGCAGTCACAATCATTCGTATGGGAGAACAATTTTTGCTAGAACCGCTTCGCAATCAGACTGATGTTGCCGGTGGCTCTAGGAAAGCATCCCGCAAATGTTGAGCCAGAGGTGTTTTCGATATCGGAGAACGAGGGCATGATCGAGATATAAAGATGGGCATGAACACAAATAATCTTAGCAGTGAAAGGAAGTGCTATAGTGCTATACTCGAGGTTTCAGAAATAAACCTCAACTCAACACCTCGTTACCTCCACTCAGAGAACGCAGGAGACCTGGGGATGCTGTCGAACGCGTAGAAGATCAGAGCGGCTGTTTCGAAGAGTGATGGTGCTTATCCCGAGATGTTACGAGTACTTAGATGAAATAAAACCGATGTGAAGGGCCTAGCGTACCTCTCTTCTGTTGCTCCCATATCACCGCCGAACCTTGACAACAGTCATGGACGAACCAAGCACCCAAGTCTGACCCCCAAATCATCGCACCAGCCCATGCTTCAATCATGATTACTTCTGTTCCGATAGGTCGGTGGATCATTGGACCACCCTAGACAGGCCTAGCGAAGGCTTGGGCCAAGTTCTCTGCTCGAGCTGAATGATATCAGAACGAAAATCATTCACTGTACCACGGTCTGGGATCAAAGATGAATTGCAAGAGCTCCATCTGCGATTCCGCCCTTTCTCTTCCTCGTAAATATGGCTCTATCGACCTTGGAAAGTGAACGCTGTCTCTGATGCACACCGGAGCCTCGAGCCTCGAGAAAGGTGAAGAGAATGCTGTCAGAGCATGTTCTTTCAACGTCTCCCTGCAGGGTTGTCTACTTTTGGATATCCTCCGTGATCGTCTAGAGATCACGATTCCGTAGAGCGCGAAAGGAGACGATGGATGGGGAGATGGAGTGCGGGGCGATCAGGGGAGGCAGTACCTATTCGACCTTGGTGGTTCCAGAACGAAGGGGCATGCGGTGAATATGGAAGTGTGTCCAAGAAGTGGCTGCGATTTCTGCGAAGAGGTGACTCAGAGAGATTGATTGGGATCCGGGATGAGTGGTACACGTAGACGTTTTTGTTTCGGTCGTTGGACGCGATAGAAAGATCTGCAGACATCACGGTGGTGAGATTCAAGCCGAATATGAAAACGTTGTGAAGGATAGCATGTAACATACTTTTACCAATGCCTCGTTGTATTCGCATTCTCTCACTCTGCTTCGTTGTCATGACTCAAGTACTCCCCAGCATGTTGAATTCAGAGTGAATCTTTGTACGAGCTGGATAGAAAGGCATCGTCTGTTTTGGGAAATGGAATGTAGGAACGGGACACTTACGCTTTTCCAATGGTCGCCCAACGCGCTTCGACGTCGGTTTAAACGTGAATGAGAGCCCCAAAAGCAATGTTTCTCCAGACCTTCAAAAGCGAGTGCACGAAGTAGGGCCCTAGGCCTCGAGAAGGCGCAAAGAACACCGCCAAAGCTACTTCCTTTGCTGTCTGAGAACTAGAGGCGTCATGATTCCCAATCGTGGAATTCCAACCCGGGATGCACAATTGGGCGGAAGGAGATGATAGTGTGAGGAGGAGTGCGTCACAGCCAGCATGGGCGGTACCAGTTCGAACTTGCTGTCCTGAAAATGAACAGGTATGTGGTGAATACGGAGGAGTGCCCATCAGCGAAATGGACACCTAAATATATTGGAATAAAATGAGTGAAATACGTTATAATGGCCAAAATACATTATAATCATTATGGCATATTTTAATGTAATATAATTGTTGTTCCTTTATTTTAATGGATTAAAATGAACCAAAATGGTTATAATGTATTCTGGCTATTATAATGTATTTCGGCTATTATAATGTATTATGGCTATTATAATGTATTCTGGCTATTATAATGTATTTTGGCCATTATAACGTATTTTGGCCATTATAATGTATTTTGGCCATTATAATGTATTTCGCCGTCAAGGATCCCAGTGACCCTGTCACCAGACCCGGCCACATCACATTCAGACATATATAGAAACCAGTTAACACATTGAATAATCTTGATCATACTACAAACATGATTGTACATCCATCCTATACGTATCCCGCATTATTACCAGTCCGGTATCCCTCTACAAGTAGCAATACAGCAAACTCTAAACACGAATACGTAGCATAAGAGTCCAAACACAAGTACGCAGCATAAGGGTCCAAATACAAGTAGTATTATAGCAGAAGTCCAAAAACGAATAAGCCGAACGAAAAAGTCCATGACAATCCTATAAGCCGGGGATTAATCAGCTTGAATATCAAACGAAGTAAAGTCAGAAAACTCGCTTTAGTTATTCTTCGTCGTCTGGAGAATTGTAGACTTCCCACTGTGGCGTTGGTAAGTCGTCTTCTCCACCCTCGTCGTCGTCTTCTCCACCCTCGTCGTCGTCTTCTCCACCCTCGTCGTCGTCTTCTCCACCCTCGTCGTCGTCTTCTCCACCCTCGTCGTCGTCTTCTCCACCCTCGT
The DNA here is from genome assembly GCA_001466705.2 of Moniliophthora roreri. NCBI lineage: Eukaryota > Fungi > Basidiomycota > Agaricomycetes > Agaricales > Marasmiaceae > Moniliophthora > Moniliophthora roreri. The sequence continues at coordinate 307,337 of LATX02000193.1, forward strand.
CGTCGTCTTCTCCACCCTCGTCGTCGTCTTCTCCACTCTCGTCGTCGTCGCCTCCACCCAACTCATCGTCTCCACCCTCAAAGTTTGGATTATCAGAAAAAGAAGGCGAGAGCCTACTCGTAGCACGACGCCTCGGGGGAACGTTCGAACCATTGCTGGCTCTTGGTCTCTCCTTGGGATTGTTGGCAGCATCATTTGACGTGGCTGCTTCTGACTCTTTCTGCTTCCTCTTCTCTGCTGCTCGCTCAAGTCTCTTCTGTTTCATCTTGCTTACACCGCTTTCTTCGCGTGGATCCTCACGAGTTTTCGCTGCTTGTCCAAGACCAGCCTCCGATCCGTATACCCTTCTAAAATGAAGTGTTAGCGACCAAGTCGTGTAACCACTATGAGAAGACTTGCTTGTTGAAATTGCCAATGACGACGGTCCGCCAATCCCCTTCATCTTTCAAATCATTGATATCCTCGTCTTCTTCAATCTTGAAGCCGTCGATAACGTTATAATAGAAACTTCTCAAGTCGAAGTTGCCGTCTACTTGAATCCACCCTACTTCCTTGCACAAGGCGAGGTAAACCTAGACACAAATGAATAAGGGCTCATGTAGTAGATCGCCACGTACTAGTACTTCGCAATATGCGATAACCTGGGGGTTTGTTTTCAGCTCAAGGATGCGAGCGACGCACCAGCCTCGTGGGGCGGGGGGTTCGACCATCACTGACTTTTTTCCTGTGAAAAGGCACCTTGCCGTCTAAGACTGGACTTTAGTGTCCACCATGATGAGAATGAGTTTCGACTTAACTCTATAAACAAGATGGCCTTCATGAATGCCTGTTTCATAGTCGTCATCGGCAGCCATCGCATCTTTGCGCATCTCCAAGTTGTATAAAAAATTTGGCAGCTCATCGCTGCGAAGTTCGATGGTACGGTCTCGCATATCAGTCACCACCCTTGGTCAAGTTTCAGCATATGTAACAATCAAATAGAGGTATTACTTGCTTTTCAGAGTCATTGGCGGTCGACAAAAAAGCCATTGAGAAGTATTCAACAGGCGCAAATAATTTGCAAATGTCTACGCTTGAGAGTCCTCGTACACTCTTGTCACTTGGCGGAAGTGGATTCGATAACAAGTCCACATAAGGGTTCGGCATTAACCAAGATGGAATCTCGTACGCCAGCCGGTTGATATCGCTAGAACGCACTGCTGACACCTCGGAATCCATCTACTTTATCATCAGATTCGCTTTGCATCCATATAGGGAAATACACAGCTCACCTCTCTAAGGATTACATCGTACTCATGATAAGACCTTAGACGCTCGGCAAATTTGAAGAACGTGTCGATGACTGGGCAATACGCAATTAAACTCTTGTAGTTTGCAAGCATTCGATCTTCTTCCGGTTTGCTTCTGAAGGGCAATTAGACAATCTGAACGAGTCAAAAAAATGAACGTACAATTGCGTTGTTCCAATGTCCAAACCGTCGACGTCCGGCAAATGTTTCCTAAACCTTTTGCTTTTGACCANGGTGGTAAGGAAGAAAGAAAGAAGCGTAACGTGTGACACCGGGATGGCTTCTTGGGGCCCCACAAGTTGCGACAGCTGCAACACGTGCAATCAACAATCGATGGGCTACCGAATAACACGTCCAAGTCGCGAAACGTGTGATAGCGTGTAAAGAGGTCTGGACCTGCCAAAAAAAAAATATTAAGCGCCTTGAGCGATAAGAGATCTGGATAAGGAAATTGGATCCCATCTAAATCCACCAAAAAGGTTCGACTCACCAGAAAGGAAATATTAGATGACTTGAGCGCTAAAGACTTCCGGTCCCAGAGGCCAGACACCCACAAGGGGTGGTTACCAGGCAATGTGGGTATGTATTGTCCATGGGTATCAAGAAATACAATGTGTGCTATTGCTACATCTCAAGAAAGTCCCAAGAAATTGATAAAAGTACATTAACGGCGGCGATTGTTACTATTAGAGCGATCTTTATAGTACTGTCCTAATGCATCTCTAATCTCTGTACCGACATACAGAACACAAGCATCCGTAGGCAAGAACTTGCATTTGACATTAAAGTCTATGGTACGTCCCTTAATGTCGGCCTCAAACCCATGCAGATATCTGACCCCGTCATAGTTTGCACTTGACGACCGGTAGACGACCCGGTTTGCGAATTCACCTCTAAAGATGAAAATGGGATCCACTGTGTTTGAGACAGGGTACACCGGTGACACCTCAACGTTATCCGGTAGCGGGTGCTGCTTCTTGTAATGCTCGATAACAGCAGTCTTATCCCTGTCGCAGATAACGAGACGAATGTTCTCGGGCTTGTTGTTGAAGCGTTTGCCCAAAATTTCACCTTTGATTTTGGCTTTGAACCATAAATCATGGGTGTTCTCTGCCTCGTATAGCCAGCGTTGACTCGGGTGGAGACTTCGAGTCTGCCATGTAGGTGTTGAAGGCATCGGATGATGACGATTAGAATCATCAGCCGATACCGTCCACGCCGGATCCGGAGTTGAAGAGCGAGATCGAGCAGACGAAGGACGATGTGAGCGAAGTGGGGGTGTCGTACTGCGAACGGATGGAGGAAGTTTGGCCACCTTTACATGGAAGGTCATGGAGTGGATGTAATTGCGCTTAGGATGGAATGCGGGATTCAACGGTCGTTCAACCAGGTGGAGAGGTAGTTCCCAGCTGTAGTAGCGAGTCAGTATCAGATAAAGAATGAGAAGGCAGAGACTTACTGCTCGTCAACGAGGTCTTCATAGTCATACATTTGGCGTTGACCCTGCCTGCCTATAACCTCAGACTCGACGGTGATCTGCAATCCACTCTTGGTCTTCTGGCGTATGTGGACATCGTACACCCGAGCAACATCCCCCTTGTTATGACGTCCTTTGGCGTATATAAGGACACGTCTATCCTTCCAAGGAATAGTGCCTGTTCGAGCCTTTTTGATCTTGGCTGAAGCTTCTACGTGGTCCATGACGAACACCTGCTGTGGGAGTCGCCGTAGGGCAAGCTTTTCGTTCCATTCAGATCGAAACTGCTGCCAATCTAGGCGAGTTGTGATCTCGCGAGGGCCCCGAACTGCCGCCTCCATCCACGGTGTTTGATGAAAAGTTTCGGGCTCGCGTCTGAATGCGTAACCTTGGCTTTTTTCATGTCGAGGAGTCAACCTGAAAGAATTTGCGTGACCAGAGAAGTCGTGATTGACGTTGTTGTCAGGATGCTTAATGAGGACATTGTCGGTTTCGAAACAGTTGGGAACGATGACAAAGCCTTCAACGCCAGAGACGTGGCGTACAAAGTCACCCGGTAGCCATGACTTGATGAGCTTCCACCCGNAATGTTCTCGGGCTTGTTGTTGAAGCGTTTGCCCAAAATTTCACCTTTGATTTTGGCTTTGAACCATAAATCATGGGTGTTCTCTGCCTCGTATAGCCAGCGTTGACTCGGGTGGAGACTTCGAGTCTGCCATGTAGGTGTTGAAGGCATCGGATGATGACGATTAGAATCATCAGCCGATACCGTCCACGCCGGATCCGGAGTTGAAGAGCGAGATCGAGCAGACGAAGGACGATGTGAGCGAAGTGGGGGTGTCGTACTGCGAACGGATGGAGGAAGTTTGGCCACCTTTACATGGAAGGTCATGGAGTGGATGTAATTGCGCTTAGGATGGAATGCGGGATTCAACGGTCGTTCAACCAGGTGGAGAGGTAGTTCCCAGCTGTAGTAGCGAGTCAGTATCAGATAAAGAATGAGAAGGCAGAGACTTACTGCTCGTCAACGAGGTCTTCATAGTCATACATTTGGCGTTGACCCTGCCTGCCTATAACCTCAGACTCGACGGTGATCTGCAATCCACTCTTGGTCTTCTGGCGTATGTGGACATCGTACACCCGAGCAACATCCCCCTTGTTATGACGTCCTTTGGCGTATATAAGGACACGTCTATCCTTCCAAGGAATAGTGCCTGTTCGAGCCTTTTTGATCTTGGCTGAAGCTTCTACGTGGTCCATGACGAACACCTGCTGTGGGAGTCGCCGTAGGGCAAGCTTTTCGTTCCATTCAGATCGAAACTGCTGCCAATCTAGGCGAGTTGTGATCTCGCGAGGGCCCTGAACTGCCGCCTCCATCCATGGTGTTTGATGAAAAGTTTTGGGCTTGCGTCTGAATGCGTAACCTTGGCTTTTTTCATGTCAAGGAGTCAACCTGAAAGAATTTGCATGACCAGAGAAGTTGTGATTGATGTTGTTGTCAGGATGCTTAATGAGGACATTGTCGGTTTTGAAACAGTTGGGAATGATGACAAAGCCTTCAACGCCAGAGACATGGCGTACAAAGTCACCCAGTAGCCATGACTTGATGAGCTTCCACCTGAAACAATGTTCACCCACTCGAGTGGTAAGTGAGTCTAGAGAAGCCAGATCGCAATTATTGGGTCCAGGTTCATAACACTGGATAACAGGACCACCAGGGAAGTGAGAGATCACTACACCTTGTTGGCCTGTGGGTGCCATGACCATTTCGCCGATGTCAAACCTCCAGTCCTCGATAGGAGGAAAGTTGCCGATGACCGCCGGATGGCTGCACTTGAGAAGTATGCGACCTTCNGCACTCTTCAATACCCTTTTGAATTCCTCTACTGATAACGGCTTCGAGGGCACTGGTAACCAGTGAAATGCGCTTCCCTGTTCCCTTACTCTGGGGCACTTCTTCCTCTTCCTCATCGTCTTCGTCCTCATCGTCATCGTCTTCTTCATCCTGACACGCTTCAGGTTCACGTGGGGCTCGAACTGGGGTTTTGGGTGGGAGTTTACTGCCCTTGTCTACTCGTTGCCTCTTTGGAGGTCGCCTCTCGTCATCACGAGATGTTGGACGCGTCCCAGTTCCATTTGTCGCGTTCACGTTTGACTTGTTGATTTGACGCGTAGGGGCAGTCGTGCCGATCCTTGAATGCTGAGAAGATTTGAGTGTCGTAGAATTAGAGTTAGGAGCTTGGGCCCTCCTATATACTGAGTTGGGACCCATTGGGAAGATGATGGTGGTAAGGAAGAAAGAAAGAAGCGTAACGTGTGACACCGGGATGGCTTCTTGGGGCCCCACAAGTTGCGACAGCTGCAACACGTGCAATCAACAATCGATGGGCTACCGAATAACACGTCCAAGTCGCGAAACGTGTGATAGCGTGTAAAGAGGTCTGGACCTGCCAAAAAAAAAATATTAAGCGCCTTGAGCGATAAGAGATCTGGATAAGGAAATTGGATCCCATCTAAATCCACCAAAAAGGTTCGACTCACCAGAAAGGAAATATTAGATGACTTGAGCGCTAAAGACTTCCGGTCCCAGAGGCCAGACACCCACAAGGGGTGGTTACCAGGCAATGTGGGTATGTATTGTCCATGGGTATCAAGAAATACAATGTGTGCTATTGCTACATCTCAAGAAAGTCCCAAGAAATTGATAAAAGTACATTAACGGCGGCGATTGTTACTATTAGAGCGATCTTTATAGTACTGTCCTAATGCATCTCTAATCTCTGTCCCGACAGACAGAGCACAAGCATACGTAGGCAAGAACTTGCATTTGACATTAAAGTCTATGGTACGTCCCTTAATGTCGGCCTCAAACCCATGCAGATATCTGACCCCGTCATAGTTTGCACTTGACGACCGGTAGACGACCCGGTTTGCGAATTCACCTCTAAAGATGAAAATGGGATCCACTGTGTTTGAGACAGGGTACACCGGTGACACCTCAACGTTATCCGGTAGCGGGTGCTGCTTCTTGTAATGCTCGATAACAGCAGTCTTATCCCTGTCGCAGATAACGAGACGAATGTTCTCGGGCTTGTTGTTGAAGCGTTTGCCCAAAATTTCACCTTTGATTTTGGCTTTGAACCATAAATCATGGGTGTTCTCTGCCTCGTATAGCCAGCGTTGACTCGGGTGGAGACTTCGAGTCTGCCATGTAGGTGTTGAAGGCATCGGATGATGACGATTAGAATCATCAGCCGATACCGTCCACGCCGGATCCGGAGTTGAAGAGCGAGATCGAGCAGACGAAGGACGATGTGAGCGAAGTGGGGGTGTCGTACTGCGAACGGATGGAGGAAGTTTGGCCACCTTTACATGGAAGGTCATGGAGTGGATGTAATTGCGCTTAGGATGGAATGCGGGATTCAACGGTTGTTCAACCAGGTGGAGAGGTAGTTCCCAGCTGTAGTAGCGAGTCAGTATCAGATAAAGAATGAGAAGGCAGAGACTTACTGCTCGTCAACGAGGTCTTCATAGTCATACATTTGGCGTTGACCCTGCCTGCCTATAACCTCAGACTCGACGGTGATCTGCAATCCACTCTTGGTCTTCTGGCGTATGTGGACATCGTACACCCGAGCAACATCCCCCTTGTTATGACGTCCTTTGGCGTATATAAGGACACGTCTATCCTTCCAAGGAATAGTGCCTGTTCGAGCCTTTTTGATCTTGGCTGAAGCTTCTACGTGGTCCATGACGAACACCTGCTGTGGGAGTCGCCGTAGGGCAAGCTTTTCGTTCCATTCAGATCGAAACTGCTGCCAATCTAGGCGAGTTGTGATCTCGCGAGGGCCCCGAACTGCCGCCTCCATCCACGGTGTTTGATGAAAAGTTTCGGGCTCGCGTCTGAATGCGTAACCTTGGCTTTTTTCATGTCGAGGAGTCAACCTGAAAGAATTTGCGTGACCAGAGAAGTCGTGATTGACGTTGTTGTCAGGATGCTTAATGAGGACATTGTCGGTTTCGAAACAGTTGGGAACGATGACAAAGCCTTCAACGCCAGAGACGTGGCGTACAAAGTCACCCGGTAGCCATGACTTGATGAGCTTCCACCCGAAACAATGTTCACCCACTCGAGTGGTAAGTGAGTCTAGAGAAGCCGGATCGCAATTATCGGGTCCAGGTTCATAACACTGGATAACAGGACCACCAGGGAAGTGAGAGATCACTACACCTTGTTGGCCTGTGGGTGCCATGACCATTTCGCCGATGTCAAACCTCCAGTCCTCGATAGGAGGAAAGTTGCCGATGACCGCCGGATGGCTGCACTTGAGAAGTATGCGACCTTCCCGAGAGTTCGGCAATCGTCCGAGTGGTTTGATCATGGACTTTTCCACGATCTGCACCCTCATCCCATGCTGGAAGCCACCGTCAGGATAGACAGTGAGCCTCCTGCGCTTCTTCCCATACTGGGTGGGATCCCAAGCCATTTTGACACCTTCCGGTCGCCGAGACTGTATCAGCGGGTTGAAAGTTAGGCTCTGTGGGAACTCAGCCTTCGTTGGCTGCGAATCGGGCATGTCGCAGGCACGAATGCGAGGAATAAAGAGGACAGTGACTGCATGACCATCAACCTTCAGAACAAGGGCAGGGTCATCGTAGTACAACAGCTTTCCGGGCTTTGGTAGCTTGGGTTCATAGCTCTGGCCTCTAGTGGGCTTGCCAGAAGCTTCAGGCTTGGTTTGCGGGTGGATGTCACCCATATTGCTCATGGGCATGTCCTCCTCGGTCAAAACTTGACTTGGCATAGGAACATCGAGTCTTGTCTTCTTCCTGGGTGGCCCAGATGCTTCCTCCTCGCTATTCGGCTCTTTCTTCGGCTTTTCGATCGGACCAAGCCTAACCCAGACACCTGCCTTTAGAACAGGCTTCTTTGGGTCTGGCTGGCGTTTCTCCACTCCGCCGGTGATGGTTTTAGCGATGCTAGATGCCATCGAAAGCGCACGAAGGATATTGAGAGGATCAGAGAGAACCGTCATATGGACGCCGTTGATGCCACCAGTTCGGGTACGACGAGTGTACATGCAACCACGAAGTATGCTAGCTGCACGAGGGCTATCCTGGGTCTGTATGTAGACATAACCAGAACCGCAAGATCCGGGTTGAGTGAGGGAAAAGATGTTGTCTTCGGGGTGTATCTTCTGGTAGCCTACAATGAAGTTTATGACGTCCTGTTCGTGGTAAGGCTAGATAACATTAGATGGTGAAAGGATACCGAGTAGGAATGGACATACCTTGCACTTGGTCGACCAAACTTCTTGCGAACTATACCTCTTGACGTTGGGATCATCCTCATCCAGCTCGAGTGCTACCCCTCCAACGGCAGTGTTTCCCTGATCCAAAACTAGCCCAGATCCTCCAACAGCAACGGAATCATCACCAGCAGATTCATCTTGTGGCTCTGAAAAGAGCGAATCCTGGTCTGAGAATAGCGAGTCATGATCGTCGGTGTCCAGAGCTCTATTGAGAGCCTGATAGTTGACAGGCCTCTCTACATCGTCGTCGTCATCATTTATGAACCCATCTGCTGTAGAACAAGTGTACATTAGCTTGACAATGATAGCTGAATGTCGAAATTTCCATACCGCCTTCATCATCCTCAGAATCGTATCCCCCTCTATCGACGGCAGCCTCCAGATCCAAAAATTGACGGACATTGGCCTGGGCAACTGCTTCAGCTTGCTGAGACGACAATGACGACTCCATAGTACCTGCAAAAACCATCTTTCAGCATGCATTTTCCCTGGTTTTTTCATCCAAGTAAAAATTTCTCAAATTCAATTTTTTTTGGTCTTTTTGACACTCAAATTGTATTATAATTTATTGTATGACTTTCTACACTACTCTAGATTAGAAAGAAAAACTTACATGGGACGACAACGAGGGAGGGAGCTCAATGCAGGCGTCGATGATAGTGGTTGTGGAAAAAGTGAAAAAAATGATAAGTCCCACGCATGCGGCAGTATTGGTCTGAATAATCTTGAGGTGGTCAACTCATGTGAGTTGACCAGTCCGACATTACTCAGGCTATCATACCCTCGCATCGGACTTTGAATAATTTTTTCTTCTTGCTTGCTACCTCCACAATCAATAATAACAGTAAGTATTCTTCACGCTAAGTACAGTAGAATTAGTGTATCAAATTAATCAAAATCAATAATGTCTAATTTTACGACTCATAAGAATAAGAAGTGGTCAAAGGCCAAAAAAAAAAATCCACTTTAATTTTGTGCTGTCAGACGCGATGCTGACGACCGTTTTTTGCAACCTAGGGCTACAAATAAGGGCGCTGTGCGAAGACCGTAAGGTCTTGATTGGTGAATACTTTCAAGATATATACCCATTAATAACAACTCATCCGATCTCCACAGGAACGATCCATGCCTAGGGCTACCCGACTCAAGAAAAACAACAGAGGTCCAGCAACTGTTGTATGCCCATGGTGCCAGAACCCAAACAAGCTATTTTGGCCAGGAAAGTCCATCAATTCGCACATAGCGCGTTGCCCTGCCTATAAAGAGGTTTTAGCTCAAAATAACATACCCGAGGATGCGGAAGAAGAGGGCACAGGTAGCAAGGACCCTGGAGAGGAGTTGGAGTTGGAAGACGGAGAGCAAGGAAGTGTGGATGAGAATATGGAGGGTGGGCATCTAGGAGTGGAAGAATTTGGAAATGTGAATGTGGGACGTATTGGTGAAGTTCGTATGTTCTCATTTTAGTCCTGAATATATCCTCATGGGTGTTCAGCATGCAGATGATGTGTCAATAGATATCCTAGATCCAAACACGATAGAAGAACCTGATGCGCCTATTAATCCTCTTCGAAAGACCAACACGTGAACTTCACGATTGCCATCTCGTTATCATGATTTCAGTCTGGCTACGGGTTATTCATTTTTAGCAGACCTGATTCATCATCAGCCAACTCCTTCTCCCGAGCCAATGGAGGACATGCAAGAGGTTGAATCTGGATCTCCAAAAGCATCACAGGAATCCAACCCAATGGAGCAGGATCATCCCAACGAGAACGACTATTTCATCAGTCAGCCAAACGAATTCGGTATCTATCGTATCCATCGGTATCACAGACCATCTCGAGAACCCGAATATGGAATCGATGATCTTGCCGATTCGCGCAACTTTGACGTTGCACCTTCCTTTTCGAGGTCTCCGGAAGCGATATACGGCAAAGTGACACCCGAAGGTGATCCATCTTCTAGCCCTAGCTCGCATAGTCCAAGTCATGTCATTGGATCATCACATGAGGGAGACACCGACAGTCTACAGGAGTCTCAGGATCTCGAACGTTATCCTTCAGTCGAAGTACCCTCCGACGGTGAATCACACATAAGCGAGAATGAGGTTGCTGTTGGTCCCTTCCAGAACAGCACGATATTCCGCTTAATGGACTGGGCGTTGAACGTCTGTAGAGTCGCGAAAGGAGCAGGTGCCAAGATCATTGATCGTTTGGTTCACGAAGTCATTCTTGCACCCGAATTCAATCGAGAACACCTCTTGGGATTCCGTTTCCGACAACAAGAGCAAATAATGGATGCATATCGATCTGGAATTCCCGATATCGAGCTACCTCCTCCTGAGGAGGATGCATCTGAGGACGAAGTATCTCAGCATCCGTCTCAGGCGTCCACAGAATCTGCGACGCCATTATTACCATTTGTTGCCAGCGATGAATGGCACACCGGTCACGTCGATATTCCCGTGCCATGCGCTAGGTACAAGTGCAAAGAAGACGATGCGAAGATATTCAGGGTGAATGACATCTACTATCGAAATCCACTCGACGTGATTCAATCTGAATTTGCCGATACTACGTTCTACTCCCTGCATNCCTATTAATCCTCTTCGAAAGACCAACACGCGAACTTCACGATTGCCATCTCGTTATCGTGATTTCAGTCTGGCTACGGGTTATTCATTTTTAGCAGACCCGATTCATCATCAGCCAACTCCTTCTCCCGAGCCAATGGAGGACATGCAAGAGGTTGAATCTGGATCTCCGAAAGCATCACAGGAATCCAACCCAATGGAGCAGGATCATCCCAACGAGAACGACTATTTCATCAGTCAGCCAAACAAATTCGGTATCTATCGTATCCATCGGTATCACAGACCATCTCGAGAACCCAAATATGGAATCGATGATCTTGCCGATTCACGCAACTTTGACATTGCACCTTCCTTTTCGAGGTCTCCAGAAGCGATATACGGCAAAGTGACACCTGAAGGTGATCCATCTTCTAGCCCTAGCTCGCATAGTCCAAGTCATGTCATTGGATCGTCACATGAGGGAGACACTGACAGTCTACAGGAGTCTCAGAATCTCGAACGTTATCCTTCAGTTGAAGTACCCTCCGACGGTGAATCACACATAAGTGAGAATGAGGTTGCTGTTGGTCCCTTCCAGAACAGCACGATATTCCGCTTAATGGACTGGGCGTTGAATGTCTGTAGAGTCGCGAAAGGAGCAGGTGCCAAGATCATTGATCGTTTGGTTCACGAAGTCATTCTTGCACCCGAATTCAATCGAGAACACCTCTTGGGATTCCGTTTCCGACAACAAGAGCAAATAATGGATGCATATCGATCTGGAATTCCCGATATCGAGCTACCTCCTCCTGAGGAGGATGCATCTGAGGACGAAGTATCTCAGCATCCGTCTCAGGTGTCCACAGAATCTGTGACGCCATTATTACCATTTGTTGCCAGCGATGAANCTCGCATAGTCCAAGTCATGTCATTGGATTGTCACATGAGGGAGACACCGACAGTCTACAGGAGTCTCAGGATCTCGAACGTTATCCTTCAGTCGAAGTACCCTCCGACGGTGAATCACACATAAGCGAGAATGAGGTTGCTGTTGGTCCCTTCCAGAACAGCACGATATTCCGCTTAATGGACTGGGCGTTGAACGTCTGTAGAGTCGCGAAAGGAGCAGGTGCCAAGATCATTGATCGTTTGGTTCACGAAGTCATTCTTGCACCCGAATTCAATCGAGAACACCTCTTGGGATTCCGTTTCCGACAACAAGAGCAAATAATGGATGCATATCGATCTGGAATTCCCGATATCGAGCTACCTCCTCCTGAGGAGGATGCATCTGAGGACGAAGTATCTCAGCATCCGTCTCAGGCGTCCACAGAATCTGCAATGCCATTATTACCATTTGTTGCCAGTGATGAATGGCACACCGGTCACATCGATATTCCCGTGCCATGCGCTAGGTACAAGTGCAAAGAAGACGATGCGAGGATATTCAGGGTGAATGACATCTACTATCGAAATCCACTCAACGTGATTCAATCTGAATTTGCCGATACTACGTTCTACTCCCTGCATCTCAAGCCGTTCAAGGAGTTCTTCCGACCTTCACCCAATGCGGATGTTGAGCGCGTGTATGGAGAGGTATACACTTCCGACCGAATGTTGGAGATGGAGAGGGATGTAATGAAGCGAGTCCCCAATGATAACGAGCACGAAGTGGTAATTGCCGCTCTTATGGACGCATCAGATTCCACGTTGTTAGCCAATTTTGGAACAGCATCGCTTTGGCCTGGATACTCAGTCCTTGGAAATCTCTCCCATTATATCAGGCTCAAGCCTTCTATGCACGCACTCAACGCGATACTATTTGTACCGTCTGTAAGTCACACCTCTCTGATCAACTTCAATGCTCACATTTCGAACAGCTTCCAGATTCTTTTCAGGATTTCTATAAANTCCGGAAGCGATATACGGCAAAGTGACACCCGAAGGTGATCCATCTTCTAGCCCTAGCTCGCATAGTCCAAGTCATGTCATTGGATCATCACATGAGGGAGACACCGACAGTCTACAGGAGTCTCAGGATCTCGAACGTTATCCTTCAGTCGAAGTACCCTCCGACGGTGAATCACACATAAGCGAGAATGAGGTTGCTGTTGGTCCCTTCCAGAACAGCACGATATTCCGCTTAATGGACTGGGCGTTGAACGTCTGTAGAGTCGCGAAAGGAGCAGGTGCCAAGATCATTGATCGTTTGGTTCACGAAGTCATTCTTGCACCCGAATTCAATCGAGAACACCTCTTGGGATTCCGTTTCCGACAACAAGAGCAAATAATGGATGCATATCGATCTGGAATTCCCGATATCGAGCTACCTCCTCCTGAGGAGGATGCATCTGAGGACGAAGTATCTCAGCATCCGTCTCAGGCGTCCACAGAATCTGCGACGCCATTATTACCATTTGTTGCCAGCGATGAATGGCACACCGGTCACGTCGATATTCCCGTGCCATGCGCTAGGTACAAGTGCAAAGAAGACGATGCGAAGATATTCAGGGTGAATGACATCTACTATCGAAATCCACTCGACGTGATTCAATCTGAATTTGCCGATACTACGTTCTACTCCCTGCATCTCAAGCCGTTCAAGGAGTTCTTCCGACCTTCACCCAATGCGGATGTTGAGCGCGTGTATGGAGAGGTATACACTTCCGACCGAATGTTGGAGATGGAGAGGGATGTAATGAAGCGAGTCCCCAATGATAACGAGCACGAAGTGGTAATTGCCGCTCTTATGGACGCATCAGATTCCACGTTGTTAGCCAATTTCGGAACAGCATCGCTTTGGCCTGGATACTCAGTCCTTGGAAATCTCTCCCATTATATCAGGCTCAAGCCTTCTATGCACGCACTCAACGCGATACTATTTGTACCGTCTGTAAGTCACACCTCTCTGATCAACTTCAATGCTCACATTTCGAACAGCTTCCAGATTCTTTTCAGGATTTCTATAAAGAACATTTCGAGCGACTTGCTCCAGATAGCGTCTTGCGTCACTGCAAGCGAGAATTGATAATGCTCGTCTGGGGTCTTCTCTTTCTCAATCCCGATTTCATTGCGGCCTACCTTTACGGAATTCTAATGCATTGTGCCGACGATGTGATCCGTCTCATTTTTCCTCGACTCTTTACCCATACAGCGGACTACGTGGAAAAGTACGTTCACTATTGGTCTGCCGTTTTTTCTTCAACTAATATTCTATTTCAGGGTTATACTCGCAAGTATCAAGTTCCTTGCCGAATGCCCATGCCCGTTATGTCTGGTGAAGAAGTCGCAAATCTCGCAGCTAGGAACGAAAACCGACATGCGCCGTCACGAGAACAAGCCGAGAGAGGATAACGCTTTTCAAAGAGATAGAGTAGAGATGTCTCGTACCCTTATGTACGAGAAAGGATATTCCGTCGACAACCAGACCGTGAACGAATTGCTCAGTAAATGGTCAGGGTTACCACACAGAGTACGTATTATTCATGTCGGTGAGCTTTCAATGCTGAGCATGATTCACAGAATCCATTTTCAAAGCTCTTGTCCATGATAGACGACAATTATTACAAGCTCTTCTGCAACGACCTTATGCATGAGGCTGCTGGTCGATGGAATGATGCGTTCAAGCACTTGTGTCGATGCCTTTACGCTCTCGCAAAGGAACTCATACAAAGGCTCAATGAAAGGTACCGTTCAGCGGTTCGGTCGCATTTCATCAAACTGATACATTTACAGATATCGGCAAGTCCCTACATTCGGTAACGGGACTATTCGACGGTTCAAAAACAATGTATCGGAACTCAAAAAGTTTGCTTTTCGTGACTTCGAAGATCTATTACAGGTACATGGTGTGTCAACTTCATGTACTATTAGCTAAGTTTATCTTCAGTGTGCGATGCCATGTTTTGAAGATCTTTTCCCCAAATCTCTTGACTCTATCGTCCTGGACCTGCTGTTTGATTTTGCTACATGGTGGAGCTACGCCCATCTATGAGTTCATACAGACTCGACTCTCGCCAGCTTTGANGCACGCACTCAACGCGATACTATTTGTACCGTCTGTAAGTCACACCTCTCTGATCAACTTCAATGCTCACATTTCGAACAGCTTCCAGATTCTTTTCAGGATTTCTATAAAGAACATTTCGAGCGACTTGCTCCAGATAGCGTCTTGCATCACTGCAAGCGAGAATTGATAATGCTCGTCTGGGGCCTTCTCTTTCTCAATCCTGATTTCATTGCGGCCTACCTTTATGGAATTCTAATGCATTGTGCCGACGATGTGATCTGTCTCATTTTTCCTCAACTCTTTACCCATACAGCGGACTACATGGAAAAGTACGTTCACTATTGGTCTGCCGTTTTTCCTTCAACTAATATTCTATTTCAGGGTTATACTCGCAAGTATCAAGTTCCTTGCCGAATGCCCATGCCCGTTATGTCTGGTGAAGAAGTCGCAAATCTCGCAGCTAGGAACGAAAACCGACATGCGCCGTCACGAGAACAAGCCGAGAGAGGATAACGCTTTTCAAAGAGATAGAGTAGAGATGTCTCGTACCCTTATGTACGAGAAAGGATATTCCGTCGACAACCAGACCGTGAACGAATTGCTCAGTAAATGGTCAGGGTTACCACACAGAGTACGTATTATTCATGTCGGTGAGCTTTCAATGCTGAGCATGATTCACAGAATCCATTTTCAAAGCTCTTGTCCATGATAGACGACAATTATTACAAGCTCTTCTGCAACGACCTTATGCATGAGGCTGCTGGTCGATGGAATGATGCGTTCAAGCACTTGTGTCGATGCCTTTACGCTCTCGCAAAGGAACTCATACAAAGGCTCAATGAAAGGTACCGTTCAGCGGTTCGGTCGCATTTCATCAAACTGATACATTTACAGATATCGGCAAGTCCCTACATTCGGTAACGGGACTATTCGACGGTTCAAAAACAATGTATCGGAACTCAAAAAGTTTGCTTTTCGTGACTTCGAAGATCTATTACAGGTACATGGTGTGTCAACTTCATGTACTATTAGCTAAGTTTATCTTCAGTGTGCGATGCCATGTTTTGAAGATCTTTTCCCCAAATCTCTTGACTCTATCGTCCTGGACCTGCTGTTTGATTTTGCTACATGGTGGAGCTACGCCCATCTATGAGTTCATACAGACTCGACTCTCGCCAGCTTTGAAAAGGTTACTGGCTACCTTGGTAAATCCTTGAGAACCTTTGCAAAGGCAACCAGGGATTTAAAAACAACCGAGTTGCCTTCCGAAGCTCGAAAACGTCGTCGTGCGCAAATGGAGAAGAGTGGGAACAGCAACGGGAAGGACGATGGTGGATTGCGACCAAAAGGGTTCAACTTGTCTACGTTTAAGATGCACGCACTTGGGCACCATGTAAGCAATACCCGCTACTACGGCGTGCCAAGCGGACATGATTCAAAACCGGTAAGTGACTGAATCCATTACATGTAGCCTACTCGACTGATTATGATGTTAGTTTGAGCGCGAACATGTTCGTTACAAAAGCTTCTACCCCAACACGAACAAGAATCGATTCGTAGCCCAAATCGCAAGGCAAGGGCGCAATCAGCGAATGCTTCAACGCTTTAACCTCCGTCAGAAGTATTCGACGGCGAAAAAGGGCAAGAAAAGAACCTATACTGTCCCCGATTTCGAGCCATTGCCTAGAGATGACCCAGAGAAACGTTATCAAATGGGCCACTCAGAACGCTCTTTCCTGCGTTTGAACCACTGGTTGTACTCTTATGGTCAAGACCCTGCAATAGAGGTGGGAAGTTTCGAAACGTTAATGCCAAGTATTTTGACTGACTGTAATTTAGGGCTTTGAAACAAAGTTGCAAAGACATATTCTTGAACGTCTTCTCACTCCAGCGCAGTTCGAGTCATTGACGGACAGGGATCTCTCTCGTCTGATCATCGTGAATGACAGAATTTTCACTCACAAACGTATGCGATTCAACCACACCTCATACGACATGCGTAAAATACAGGACTCGGTAAATATTCGGCGACACCCAGACGTTATGATTTTGGCTAGCGAGGAAAGCGCTCGAGAGCAAGGTCATCCTTATCTCTATGGACGGGTGATAGGTATATTTCACCTACGTGTCCGTAACCTCACATCTTTTTCTACCGATCATAAGCCGACGAAGATGCACGTTCTTTGGGTCCGTTGGTACGAGTACCAACAAGATTACGAATGGGGCTGGGAAAAGAAACGTCTGCCTCAGCTGCGTTTCGTGCCATCCTCTGACCCTAACGCTTTTGGTTTTGTGGATCCGGAATCGGTTATACGGGGAGCACACTTGATTCCAGCTTTCAGCGTGGGCGTTACCGATGAATTACTACCTGAGGATTCCATTGCACGCGTATACGAAAGTTTTCAGGATACGGACTATGTAATCGAGGAAAGGGACTGGAATTACTACAATGTGAACATGTAGGTTTTTTATGACTGTTAGCGTTTCCATACTCAATTTTAATTCCTAGATTTGTCGACCGTGACATGTTCATGAGGTACCGAGGTGGAGGGATCGGTCATTCTACCAGGGATGCCACGCGTTTCATGGAGGAAGATGCTCGTCACGGTGATAAGCCTTTGCCCAAGTATAATTCAGATACCGGAGAGTTGCTTTCGGATGATGAGGAAATGGGTGACGATGGAAGCGAAGGTGATGGTAGTGAAGATGATGCTGATGAAATCGTGTCCCAGTCCTCGGTTGAATCACATCGAAGTGTTCACGCTGAACCTGAGGATTATGATGACACTGATCCAGAATCGGACGACGCAGATTAATACTCATGTGTATCGTATATGTTTAATAATATCGTGTATACTCGCCTTGATATTCGCGTGTGGTGTGATTGGTCCGAAACGACCTTAAACTATTAGGGATTTGAATCTTGAACGGTGAGTTACAACTTCATAATTTATAATACACTCACTCAAATGCTGGCTAGCATTTGTGTGGTCTGAAATGACCCTAAACTATGTTTTTCCCATCGAGATGACTATTCCCGACAATAAGCGCCCATAAACGCTCACCTCTGCGGTCCCAAATGATTTTTTCGTCGTTATCAGATAATAAACGCCAATAATATGGGCGCTTATTATCCGAAATAACTTTTTAGTCATTCCCGACGTTAAGCGCCCATAAGCGCCCACAAGCGCTCAAGAGCGATCAAGCAAATGAAAGTTATACGCCAGAACATACGCGATCACAAAATCGATCTACACGACATACCCCGATGACACCAAATTCGTGATCTACGCCCCAGAAAACCCCTAGACCGAATTTTCTTTGCTTTGTGAACGCGTTGAATGCGTCGTTGGGGGCTGCGTAGGTTCGTTTGGTATCATTTGTGGTACCTGAAAATGCGCCGCCCGCCCTTTGCCCGCCCTTTCCTTTACACCGCGACGACTCACCCGCTCTCCGCACTCGATCTCGTTCGATATCTGACGGATCTTCGAGATGTTCGCTATTTCAACGTCCTGGGTAAGTCCTTTCTCTTTTCTGAGCATTTTTCTTACTGATGGCTTGTAGATGGTAACTGCCTCCATCAAACTCGAGGCTACGTTCTTCAAATCGTTCAGTTTGTTCGACAAACGCGGCGACATCTACGCTTTTCGTATCGTCGACGACGAAGACCCCCAATATCTATTCAAAGTTGNTGGTCTGAAATGACCCTAAACTATGTTTTTCCCATCGAGATGACTATTCCCGACAATAAGCGCCCATAAACGCTCACCTCTGCGGTCCCAAATGATTTTTTCGTCGTTATCAGATAATAAACGCCAATAATATGGGCGCTTATTATCCGAAATAACTTTTTAGTCATTCCCGACGTTAAGCGCCCATAAGCGCCCACAAGTGCTCAAGAGCGATCAAGCAAATGAAAGTTATACGCCAGAACATACGCGATCACAAAATCAATCTACACGACATACCCCGATGACACCAAATTCGTGATCTACGCCCCAGAAAACCCCTAGACCGAATTTTCTTTGCTTTGTGAACGCGTTGAATGCGTCGTTGGGGGCTACGACTCACCCGCTCTCTGCACTCGATCTCGTTCGATATCTGACGGATCTTCGAGATGTTCGCTATTTCAACGTCCTGGGTAAGTCCTTTCTCTTTTCTGAGCATTTTTCTTACTGATGGCTTGTAGATGGTAACTGCCTCCATCAAACTCGAGGCTACGTTCTTCAAATCGTTCAGTTTGTTCAACAAATGCGGCGACATCTACGCTTTTCGTATCGTTGACGACGAAGACCCCCAATATCTATTCAAAGTTGGACGAACAAGCCGGCCACTGGAGGAGAGGATGATTGAATGGGATCGACAGTGCCCGAGCAAGGTACATATCTGGCACGAGGGTATACTAGTGGCTCATAGCCATTGCGTTGGTGAGTTTTTTTCGCATTTTCCATCTTCAACGCGCTAACTCGAACCCTAGAGCGTCTAGTTCATCTCGAACTGATGGCTCGTGGGTACGAAAGGGTCATTGAAATGTGCCCCGACTGTAAGTTTTTCTTCTCCGCCTTCGATTCGCGTACTGATAGGTTTTAGGCGGGAAAAAACATCAAGAAATCTTTCGTCTCCCGAGCCCGGATGCTTGGGAGACGGTAATCAAGCCTTTGATTCACGAGGTGAACGGGAGGGTGGAGAGATAGATGTAGTTTATCGTACATTCTTGTTGCTATCTTGTCACTTTGTATGCTTTTTCGTTATCGAATTGCTTGACCTGCTAATTGACTTTCTTAAATTGTATTCGATTATCATATCCTGGCCTCATTAGATTGCAGTATAATGTATTATAATAGCGCCGTCCCATTTTATTACATTTTAATGGATTATAATAGTGTTGCTTTATTTTAACGTATTATAATGGATTATAATAATGTTGCTTTATTTTAATGTATTATAATGGATTATAATAGCGTCGTTTTATTTTATTGTATTATAATGGATTAAAATCACTAAAATACATTATAATCCATTATATTTAGGTGTCCATTTCGCTGATGCCAAAAGCATGGTAACGACTTCAGCAAAGAAGTTGGATCTGGAGGGGAAGGTACGTGTAGATGTTGTCTTTTGGTGACGGTACTCACGTTCGACATGCTGAACACTTGCGTGCACCCAAACTCATTTTATGATGCCCGCCAAATCGTTTCCGATCCTTTCGCGACAACGGCATCAAGTATAGGGAATACTTCGGACCAGTGATTTAGAGACGAATCAAAACACATCGATAGCTGAGATGCTTCCTAATGCGGTGTAATTGACCTGACAGGTGGATGACAACCTTGTGAAGAGCTGTTGCCTCAAGGCAAACGTGTGGCCGAATCAACAGCTGGTCAGTGTCCCGTTGCCAAATCTTCCCCCCTACGTTCACTTCCCACCTCTCAACCTCTTCAACACTATCGCCATCGAGATACACTTCTACGTGCCAGATATGGGCTTCAAATTCATGGATTGGTTCGAGAAGAATCTGAAAGGGAAGCTCAACCGCCGCAAGAAGTCCCCATCCGACACGTGCATTCTCAGTCACTTGTATCGTCGTCAGACTTACTTTTCGCCAGATTGCCAGCCACACCAACGTCTACCTCTACAAATGCTATGGCTACCCTAGAAGAAGCTACCAAATTGTAACTTGCCATCCAATTCCATTAATATTGCAGTAGAGAACTCAAGTATTTTCAGGCCGTCTGCCCAACCAGTGGCTTCCCAGTCTACATCGAGCAGTGCTGTTAAAGACGTCACGGTACCCACCATCAATCCACATCTACCGTCTGGTGTCACAAATAATGAGGCTGTTTCCGGGAGTGTAAAGGCTGTCTCAAGGGTTGCTGCCGCAGCTGGAGAAGCTGTTCCTGTGGTTGGACCAATTATAAAGGGCACAATTAATGCCATTTTGGAAGTTTTGACTGTGATTGAGGTGTGTCCTGGATATTCTTACCCTGTCCAGGAGAGCCAACTGCAAAATCTATAATAGCAAGTCACTGGTAATAAGGATGAGATACTCATGATGTCATGGACCCTCAATAATCTCATACACCGGATTGAGAACAAATCAGTGACTATGGCAGACCAAGACTGGGACCAATTACACAAGTAAGTGGTGTGGCTATGGAAGGAGTAATGTTGACAACATTGACTAATGACAGAGACTTGTCATCATTATGCGATCTCTTGAACAAGTTGGAAGGAAGTTGGAACACCAACTTTGCTCCTGAGAAAGTTTCTCAAATGCTGCAAATGATTCATAATGGGATGATTTCTGCACTGCTTCAATATAGTGTAGGCTACTATTCAGTTTTAAAGTTTCTTGCATAGCATGTGCTAACTGGAAGACAGGCACTATCAATCATGGAAATGAGACACACAATGAGCAAATCTCCAATAGCAGTCACAGCCACTATTATTGATGCAGCAAATCGAAGATTTTCATTCCCTGCTGGGATGCTCCTACATCGAGAGGTACATGAATACTTCAACACCAGATCTTACATCTATAAAACTGATATGATTTACTTTAGTCCTTGCATTGTCATCTGGAGAATTTATTTGGATTTCCAGAAGAGCAACCAAACATAATCAGTGCCACTTTGCTTGAATTTGTTAAACAAGGTCAGTATAGCCTGTCTGTTGTTGATAAGAATGGACAGGTTGTTATGCTTGGGAGTGGAGAAAAACAATGGGCACGATTGGAACCTGGGACAGAGATTACAATGAATGCCATTCTGAGTCAGGAGAAGGAGGATGATGTTTCTTTTGGATATAGATGTCCTGTTTGTGATACATGGAATGGTATTCAGGACAGTGGAGTAAATGCAACAAGAGATTGGTAGGTTTTGGTAATTTTAACCAAGAGTATTTCTTTGCTAAAATTGTTTCAGTTCTAACCCAGATTGTCTTGGGAGATTTCAAGCATTTGAGGAGGGAGATTCCAGTGGAGTTGGAAAAAGTGACAGGCAAAGCAAGATTATGGACACAACTATCTTGAAGAATTTTCACATAATACAGGTATGGCAAGGTTATACATTTTACAATTAGATGTTAACTTGTTTTAAACAACTAGACAGTTAGTTGCTCATATTATCCCTTGATTAAAGGCCACTGACTGGTCTACACCTGGTTCTGACTCTCAGAAAGTGTGTGTTTCTACAGAATGTCACAGCAGATCCATGCTGACTGTCCTGGACTTGATTCTTACTCTCAGCCAGTGCGTGTTTCTACAGAGTGCCACAGCAGATCCATGCTGACTGTCATGGACTTGATTCTGACTCTCAGAATGTGTGTGTGTTTCCACAGAGTGTCACAATGGGTTTCTACTGACTGTTCTGGACTTGATTCTGATTCTCAGGAAGTGTGTGTTTCCACAGTGTCACAATAGGTTCCTGCTGACTGTCCTGGACTTGATTCTGATTCTCAGCCAGTGTGTATTTCCACAGAGTGTGACAATAGGTCTCTGCTGATTGTTCTGGGCTTGATTCTGACTCACAGAAGGTGTGTTTTTCCACAGAGTGTCATAATACATCCCTGCTGACTTGTTGTGCACTTCATTCTGACTCTCAGATGGTCTGTATTTTGACAAAGTGTCACAATAGATCTCTGCTAACTGTCCTGGATGTGGTTCTGACTGTTAGACAGTGTGTGTTTCTACAGAGTATCAATAGATCTCTGCTGACTGGCCTGGACTTGCTTCTGACTTTCAGCCAGTGCGTGTTTCCACAGAGTGTCATAATAGGTCCCTGCTGATTGTTCTGAACTTGATTCTGACTCACAGGAGGTGTGTTTTTCTACAAAGTGTCATAATACATCTCTGCTAACTGCTGTGCACTTCATTCTGACTCTCAGATGGTCTGTGTTTCTACAGAGTGTCATAATAGATCTCTGCTGACTGTCCTGGATTTGGTTCTGACTGTCAGACAGTGCGTGTTTCCACAGAGTGTCAATAGATCTCTGCTAACTGTCCTGGACTTGATTCTGACTCTCAGGATGTGTGTGTTTCCACAGAGTGTCACAATAGGTTTCTACTGACTGTTCTGGACTTGATTCTGATTCTCAGGAAGTGTGTGCTTCCACAGAGTGTCACAATAGGTTCCTGCTGACTGTCCTGGACTTGATTCTGACTCTCAGCCAGTGCGTGTTTCCACAGAGTGTCACAATAGGTCTCTGCTGATTTTTCTGGACTTGATTCTGACTCACAGAAGGTGTGTGTTTCCACAGAGTGTCATAATACATCTCTGCTGACTTGTTGTGCACTTCATTCTGACTCTCAGATGGTCTGTATTTCTACAAAGTGTCATAATAGATCTCTGCTGACTGTCCTGGATTTGGTTCTGACTGTCAGACAGTGCGTGTTTCCACAGAGTGTCAATAGATCCCTGCTGACTGCTGTGCACTTCATTCTGACTCTCAGATGGTCTGTGTTTCTACAGAGTTTCACAATAGATCTCTGCTGACTGTTCTGGATTTGGTTCTGACTGTCAGACAGTGCGTGTCTCCACAGATTGTCAATAGATCTCTCCTGACTCTCCTGGACTTGATTCTGACTCACAGTTTGTGTTTCCACAGAGTGTCATAATAGATTCCTGCTGACTGGCCTGGACTTGATTCTGACTCTCAGGCAGTGCGTGTTTCCACAGAGTGTCATAATAGATCCCTGCTGACTGTCCTGGACTTGACTCTGACTCTCAGAATGTGTGTGTTTCCACAGAGTGTCACAATACATCTTTGCTAACTGTCTTGCATTTGATTCTGACTCTCAGGCAGTGTGTGTTTCCACAGTGTCACAATACATTCCTACTAACTGTCTTGAACTTGATTCCTGATTCTCAGTGGGTGTGTATCTCCACAGAATGTCACAATATATCCCTGCTTACTGTCCTGGACTTGATTCTGACTCTCAGGATGTGTGTCTTTCTACAGAGTGTCACAATAGATCTCTTCTGACTGTCCTGCACTTGATTCTGACTCTCAGGCAGTGCGTGTTTCCATAGTGTCACAATAGATCTCTGCTGACTGTCCTGCACTTGATTCTGGTTCTCAGGTAGTGGGTGTTTTCACAGAGTGTCACAATAGATCTCTGCTGACTGTCCTGGACTTGATTCTGACTCTCAGCCAGTGCGTGTTTCTACAGAGTGTTATAATAGATCCCTGCTGACTGCCCTGCACTTAATTCTGACTCTCAGTCAGTATGTGTTTTTACAGGGTGTCAGTACAAACTCACTGACTGTCCTGGACTTGATTCTGACTCTTAGATTGTGTGTGTTTCCACAGAGTGTCACAATACATTCCTACTGACTGTCCTGGACTTGATTCTGACTCTCAGGCAGTGCATATTTCTACAGAGTGTTACAATAGATCTCTGCTGACTGTCCTGCACATGATTCTGACTCTCAGAGAGTGCGTGTTTCCACAGAGTGTTATAATAGATCTCTGCTAACTGTCCTGCACTTGATTCTGACTCTCAGTATGTGTGTATTTTCACAGAGTGTCACAATTGATTCCTGCTGACTGTCCTGCATATGATTCTGACTCTCAGGCAGTATGTGTTTCCACAGAGTGTTACAATAAATCTCTGCTGACTGT
Organism: Moniliophthora roreri; assembly: GCA_001466705.2. Classification (NCBI taxonomy): domain Eukaryota; kingdom Fungi; phylum Basidiomycota; class Agaricomycetes; order Agaricales; family Marasmiaceae; genus Moniliophthora; species Moniliophthora roreri. Next base: position 331,617 of record LATX02000193.1, read on the forward strand.
CCTGCACTTGATCCTGACTCCCAGGCAGTGCGTGTTTCTATAGTGTCATAATAGATCCTTGCTGACTGTCCTGAACTTGAAATCTGACTCTCAGAAAGTGTGTTTCCACAGAGTATCACAGTAGATCCCTGCTGACTGTCCTGAACTTGATTCTAATTCTCAGCTTGTGTGTGTTTCCAGAGTGTCACAATAGATTTCTGCTAACTGTTCTGGACTTGAATTTGACTCTCAGGGAGTGCGTGTTTGCACAGTTTCACAATACACTTCTTGCTGACTGTCCTGGACTTGATTTCTGACTCTCAGAGAGTATGTTTTTCCATACAGTATCACAATAGATCCTGGCTGACTGTCCTGAACTTGATTCTGATTCTCAGCTAGTGCGTGTTTCCACAGAGTGTCACAATAGAGACTTGTTGACTGTCTGGGACTTGATTTTGACTCTCAGCCAGCGCGTGTTTCCACAATGTCACAATACATCAGTGCTGACTGTTCTGGACTTGATTCTAACTCTCAGCCAGTGCGTGTTTCCACAAAGTGTCACAGTAGATCTCTGCTGACTGTTCTGAACTTGATTCTGATTCTTAGCCAGTGCGTGTTTCCACAGAGTGTCACAATAGATCCTTGTTGACTGTCCTGCACTTGATTCTGACTCTCAGCCAGTGTGTATTTCACAGAGTGTCATAGTAGATCTCTGCTGACCGTCCCAGACTTGATTCTGACTCTCAGGCAGTGCGTGTTTCCACACAGTGTTATAATAGATCCCTGCTGACTGGCCTGCACTTGCTTCTGACTCTCAGCCAGTGCGTGTTTCCACAGAGTGTCACAATAGGTTTCTGCTGACTGTTCTGAACTTGATTCTAATTCTCAGCTAGTGCGTGTTTCCATAGAGTGTCACAATAGGTCCCTGCTGATTGTTCTGGACTTGATTCTGACTCCCAGAGAGTGCGTGTTTCCACAAAGTGTCACAATACATCTCTTGCTGACTGTCCTGGACTTGATTTCTGACTCTCAGAGAGTGTGTTTTTCCATACAGTATCACAATAGATCCCTGCTGACTGTCCTGAACTTGATTCTGATTCTCAGCCAGTGCGTGCTTCCACAGAGTGTCTCAATAGATTCTTGTTGACTGTCCTGAACTTGATGCTGACTCACAGAAGGTGTGTTTCTCCACAGAGTGTCATAATACATCCCTACTGACTGTTGTATCCTTCATTCTGACTCTCAGATGGTCTGTGCTTCTATAGAGTGTCACAATAGATCTCTGCTGACTGTTCTGGATTTGGTTCTGACTCTCAGACAGTGTGTGTTTCCACAGAGTGTCAATAGATCTCTGCTGACTGTCCTGGACTTGATTCTGACTCTCAGGATGTGTGTGTTTCCACAGAATGTCACAATACATCCCTGCTGACTGTCCTGCACTTGTTTCTGACTCTCAGGAAGTGTGTGTTTCCACAGAGTGTCACAATAGATTTCTGCTGACTGTCCTGGACTTGATTCTGACTCTCAGGATGTGTGTGTTTCTACAGAGTGTCACAATACATTCCTGCTGATTGTCCTGGACTTGATTCTGACTCTCAGGCAGTGCATGTTTCCATAGAGTGTCACAATAGATCTCTGCTGAGTGTTCTGCACTTCATTCTGACTCTTAGAATGTGCGTGTTTCCACAGTGTGTTATAATACAACCATGTTGACTGTCCTGGACTTCATCCTGACTCCCAGCTTGTGTGTGATTTCACAGAGTGTCATGATAAATCCCTTCTGACTGCCCTGCACTTGATTCTGACTCTCAGGCAGTGCGTGTTTCCACAGAGTGTCACAATAATCCCTGCTGACTGTCCTGCACTTGATTCTGACTCTCAGGATGTGTGTTTTTCCATAGTGTCACAATAGATCCCTGCTGACTGTTCTGGACTTGATTCTGACTCTCAGAATGTGTGTGTTTCCACAGTATGTCACAAAGATCCCTGCTGACTGACCTGCACTTGATTCTGACTCTCAGGAAGTGTGTGTTTCTACAGAGTGTCACAACAGATCCCTGCTGACTCTCCTGCACTTGATTCTAACTCTCAGGAAGTGTGTGTTTCCACAGAGTGTCACAATATATTCCTATTGACTGGCCTGCACTTGATTCTGACTCTCAGGAAGTGTGTGTTTCCACAGAGTGTCACAATATATCTCTGTTGACTGTCCTGGACTTGATTCTAACTCTCAGGAAGTGCGTGTTTCCACAATGTGGCACAATAGATTTCTGCTGACTCTCCTGCACTTGATTCTCAATCTTAGTGGGTGTGTGTTTCCAGTGTCACAATAGATCCCTGCTGACTCTCATGGACTTGATTTTGATCCTCAGAATGTATGTGTTTCCCCAGACTGTTACAATAGATCCCTGCTTACTGTCCTGGACTTGATTTTGACTCTCAGGATGTGTGTGTTTCCACAGAGTGTCACAATACATCCCTGTTGACTGTCCTGCACTTGATTCTGACTCTTAGGATGTGTGTGTTTCCATAGTATCACAATACATCTCTGCTGACTGTCCTACACTTGATTCTGACTCTCAGAATGTGCGTGTTTCCACAGTATGTCACAAAGATCCCTGCTGACTGGCCTGCACTTGATTCTGACTCTCAGGAAGTGTGTGTTTCCACAGAGTGTCACAATACATCCCTGTTGACTGTCCTGGACTTGATTCTAACTCTCAGGAAGTGTGTGTTTCCACAGTGTGGCACAATACATCCCTGCTGACTCTTCTGCACTTGATTCTGACTCTTAGTGGGTGTGTGTTTCCACAGTGTCACAATAGATCCCTGCTGACTCTCATGGACTTGATTCTGATCCTCAGAATGTATGTGTTTCCCCAGACTGTTACAATAGATCCCTGCTCACTGTCCTGGACTTGATTTTGACTCTCAGGATGTGTGTGTTTCCACAGAGTGTCACAATACATCCCTGCTGACTGTTCTGCACTTGATTCTGACTCTCAGGATGTGTGTCTTTCCACAGAGTGTTACAATAGGTTTCTACTGACCATCCTGGACTTGATTCTGACTCTTAGCCAGTGCATGTTCCCATGAAGCACTTGAATAAAGCAATACTAATAATTCTGACTTTTGGTGTAGGTCAAACATGAAGCAGAACATGGACAAGGTTCTCATTCTCTATCTTGAAACATCATAATGTGGACCCCACTATACTTTGCAAGGTATACTTTATCATAAGTTTATTATCATGACTATCCTGATGTACAAAGTCAACTAGCTGTCATCATTTGGAGTCTTGCTAGGAAGCATGGCCTTCAATTTCTTTCCATGGACATTACCTGCTACATGGATACTACAGCCTCCCCACATTGTCTGGCATCTTTTTTCCTATTTATGAAAGCCATTCCTTGTGATCCAAAGCCATCTACAAACTACTATGATATTTAACAATTTCACTCTCTATTTATTTCAACTTTCCATGTCTCAATTCATACCTTCTATTTTTCTTGAAAAACTCATTCAAAACACCATATAGCTCATCTGCTTCTCTACCCAGTTCTGCCAGAGTATAATATATAAAGCCCTGTTGTATAGAACTCTTACACTTTTGACACTTAGCTCATTACACACTGCTAGTAAAATGTTACAAGGCTAGGTAATAATTAGGCATGGAGCCAAAAGCATTCTATGCATCAAGCACTTGGAAGAGCCTGACTGGAAATTGAACCTAGGACCCCTCATATGAATTTATTGACCAAAAGTGAGAATCACACTACTAGACTATCAGGCCACTGGATGCTCTTGGCTGAAATGCATCTATGATCACCACTCCAATGTTATCTTATCTAATTTGTATCCAGGAACTGAGGGGTGTTATGATGAATTCTGCCATAAAGTACACTTTCACTCTTCCTTTTTTGCTCCAATGCAAATGCTAACAGTGAGTAGGTATTGATAACTGTGCATTCTTCTCTTGCCTTGAAAGATGGTATCTGCCTTTGCTTGGGATGTTAGATCAGGTTCAATGACTATAGTAAAGCATCAGCCTGAGACCTTCAGCATTTGAGGGAGTTCCCTATCTGTTGCTCTCGTCGTTCAAAAAGGCACTGTGCTATAATGAACATACTGTAGTATTAGAAGTTGATCCTATGATTGATCAAGGTTGAGTTGTAATTCCATATAGGCATCCATCATGGTGACCTTACCTCTTTACTGCCAACATCTCTCAAACCCTTGCTCTCTACCCAAAAATACTGCACTGCATTCCTCATTCCTCCTTGAGCCCACCTCAACATCCTCTGATTAGGGTCCCTACTAAGCATTGCACCTTGGACTTGGACTTGGAAGAGCAATGCCTGAATCGGATCTGCCCTTGTAACATTGATGAGAGGTTTTTTTTTTTTCGATTCCAAGGGGTATCTTGCAGACTCAGTCAGTCAGTTTGTTGAATTCTGGATATTATGGGTGAGCTTTAGTACCTTTTTCTGAAAGAAAAAGGTCTAATTTCTGCACATTATTAATAGCAATTTATGGATGTCGTCTTGTTTTGCCATCTATCCCATTCCACTCCGAATCCAAAACTCTAGTTCATTTGAACCAAAGTCAAAGTAAGTCTTTCACTCCTTTCGATTATCTATGGACTGCTCATGATCATATACAGGGAGCAGAGCGAACTCCTTTTTACACAAACAAACTCTCCTTTGACTCTATAAATTCACTATCAACACAATCCTTGATGTCCCCTGCATGATTGAAGATATCACATTCAGTCTGCTCAGTTTCACCCACCCTTAGCCTCAGACATCTTCCACTCAGCACATCAATGGCTTCCTGGTCCTCTCTGTTCACCTACTTCAGCACCTCATTTCCATCACTCACAAAACCACAAACAACACTAGTTTCTGAACCAACTCACAATGAGGTATCTGCAGGGCTTACAAGGCTACCATACAACTACCCTGAGGGAGACATTGCTGGTCCATCCAATGCCAACAGTGAGTGGGCATGCAAGATATCCTCATCGAGTCACTGCATAACTGTGATTCCTCTATTATATGGGAATGGAACCAAACACTAAGTGTCATACTGCCACATTCTTTCGCCAACCCCTCATCTCCTCAATAAACACTAAAGAACAAGGCTTGACACATGCCCATACCTATCCTTTTCCTCAATACCCCACACTAGTGCCGCCTGCCTGCCCATCGGGAACAGGCCTCACAAATACTATACAATTGCAATGAACCACATCATGCAGAAGATGATGCTATTTTGAAAGACGTCGCAAATGAAACAGCTAGACAGGAGTTTCAGCTGTCACTCTTACCATCACATAGATCTTTGAAGGCCAGGCAAATTGGGGATGGAGATTTTGGGTTGGAGTTTTGGTGCAGGTAGCGTGAGATGGAGATCTTATCACCGGAGTATGACTCACCTTTAACTGGTTCAGGCTGCATGCGAAAATTAGAGCAAGGACTAATGCAATGTCACCTTTTGGCCTCTCGATGGTGTATCCTTCGCTAATGTCCTTCTGCTAACCCCTTATCTCCTTAACCAACACTGCCACCACCCGGGGAACACATTCATGAGTACCCTTGGCCTTTCTTTTCCTCTGACATAAGTATCAGCTGCCACCTTGTACTGATGTCACCCATCTGCCTACCACTTCCACTTCGAACAGAGGAAAGGTCATGCATATACAAAATAATCAGTGGCATACAGAAAGTAGAAGGTGTCACAGAAGAAATCATTCTTGCCACCACATAGACCTTTAGACCTTGGATAGCGATGTGCCATTTGGAGACAAGCATATTATGAATTTCAGTTTGGGTTTTGGCACTGTAGAAGGCATGGAAGATGGAGAAGATGAAGAGAGTTGGGGAGCATTGACATCGATGCTCACACTGCCTCATGCACATCTATCTGGTTCAGGTGATAACACAAGCACAACACTCAGGTTGATGGCTAGGGTAGAGGCCTTGGGTGATGTATCCTTCACCACCTACTAATAACAATTGGCAAGACAAGGCATCGATGAGCAGACCAATATATCTCGTTCCCAGTCTAGATCTTGAGACATATGAGATTGACAACAATTGATAATGCTTCTTCATTTTGTACTGATTGGTCTGCATTATCTGGGATTGATAATCCACCTTACTTATGCTGAATGCTCAAGGGCTGGAAAGTAGCAGTAGTATTTGCCAGGGCCACCTCTCAAGTAGATCTTGCAAGGATGAAAGCCGGGTTGGAGATAGTATTGAAGTTGGAAGATAAGAAAGATACACGAGCACGAAACATGAACACCTACATGAATGTAGAAGACACCTTCAGCAAAGATATAATATAGTGCTTAGGCACATGTATCATCACCTTCGTTGGAGATGCTACACTGAACATGCACTGATTGTTAAGAAAGCTGCTGTGAATGTGAAGAGTGCCAGCATGGGAAATGGAGCTTCTTTTGAGACTCAGCAAATGCTGATACCTGCACCAAGCCATCAAAACCAGAGGCTTCTTTGAGTGCTACCATTAATCTTCCCAACCCTTTCCCTCCACACAAGAACACTGTGTTCCTTGTCCTCTCTTTAATCCACCCTACCACATCCTTGCCCCTACTGTGTTTTTTGCCAAGAAAAACTCTAATTCCTGCACGTCATACATATAGTGTTTTATGAATGTCATTTCGAATGAATTGTTTCCCTGTTTATTTATTTTACCCTGAACTCAGGATCTGATGTCACTATTCTTCATATAACCAAAGTACATCCTGTAATCCTTCTTATTATGTAGTGTGTGCTCACAATTGCACATAGGTAGCAGAGCCAATGACTTTTGCACACCATTCATCCCCTTTGACTCTGAATAATCAGTACTGACACAGTCCTTGACGTTTTCCACATGCTCAGGCTCATTCAGCAGACAAGCTACTTCTCGGTTCTCTCCAGGTGTTCTCTATGATCAACACCTCCTTCCCAGTACTCGCTGAGCTATACACAACACTGGATTACAAACTAGCTCAAAACGAAGCATCTGCAGAGTTCTACAAGCAAGGGGGTAGCAAAAAAAAAATTTAATACACGATGTTGATTTTTTTTTAAGGGCCATCAAGAGGAACCAATCAACCATTACCTGCCATATATGGAAGGTAAGTGACATCATCTTACCAGATTTGGCTGACTCTCACCACTTTTTCATTCCTTGCCACCTCCTCTGTCACCCTCTACGATATTTCAGCTGCATAAATGAATCTCAAAGGTCAAAATCATACACAATAACAACCAGCAGGGAACTGACAGTGGCTACAGAGGCACTGTTGTGGTAACCAAAGAAGTTTGAAATTGGGAATATTTAATAGATGAATGCCCACAACAGCAGAATCCTATTATTTCTGCCAAGGAAAAGCCTGAAAGAAGCAAGTAGTGAGTAATTTGACTACACTTGAGCCCCTAAGGATGCCCAAAACCTAGAAAAAATATGACCCAAAAAAATTTTTAAGGACCTCAGGACTGAACCAACTGACCATCATCCACTTATAGTTCCCAGGTAAGCTGGCAAATTAGACAGCGTGGAGCATTTGGATGTGTCATCTAAGGTGCGTCATTTGCTAAGCAACTCCCTGTACACCAATATCTCTGAGATAGAAATCAAAATACGCCAATATCTTTCACTCTCTCCCTCTCAAAGTTTTCAAGTCCTGGCAGTAAGTCTGTCCACATTCCCATTTCCTTTTTGAGCAAAAAATTAAATCACAATCATGCCATTCTTTTTTTCAGCAGTCTTTCATCATTGTCTCCCTCAACGTCAACTCCCTCAATGTTGATGGACCAAATCATGGAAAGTGTGAAGAATGAGGATCAGGTGTGTCCCAAATTTCCTGTTTGATTGCCTTTTTCACTCATCCTGTCTCATAGTATCGATGACACCAGGTCTCTCACATGTGAGCTTATTCAACTCTTTATTATTGATGCCCTTCGAGTCAACAACGACAAGTATCATACCAGCCAATCCCTCTTCCATAGCACAAGTCTGTATATTATCCAGCTTTGAATACACTCAATTATCCTCTATTCCATTCACATCAAAACATCTACATGATTTAAATACAGAAGGTCACAGTACTTAAGAAGACGTAGCACCACAATAAGCAGGCATAGGCTTGGGGCAGGCATTCGATGCTGCATCATTCTGCCCTTCAGTGTTCTTAACTCCACCACCATGACCCCTCTTACTCACACCAGCCTTTCTCTGCTTCGTATTTTTTGCTGGCAGGTCAAGCAAGAGATTCAAGGGAGCAGAGGGAAGTCGGAATTGCTGCGGTTGTCTACCAGCTGTACCATCACTGCCAGGACCTGAGTTAGGATCAGAAGGACTGGAGTGGTTGTTGATGGAAACACAACCAGGTGGTGTAGCATTGAGAATCTGAGGATCTATTATGCTTGTGTCAGGGAACGGGCTTGGCATATGCAGCTGCTGTGGTTGATCAAGGGATCACGCCACAGGAGGTTCAGCAGGTGAGGTAGGTGTGCATGCAGGAGGTTCAGGAGGTGGGGTAGGCATGTGTGCAGGAGGCTCTGCAGGTGGATGGGACGGCAGAGGCATTGGAGTCTCTGTGTTATCTGTTGCGTCAACAGAGCGCTGTGCCCTTGGTGTGCCTTTATGACCAGTTGTCGCTGACTTCAACTTTCCACCTCTAGGACCTCGCACAACATTTTTGTCATTTCATACATGACAACCGTTGGCGTGGTGTTCAACACCATCGTCAGCTGTCATCAGAGGCTTGGACTGGATGTTTGGAAGATTGGCAAGATAAGCTGACTTCCACTTGGTGTACTCGTCATCAGTCATATGGCAAAAGCCACACTCCCCATTCTGAATCATGTTTAAGGCCTTCTCGAGGGAAGGCACTGAGCTGCTGACCTTGCTAAGGTTTTCAATCTGTCCCAAAGGCCAACCTTCAAGAACCACTCAATACTTCAAAGTTACAGTAGCATCAAAATTGCCATAGAAGATACACTTCAGTGAGTTATCTCTGATGGCTTTTTCTAATCACATGTAAGTATAGCAAATGTCATCAGATAACAAACGACTTACGAAACGATTTCTGCAGCTCATCTCTTATAGGAGTCTTCAAAAAATTTGCACATTCAATGACAGTCATGTCAGAGGTAAGATCTGGCAAATGGTAAGCAGAGACCCAGGTATGGTATTGAACGCTTACTGGCAGCATCACAGCCTGCAACAGCAAACACCTCTATTTTACCTCCTACTCTATTCCTATCCCACCTGCCCTTGATTGCAAAGTTCATGTAGTCGTTGATGCTATCATTGGTGAAATACCAATGAGGTTGCATGTAGTTGTCATGGGTGTTTCTCACAAGAAGGAAGAAGCCATTGAGCCCTGTTCACATTGTGGCTGATTCAATCTAACAGGTGGGTGAGTATTCCATCTAGTATGTGTTAAAAAAGCTCACTATAGCTTCAAGATTAGCAATGATGTTGCTGACGTCTCTGGCATGACTACATGTGTTGGGTTGCCTAGCCTTCCTACAACGGTCTTCTTTATTGAGCCACTCATACTCCTTCATGTTCATTTCCTTCTCGAGTTTGGTAAGCTTTGTGTATTTGGCCTTGTATTGTTGATTCATTTCCATCAACGACAAAGGCATCCCAGCTACATGTATGCCCCTGGTTAGTGGAAAATAAGCAATAGCAAGACAGTGGAACCACCTTGATGAAGCTCACAAGACTTGAGCCATTTGAAGGCATTCCACAGATTTGTCTTCACGTGTGGTTGGACCAATTTCACACCACCTTGAAAGAGAACGTCAAGAAAGTAATGTGGCTTCTTGTCGAAGTCTTTGGCAAGCTGCACAGCACCAGCGAGGATCTTGGAGATCCACTTCTGTACTGCCTTATCCATCCTCACACATTCATCTTTTGCAGCTTTGTCAACCTTCTTGCGTTGTTCCCATGGTATGCGAGGGCACTTCTTGTGCTGACCATGGCAGATTCAAGGAACGAGAATATGGCGAGCCAGTGTCATCCCATTGTATCAAGCCATAGGTGACACAGAAGGTGGCAGAGGAAGCTATTGGCATATTTCGAGCTCATGTATATCTGTCTTATAATTATTTGCATATTTATTTATTTATTGCTAATATTTCCCTGTAGAACGCATCAGACCTAAAGCAGTATTGTCCAAACACATTGCAAATCCTATCTCATATGCTTATTTGAATTTCCTGTCTGATAGATCTTGAAAAAATGGGGCACAAAAAAAAACAAAAAACAATCCACAAAATTCTAAAATCCCCCAAATCCAGTGGTGCCACTCCACCCTGTGGTCGTTATTAAGCAACTGGGAGTATTCCTCAATGAGGACATCTCACTCATTAGGCATCAAGTCCTTGTACTCGTTTTCATACAGAGCCATTAGTTCTCTGAAAGTGAGCGGCAGTAAACCCACTTCATGATAAGTTAGGGCCTGTGCTAACTGTAATAGCAGAAATGAGCATTGTACCTCGTTGATGTTCCCTGTGTTTGAGAGATTTGAGCGCATTCCAGGCAGAGACTTGTGGGGTCTTTTTGGGTAAGATGTGTCCCTCGTTGTGCCAGGTGATGATAATGCGGAATAGTGTTTCTCTGTCGGCATTGCAGAGGATCTTATGGTTGCAAGAATCTATAGGTGTGTCTACCTCTTTGTGGTCTGGGAGTCTGGGATCCATGGAAGTGCAGTTAGACCCACTTTCTTTATTCTCCCTTTTCAATCACACTTATGCATGCTTTCTTTTTGGAGAACCACCAAAATCAAATTCAAGGCTGTTGAGATGCTAGCAACATACAAATCATCAATCTTATGATTCTCAGTGATGCATAAATATTTTCCAGATGAATTGAATTTCTCCCTCAGGCAAATCAGGAAACACCTCCTTCATCAGCTCAAGGAATCTATCCGTAGTGGAGGACAACTGGTAAAATCCTACGATTACCCCAACAGCTTCACTTGAGTAACTGTGATCATGAAAGTATTTGTGTTGCAGGTTATTAAGCAGGCCGGAGGTGTTAGCCAGTGCCTCACACAAACAAGAGGGACCTGTAGCCAATGCTGAAGACTCTTGGTGGGACAACAAGCTAGAGGTGGGTGTAGGACCTGAACCGTCAAATGCAGAAATCCATGATGTGTCTCCTGTGAGATTAGCTTTTGGAAAATTAGTAAGGGTGTGTCAAGCAGATTTGGACAGTCTATGCACCCAGGACATCTGGATCCAGCTTTCTGATTGGCATTGACTGCCTTGGCAATATAGCTGAGAGGCTAAGTCTCTTGGGTGAGGGAGGTGCCCACTTTGCTTTACCCTTTAAGGTAGAGGTCTTGGGTGACTCACTGTTGTGCCAAGAAGGCATGGATGGTTGGGAGAAAGGTAGTGAGGGCAAGCCTACAGGCAGCAGTGGCGGCGGCACAATGGGGTGTGTGCCAAGGCTGTCTTTAGTACCATCACCTTGGCTGATCATATAGTAGAAAGCGCTTTCAAAGCTAGCAAAGGTGTTCATCTGTGGAAGCCTCAGTCAGATGTTTGTCTGCGTCTGTGTCCAGGTGCGTCTGGCTTGGGCACTGAGACAATAATGAGACTTGATGAGCATAAAGAAAAGTCTACTCACTAGTTGATGAATATTCCAGTGTCTCTAGCCAGGAGCATGGCATAGAAATGAACATCAAGAGAGTTCATCATTGCAGAGACGTTCTGGAAATCAGTTGACTGTTGGACTGCCTGCCACATGTTGTTGGTGTCACTAATTGTATAGACTGAGTTGATGATGTTTTGGAGGGTTTCAAATATGAATTGTGCATGCTCAAGAGGCACTTCAATGACTAGTGGAAATCGTCCACTGGATCATCCACCCAGAACAAAGAGTCTGCATGTAAAGAAGATCAGAAGAAATGTTTAGGAGAGAGAGATGAGACCAATGGTGAGGTGTACACTCCAGCCTGAAGCCTGGGCTGCTGAGTGGTGGAAGACTGAGCCTGGTATTCTCTGAGAGCCAATAGCCAGAGAAAGACATAAACAAAATCAGAATTGGAGGAAGTTGACTGATTGCTCATTGTAGTGCTGCAATGACCCTTGTCACAGTGAGTAGAACCCTCTGCACTCGAGTCAGGAAAAGGATAATGAAAGGGGTGATCCGGCGTAGACTCTAGGTCGATACGACATTGAACTCAACAGACACAAAGTCAATGTCTAGCCCAAATGATCAAGTTAGTTAAGCTACTGAGATATGTACAAAGATACTTGCCTAGCCCAAATGACCAAGAGGTCAAGATGGGGAACTAGGCTACAAGTGTCAGGTATAAATACAATGAGTCTGTCTCGGCGAGAATAACTGATGGAAATGGAAGAATGATCTGGAATGAGATCCGGGTTGAATGGAATGTTCTATGGAAGAGTGGCTGTGATGGTATAAATAAGGTAAGTAATTGGATAAATAGATAAAAGATAAAAGATAAGATAATGGGACTTAGAAGAAAAGAGAAAGGAAAAGTTGCACTTCATCACATTACCCCCTCCCTAGAGTCTATCGTCTGCGATAGACCTAGGCCTACTCTCTTCCCCTCCTCCCATGCAAGGTCTGTTGTTGCCTTGGTGAAGTTCTTAAGTTCTTGCCATGGTAGTGTTGCAAAGAGTGCTGCAGCCACCCTGGCTGGTGCATTGGGGTTCTTCTTATGGAAGCTCTTCACCTTTGCCTTTGCATGTTCCATGTTTTCTGCAGGCTCCCAGCTATCCTCCTCTTCACCGTACCCTTCCCATCTCACCAAGTACTGCAACTTCTTCCTGTACACTTGGCTTTCCAGTATTTCTTCTACCAAGTGCTCTTTCTGTGATGAAGTGCAACTTTTCCTTTCTCTTTTCTTCTAAGTCCCATTATCTTATCTTTTATCTTTCATCTATTTATCTGATTACTTACCTTATTTATACCATCACAGCCACTCTTCCATAGAACATTCCATTCAACCCAGATCTCATTCCGGATCATTCTTCCATTTCCATCAGTTATTCTCGCCAAGACAGACTCATTGTATTTATACCTAACACTTGTAGCCTAGTTCCCCATCTTGACCTCTTGGTCATTTGGGCTAGGCAAGTATCTTTGTACATATCTCAGTAGCTTAACTAACTTGGTCATTTGGGCTAGACATTGACTTGTGTCTGTTGAGTTCAATGTCGTATCGACCTAGAGTCTACGCTGGATCACCCCTTTCATTATCCTTTTCCCGACTCGAGTGCAGAGAGTTCTACTCACTGTGATGAGGGTCATTGCGGCACCACACTGTGGATCTCATTCAACACAGAATGCAAGGCTGAACTTCCTGTGTGCAATCCATTGAAAGTCTGAACACAAAGCCCCACATACCTGGTCTAGTGATTAAGATTCCTCTTTTCACTAGGTCCTGATGGAACTGACAGTTGTTCATGTAGTGGCCTGGTTCTTCACAGCAATGATAGATTACAGTACTATCTGCTCTTGCTGGCCTTAAATCAGTGTTCTTTGCTTGATAGACATTTGAAGCATTGGGCTTATTCTGACTGTAGACTTGGCTGATCTTTGCTAACAGCTCTTTCTCCCTTTTCTCTGCTCAATTGTCTGCATTTTTCATCCAGGACTCCATTTTATCAAGCATTGAAACAAAACAAGCTTCTGCTCCCTCTTCTTGTTTGACTATGTGCTGTGGTAAAGTTGGTCCTACCATGGGAGTGGTGTTTATCACACCTTTAGGATTGAAGACTTGACATCTGTGTTTATTGCTCCATGGGGCTGTTTCAAACACCTCATCTTCAGACATGTAAAGAACTGCTCCCATGTACATCACAGACTTGACAGCTCACACTAATTCATCTAGCTTGAATACATCATCTCTTCTTCGTCCATGTAGGTCTGCCACACACACTCTTCTAGCTTCACTCAATGCTTCACACATTAGCCTCTTTTCAAAGGCCAATGCATATAGCTTGACTGCTTCCATGTTGGAGATCAAGGGGTTTGGTTTTGCTGATAACAGCTTCTGCACCTCAATCTTAAAAGCGCTATTGAACACAAGAGCCTTATCCAACCCGTCCATGGGAATGAGTTTATATTTCAAGACTATCTTCTCTAATTTGTCTCTGGAACCCTCATAGTCTGCCACTGCTTCAGGGAAGCAAGTGGTTAGTTCCTTTTTAAACTCTTCCCAATTAGCTTCTAAGTGGGACTTCTTCGCTGACTCTAATCTGGACATTTCATTTTTAGTAGCATATTCCATCCATTCTAGTGCTTTCTGAATTTTCACCCAATCATTGGTAATATTAGTGGTTTCAAAAATAGCATCTAGATCATCTAGCCATGGAACTAACTGTTCTGGTTCTTCACACTTCCATAATGAAGCAGTCTTAGTTTTCTTTGGTAGGCTACTGTTGTTTAACATGGCCTTTACTTGAGCCAAGGTATTTCTAGTAATACCACCATTTCCAGAATCAGCCATTTTATTGTTTTGTTGGTTTGTATTATTTGGATTAGGTTCAGGGTTTCAATTAAAATTGTTTTCAAGATGTTCTTGTGAAGTGTCTAGGCTTAGAGTTAAGTTTGCAAGTAGTGTTTCCACTACTTCAGTATCTGAATCCCTTTCACTGTAGTGTATACCAGATAATCTAATAAAATCATCAAAAGAAAACCAGTCTACTCAAATATCCTCTTCTAGACCAGAGAGTTCTGACGTGTTATTGGCAACTAAACTACCTTCTTTGAAGTTAGGTGTTCTAGACTTGGAATGATACACATGCTGTGAAGGAGTTGTCCTTAGTACACCACAGTTTAATTGTGGATTATAACCTCTTTCAGCTTCTGATGGATCATCTGCAGACCTTCAATTCGCTGTATGCTCTTGTCTATCCTTTGGTTCACTGCTCTGATGGACAACCTCTCAATTGTTGCATCTGAGTTGTAATAAAGAAGATGGACTCTGTGTGTTTTCTCTCACTTGCCTAGTAACAGGAATCTTTCAATCTGTTTTTTAGGTGTTTAAAGGCTTTTCATGCCACATAGGTTACTTGCTCACATTCAAGCCACAACCAAAATAATCCACAATCTATTGATCATGAATCAAGTTGTAAGGATTGGTTTTGTAAGCTTTCACAACTGAAATCCACCCTCATGGTGGGCTCCAAATGAAGAGGCANTCGCAGACGATAGACTCTAGGGAGGGGGTAATGTGATGAAGTGCAACTTTTCCTTTCTCTTTTCTTCTAAGTCCCATTATCTTATCTTTTATCTTTCATCTATTTATCTGATTACTTACCTTATTTATACCATCACAGCCACTCTTCCATAGAACATTCCATTCAACCCAGATCTCATTCCGGATCATTCTTCCATTTCCATCAGTTATTCTCGCCAAGACAGACTCATTGTATTTATACCTAACACTTGTAGCCTAGTTCCCCATCTTGACCTCTTGGTCATTTGGGCTAGGCAAGTATCTTTGTACATATCTCAGTAGCTTAACTAACTTGGTCATTTGGGCTAGACATTGACTTGTGTCTGTTGAGTTCAATGTCGTATCGACCTAGAGTCTACGCTGGATCACCCCTTTCATTATCCTTTTCCCGACTCGAGTGCAGAGAGTTCTACTCACTGTGATGAGGGTCATTGCGGCACCACACTGTGGATCTCATTCAACACAGAATGCAAGGCTGAACTTCCTGTGTGCAATCCATTGAAAGTCTGAACACAAAGCCCCACATACCTGGTCTAGTGATTAAGATTCCTCTTTTCACTAGGTCCTGATGGAACTGACAGTTGTTCATGTAGTGGCCTGGTTCTTCACAGCAATGATAGATTACAGTACTATCTGCTCTTGCTGGCCTTAAATCAGTGTTCTTTGCTTGATAGACATTTGAAGCATTGGGCTTATTCTGACTGTAGACTTGGCTGATCTTTGCTAACAGCTCTTTCTCCCTTTTCTCTGCTCAATTGTCTGCATTTTTCATCCAGGACTCCATTTTATCAAGCATTGAAACAAAACAAGCTTCTGCTCCCTCTTCTTGTTTGACTATGTGCTGTGGTAAAGTTGGTCCTACCATGGGAGTGGTGTTTATCACACCTTTAGGATTGAAGACTTGACATCTGTGTTTATTGCTCCATGGGGCTGTTTCAAACACCTCATCTTCAGACATGTAAAGAACTGCTCCCATGTACATCACAGACTTGACAGCTCACACTAATTCATCTAGCTTGAATACATCATCTCTTCTTCGTCCATGTAGGTCTGCCACACACACTCTTCTAGCTTCACTCAATGCTTCACACATTAGCCTCTTTTCAAAGGCCAATGCATATAGCTTGACTGCTTCCATGTTGGAGATCAAGGGGTTTGGTTTTGCTGATAACAGCTTCTGCACCTCAATCTTAAAAGCGCTATTGAACACAAGAGCCTTATCCAACCCGTCCATGGGAATGAGTTTATATTTCAAGACTATCTTCTCTAATTTGTCTCTGGAACCCTCATAGTCTGCCACTGCTTCAGGGAAGCAAGTGGTTAGTTCCTTTTTAAACTCTTCCCAATTAGCTTCTAAGTGGGACTTCTTCGCTGACTCTAATCTGGACATTTCATTTTTAGTAGCATATTCCATCCATTCTAGTGCTTTCTGAATTTTCACCCAATCATTGGTAATATTAGTGGTTTCAAAAATAGCATCTAGATCATCTAGCCATGGAACTAACTGTTCTGGTTCTTCACACTTCCATAATGAAGCAGTCTTAGTTTTCTTTGGTAGGCTACTGTTGTTTAACATGGCCTTTACTTGAGCCAAGGTATTTCTAGTAATACCACCATTTCCAGAATCAGCCATTTTATTGTTTTGTTGGTTTGTATTATTTGGATTAGGTTCAGGGTTTCAATTAAAATTGTTTTCAAGATGTTCTTGTGAAGTGTCTAGGCTTAGAGTTAAGTTTGCAAGTAGTGTTTCCACTACTTCAGTATCTGAATCCCTTTCACTGTAGTGTATACCAGATAATCTAATAAAATCATCAAAAGAAAACCAGTCTACTCAAATATCCTCTTCTAGACCAGAGAGTTCTGACGTGTTATTGGCAACTAAACTACCTTCTTTGAAGTTAGGTGTTCTAGACTTGGAATGATACACATGCTGTGAAGGAGTTGTCCTTAGTACACCACAGTTTAATTGTGGATTATAACCTCTTTCAGCTTCTGATGGATCATCTGCAGACCTTCAATTCGCTGTATGCTCTTGTCTATCCTTTGGTTCACTGCTCTGATGGACAACCTCTCAATTGTTGCATCTGAGTTGTAATAAAGAAGATGGACTCTGTGTGTTTTCTCTCACTTGCCTAGTAACAGGAATCTTTCAATCTGTTTTTTAGGTGTTTAAAGGCTTTTCATGCCACATAGGTTACTTGCTCACATTCAAGCCACAACCAAAATAATCCACAATCTATTGATCATGAATCAAGTTGTAAGGATTGGTTTTGTAAGCTTTCACAACTGAAATCCACCCTCATGGTGGGCTCCAAATGAAGAGGCAGTGACTCTATCTTCTATGAAGAACTGCTACACACTATCTTCACTCTAAAATGCACTCAAAAAGGGCTCTGCAACAAAGAGCTGCTACTAAACCCACCCCCACCCCCACACACACACACCAAACCCACAATAGAGGCTTCAAAGAGTGATAAAGCACTGTACAAGTCTACTAGGAGACCAAGTCTATCTCTAGTGCAATTTGGGGTGAAAAAGAGACAGAACCCTTTATATTTCAATTGATCAGCTTGGGTTGGGTATAAGATTGTAGAGTCTAAAAACTCTAGTTTAGACAACTCAAGTGTTGCACTTAAGAGTCACAAAGTATAGGTTTTAATAAGTGGTTTATTGATCAGTATTAAATGAATGTATACAGTGATGCAAGATATATGAATCTCGGCTCAACTAGAAGCAACAGACTGGCAAGTGCATAGAGACTTGGTCTAGGAAGCTGCGCAGAGGTCTAAATTGACACTGCACAGGGCTATATTGTGCAAGTACCAGTCAGTGCTTGAGCCTACATCTACAAGTACAGCTCTTTATATACAGAATGATAATTGGAAATAACAAAATAAAAGAAAAACAAGTGTGATCTAGTTTTAAGGTATAAATCATATGTGCTCATGCATAAAAGTCTGATTCCGCATAGCAATTAACTATGTTGAGTATATTTGGTGACCAAAAGGTTGATTTATTAGGTTTTAGACCCTGTGCAGAGCATTGCTGGGTCAAACAATCCTCTCATGTAGCTACTTCCACATAGCCACTGGTTCTGGACCAGTCTCATATGTGGTTATGCTTCCCTTTCCACTGGTTTACTTCCATGTAGCTGCTTTCTACCATTGGATTGGTGGATATCATGGTTTAGACATCCATCATATTCAATCTCCTTCTGTCCCACAGACAATCTTGTGAGTCATTATTGATGTCCTATGTGCTTGTTGCCCATCAATCATCCTGCACACACTAGGATAGTCCATTATATCCATCTGAGAGTGACATCAAAGCTCTATGTAGAAACAAGTTCCAACCGTATACTAGTTGAGATAGTGGTAATAAAACGTTAAGTCTATTGATGCATTATCATGCAATGTGATTGCAAAGCAAACAGTCTAGTGCACTTAGACTGTGGATTCTGCTGATATCTATTTCTTTATATTCAGAATTAGTAGTTTCTGGCCTATTTTATTGACCAAGGACCCTCACAGTGATGCTTCACTGTAATGTAGAGGGCTAGTATAGTNCAGTCAGTGCTTGAGCCTACATCTACAAGTACAGCTCTTTATATACAGAATGATAATTGGAAATAACAAAATAAAAGAAAAACAAGTGTGATCTAGTTTTAAGGTATAAATCATATGTGCTCATGCATAAAAGTCTGATTCCGCATAGCAATTAACTATGTTGAGTATATTTGGTGACCAAAAGGTTGATTTATTAGGTTTTAGACCCTGTGCAGAGCATTGCTGGGTCAAACAATCCTCTCATGTAGCTACTTCCACATAGCCACTGGTTCTGGACCAGTCTCATATGTGGTTATGCTTCCCTTTCCACTGGTTTACTTCCATGTAGCTGCTTTCTACCATTGGATTGGTGGATATCATGGTTTAGACATCCATCATATTCAATCTCCTTCTGTCCCACAGACAATCTTGTGAGTCATTATTGATGTCCTATGTGCTTGTTGCCCATCAATCATCCTGCACACACTAGGATAGTCCATTATATCCATCTGAGAGTGACATCAAAGCTCTATGTAGAAACAAGTTCCAACCGTATACTAGTTGAGATAGTGGTAATAAAACGTTAAGTCTATTGATGCATTATCATGCAATGTGATTGCAAAGCAAACAGTCTAGTGCACTTAGACTGTGGATTCTGCTGATATCTATTTCTTTATATTCAGAATTAGTAGTTTCTGGCCTATTTTATTGACCAAGGACCCTCACAGTGATGCTTCACTGTAATGTAGAGGGCTAGTATAGTCTACTAGCCTCATCTAAGTTGTGTTACAGTGTCAACTATTAGACTTAATCAGACTCAGCACCTAAAGCTTAGACACTGTTTTAGAGCTCTTCTGGTTATCAAGTCACGTGGATATCACATGTACTCTGGGCTCTTCCTCTAGTATTTGATGTGAAAAGTGCACAATTTCATGTCTAGGCCAAAATTAGGCACATCATTGGCAGTACACCTCTACTACCAGGCATACTCTCTCAGTTCCATAACTGTGACACTTCAGGTAGAGAACACTGTACTGCCCAACAGTCATGCCAACATTCCTCATAGCCTTATCCCAATCCTCCTCAACAGTCTCAGATATTCTGTAAGTGGCAACCTTGAGTTCTGATGGGTTGTAGTTGGAGGAAGCTGGGACATTGTTGAAATTTGCCTCAGCTGCCTCAAGCTGACTGGCAGTAAATTCTTCAACATTATTCCAGTACAGCTCATCTTGAGATAAAATAGTGAGAGTGAATATTTCTGGAAGTGAAAATTAACTTACCATCTAAGTTCTGAATAGTTTGAGAGTGAGCAACAAACATTCAAGAGGTTTGTAGGGGAGAACAGGCAGTGGGAAAGGTTGGTGATTGAGTTGGTCAAAGTTGGAGTACAAGAGATGGCCAGAGTATGAGAGAGTATGGTGTTCTCTACCTGAAGTGTCATGGTTATGGAACTGAGAGAGTATGCCTGGTAGTAGAGGTGTACTGCCAATGCAATCAAAGCTTTGAAAATTTTGTTGATCACATGGCTGCTATCAGGCCTTCTGTATCCATTGGACCCCTATCTATATTGTATACTTTGTTAGATAATAGGGTGTAAAAGCTTTTTGTGAACTGAACATTCTGCTTGTTGATCAAGTAATACACTTCTGTTCTATCCATCACTTGAGTGGTTCAAAACAGTGCAACTCACAATCAATCAAATTCAAATCCAAGAGTGTTATGAATTTTCTTGATTTTTATTTATTTCCGAAATCCCTTGTTCTGTGTCACTTTACTGCTCTCTATTCCTCTACTACATGGTTGTCATCAAAGTCTACAAGCCCAGTGATAAGTGTCCTAGTGCTCCTAAAGTCCCAAAATCAAAGTACTCCTTTGTCCTGGCCCAATGAACCATCTGACCATACCTTTGATTTTACCAGCCCACAAAGAACCTGCTCACAAAGACCCAACATAAAGAGCAAGAGGAATGTGGAAAGGCAAAGTGGGAAGCATTGAAAAAGAATGTGGAGGAGCTGAATAACAAGCTCAAGCACAGATGTGCTGCCTTAGCTACAAAGTACAGGCTGAAGGAACACTATTTCTTAGATATGTTCTTTCAAGGTGGCATTCAGACTGTGAGGGCTCAGAAAAAAATCAATAAATATAATGCATGGAAATTCATCAAGTCTCACAATCTGAGTAACAGTATGTGTTTGTCTGTCTCAAATGCATCCCGAAACTGATGTCTTGTAGGCAGCATCACTAATCTCAACATGGTCCAAATTGCCTGGAAATATGGCAATGAATATTGGGAGCTACACAGGCCTGAAAATCATACTGCAATGCATGAGCTTGTCAAACAATACAAGAGAATCTCATAGCAGGTTGCATACTGAAAGATTCAATGCCCTACTGCAAAAGCCTATGCTCAAATGTTTGTCAAAAGCACATCAAACCTTGGTGAAATGGTTTGTTGTATTGTTGTAGTCCTTCTGTAGGCTGACCTCTTTGTTATTCAGTTTGATGCTTTCAAATAGTGAGTTGGTGTTGAAGGTTTCTTTTGTGTTGTTCACAGTCACACCAACACGTTCACAGCACCTAAATGGTATTTCTCAAACCCCAAGATTGAGCCCTACTTGAAGGTTATAGTGCATGGTTGGGATACAGATTGTGTTGGATACAGGCTCAAAGCCTTTGCAATTGCCAGCTGCAGTCCAGAGAAAATGTCAGAAAAAGCAGACAAGAAATCTAAGATCTTGAAGCATCAGATTTGGGATAAAGTTAAGGAGTTGCTCAGTGAGTACATCATATGGTTGATGGATAACTTGTTGAATTAATAACTTCTAAGCAATGAACTCAGTGGAAAAACAATTAATACAATACCTTGAGATAACTTTGGCTCCCAGATCACCCTGCTACATGGCATTATTCCTCAGAACTGGCCAGAGGAATTCCAAAATCCAAGTTGCTTGAGCAGCAAAGTTGCTCTGCTGCAGGATCTTCTTGCTGGCCTTGAGGATGGGTCCATTGGATTCAAGCAGCTTGATCCTGACAAGCTTGAGGAATGGACAGTGAAGCATAAGGAGGAGATGAGGAAGAAGCAGGAGGGAAAAAAGAACAGTGCTGACAAGGCCAGTGGTAAGAAAGGGAAGAAGTCATCTGCATCAAAAGAGCCAGTAAAGAGGGGTAAGGCACCTATTGAGAGGATCATGGGTACCGCCAAGTCTGTCAATTGTTTGTCATCTTCCAGCTCAGTCATCAAGCTCTAGTGAATCCAAATCTGAATCTAAAAACAATGAGTCAAACATGAAGAGGTTGAATATGAAGAAGGCAGGGAATAGGAAAAAGGACAAGGTGTTGAAGAGGAAGGCATTAAAGGGAGGTGGAAATTCAGATGTGACTGTTAACAAGGAGTTGAATGCCTTTGGACAGAAGGAGTGGCCTAAACCAAAGAAGATACCCAAGAAGGTCATTAATACACCAATTTTATAAACCTTTCAAATTCTACACATATGAGTGTCATTTGGCATATTTAAACAGTTGAAATGATAAGAAACATGGAAATAGAAGGACTGATATGAGCCCGAGTAGTCAGTCAAAACCTATATATGCTTGATGGCATGGAACTATAAGTTAATTGTACTTACGGTATGCCCCACATGGGTACCAAGTCACTTATAGAGTCTCCAATTTGTGCCTTGAGCCTCCCAAAACCTGTAGGGACCTCTATACAGTGTGTTCAAGAGAGACACATTGGTAGTTGAACATATATATGGTATATCAAGGGGATATTTCACTTTTAAACAAATCTTCAATTACTCTCAGAGAGCTCCTTCCAAGCTCAGGATGATACCTACAATATACCAAGAGAAAAGATATGATGATATCTAAGTCAGATATACAATGGAGTATTAGCTCAAGTATATGATCACTCTGCATTCTGAGATGGTGATGCAATGATCCCTCCAAAGATAGGAGAAAGCAATAAGATGGAACTCAGATAGGATCAATAGACAAGAAAAGACACATGAGAGATAAGCATAAGTCAGTCAGATAGGACAGATGGAACAAGGAAATATATGATGACTCCTATGGAAGTTGAGAGTATTTCCAACCATTGAAAAACAGGATAAGGAACTCCTATGCAGTAGCAACAGATTCCAAACCTAGATACCCATATACCACACGGAGGGCCTAGCTCGAGTCATGCTTCCGATACCCAAGATTGTATTTATTGGTGACCCACATACCTATATATAGTATAGGATTACTGTTGTGACAAGGGACTGAACCCATATACATTCATTTTGTGATTTTTCCTGTGACCAGTATGATATATACCTATTATTATAATTTGATTGTAGATATTTGTTTCCAGCAGTATATAAGGACAGCCATTTTGTAGGTGGGAGCAAGAGGAATCTGCTCCACCACTACGCGATATTTGTATGTGGCTATTGTTTGTGTAGAGAAATCACATTCAATCAGATTTTCCTCCTCACATCAGGCCCTAGGGACTCAGAGTAGACCTAGTTGAGATATAAGACTATATACCAAACTTGATAGTGACGGCAAAGCCAGATATTGGTTCTGCACTTTAGCAAATAGTCGTGTTCAAGTCAAGAGAAGACTTTGTATCAGAAAGTTTTGGTGGCTTTCTGGAGGCAGCTAGTGTTTTGCTAGTGTCGACACATCTTAGAGAGGGCTCAGGCTATGAGAGTAGAAGTTTTCCTGCTTAAGTGTGTTCCAGATCACAACCAAGAGGGTTGTATCCAGTACAAGGGGTACTGTAGTCTTTGATTACTTGGGTTATCACTTCAGGGTAGTCTTACCATTGCCTCAGTGCAATTAGCTGTTGTATTTAGGCTTGATTGAGAGAGTAGAAACCAGAAAACACACAATAAAAACGATTTATTAAACAAATATATCCTCGTAGTCTCTATGTCAATAAACGAATACACACTTATTCAGTTCACAAACGTCAAATAGAGTCTAAGTGTGGTAACTCTGATTATGCCAAACCACACTCTGCACATCACCACACATACACATAGACAATAGTAGAACAGGATCTGATCAACAGATCAGCTCTTTGTGTAGCACATTCAAGTGGTATTATCATCTCCCACTCACCTTATGCTTCCCCTGAACCTCTTTTCCTGCTGGCCTAGATCCTTCCCCATTACCTTCTCAAAATGAAACTCCCCAAGCCAATCCCAACACACACTCTACTAACCCCAATGTAAGTGGCAGCAGTAGCGACAACAACAACAACAGCAATGACAATGACAGCAGCAACAATGAAACATTAGCAATGGGGAATAGGATGCCAAGGTGGAAGCATAAGGCTAGGGTCTACATTGTGCCTGAGATTGACCAGAGAATGAAAAGGTTGTGTACTGATGAGCAAGGAAAGTCAAGGTCAAAGACAGCAGGGAGGTCAGGTAGAAATTGATATCTGATTTTTTGTAGTTCTATACATTGCATAAAATTCATTCTCCCATGTCTTCTCTGTTGGCCTTTGGGTGAGAAATAAGGTTAAAAAAGATGTATTGCATTTCTATCGCATTGGTACATGTCAGTGTTCATATGGTTTGTATACAGCTAAAATTACTAGATTGAGTTACTATGAATTGAAGAATCATGATAAAGACACACTATATCTTCAGCAACAATGACAACTCCATGATGACTCTGAACAGTGCCTGACTGTGGCAGGAATGTTGATCAAGGAGTGTTGGGAAGCCAAGACCAGTCATGAGTCATGAGCACCAGAAAGGAGCTCTGACAGATGGGCCTTGAGGACTTGGGTGTCAATAAAGGGTGGTCTAGGAGGTGCAGTGGAGGGCAGATGGAAGGAGCAGAGAAGTGCAGGCATTTGCCTGCTATTTCTGTCTCTTCTGATGCTGCATCAGACCCCAATCATGGCATATAATTGGTTCCAGGTACCAGGACACAAAGGTGTGTGGCCTCTTGTAGATGAAGAGTGATTGCTCCTCCAAAGGAGTTCAGAGCTTGAGTCAAGGAGATAGGACAAGACATATGCTGCAAGCTCTGGATCATTCTCACAGTCCACAGGTTGATGGGTAGTAGTAGTGAGAATCACAGCATGGGTGCATTGTGGGTCCTGCACCCCACACTGTGGCAGGGACTTGGTATTCTGCAGGCAAACCTGGCCACTTTCATTGACTGATAGCATCTGGTTTTGAGGGTAACATGAATCCAATTATTGCCATCCATTTGTACATAATATGTATAATAATGTATAAAGAAGTAATGTCTTGACTAGCCTGGTTGTAGATGATATGAGGAAATACAAAGAAGCAGCCACAACTCTGAACATATCCTATGTCTGAGGGGAATGACAGAGAAAAAGAAAATGGTGCTGTTCAAGCAGGGCAGAAGAAACATACATCAATATTCAGAACACCCCTCCCAAACAAACCTGCAACTCACCAATTCCAAAATCTAAGAGACTCCTAGTATATGTATGTTAGCAGATGTCATGATGAATCTAAAAGATAAAACAGAAGATTAGAACATATACCCACAAAAGGTTGATGGAGAGTGCTATTTACCTTCAAGCTGAGAGGCTTACCATTATGATCACCACCAACACTCACCAAAGGGTTTTGTTGAGAGTGCCCCTG
This sequence comes from Moniliophthora roreri, assembly GCA_001466705.2. NCBI lineage: Eukaryota > Fungi > Basidiomycota > Agaricomycetes > Agaricales > Marasmiaceae > Moniliophthora > Moniliophthora roreri. The sequence continues at coordinate 357,017 of LATX02000193.1, forward strand.
CATCTCCTCACCACCAGACAGACCCATCTGCACAAGATTGTCAAGAAAGGCAAAACCATCTGCAAGGTACTTCAAACCCATAGCAATGTATCCAAAAGCTGCAGCAAGTGCAACTGAGGATGGAATGGCCGAAAAATCATAATGGACAGTACTTGCACTGTTGACAACAGCTAGGATGATTGGCCTGAGGAATATGGTCAAAAACAACCATATTATGATGGCGAGGATGAGGAAAGACATGGGTCCACTGAAATATGGTTGCATCAGAGGGTATAAGATGTTTTGGTCTGGTGAAAAGTTTGAAAATGATTCTGATTAGATGTAAATGCTATGTACTCACCAAGAACCAGTATGAGGAACATGTAGTGGGTTTGCATCACCAGGAGAAAAACCCCTCGTGTCAGTGGGCAACATGACAATAGGACGAGGACCGTTATCAGTGTTGATGAGGAGATACTGATGGATATCCATGGGCCTAGTGGGATAGGGAATCGCACAAGGGCGAAGGCGTGTAGAAGTATCGTGAACGCGAACATTGCGTCTGGGCCCTGAGTAGCCAAATCTGGGACAGCTGATTCGTCGTGCAGATTAAATGAGCCATTTTGGGCAGTAGTTGTGTTCGAAGTAGGCATGGTGTGGTGGGCGTGGTGGTAAAGAGTAAAGGATGAGAATAGGGGCTTCGGGTTCGGAACCGCTACGCCTGGCCTAACCACTCAAGTTCAAGCTTCAAGGCCTTCAGGACCTACTAAAGTGTACGACTACAGGTCCGTTAAAAGTGACAGCAAAAATACAAGCGTCAAGAAGGACGTTACGAGTAAGTACAATCGTAATATGTAAAGTGTAGAAACATACTTCAGACTGACACACAGATAGTGGGAACGGCTGAGGTATGTTGACCATAAGAGTCATAGCGACGAGTATTAGAGCAAAATTTGGTGAGGTAGGAAGCGGGGAAGCGAGTTACAAAAGAATATCGCAAGGGAAACCGAGAGATGCGCAGCGAGGCGCTATTCAATATTGGTGGCGCAGGTATTCCTGTTTATCCTCGATAACAAGAACAATTCAACAAGATAGACGTCAAAAGTCGATTTCGTACGCGTGAAAAACGTCCAGAGGACATCTCAGATAATACCAGCAACCTGGAAATAGAGTGACTCTGACTGAATCTAAAACATGTCGACAGGCGTGAGCCATCTACTCGTAACAAAATAAAAAAACACGTACCCAAGGCTCCTTTCCTCTCGCTCTATAGCTCTCGGGAGGTCTCTCCCAAGCAGCAACGCACTCCACATCTTGCTGATTCTTCAGAGGAAACACGATACCCAGTTCATAGTTCCGTATCTGGTCATCATACCTCAGCACAAAATCCAGGAAGAAAAAGGAACAGCATTTCGTACATTCATTACAGGGTTAAAGCTGGATCCAGATAACGTGCCCCATGCAGACGGCGTGAAGTTGTGTGAACCAATATATGCCCAGCCAATTGACGTCTCTATAATCTCAATATCGCTATCGTCTTCAGTTTCTGAATCCTCTCCATCCGCCGTCTGATTACTGCCATTATTTTCGGCGAAGGTGGCAAGCATAGTCTGAAAGAGCGACCGCGATAAGTGAGCTTTTGAAATGAATGTGCAGTGGATGTCGCACCTTTGTATGCATCAAAGTCTTTCCCGCTCTACTCTTCGAGTCATGGAAGAGCTCTCTTGGAAAATTCTTCCCCTCCCATTGCTTCCTTTGACAAAAGTTCGTTCCGCCGCCCTGGCGATAGCACCGTCAGCACTTCTCAAGATCTCGAGTAAAACTGAAATTTCGCACTGGCTCGCCGTGCTGGGCTCCCTTTACCGGATCCTTGGTCGGGAAGAGAATCTTCAGTCCACTTGGGAAGGGTAGCTTTTCCCTTCGCTTCTTAGGTTGATCCAGCCAATCCTGTGCAGATTCGCCTCGAGCAGAGTAATAAAACTCATTTAACCACTGAGTTGTATACGTGCCGATGCTGGATCCCTGTAGTATGGCAGTCAGGAAAGCCCAAGGTCATAGCGTACTGTAAACGCACTTGATACTCCAATTGAAGTGACTTGGATCGACTGCCTGTCCCGGTTCTCAGACCGAGATCCCGGATGGCTTTCATGAGACGGGTATGTCCAGTTCTGATCAGATGAGTATGGATACTCAAAGACAACAAGAAGGCACTGCTTACAAAACGACGTTCGGCCAACCTTCATGCTTCCCTGCAATCGAGGGTACGAGATGTACCCTCACCTTGGACCAGTCCCATCGCGTGCATATCTCTTCGGTGCTCTTGACCGGTAAATTGGGGTGCTACACCACAAGCGTTAAACTAGATAATCGACAGATCCTTAGTAATTCTTACTCACATCCTGTTTCAGCATGGTCGCCAGCGCTGGCTTGACGTTGACAGAATCCAAGACACGCTTCATCATGTATTGAAAGGGTTCAGTCATCTTACGATCAAACGTGCGTGGTGAAGACGATGGTGGGAGGTCCTGTAACCAGACTGCCTGTATGATCATCAGCCGAAAAGAACAGAACATCGGCACATCTCGACTTACGTTTTCAATGTCCCTCCAGTCAAATGCGACGAGGTTCGCGGTCGATATTACGATCCGTAGGCGTCCCGTTTTGTAGAATAACTGTCCGATGTTCGTCATAGCTTAGCAATTCATTGAAGCTTAGAACTTCTTACGAGCATGAACTGGTACATTCTCCGTGAGTCAGAGAACAGTTGGCCAAGGAGCAGTTGGTACCTTCATATGCATACAGCCATATCCGCCTCTGAGGAAGGCCGTCGTCTTGATCCAATTGGGAAGAATATTCTTGATAGTCGCTTCACCTGTACTGTCTGGTTGTGTGACGAAGATAACTGGTGTGTCGCGTTCAAAGAATTGATAAATCCATGATAGGTCTTCTGCAAAGGTAGAGATGATGGCGAACGCGATATCTGTTTTCTGATGCAACCCATTAACGCTGTTCATGATACCAACACTCTGATTGGGACATACCTTGCCCAATACTTGTGTTAAACGAAATGTGGGTTTTCTATCTTTCCGAGGTTCCACGCCAGCGGTCGCAGTTGGTCGAAACTCTCCATTCCAGAATAACTCGTCGGATGCTGTTGAAGCTGCTGAGCTGTTTGAAGAGATGACGTTGGAAGGAGCACGAAGATTGCTCGATGATGAAACACGTTGCCTCTTTTTCGGTGGCTCTATAATCTGAATCTCGTCCTCGTCGTCTGACAGGTCTCTCGGCTTCTCTTCCTCTTCTTCCAGAAGACCTTTGGCCTTTCGTATGCGCTTCAGTCTCTCCTTCTCCATTTGCACCCGTTCGGATAGAAAAGCTGATTTTGTGGGTGGGTTACTTTCCCTAGCAGATGAAGAAGTGTTCGCTAATATTGATGCTTCTGCAGCTTGCGGCATTCGTCCTTGTAATGGTTGTTCTGAATCCTTGCTCGATTGTGCTTGCTTTGCGGCCTCTTGGAGACTAAGGGCGATCGCTCTGCCAAATGAGTAAGTTCAGAGTTTAAGTCAAGGAAATATGAAAAGACATACGCTGCAAGCTCCGGATCGTCCTCGTAGTCCATGGGTTGATGGGTGGTAGTAGTGAGAGCTGAATCACAGCGGATCCGGGTGCATCGCGTCACTTCTCACGTCCCTTCTTCGCGTCCTGGACCCATCAAACTTGCGTAAGGTTCTATGAATATTTGTTGACTAGATCCTCAATTAATTGACCTCATGAACTCATAGAATCATGTCTGCTAGTACAAGCTCAAAGCTGTCCAGTACCTGGCTCAAGAATGACGACTCGCACTGCTTCGTCTGCAGGACGAGGAAGACGTTTAAGGATCTGAAGAGATGCGGGAGGTGTAAAGGCCCACTTTACTGCGTATGTTTCGTGCAAATCTCAGATTTCCGCTCTTCTCATCCCCTCCAGAGCGCGGAATGCCAACAGAAAGACTGGCCATCCCATAAGCCAAACTGCGTCAAGGCTACGTTATGGTATGACGGTTTTCGTGCTTGTCGAGATGGCAGTGTACACGAAGGCAAATTAGAGTTGATCGCCTGGGAAGGATACGACGAGAATGGCAGGCCCCTCAAGAAATGGAGTGCAGGTTCGGACAGGGAACTAGCCATTCTCAAGCACAAGTTTGAAGACGAGTTCAAAGGAGACTTGAAGAAATTTTTTGGATTATGGCCTCGAGGTTTCAGATGGACTTGTTGTGGAGTAACTGCAGCCCAAACCTGGGGATGCGACCACCATGGCAGCGGTAGCAAGTCCTGCACCTGCGACTTTTGCCACATGGGAAAGCCTCTTCCAGAAGCGATGTACAATCACCCCACCGCGTCCCGGAAAGGACTAACCCTACTTCGGGGACCCGATCCACGGTGCGTTCACTTGCAAGGAATCGTATTTCGAACTCAATGAACGTACATCTGCAGGTCGTACAATCCTGCCCTCGCTATGATGAGTGTTGTAGGCCGCAAGGTGCACGGATTGCAAATGCCCCATTGATTTTCCAATTATCGGCTGTAGATGACAAGTACCCGTAAAATCCTCTTCACTTCATGGAGCTAGGTGGCAAACTTGTCCGTTCCATATATAGATGCAATCCCTAGTTCGAATCATCCAGTTCTGTCATCGTGTGCAGAGGTCCGCCCACATGTCACCTCGAGAGACATCCCACCGGAAAAGAGCCCGTGGATCGCGGCAAATTCCTAATCCACCAACAAAGTTGATCGCAAAAAGCCACTAGAGCTTAATCCTGTTAACCACCATCGCAACTAGACTACGGTAATCCTTCAATAACACGTCTATGGAAGTGAAATCAAAAGAGACATACCCTCCAATCAGAGATTGACCGTTAGCTTGAATCGAACCAACCCGTACCAGGTCCGAGTTCGATATGGCATGTCGACACTAAGTAGAAGTTTTGATAAATGCCCCAAGACGACTCGACGCCGAGGGCAAAGGAGTGAATGACGAATGAACAAGGCACGCATATACAGCCATAATTCCCATAGAGAGACGCCTCTAAAATCTCAGGTTTCTCGGTGACAAAGGCTATCCTCACCCACGCTGAAGACAGATCACTGTCACGGACAGTGGTCATTGCAGAAATAGTTGTTGTAGAACTGACTATTCGTGGTGACAAGAATAAGATGCCGAGATTTGCGCCAATCTTGCAGCCATGGTTTCACTTCGTCTCCGACCTAAGGTGTCGTAGAGTACAAGATCCCGGAATGACATGTATTGCAACGATGGGCATCGTAGAAGCACAGAAATAGTGTAGTACAGATTCAGTCATCCTCTTTCTGAGGTGGGGGCCCGCATGGTTGTAACATCCTCTGATAGCTCGTCGTCAGTAAAAGGAAACGCCGAACGGTAAAGCACTCCGCACCTCTGTCATCTCAAACTTCACTCTTCCAAGAGCCTCCCCGTCAGCAATAGCGAGATATGACAATAATGTTGAATGTCCCACAATCGAAGAAAGTGTGTCCCTATGCTGGTGGGTTAGCCAGTCACTGTTTTTTAAAAAAAAAAAACACCAAATGAGACGACTGGGTTAAAAGAACTTATAAGTTTCTCACTATTTCGTCAGATCAGCATGACCTAGAGGTACCAGCGGTCAGTACCGGTCAGTATTGAACGAAATTTCAGTGAATGTCCCACAATCGAAGAAAGTGTGTCCCTATGCTGGTGGGTTAGCCAGTCACTGTTTTTTAAAAAAAAAAAACACCAAATGAGACGACTGGGTTAAAAGAACTTATAAGTTTCTCACTATTTCGTCAGATCAGCATGACCTAGAGGTACCAGCGGTCAGTACCGGTCAGTATTGAACGAAATTTCAGAAGTGCTAAAACTAACCTGTTCCCGTATAGCGAGCGTGCACTTGATGAAAGTTTCCAGTCAGGAACCGACTTGCGATAAACTAGTATAAGACTTACAGTGTTCTAGCTGAGTGTTTGCAGTATACCTCAATTCAGAAGACTTAAAAAGACAGGATAAGTACTCTCGATAATTAGAAATCATACAGGATTGGCTTACCATGATGGTCGCTGCACAGGAAAGAGTTCAAGGGGCTGTGCAAAACACCGAAAACGGGAATTGTCACAATCAGGTGTATCTGTGACCTATCGTGCACACATATTCCAGAGGACGCGTCAACGGCGCGTTAACTAGCTAAAACTCGATGATATTATATATAGGGTACAATTACACTTGTGAAGAACTAGTTTACAGGAGGAGTAGCCCTATAAAGGAAACTTCAACGCGCGTTCCATCGAGCCGCTCGACTCTACATCGACCGTTCGTGAACCCTCCTTCATTCCCAATCCAACTTCCTCGAGTCCTCTTAAAACGACATGCCTGACACTTTGATGACCTGGTCCTGCAACACCTCTCACCACCTTCTCCACTCTCCCATCTAGGACTGCCAGCGCAGCAAGTCCTACTGGGGTACCCACAGTTCTCGCCATCGCGGAATACATCTCGTCTCCATATGCCACCAACTCCGAGGTATGAATCTCCTCTTTCCCTACCTGACCTGGAACCGTCGTGATGACCTCATGAGACATGACCACGACATCACGTTCGTCAGGTGCATATCGTAGTTTATGCGAAAGCAGGAGAGTAAAGAGATCAAGTGGGGTGGTCGGCTGTTTGGGAACTGGAGGAAGACCGCCTCTCGGAAGAAGGTTGCTGATGTTGCCAGAATCGGATGAGGATGATAGAGCACCGCTACCAGTCGCCTCACTTAACATCCATGTCAATGCTTCCATCTCGTTACCACCTTTCAAGCTGCTCAGATCGACTTGTTCTGCGTCCGCATGGAGTTCACGTCGAAGCTTCTGAGCCTGAGAGACGAGGTCTGTCCATGAGTGAAGGTCTTTGATTGTTGCATTCAGCTCGAGGAGGCCTAGCGTGTTGAAGAAATGGAGGAGTGTTGAAAAACCCTGATATCTATAGCCAATGTCCTTTAGTTGACGTTTGAGAATGAAGTAAATCAACGCACCGCAATGTACCTCTGAGTATAGTCCTCAAGTCTTTGACCGGTCCCAGCCCGTAGGTATCAGCATACGGGAAACTGTCTCGATTTGGCAAGCCCTCCAACGATGTCTTGAATCGTTCAGACCTGATAGGTACTTGATCAAAGTACGACTTCAGTAATTGTTCTCCAGGAACTTCAAACTCCTGCAACACCGCTGCCATGAGTAACTGAACGCCACAAACGATACATAGGCGTACCTTTCCTCTCAACTTGGCTCTTGCCCCGTTCAGCGCGGCCGTCAGCACACCTCTTGGGCTCCAGCTAAACTTGTACTTCAAGGGTCCCATCTCAGTGACATCCGGAGACGGAAGACCACCACAGAACGATATGAACGAAACCACCTTCTTTCCCTTGACCTGCTGAGATTCAATGAGGTCGATGGCCGAGCAGTGATCAATTCCAGGGTCTAGGCCGATTTCATTCAAGAGTAGGACATTCGCTGATAGCGCGCTGTAAAATGATGTGAGGAAAATCAGTTATAGGCTTCGATAAGATCCGAACCGTTCATGCAAAGACTTCATCTGGGGAGATATGTACGAAGCCGTGACAAGGTGTTTCTTGTGCTTGATACATAATTCTGCGATGGAGGGATGGAAAGGTACGGGCAGCAAGCTAAGCTTCGGTGTCAGAAAGTATTCAGCGTCTCGAGTTAAATGACCTCACCTAATGACAACGTCAACCTGTGCATCATCCACCAGCCTCGACACGGCAGAGATGTCGCTCATATCAACGATTTCATAGACTACGCTGTCGTCGGTCGAGTCTTGCTTCAGTTGATATCTCATGAGCTCAACTTGGCTTGCATCATTCGTAACTGTGCACGAAGAAACTCAGTGCTTGAATTGTGGGACGAGGAAACACAGCGTACCGACAACCAGCTGCAGATTACCCTCGCTCAGAGCACGTTGACGAATGACTTCCACTGCAGGCCCTGCCACCATTCCGCTACCAAGCATGACGATCTTCCTTGGCGTCTGAGCCTTTGAACCGGAGCTCCTCGGTTGGGTTTCATTTGATGCCGACGATGACCTAGAACTCGACGATAAGATTTCTTTTCGCCACTTGTCGACACCCGCCCAAAGCCACTGGTGTTTCTCGACCAACTCTCCACCCTTCGCAATGGTCGCCCTCTGCAGGGCACGTTCGATTTCGTCAGCCTCGTCCTTCTTTCCATGATACCGTCGAATAACACCACCCAAGTACTTTTTCACCCCCTCGTCGAACCCTTTAGATGCATCGAGAGGTATACTTGTTGGAAGAATGTCCACAGCCATCATGGTAACCTCGGGCAGATCGTGTCTCGGCCTTATCTTGTAGAATGGGTCCGAAAGTGTTGAAGCGTGCGTGAGATATTGTAGACCGCCTTCTGGATCGCATGAGATATCGCCAACATTTGTTGCTCTGAAGGTATGTCCGCCAGGTAGGTCCTTGGCTTTGACTAGCGCTTCGACGAGCTGTCCATCGGTCATTAAACGAGGGTAACCTGGTGCCCAGCCAGTTCCGTTGAGGAAGAGGGTCAAGTAAGGTGCAATCTGAAGAGAGTCAATCAGGAAAACACGCACAACTTCCACTGGAAAAACTAGCTTACCCGTTCAGCGAAAACAGAGACATACTCTCCTGGATGAGCGTAATAATCCTCCCGTGAGTATCCAGCAGAGAATCCCTTCCGTGTAAAGTAATCCTTTGGTTTAGCGTGTACGAGGTATATCTTCTTGAGCGAGGTATCTGAACGAATTTCTGTCAGTGAGGATCACCTTACAAAAGAATGTAAGCCTACCAGGATTGGTAACAAGTGCGTGCAAGTCTTCTACACGAACACGTTCAATCGGTAACTCTGAAAGGATGGAGAGGCATCCTTCAGCAACATTACCAGTTCTGTGAAAGAGTGAGCTATAGGCAAGTTCGTGGGCCTGAGAAACGAACGTACCCAGTCAGGCCGATGACGAATGGACCGAGAGCCTTTGGTGTGCCCTCAGCAGCTATACGATCACCAATAGAATGCAAAGATGCACGAAGGGCATCCAATGAAGGCAGGGTATGCGGACGAGGGGTATACTGAAGATAACGTTAGTAATACGATGAGGCGAGAGCAATGATTACCGACCAAGAACGGTGACGCGACCCCATGTTCGAGGTGAGAGTGTGCCATTGAGGAAAGTGATTCAAGAACGCCCGCAACTGTTGACGCGTCAGCAGAGATGATCAGACGAAGCATACAAAGACACTGTACCTCCAGCGTACCATCCAAATCCAACTGTCCGTTTACCATCTATCTCGTTTGTCAAGAGTTCATAATCAATCAATGTAGGCAGTAGGTCACTATGAGTGACATGGGACGGGTGGTTGCTTAAGAACGCAGAAAGTAATGGCATATTGTATGCTTGACCCTTCACAGTATGAGAGAACATCATGTATGTTCGTTCATGTTTCGATGTGGTGTTGTTGGATAGAGGAAGAGGATCAAGCAACAATCTGTCCAATGGGGGCTCTTTAATGCCCATTACAATATGTGCATCGTTCAAATTGGGTCGGATTGTTGCACCGGCCTATGGAATATCGTTCAGTGAACTTGCATTCAGAGCTTGACATAAGGGTGGAGTATGTGTATAATACACGATGAAAGTAGTCGGTACCAAAGCAAGGTCAGCCCGGTTGACGTCGTAGCCAGCTATGCAAGCATTCTCCAGAATCTTGGCCCATCGCTCGGCATGTCGACGAAGAATGATGGCGAAAGCGGATTAGACAACGACCACACACCTTTATGTATTCCTCATCCTTGAATATCCTCCTTTCGCAGCCTTCGACATGTACCTCTACCCCCTTGTCCTTGACAAGCTCGTAAACAGAGTCGGGGGTTAGAGGAGCTCGTCGTTCCCAAATTCGAGTAGGGTCTTCCCGGCGGATTCCAATGGTAAGTGGTCGAAGACGAGGGAGTGTGAACTTCATGACGATGTGTGGCTGTAATGAGCGTCACTGATAGACCATTTATATAACAAGAGAGAGAGGTAGAATTGTAGATCCGAGCCGACGGTGACAAGGAGGAAGTCCTTGGAGGAGCTATGCCCTATCACGCTTGTTCGGATCTCCTTTTGACAACCATCGTCATCGGCGTCCTTGGACGACGGCTGCGGCAGCATCAACGCTCCTCCGTCAACGTAGACCTATGTACCATGTAGACTCGTTATCTGTTGAGCTGATGCGAAGGCAACACACCTCAATCACAATTTGGCAATCCCGTCCGGGTCATCTCTTGATCCCTGCACCCGATCTCTTCTTCCACTGCCAGTGCCACCATGGCTCAACGTTCCAACAATGTTGCAATAAGTATGGAAGTCAATCGAATCGACGTAGGACCGAGGCCTGACGACACCAAACGATAGGATTTAGTGGATTTGCAGCCTGCTTTATACCGGAGACAAGTCGTTCAATCTGGGGATCAAGCGGAGTCGGTGAATCTGACTAGGAGGGACATGGGCTCAGGGAAGAATAGCTGGGCTGTCCCTTTCTTGACAATGTATGAGTCTTTATAGATTCGGAGATATTACGGGTGCCAACAGCAAAATTCTCTCAGTAGCACGTAGTAGCATCTGAAATCCGCTTGCGTATTCTGCATCACAGACTGCCGTGCACCGTTATAGACAATGCTACCTTATATGAAAAAAAAAATACAGGAAAGTACAGGAAAAGCTACAAAAACAAGAAATTTAGGAATCTGTCTCTGGTCGTATAGCACGTCTAGAATCGGAATCTTCGACATCCGTGGCGCTCCTTTGCACAGCCAGAAGCCGAACAACCAGAGCCATGCATGCTGCCCCAACTAGCCAACTTCCACCATACAATTGAACAGGTAGAAAATTCATCTTTCCATCGGCAGAAGTATATTTATCAAGTATCCAACCGGCAAGAGGTGGACCAGCTAGTGTCCCGGGCTGAAAGTAAATCAATGCTCAGTAATACATACAACTCGCTTGGGCCAAACGATACTCACGATGTAACTAGAGAACATGACACCTGTGACAGTAGCCAGCCTTTCTGCTCCATATATGGACGCTGCCACTAGAACATAGTTCAATGATCAGTAGGAATCTCTTGCGTTCCAGTAATTCCACCTACAAGTCGGATAAACTAGAATGAAAGTTGAGCGTCAGTGGTAATCGTGATTCATTCTTTGAAAGTCTACTTACGAGACACCCAACCACCACTGAAGAAACCATAGAGTGTGGCAAAACCGAGACTGCCAGCAAAGTTGTTTATAAACGGCCATAGCGCCAATTGCGATAACCCGCTGATTCCTTGACATAATGCAACACCGTATGCAGGTCCTATAAGATCCCCAACATGTCCCATTACCTGGAATGTCGTATATATCGATGAGCTCAGCAGAATTGCGACAGAACGGTCACTCACTATTCTACCCACCGCCGACGAGCCCGCGATCAAAGCTGCAGCAGTTGCGCCGTCCTGCGCTGACCGTCCCAACTTGTTCCGAACGTAGCCTTCATGAAGATGCTTCAGTACCGTTACCGCTTTTTCTTGAGGATGCACTTACTAGGAAGGTAGAAGATTGGAACATAAAAACCTTTCGACGCAATCAGTGGCTCTCCATGACCGAGTTTGCTAGTTAGTACGCACCTGGTCCACTCAGTAATCCGATAGAGCACAGACTGGCGAATAGCCAAGTTTTCATGAGTCCTCTATCGATTTTTGTCGAATGGATCTGAGTAGCGCGAGGTTTCATAAACACATCCGCCACGCTAAGCACTGTCGCGCCGTCAGTTCTATTATTTGAGACGGGCGGTGTCCGACATACCTGCGAAGACCGAGATCCCAGTTACACGCAGCGCCCACCGAAATCCCAGTGTGGAAATGAGCTTTTCTGTGACAGGGCTAAGAACAAGACCGCCGATGCCTAACGAAAAAAAAAAAAAAAAAGTCCAGACTCTGTCGAAGCCCAAATGCCGACGGCGAAGAAAGGCGCCTACCATAGCCACTAGCACTAATACCCATGGCTAGACCCCTATGTTTGGTGAACCACAAAGATGGAATAGTCACGGCAGGGATATAAGCAAACCCGCTTCCGATCCCAAATAGGATGCCTTTGTTGGATTGTAGGTCACTCAATATATTGTCCGAACAAGACACAGATCCTCTTACCTTGAGTGAGATACAAATGCCACGTATGAGTCCTGCATACCGCGATGTCCATCAATGCCTTGCTTCTAACATGAGGTTGCAGCTCGATGAGAAGACTTACGAGAATGAAGCAGTAATCAGACTGACAGCCATGATCACTGTTCCAAAGAACCCTGTCCATCTGTATCCAACCTTGCGTATCATGATTGCTGCAAGACTATGAAGCGTATATTAAACCTTGTTCTTGAAGATCAGATAAAAATGTCAGTGACTTACTAGCCAACCAATGGTTGCCCTGTTGCTTGAATAGACCCCACCCATGCCAGGTTCGAGTTCGATATGGGCCCAACACCCTCATCGGGGGAGGTGAAGTAGAAGTTTTGGTAGACACCCCAGGAGGATTCTATACCAAGAGCAAAGAAATGCACGACGAAGGAACATAAAACGCATACCCAGCCATAGCCACCATCTGCACCTTCATTTGCAGATGTATGATTGATGCTAGATGATGATGGCGAGGCTTTTGGCACGGCAGATTGCCTGGAGACAGTGCGCGAAAGATCCACTTGCGAAGTAAGAGAAAGTCGATCTTCTACACCTGGTGGGAGGAGCATATCAGGCATTTGGGCGGTCACAAATCGAGGACTTTGCTTTATATACTCGACCGATATCTCCGTCTATGAGAGGTGACTCAACGCATGTCTTGTGCGGACAAGGTAAACAACATTTCGGATGATACCACCGGTAATAACATTCCGTAAACAGCGTCTCAGCTGCAATGAACGACCGCATCATAGTTGTATGCGTGTCATGAGCCCTGCAATACGATATTGCTGTTTTATTTACACAGCATACCAAGGATTAACGTGCGCTGCAGCGTCGAGGATGCTATTAGCGTCAATAGAGCGGAAGTTGTGCCAACCTGTGAAGATCGTCATCATCTTCTGATCTGATCCGGGTTCCCAGAACATACCTTCACTGCGTGCAGAGAGCAAAACCTACAAACGTTTGATGGATTCGAGTCGAAACAATCTAATGCCTTCTTCTGAACTCTGGCCGGCTAATCAGATCATCACGAAAGAGCGCTCGCCATTTTGTAGGTTGTCAACAGCAGCATTCGGCGTCCAAGTTCCGTGCACAATACCGATATGTACTTGTTTTCAGAAGACTGAGCCATGACAGCAATGTAGAGTTGTATCTTGGAACGTACATATCCCTTTCAAGATATCTTAGTTACAAAGGCGTCTGCACTGCCGAGAGGGCGCATATGTACTCTCTTCGGTACCGGATAGCGCATACAAAAACGACGAAGCGAACCTCATCTAAACATTCCTCCATCACGAATCTTGTTATATCTGATTTCATACCGCGGGATTGGAGACAAGAACTCTCCCGCGAAGACGCATTTCAGTAGTCGGAGTGGGTTGTAATGCGAGGCTAGACGGGACCATAATTGAACTGTCAAACGTTAATCTCGTATACCACAGCAATTACTGAAGACTCACTGTACTGAAAGAATATGTTCGAGAGTGGAACCGGCTGATTCTACCATTTGCTGTTTCAAAAATGTACAGGGAATCATGAAAACGTACTCACCTCGAGCACCAGCACAGGTTCCTCCGAGTCCCCCGGGGTACGTCGAGCGAAGTATATCCCGCCTGTCCAACGTATCTGATGTCAGTGGATGCTTCAAACGGACGAATATAACAATACCCGGAAGCCTCCATGGATCCTTTACTCTCAACATCAACGCGAACAATGGAAAGTGGTTCATGAATGCAAGTTGCGTCTCCAGAGTAGCCTGTAGGATTATGGTTCCTAGTCGCATCTATGGAAAATGTCAAATGATGCGAAACGGAAGACATCATCTCACTGACCAAAGCAAATAGGGAGTAGTATGCGAGGATGGTCGGAAATAGAAACGCCAATAGCGTGAAAAGAATTGTTCCAAATAACAGCTGATCCACATCATATTCCCAAGAATCGGTTCGATTTCGTAGAACGTTGTATCTCTTGCCTGTAGACACTGTTCAGACAGAAGAAAATGCCGGAAGATAAAACGGCACATGCCTCTGAATAAGTTCCATAGGCTGCCCGCAGTCCTCAGTGCCCTAGAGTATACCGCATTCGTCAATACATAGCACACATAGATGTGTACAGTGAACACTGCCAACAGATCGCAAAACAGCGATATCATCATGGTCAGGCCACCTAGCATTCCACCAAACGAGCTAATGAGACCGAATGTGCGAATGATAATCGGAAGATATGGGAAAATGCGATGAAGCACGCTGCTCCACAAGGCCACTAGATCAACGAGGGTATGCGAGTAGAACCAGCTGAGCTCAGTATTGAGCTTCAGACCCGCGGGCCATGAATCAAGCCAGCGAAGCACCCATTGTACCCAATCTATTAGAATGTGTTGTGCATGCCTGCTGATTAGGTTGGCGAGAATTGCTGCGTTTTCGGAGAGGAATGTTCCGAACGCGTACCCAATGGTGATATCGTTAAGAATAAGCCAAATCATGTTGAAGAAGCTGTACAGCGAATCAGTTGCACCATAGTTGTAGTGACTTAGACACCTCACCTTGTGTAGCGGGCGGAATACGCCGCAAGAGGAGTCTCTGCTTTATGAGTAAGCGTAACAACCTCCACTGCGAGAAACAACGCCTGTTCAGCTCGAACATCTAGTTGTTGAACTAAATTGAAGACAAGGTAAGGCAAGATGCAAGGAAGAGATAGCTATAAATTCTTACTTGTCGCTGAGACATCCTTCAATACGACGTAATGTAGGTTGAGCGCGTCCCATGAGAATGAGATAGGCACATTGCAGATAACGGATAGAATCCAACCCATAGATGAGAGTAGGGGTATCACAGGGGTAAATATCATGGTAAAAAACGCGAGAATGAGGGTGGGTATCGTAGCGAGAATCCGCTTTCGGGGTTGTAATGTCGCATCAATGGATCCAGCAAGGTTCAGCTATATTCATTCACGTCAATAGAGCACTATGGACGTCGCAAAATACTCACTTGCTCGACTACACGGTAGCTTATGCCACCTGACTCTGCCGACAAACGAGAAGATGTAAAATCATGTTCCAAATGCATATTGATGAGCTGAGCCCTCGGATTCGCTGGCCGTTCCAAGGCGTCTAATTTGAGTACGTCCAGAGAGTAAAACCGAAGAGATCTGGCGACATGTCGATGATAAAGAACGATGTGATAGTCCCTTTGATTGGTAAATTCGTCAGCATGAGCATTGTCTATATAACCGGAATAAGACGCACTCAGCATCCTCGAACATCAGAGAAGGTCGTTCTTTTGTAAAATGGCATAAACCCAGGAGTCGCAGAGGTCTTTTAATGTTGTTCTTCTGGTTCCAGGTTTCTAATATTCCTTCGGCATCCCGCCTCTGTAGATAGTCTATTAGTTACTAACCACGTCAATATGATGGCATAACTCACATCTTTCCCTTCGAGAACCCCCACTACACAGAAAGCTGGCACATCCCAACCATAGCAAAAGCCGGTTTTAGTGCAATCCAGCGGCCAGAAGACTGTTTTGGGTGTCATATAACAGTCTCGCCCTCTCCGCCTCCAAAGCCTCTTGCTATGATAGTCTATTCGGGAGATTATTTGCAGATATTCATGAGCATGAGTTCCAAGAGAATTTACGTTGAACAGAAATGGAAAGATTTGTGATGAAAATTTAGGACATTTTTCCTCGATCGGGAAAACGACCACGTGCAGTCTGAACTAGGGTCCTGTCCCTGAAGTCAACCTCTTTCCACTCATCTTCTGCCCTACTTTTTCGCCTTTAGCCATGGATACCTCATACCAAGCCTCACAAGCTTCAGGAGGAACAAGGAAACCGGACTTGAAGAGGAAGCTCGTCGTCGTTGGTGATGGTACGCGTCAAGTCGTCATAATCGAACCATTTGCTCATGAGCCTTTTCTCTCAAACGAAACTAGGTGGTTGCGGAAAGACATGTCTACTCATAGTTTATGCTGAGAACCGGTTCCCGGAGGTGAACGCAAATCTTCATCAAATCAAGGTTCCTCCCTAACCAGAACGCGCCTTCAAACGAGGCTTTCAGGCATATATTCCGACAGTATTCGAGAACTATGTGACGCAAGTCAACTTTGACGGAAAGGAGATCGAGCTAGCGCTATGGGATACAGCTGGGCAGGAGGAATACGACCGACTGAGACCACTCAGTTACCCTGAGAGCGACGTAATATTGATTGTATTCTCAATCGACTTTCCGACAAGTCTCGCGAACGTACAGGACAAGGTGCGTGATGTCTTCATGTTTCGTTACCGTTTTTGTCTGATATGAACTCAAATACGACAGTGGTACCCTGAAGTTGCGCATTTCTGCGAAGGCACACCTCTCATCCTTGTAGGGACGAAGATCGATTTGCGTGGAGATGAACAAACGAAACGAATGCTTGGTGCCCAAGGTCAAACAACCGTTACGCCAACACAAGGGGCTACAATTGCGAAGGAAATTGGAGCAAAGTATATCGAATGTTCTGCAAAGACCGGTCACGGCGTTCGGGACGTTTTCAACCTAGCTCTGAGGGAAAGCATGAAAGGAAAGTGGGGGAAGATAGTTAAGCAGAGACGGTGTGTTGTGATCTAACGGCTGGAACAAGACAATGTATCGTGCGGAGCAAGGGCGTCTTCTCGATGTTGTTCGGATACTCAAGTCGTTCATCTATCAAGGTTAGTTCCGCTTCAGCGGACGCCACGTTCCATTTATTCGATGGAGATTGATAGGCAGGGACTATTAATATGCATTTACCTTCATTTTCTTCGGTTTTATTTATCCTTTACCACTGCATCGTTCTCTGTACCATCTCTCAATACCTTACTGCAATGTACACGTCGAATGTCTCGCATAGGTTAATCTTTTCTACTTAGATATGATATGACCATGAAGCTTGCCAGGCTGTATAAATTAAAATGATAGTGTACATCGTCCGAATGAGTGTGTGTGGTAAGTACAATGATAATTTATATCGTCCAGGATCGAAAATTAAAAGAAAAGAATCCTCAAAAAGCTCCCTGATCTGTCGTCGTTCTTGAAGGTGGTCTCGATGTCGAACGTGCCATAGGGAAGGGCGAAACTCTCCCTCTAACAACACTCTGAGCAGAAGGACTCGGAACTGGCGGCACAGGACTGGGAGCTAATGATCTGGATGGTAATGGAGGAGGAACCGCCGCTGACAGCGATGATGTACGTTTTCTGGTTCTCGTAAGTACCTCCCCGTCTCGGCTGGGACCTACGCTACGACTTCTTGCCGACCGTGAGGCGAACGTTTCAGTAAGACCCACCGCTGCACTCCTGCCAACCGACCTTCCCCTGTCTCGTGATGGAGAGCTTGGCCGGGCTTGTGTCCTGCCTCTGCGCTCATCCTTGGGTGGCAAAGGTGGCGGTAGCGCATTTACGGGCCTTCGCATGTCACCACTCGTTGTCGACTTCAATCTACTGGGAGTTGCTGCATGCCTGTGTTGACTGCCACCTATCACCGAGGAAGTATCAAGAGGTGGTAAAGGTACCCCGGAAGTCCGTTTCGATACCGATTTCGCTGCCGATGACATGGTGGGTTGAGCGAATCTCTTTGATGCTGACACTGATTCAACAACGTTCGAAACAGCGGAAGTGTATTCGGAACGCGAGGACGACGAAATCGACGGCTTTCTCACTCTTCTTTGCAGAACTGATGCATCAGGAAGTGGGACAGGTGGAACAGGCAGGTCGGACAAAGCAGACGGGGTTCTGCTGTGCGCAGGTGTCGGTGCACGCTTATACTCTCGTCCTGTACGCACATCGATCGACGCTTGGGGCGAATGTGTCAAATTGGACAGTGCCTTTGGTGCAGGGAGTGGCGGAAGCGGAATGTCCGGTGCAGAATCCACTCTAGAAAATTGAATTGGGGTAGGAGCACGTCTACGCAAAGCAATATCGAAACCTGGTGGCTTATCACTGGATAACTTTGGCGTGTGTGTAGGCGAGCTACGGTGTGAAGTCGGCAGAGGGGGTATCGGCATATCCGAGACTGCAGCGGGATTACGATTAGATGGAGGAGGCGTCTGTGCTCGCCTTCGCTCACGCTTTGCTTGAGATGAGAGCGTGCCTTCAGGCAACTTTTCGACCGAAGACGATGGCGTATGAGTATGTGGAGGTACGCCACTTGCCAGTGCTCGCAAGTCCGTACCCTCTGCAGGCGTTGTGGACGTGATGTCTGAGGAAGACGCCTTGTTTTCGGGTGAGGATGAAGCCACCTTTGGAGAAGCATCCGAAACGTTAGATACAGGTTTTTGACTGAGTCGTCTACGAACACCGAGCCTCGCAAGTGCTGCCAAAACCTCTTCAGGTAAATCGTCAAGCGACTCTGAAGAACCGGTCTTCTTTGTAGCTGTGGAACTGGCCATGGGTGATGTGGCGGTCCTCGTCGTTGTGATAGAAGTTGATCCCCGAGTGGAGCTATTTACCGTGGATGAAGAAACGTTTCGCTCATGTTCCTTTAGGGATGCAGAATTGGCTTGCGGCATCTTCTCGATTGAAGAAGCCGGGGTGTGGGTAGAACTAGGACGAGGCGACGTCGGATTCCCAGTTGACACTTCTGACGTTTGCAGCGGAAGGTCTGCAGCGCTGTCGTTTGTTTTTGGACGCTGGGGGCTCCTCAGCGGTGCGGGGAGTATCTTCAAAGCATCACTGGAAAGCACACTCCATGTTGAAGGCGCTTTCCACGACGAAAGCCCACGTCCAACATCCTTTGCAATGGACGGACTTGGCATTTTGGGCATCAGAGGTGCAACAACCTCTGACGCAACAAAACCATCGGATACATTCTTGGTTGATGCAGCGTCTATAGATGGCTTCCGTTTCATTGTTCTTCGCGCCAGTAGCGAACGATCAGGTACGGTCGTATCGCGGTCGAATAACTTTTCGATCGAAGGTGTGGGTCTCAATGTCTTGGAGGCCTCCCCGGATAGTCCCAGCATATCAGCAGAGCGTACATGCTTCAAAGTCTTTGCCTGATCAACTGAATCCGCTTGAGTGTCGAGTTCCCTTGTCGGTGTGACTGTTCCAGAAAGAGCTAGGGAGAAATTGAGTCAAATACTCATTTCTACGGATTGAAAACTTACGTGATACATGCTCAGCTGCGCCTAAAGGACTCAACAGCTTCGACGATCGCAGTTTATCATCTGGCTTGAGTGTACTCACTGTAATGGTGAAAGAATTTTAGAGAGATTAGATTCTGTATTATGTCAAGAAGAAAGTACTAACCTTGCCCTATTGCACTGCTTTCTCGGTTCATAGAAGACGGCAGTACCGCATCTGACAGACGGCTTGAAGTTGTGCCTGCAGCAAATGACGCAGTCCTACGGCGTGAACGTAGTGCCAACACACTTGCATCTGGGTTCGGAACGTGATCGGTAGCGGAGAGCCTACCGGACGAAGGCGCACGCTTGTGTACTGGTCTCAATGTAGCAGATGGCTGGTAGACGTTGTCGACAGCCGGAATGGACGGAAGACTTGGTAACGGAGGCATGACAGTGGGACCTTTGTCAACTAAAATATTTGATGAAGGCGGAATAATCGGTGTGGGCGGTATGATTTCAAGCAGTGCTAGAGATTTGGGAGCAGTGGCATCTTCCACCTGTGCACTCGGAATTGTTACCTTTGGAACGGCTGGCTTGTCTCGCACCGGCTCATCTCTCCGAACATTTGGTTCTGGGGTAAAGAACGCAACGGCATTTGTTATGGAAGTGCCAGCAGCTTCAATTGCTACCATCTGATAGGAGAATGGGGAAGGTGAGGAATCCGATGGTTGCGGTAATGATAATACCTCCGATGGGAGCTGAGGCGCCGGGAGACTATCTGAAGGCTTGCTTGGAGATATTGAACGGGCCTCGAATAACGCTTTGGGTAAATTCCCTGCCTCCGTCGAATTTCCATCGGGCTGCGATCCAGATCCAGATTGTGTTGCTTCCTTGGCACCCACATCTGGGAGTTTGGGAACGGGAGGCAACTTCTTTGGTGTTCGGGAACAGCGTGGAGGTGTAGTTGAGCGCAACCGCGATGCGTCTGTGGTCTTTGGTCTAGAGCGACGATCCTGTGCCTTACCAACGTTGGGAAGTGGCGGAGGCACAGTCGGGGTAGCCCTAGGCGGTGATCGAGATCGAAGTCGGGCCGATGCTTTCCGTGTTGGAATGCGAGAGGTATTTGATGTAGACGTTGCCATACCTGCAGAACGCGACGAAACTGCTTCCGGAAGGGATGGCACAGGTGGCACAGACGGTGCGGATGTTTTAACCTTCGCAGCAGGAGGCATATCTGCTCTTGCCGTTTGAGGTAGTGAAGGTACTGGTGGAGGAATATCGTTCCGAGGAGGTTGTGGGAGGGGACGTATGCCAGGAGACTTCAAAGCAACTAGGCTTTTCTTTGAGGGAACCTGCACTGAACGTATCTCTTTCAACGCATTGTTCTTCATATCCAACCGTGACGGAACCGATGTCTCAATCCTCAGAGATGGCAGCTCCTTCTTCGGCAGCGGAATGGAGACTGGGGGATTGTCCGATAATTCAACTATCTTAGCTGAGCTTCTGAGAGGGAAAACGCCTTCCGCACCCTGCGTAAATGAAGTTCGAGTGAACTTGGCCGAGAGCTTCGCGGTTACTGAGGCATGTGGTGAAAAAGGAGGTTTCAAGGATGCATGAAACGTAGTTGTAGTGGGGTGGGACGTCTTCGGAGCAGCTATAGCCTTGGAGCCGGGCAGAGGTGGATGTGAGATTGCCTCAAACATCGTCGTATTGGGCAGCGATGTCTTGGGAACCTTCGACTTCTCAAACGGACTAAACCCGTCGACGAGTGGAGAGGCACCGTACAGTTCCAACAAACTGTAAGCCGAGGAAGATCCAGTAATTACAGTGACACTGACAGGTGATGGCGAATTCAGGGAAATCACTGTTGTTGTGGTCGTAGTTGTGGTCGTTGAAATACGGAGCGGTATCTTGAGGGACGATGATCGTGATGACCTGATGGCAACCCGGCTGCTGTTTGATGTCGAGAATGAATGGTGACCTTGGGGGCTTGAGACGATGAAGCTACTGGTGGCTATGCCTGTTTCCGGTGAGATGAGATCGTCTCCTTCCGAGCCAAAATCAACATCTTTTGGCGTCGGGAATGCTCGGAAAATGTTCCCTTGTGACCAAAGAATGGACATTCTTTGTTCAAAAAGCTCTGCAGTAATACTCGTGCTTGATTCAAGCAGCTGAGCTAGGGACTGAGATTGGTCTAGAATGACATCCTCGGGTACCCCAGTCCACTTTGTCCTCGGCTTGGCCATCAAAAGTGAGCTCTTTCCGCTCTCGCCTTTCTCCGAGTCTAAAGAAGACTCTGGGGTTGACTCCGGAGGCGGGGAATCGAATAAAGAATCCGACGACCTAGGTGTCGAAGAATCTGAAGTCGGCCCATCATTAACAGGCATCAAATGATGTTTGTGGGTGAAAGGTTTGAGAGTGAAAGCGGGTGGCTTAGATTTCCGTTTGCGAGCTGTGTCACTCCGTCTCGTACTCGTTTTCTTCCTAAGAGAAGTTTGGGATGGACCTTGACAGAGCTGACATGAACGGCAGGAATGATGATAATGAAACGGTCACATACCTGCCGCATTCCTGTCATTGATAGCATCACGGTCATTAAGACTACCAGTTGGCCTCCGCTCCTTTCTTTCATTCAAACCCCACGAGCCAGGATCATTGAATATCCTTTCTGCGGCAGAGAAGTTATCGAAATGGACCATGTTGGTTGTCACAAGAGCAGTCATTTCTGCGTATTAAGGCCTGGTAGAACACAAGAGTCGTCAGAGGATGTGAAGAAGAAAAAATATCAATGAGCCAGCAAGACGAAGACAACAGAACGAAGAAAAAAAAAAGATGAAAAAGGGTTGGAGCCGTCCTGCAGTCCCCAACTAGAGAGAACAAAAGTCGAAATCCAAGCCCGTTGGTGGTTGAAGAGGAACAAAGGGACACAAGACCGGTGACTCCACCCTTTGGCGTCAATTTAGGGCTGGATGCAGTGCATAATAATGATGGCGGGGACAACATGGTGTGTCGAGATGGTGGACAGAGATGGAAAATGGCGCAACGCACTTGAGTAGAAACGACCGGATCAGGGGCGAATGAACTTGCCACGCAAGGGGAAGCAACAATGACATGTTCAGTCTTGATCAAGCTGATGGAGTGATGGAGGTGAAAGTGCTTGGTTCAAGAGATTCTATTATCATCATCATCATAAATCTGCTTTGATTCTGTCGTGTTGTCCTGAGGGTATTGAAAATCCAGTAACGTCCATATGGTTGAGCGATAATCCTTGATGAGTCTAGAATGTAAACGGGCGGATTGGTTTCGTTTGAACTTCGGATTTTGTGATGCACCTCTACGTACTAGCAAGAATTAAAAGTTCCATAAAAGCCTGGTCCTCGAGAAATCAAGGAGCGAAGAGAGGAAGAGGAGGATATCGATATCAACAACAGTGGAACACCATTACCAAGCTTTCTCATATCAGAGAATCGGAAACTGCTTCCCGACTGCCGACTACCTCCAGCTTGTACTCGAGATCTGAGTTCGTCAACCGGGATAAATGCTGAGCTGATTCACCCATAACCGAGCCCAATTAGAAGTCAAACGCCGATCTTGCCTGGGCAGTGAAGAGCGGCTTTCTACGGCGGTAGTGAGGCGCCACGTAGCGTTCAGCGACAGAAATATGATTAAAATCAGGTGAATATATAATACAGGCAGAGTATGAATTGACGGCATAAGCAGATATCCCAGGGAGGTAACCAACATTGACTGTCCTTTGCGTGAGTAAGATCATTGCGAATGCGAAACACCGTGTCACCGATACCTCAGGCTGGACCAGCATGCTTTAAATTTGTGGGACACCACTCTGATAGACTTGTCTATGAGCGTCCGCAGGTGGCGTGGCACCATACGCATTACCTCCAGCTTCGAATTGAGAGTAATGAGCAGGTGCAGGCTGATGATTCTGGGGCTGTGTTGTCTGTATACCGGGTGGCATCACCCCAGCGCTATTCTGGTACTGGACCAGGGTCGGTTGACCTTGTGGATACGTCGCAGTCGTAGCTGTCGGACTTGGAGGATAAGGAGAAGCATAAGAAGAAGGGTTGTTCACGTGGGGGCTTGGAGGTGTTAGGTTTGAGGACCTATCAAGAGAGGCTGGGTACTGCTGACCCTGTTGTGCATTATATGGAACGACCGGTTGAGGGAAGGTAGCAGGGTCATTGGGGTCCTGAATTAAACTTGTCGCTCAGGTTTGTGGCATTAGGTCTAAAGCGAATACTCACGTAGACTTTATCACTCGGAGTCTGAGAGTAGGGAGATGGTGGCGGGTAGGGTGCCGAGTTAATGGCCGGGGCATTTCCAGGCACAGTAACCATCTGCGACGGTGGTCTTCTATTCCTTCGACGGCGCACCAAGCAGAAGGCGATTAGACCCCCTACCAGTCCTAGGAACACGACACCTCCAACTACTCCCCCTGCGATAGCACCAACGGGTGTCTTCTTACTGCTACTTGAATTATTGCCACCATTATTGCCACCTGCTTCTGGGCCTGAAGATATAGATTAGTCAATGACCACGAAGAAAGGCTTAGTGACAAGCACCATTGTCTGCTCTCAGTGCTGCCAGGTCAATGTTCTCGTTTTCCTGTGTAAAAGTTATTGTTGTTCGTCACTATATCACAGCATCGGATGCAAGAGCTTCACGTACGAGACCCAAGTACGCATAGTGGGGAACCCGGGTGCCTGAAGGGATATCCTTCGGGAACCTACACCGCGTCAGTATCGAACCGGACCACGAGGCGATCTCACTTACGACTGATCGTAAACTGTGGTACAGTTTTCGGACCAAAGGTTGAACCTAACAATAACCCGTCAGAAGAATGAACCAAGCAAAGGTTAACCGAAAAAACCTACTGGTCTGCAAAACCACCCTGACATTCACCACATACACTGAGTATAGTATAATAGACAGTGTTACAAACGCAAGGTGTCGCAAATCTAGGATCGAATCCAGAGTAGTAGTAACCATCCCCGAGGGGTTGTATAATGAAATCTGTTTCGACCAGTCAGAGTAATCCAGGTGGTATAATGTAGCGTACGCACTGGGGCTACAAACTCCTCCTAGGGCTTCGCCAATCTCACAAGGCGATTGGCCGAGTGAATTGAAGGACTGGGCGAGACGAATCGATCAGTCATTTGTATAGCAAAACGACTGAAAGCGGTACACACCCATTCAAAGGTGCTGTTCGAACATACAGCGCGAAGTTGTCCTTGTACGAAAGGACTCTGGCTAAAGGATGCCCATAAGAGCCCAAGAACGACAGTTCCTGCACGAAAGGTGAGTCTTGACATTGTGGGGTGTCAAAGGAGAGCCAAAGACCGAAACCTCTTCGTCGGCCAGATGTAGTCTTAAGTATTCCCCACGTTTCCACCTCATTTGCGCCCAAAGACCTCCGGCAAGGCCTGGCAAACACAAAGAATGTCAGAATAAATGATCGGGGAGCGAAGTTTGACGTTGACAGTTCAGGGCCTGCGCTAGTGGTAATAAAGGCTGTGCGCTGTGACCTGAAAACCTTCGTCGCTTCTTGAATGCGAACGTTCTACGAGGATTGGCATATCGATCTGCGCGCATGACCTGTGTATGACCGATATCCTCTCATGTCAATGAAGTTTCCTAAGCATTCGGCAGGAGACTCACGGTTATGGCTCGAGTAAAGTTACTTGATTAAAAAACGTCAGTTGTCAGGCAAGAATGATCTCAACACGGTCCGTGATCTCGGAATACATACATGGTTTCGAGAGGAGGAACGATATCTAAAAGCGTTTGCAGAGAAGGGTACGATTCCGGAGCAACAAGCCGCTCTCTCTAGTCCACACGGGCAAATTTCTCAGGCACGAGCAGGGCTTGAGAGTAGGGTAAATCCGGTGGTCATTGGCACGCAGAGGGTCGACATCATTATGCAGACCCAGTTAAGAGGACCTCGTGACAATAAGGCTCGATTTCTCACCTGTCAGATTCCGGCAAGCACTGTTTGGTACGCTCGAACTGCATCGCCTTATTAGTGGTATGCTCTGCAGCGAATTGGCTTCCCCTTTACTAAAGGTTTGGGTTTGAGATACATCACGACCTATGGCGCTTAAACCTGCGCTGATATCCGCGTGTGTCACCATCTGTTGTACTTCCAACTATCCATCGCCCTCGGGATGATGATCGTGATTATTGATACATTAACACCTATCGTAAGATTTTGCAAGTCCTCCTGTAAAAAGATACTATAACAAACAAGGGTTAGCACCGCAGAATGAAAGCCATTCACTCGAATCAGACTCACCTACACATTATGAAAACCAGCCCTTGGGTTTGTCAGCCTCATCTTCCTTCTCCTCACCATCTCTTTTACGCCGCACTTGCTCCAGTATTCCCTTTACACACTCTACATCGCCCACGCATGCCTTTCCTGCCGTCCAATTGACCACGACTGGCCATTTAAATGAATTCGGGTTTTTGGTGCCCGCCTCGACAATTTTTGAGAGCGACGTGTTTCCTTGAGAAGAAAGAGGTGAAGAAGGATGCGCTGAGAGAAAGAGGGAAGATGCAGAGGCCTCTTGCTGTTGGGGTGCCGACAGATACGACAGAATGGTTCGAAGTTGATCAGACGTGGGAGGTGACTCGACGACTTCCAGCTTGAACTCGAGGGGAGGATTCGTCGTTTTCCCAGGTGGATAAGGACCAGATACGGCGGCTTTTAGCAGAGAAAGAGCTTTGTTCGATGGCGGTGAAGCGGGATTATGGCTGAAGACAGAAGACTTGGTCACGCTCAGGATCCACGCCAGGCACACAATAGCTTACAAGATTGAAATTTCTGGCTGTAAAGCAGATTTTGCGTCAGCACGAGAAATTGAAACCTAAAAGTCTCGTACCACGATGCGCCTGAATGCTGAGAACATGGTGATAAGTACCAAGACGAACCGCACTCACTCGGTGTATGACGTAATGCCTGCTCTTCCTCCTTGGACTTGACATCAAGCCAATTCTACGGTAGCTTACATTTTCTCATATTTGTTGCTGACGGGTAAACTCTTGTGGCAGAATAATCAAGTCGACAAGAACCTTGATTCTCAGACATCTTTCGCCAAGAGTCTTGAAGTAGCCGTGAACGCATTCTCACCTTTGTCTGGGTTCGCTCTGTCACTTCCCAAAGCAAAGTCACGGAAAGTCACGGTCGGTCACTGGTCACGCCTGATTCAACACCCCCGGATATGTAAATCTGTGCGCTTTCTAACCCAGTACAACGGTTACCTCACGGCTTGGTGCCAAACTTGTGAGACTTTTACACATACAAGGTGCGAAAGGTTTGGCACTTCTTGGGCCCAGTAAGCATTCCGGGATACCTCCTACATTCCAATCAGACGACTTGATGTAAACCGATCCGGACACAAAGAGGGGCAACCTGTACGGCAACGAAATACCCAACGCTTGGCGAAGACGACCACCAAGAAGACGAGCATATTTTGGTCAAGTACATCATGAAAAGGCTCCCGCTGCACACGATCTAAACAAACCCTCCCTCCTTCACCTTCCTTCCTTCACCTTCCTTCCGTTCCTCGTCCTTGATGTCCGCTCCATACCGCGGTGACCCACATTCAGAGAAACACCTTCACCTGCCTGTGGCGGGTCATTTTTCTGGCGCGCGCTCGAGAGTATTTTCTAGTAATTACTCTGAGGTTCATATCCCATCAAAGCCCTGGTGACCCATCCTCACTAAATTTGTCTACTTTCAGAGCGATTCACCGTATACGGTTACAAGCAGCAAACGCAGTACTGCCTCATCTTCTGTTGCAGACAAAGTCAGTTCACGTTCATTCCTTTATCAACTATGACTAACATTTTGTCGCAGTTCTCATTACCACCTGATCCGAGGACATGGGGCTTGGATCTTTCATGGAACAACTCCGAACCAGACGATTTCCTTCACAACCCAGATCCAGTGCGAGATAGAAAAACCGATCAGGGCAGGAATATCTTCAATAGGCGTTCATTCGCGAATTTCGGCTGCCTTATACTCCTCATGGTTGGGATTCTAACTCTCTTGTGAGACATTTTAGCACTCCTCTTACGTTGCCAGAAGTTGATGGACGTCCAATAGTGCCGGTTATCCACTCATTACTTATTTCACTCGGAGAGAGCAGTCGACAAGAGGAGGATTCAACTTTGGAGGAGTGAATGCAAGTGGACAGGTATTCAAATTCCACACCTTATTTGCCTAGGTGGATCTTACACCACCTTATTTCAGATACCCGAGATACCCCTCGGCTTTAGCCTCATTGATCCAGATACCCCTGTCGATGCTTATACATACGCCGCTGTACACGATGGTCGTGAGTTACGACTCGTATTCAGTGACGAATTCAACAGGGACGGGCGTACATTCTATCCGGGAGACGACCCATATTGGGAAGCAGTGGATCTGCATTACTGGGGTGTACGTTTTCCCTGGTATCATGAGCTTCGTCGGCACTGCTCACACCTTCGCAGACCAACAATCTGGAGTGGTACGATCCTTCCAACCTAGTATGTCTCAAGAGTTGTCCATTGGGTCTCGATGACTTTAATTTGAATCCAGATAACGGAAAATGGCACCCTCAAGGTCACTTTACACGAGAAGCCGAGCCACGGTCTGAATTATGAGGGTGGCATGATGGCAACGTGGAATAAATTCTGCTTCACTGGTGGCTTAATTATTGCCAGTGTCATACTTCCGGGTCG
This sequence comes from Moniliophthora roreri, assembly GCA_001466705.2. Lineage (NCBI taxonomy): Eukaryota > Fungi > Basidiomycota > Agaricomycetes > Agaricales > Marasmiaceae > Moniliophthora > Moniliophthora roreri. The sequence goes on from LATX02000193.1 coordinate 385,076, forward strand.
GTCAGATGTTTCTGGTTTATGGCCTGCTCTCTGGACTATGGGCAACCTGGGTAAGCACTCGTACCTCTCGCAACATTATCAACCGAGATTCTGACCTAAAACTATCAAAGGACGAGCCGGCTACGGTGCCACAAACGATGGGATGGTACGTCGATGGCGCATTAGCTGATATATAGAGCTCTTATCAAGCATACAGTGGCCTTATACATACGACGCTTGCGATGTCGGTACGCTACCCAATCAGACTTACGCCGATGGCGTGACGCCACTGTTAGCATTGGTTGATGGCGATGAGAAATTTGGTGGAGCGCTTTCTTACCTTCCCGGCCAGCGGCTGTCAAGGTCAGTGACTTTTGTTCTGTCTTTGACAAGCTGTGCTTGACTTTTTTGTACTTGAAGATGCACATGCCCCGGCGAATCACATCCTGGTACGTGCTTCTCTTGATATCGCTTGCATATTATCCACACGCTATTCACAGGACCTATCCACGAAGATGGCACGTATGTCGGCCGGTCCGCTCCGGAAATCGATATGATTGAAGCTCAGGTTGGCGGTGCCTTCCGAGTGCCTGGTGGGCCATTAGTTGGGGAAGTTTCTCAGTCAGGGCAATGGGCGGTATGTCTAACACGAGCCGTAGGAACTCGGACTAACGAGCGTTCTGCAAAGCCCTTCAATTACGCCTACGACTGGCACACCACCAACAACTTTGAGATCTACAATGAGTCAATCACGGAATTGAACGGTTATAAGGGCGGTGTTTACCAACAGGCAACCTCCTGTATTAGCATGACCAGTCAGTTCCTATTCGGGTCTCCCCAGATCTTGTCCTTATCCAACGTTTTGCAGACCAAGCGTGCTATTCCGAAATGCCCGACCCATGCTTCTCGACCTTCGCCTTCGAATACAGACCGGGTTACGATGAAGGTGTAAGTGAATCTGCTCGCTGGTGCTCATACATCAATAATGAGAAAAACAGTACATCACTTGGCTAACCGACAATAAGAAAGTCTGTACTGTATTGGGTAACGGTTTATCTGCAGATCCTCGCGTTGAGATTTCAGCTCGTCCCGTACCCCAAGAGCCTATGGTGCGTGTCAAGTTCTCAGATGTTACCATTGTGCTTAACGAGTATTCCAGTACATCATTGTCAACTTGGGACTGTCGCACAACTTTGGTTTCGTCGATTTAGAGAGGTTGACGTTTCCTACCTCGTATTATGTGGACTGGATCCGCGTATATCAAGACCCTAATGAGATTAACATTGGTTGCGATCCTCCGGACTTCCCGACCAAGACGTATATTGAGACGTAAGTTTCAACTGCTCTAGTGCCCGATGGCTTGCTGACATGCCAACGTAACAGATATCTCGAAGGTGAGAGTATTGAGTTCCAGTGATAACAGAACACTAACACAGCTTGAAAAATAAAGCATACACCAATCCCAACTATACGACATGGACCGACGATTTTGGGCAGCCAAAACCGAAGAATCGTCTTGTGGATCAGTGCTAGCGATGGGACTTCCTTTGTATTTTTACATAGACTGGGACTCTAGGATACCATGGATTTCTTGTAAAAAAAAAATTCATTTAGTGTTCTGCACTTGTGATCTCATGCCCTACGGTTTCAAACTCATCTTCCCTTTTTTAGATAACTCCAGAAACTCGCAAAATAGACAGCCCTCGAGGAAATCGTATATGCCACTGCGAAGTAAAGCTGCGATTCGGAATAAAGCTGAAAGGAGCCTTGGGCCCGCGTCAGAGGGGTGAGACAAACCAGACAGGAGACCGAAGCAAACGAGATCGAGGACAGGTTATTAGGGAGCGGAGGGATCGATGAGGGAGGCCGCGCAAATAAAAAGATCAAGTCCTCGGACTTTTTGGACGACACGAGTAGAATCGGTGTAGGTATGAAACATTGAAAGGATATAGAGCGAAAGGAATGTAATAGACAGCTCGAAAGGTGCATCAGATGGGAAGAGAGCCAAGAAAGTTGAACTGGAAAAAGCAGCGAAAGTGAAGGGTGAAGTCGGCTGCAGGAAAACAAACGACTGACAGTGGGCGAACAACTTTGATTTATACATTCTCGAAATCAAATGTGATCAAGGCAAGCTTTTCTCTCGACCTGAATTTCCATAATATACTGACGATTTCATGCAGTAGCAGAAGACTTCCTTCGATATACTGATGTAGATCGGCCTTGAGATGGGGACCGACGAACATTGATGAAATCATCACACGTATAGTACATTGTAAAAGCTGAGGTTAGCTGTTATATATGAGTGTCACGATAAGGTAGTATGATATATGATCAATCATGAACTTATACAGCCAGCCTTCTGCGCGTCCTAACATTCTAATTCCCCCCAGATACCCGAGATAACTAGAAATTTCAGACTCGTAGGTCCCGATCCACCTTCCTCTGAGGCATATACGTATAAATTGATACATCATCGACGCAAGCTTCAGCTGGTTCTCAGTGAAGAGTTCAATCGGGATGGCCATACCTTTTATCCTGGCGACGACCGTACTGGGGTGTCATTAAGCTTAAGGCTCTGTCGATTATAGCATTGTCTTCTGGTCTTCTGTTTGTGAGCCAGAAAGTTGTGGAAGAGCCCAGCGCGCTCGCAAAAAAACGCGCTTTAATGTTTCCTCCCGTAGCCACCACACAAACACTGAACATGAACTGGTCGAAAACATAGTATAGCGCGAGGTTATAAGCGATGGTCAGGGTAAGGAACTTGGGCGTATTCCTACCTGCATCCGATCGCAAGAAAAAGAGGTTAGAAATAGGTCCAGGAAGACGAGTATTAGCAGTACCAGTAGCGTATGCCTGACGTTAAGAAACTGGCCAAGTTGAGAAATGAAGGATGATTATTGCAGGTAGGGTATCCTGAGCATTACTTGCAAAAGTCTTTCGCGTGTGTAATATGTCATATCTCCCGAGCGCACCTTTCTATACGTTGTTGTCAAATTGCGCTTCGAGAGAAAAAGGCAGCGACACACCTGTTTAGATATTCAGCCATTGATTGCTATTCCCCAAAGATTAACGACCGTCGACCTTGTCCGAACCCAGATTTTGCGAGTGCGTGCCAGCCTATTAGTAGATATACAGGCTGCAGTCGGGAGCAACGTAGTGGTAAGGAGTGAATTTGTCACAATGGAACCGATTGGTCCGAGTCACGGTCAGAGGCTTTTCTTCATTATCAACCACCACCACATTCGCCAGAAGGCTTTCTACCTGGTTTATGCCCCCGATATTCATCCCTACAACGTCTATGGCAACGTTCATGCAGTTTATGCAAAGTCCCCAACGTGCATCGCCAGCCTTCGTCCTCTCGTTCTATTTTCGACGCCGTCCAGACATTTCAGGATAGTTGTTATACCAGCTCATCCTGGTAATACCTGATGTATTCAGCAGGGCTGATTGTTCAGGGTTTCCAGTCACCGGTCGGCGAATTCACAGAATATTTCCCCCTTCTTCCCAGTAATCAACCACAGTAGGCAAGCCAGGTCCCCGACCCAGGCCTGCCTTCAGCAGGTACAGGTCTTTCGGGCCAGAGAAACCATAACAGAAACGTCGAAGGTAACAACAGCTCCTTCTGGTCGTTAAAAGGGAACCGGTCAGAATTAGCAAACAACAGCATTGGTAGCCCGAAACTAGCGATATTCGTTCTCGCTCCACAAGGTTGGAGACAATAAGCCCCCAATGCGTTCCGTAGGAACTGCTGCCTGGGAGCCACAACATCAGGTACGTCTGGCCGTATAGATTTCGACGCGCGATTGACGAGACCGCTTTCACAGTCACTTTCCCTGGTTCGGCGTCAGAATATTTGCTCGACGGATTTTTTTTTTGCAGCGGACTGGGGAGTTCATAGTGTCTTGATGGATTGGGTGCTGAGGTGCTGAAGAGCTGGGGTCATTGTCGAAACTTGACGCAGTCTTGAAGATAGTTGCTTGCTAGCATGGAAACTTGGTCACACATAAGCTACACAACATACTCCATGAATTTCTGTGGTAGCCTCCAGATGGAACGTGAATAACCCGTACATATACCAAGGTGAGTCATTTTCTCGTCTCCGCTGCGGGACACGTGCTAATACTATCCACTAGCGCCCAAAAGTACCCGGGAAGCGTTCGTCGAGAAATGGCAGCCAGAGTAGGCAGTCTTCGTCCTGGATCGGGCAGGAAGCCTTGGGTGAGCGGAAGGAGATTTGAAAATGGGAGATATTGCGAATCGGAGCCGAGATACAACAACGAAATGGGCTGAAATGAGAGAGAGTTGTCTCGTCGTAGGTGCGTGCTGGCCCCAAGCTAGTCGAACTCGATGCTCAGCCTGTCTTGAGCTGCAACTGCGTTATGAAACCCATCCATTTTTTGATAACCAGACACCGGCGATCTTGCAGGGCGGCTTGATTTGTACCGGAAAAAAAGTGCTCCCGATCCCGATTTCTGGGTTCGAGCGTAGAGAATGCAGTGATATGCAGTTGTTCTTCAGGCCATATACGTGGATATTCATAATTCCGAACCCATTGGCCCGTGGTTATATGCCTTGGCAAAGCGGTGTCAGTTGGTAATCACGAATGCTGGCATAGACGCACCTACTGCGCAGATATCCTGCCATCTGCGATTTGCGACATTTCCAGCTCCTCCTCCTCTATCCCAGCCTCCTGGCAGCTTCCCGTCCCGTCCCATGGAAAACGCAGGTCATGTCGAGATTCTTCGAATGCTGGGAGTTCGCGCGCGACGAGGGATTAATGTTTGTCTATCGATCTGCCATAATCATGCCATTTCTTCAATAGAACGGCAGCACCGATTCCTGCGCTACATTTCGTGCACGCAGGGAGCTCAGAAACTCTTATAGTGAGTTTGGGTGCTTCAATACGGCCTCTAGGTCCGGGGCCCGTGGTGGAAGTCTGGTTTTAGAAGTCTTTTGATGCGTCATTGGACTTGGGACGTAACCCCCCCCTTGGATCCCTTCCTCGCCGCCTCGTCGCTGAACGTGCTCTAAAATGGTCCTCTCCAAACCCTCACTACGAGTACCCACGTCCTATACTCTGAAGGATGCTCGTCAGCACCCTTATCCCCGGCCATTGTTCGAAGATGACGACATAGACCATTTGGTAGTTCCGCTTTCCCTATGCATAATTTTCACAGCCTGACGTTCTCCGCAGTACGCACCTCACCCCAGCAACGATAGCTTGGTTGACTTCATATTGGTAAGCAGCTTGTATCCTCTGCCGTTTCTGACTCCAGCTCATGCCACGCTCAGGAAGCCGAGCAAAGACGCGTCGATCACGACACAAGAGATCATGACGAGGTTAATGAAGGAGAAGCAGACGGAAAGGATGATTTCCCGGTGCTGTCACTCATACTGCTCGTACGTGCTATTGTCTTCAGGATAGCTCTATTACTTACTCAGCCCCCCAGGAACTGATCCTTCTCGCCTTGATTTTCCTTAAACGAGCGTTGATCATGGGTTTTCTAATGCGCTTCATCAACGAAGAAGAGTGAAAGCCAGAGAGTAGGATTCATCTTTCTTGACATTGTATTATAAGCGGGTCCGAGCGCCAATCTCTTCATTTCAAGAACAAAAAGGACTGATCATTGATTAGCATTGTTTCCTTTCCGCTATCGTGGATCAAAATAACCCGGACTTGTACATGTGAGTTCCTTTTGTTTCGTTCAAGTGACCCCTTTTAACCCTTTCATAGTTAGCGTATGCATACTTCTTGGGATTTCGGTTTCGCCTAATTCATTATACCTGCCTGCTTCGTCTACCCCCTCAAAAGAAAGGCTACCATGGCCCATGTCTGTTACTTATGGTTCTGCAATGAGATTTTCTTGATGCGGCGGAGCCGCAGCGTGTTCGAAAGCCTTACCAATTCATTCCTAGGGGACACCGTTTGTCCGCTTCAACTTTATGCAGCGACGTGACAGCGCCAATGGTTACATGTATTGTCCATTAAAGACGGCCTGTCTCCCAAAACTATCAATTGCTCAGATGACAACTGATAAATGGGTCGAAACCGCGCTTCCGGGGTGTTCTAGTGTCATGCGGGATTTGTCAGCCTACCGCACTGCCTAATCCTCACTTCCATGCTCTGCACGATTGGGGTGGTATAAAGTATTACGAGTGTTTAACTATGTCTTTGGTTATACTTAGGATATGGAACAAGCTTCTCACACTACGAGACATGTGTTGTTGCATGCTAGAGACCACTGGGGTACGTCGTTCTCAGTACAACCGCACAGAACGGATGGCTGATACTTTGCTTATCACCGTAGGTCATAATAAACCACTGATAGCACTCGCCGTGCGGATTGTTGAGGCTCGGGATAATGTCTGGGTTACTCTCCTCACGACGGTGGCCATGTACGAAAGCCTCAAGCGGGAGTTATCGAAACTACCCGACGAGCGCCTCGCACGGATTGAGACGCGGATACAGTTCGTCATTGCTGCTCTTCGCCGAGTTTGATTGTGACGCGCTTCACTTTCAGCATAATCAGTCTCTCAAATAGCAAGCAAGATATCACAGCACCTCTTCCAGAATTCAAATCTGCTTTCCTTTCGCTCACGCGGTCAGAGTCTCTTGTTTGCAACACATCAGGACAATTTTTTGCTGGTTTATCTCCGCCGTGTGTCGCTGTTATAGATGTAAGTGACTTTGACCGTTGTTCCAGTATAAGCTAAGCTCATGAAATACTGGCAGTCTTTTGCCGGGTATGCTGTCGATGCGATACGGGAAACTGTCGGAAATTCTGTTGCCATACTTCTTTGGCGAACCAGTCCCGCTGGCTCAATCATACGTCACAATGGTCCAAGAAGGTTCGGAGGACTAGGTGAACTGCCTGATCCTCGGGACCTGGGTCAATCTTCTGGGGAGCTAGTACAAATCCCCGGTGCGCCACCGATGTACGATTACGAGTGGTATCCACAGGAGGTCTGTAATAGTTGGAGAATACAACCTCTAGTTGTGTTGAAGCCACTTTCTAGGTCCACCAGCCAGCCAAACTCGCAAACTTATGGCAACAGGCACAAGAGAACATTCGTAAAACTGATGGTGTCTTGAATGTATCGTGCTCTGCTTACGAAGAAAGTGCAATAGCAGCCGCTCAGGAGTGGTACAGGTCCATTGAGAAGACATGGATTTCCTTGGGTCCGTTATCGCTCCCTCCGCGAAATGTTCACAGTGATGCGGTGAGTGAGGAAACCAAGTTTTTGGATGAAATGGCCGTGAGGTTTGGAAAACGTTCGGTGATCTATGTGCGTCATCTAGAGCAGGCCTGGACATGTGACTGACTCACTTGTAGATCGCGTTTGGTAGCATCCCATGGCAGACGGTTCCAGAGAAGCTATGGCCGGTCATCGATGAATTTATAGCTCACCGGGTACCATTTCTCCTCGCTCATTCGTCTGCGATTCCGGACGAACAACAGAAGACAATTCAAGGAAGTGGATTGGGACTGCTGGTCAAATGGGCGGACCAGGAACGGGTCCTGGCACATCCTGCAACGGGGTGGTTCATCACACATGGCGGCTGGAATAGCATTCAAGAAGCTTTTTTTCACCGAGTACCGCTGTAGGTGAAACTTGTCATGACTGGGAATGAAGTATGCTCATTAATATTCCCTCAGGATCTTCTGGCCCAATCACGGCGACCAACCTTATAATGCTATGATGATAACGCTGAAGCATGAGGTAGGTTTTGAGCTTCTAAATGTCCGCAAGGCCAATTCTGGGATTCCCTATCGCTCTCGCAACGGACAGGATGTAGCACCCGTCTTCACCGATGCGGCTGTGAGAGAAGAAATCAGAGTGCTTTTGATTCAGCTGAAAGGAGAGAAGGGAGACCGTGCGCGCAAGAATTTCGAACTGCTTAGCCGGAGAGTCAACATAGCTTGGGATGATGGGGGGGAATCTAGCCAGAACTTGGAGTCTTTTTTGAGGTGCTTTGTTGACAAGTTGGAAGTGTGATGGGATACACAAGCAGTTGGCTGTTAGTGTAAAATTCGCTTGACAAGCCATCAATTTATTGTCTACGTTCGCGGATCTATAGCTAATCAGTATGGTACTGGTCTGCCTTCTTTCCGCCAAAGCTCCAAGGCTTCTGATCCCAGACGGGGAGGTCGGAGGCCATTCACGTTCCAGAGCACGGGCTGTGATAATTTATGAGTGTCATTTCATTTGCGTACACAACTTGTCGCAGCCATAGAGAAAATAAACTCACGTCTTCCAAGCTGATGTGGATTTCCCAGTCTATACCCTTGTCCTTGGTCCAAGGAGCAATAGCCTTCTCGCATCTATCCATGAAGGCGCGCTTCGCGGCTTCGCTGAACGACTTTTATGAGTCGGAACTAAGTAGCGAGCGAGATAAGAAACCCACTCCTCGTGATGATAAGCAAGATGGTCGACACAAATGCGGACGAAACTGTTGCTACTTTTCCCGCCCACGTAGAAATCACCATCTTCGATCTCGATGAAGCTGATAGCGATGTAGAATGGGGGAAGACGACTGTACACGTCGGCGAGTGCTTTTGCGAGTGCTTGTTTCTCTTCGAGAGTGTACAAGCCGCGAGGGACGAAGTAGCGGTAGAATGGCATCGTAGGAGAGAAGTGACTTGTGTCTGGTGAGGTGATGTGGAGCGATTTAAGCTTGCGGTGCATTTATACCATTGAGGAGAGGAGACACGTTGAGCCTGAATGGCGATACACTCAGGCAAATACTGATCACACTGGGACTTGGTTGTCTGAGTAACCAGTAGATTGAAAAGACTTGAGAGCTTATGGATCCTGACTCGGGCCAAACTCGGGCCAAGCTCGGGCATCGACCAAGCTAGAAGCTAACTAGGTCCAAGTGGCTCGGTGGCAAGCTTCGGTATTCGTGATAGCCGGCGTGGAAAAAGCAAGCAACCAAGGTATTCCACAAAGCAGTTGAAGCCGAGACGCCCAATCGAACAAACACGCGAGTTGAGTTGTAAGACCAGGGTATGAGGTTTGTAGCGTGTAAATACCTGAGATCATAATCTAGAGATGGCTGAGCCAGGACAAAAGCCATGTTTGAAACTTTGAGAGTCGAGACCGTGACATGGACGCGTGGTGATAAGTCAGCCGAATGGGGATTGACGTGTCTGATGACGGACTTTGCGGTCTTCTTGACCGTTATCACGATCCTTCCGCGGTTCCTCCAATACTTCCATCCTCTCTCTCATCCTTGCAGCGCGAAAAGCGAACCAGAATGCTAGAATATACACTCTTTCTGTACTGGATACAAATCACATGCAAATTGCTTCGTGGTCATACAGATACAAACACCCCTTTTCATATAAAAATCGTCCCTAATTCCTCCAGCAATCTCTCACTTCTTTCCTTCTCTACCACCACCATCTATCTGATATCATGCCTTTCCAAACATCCAACCTCTTTGAAACTATCATCCTCCTGGGCTTATGGCATGCTTCCATTATTGCTCCTACTACAGAATTGACTTTGGCTTCGGTCATTGATAAAGAAATGAGCGACACGGAGAAACCGCCTCAAAATTCATCTTCGGGTGTTATTATGGGGTGGTCACCTGCAGACGAGTCGTTCGAGGCCGGTGAGGTGTGTAGATATTCCGATCTGGCGTCGTCAACGGCACTACTTTCGTGTCGCCTAAAGCCAACGATTCTGACGTACTTTCCTTCTCAATAGCTCTCACAAGATTTGCCAGATACTTCCAATGAGCAGGAGGAAATTGTATACACACGGGTAAGTGGATTTGGTTATCTTCACTATTCATTGCTCATCGTCTTGGGTAGAATCCTCGTCACCATTACAACAGGTCGAGGGTTCTGTACACCATCCAGGAAGAGGACGATCGCGACTCTCGGAAGGGACTGTATACAATCATCGAGGAAGTCGAAGGCGAAGACGAAGCGGGAGGCTTTGTTCAAGGTGTGTACTCTGTGGACGTTGTCGATCAGAGTGAAGATGGCGAGTGGGGGGAGTATCGATTTGATTTGTCGAATGAAGGCGCCGTTGATGAATGTGAGATTGACCGCGATGATGATGAGGATACGTGTGAAGAAGATGAGTTGAGCGAAAGTGAGGTCGAGAGTATCGTGGCCTTGGCGTTGAAGTTGGTGGTCCCATCAAAGTCGGTCGATGAGTTGGTCGCTGCTGACAACTGGGATGAGTCTTTTGACGAAAGTTCTCTCTCCATGTCATCGCTATTGACTGTCGAGCCTGCTTGGGAGGTGTCAGACGAAGATGAGGATCTGGCTGAGGTGTTTGGCAAAGGCATTCATGAGGGTTCGTTCAGGATGCCGGAACCTTTCAATTTCTTTGGTGGTTTCAAGTATGGTGATGGGTTTGACTTTGAGGGTGTGTTTAATGAAGAGGACCCTTCGTGTGAGCCGTTGCAGCTGAAAACATTGGCAACTCAAGTATCCTGCTCGTCAGAGGAAGAGGAGGAAGAGGACTGGGACAAAGCTTTTGACGAAAGCCCTGCACCTGGTACACCTGTTTCTATCCACTCTGCTTGTCCTGACGTTGTTTCGATACCGTTCAAGTCAGCAACGGAGCGAATGGAGGCATGGGAGACTCTTCTTTCTTCTTTGGACAGTGCTGAATAGGTGAGTAACTTGCTTCATCCAGTCATCTAACGGTTGTCGACGTCGTTCAATTTTTTCCTCTTACTTTTCGCGGACTTTTGGACTTGGACTATGCCTGTGGACACTTGATTCTCGTACTTTCATATGGACTTTGTTTTGCTGGACTTGCCTTCTTCTGAATCTCTAGCTCGGACTTGGATGGACTGTACCTCGGACACTTCTCGCTCTCATTCATCTCCTCTCTGTCTACTTTCTTGGTCTTCTACATCACTCCTCTCTGTTTTTCCTTCGGTTTCCATGCTCTTCCTCTGTCAGTCTCACGTTTCAACTTTCTCATTCANTTGCAATTTTCTGTTTCTGTCTCCTTCAGTTTCCTGAGTTTCTTATCTCTTTTCACTATCATATGTTTCTGTTTCTTTCATTTTCTGTTTGGGCTCTTTTATTCTGTTTACTCTCTTGCAATTTTCTGTTTCTGTCTCCTTCAGTTTCCTGAGTTTCTTATCTCTTTTCATTATCGTATGTTTCTGTTTCTTTCCGTCTTTGTCTCCAGTTCCTCTTTTTCCGTGCTATTCCTTTTCGTCTCTATCTTCTTTCTGTTCCTGTTTCTCTTTTCCTCATCTCCTACTTCTACTTTTCTTTCTTTATTTCTTTCCTCTTTCCACCACGCCTCTTCTCAGCCTTGGCTGACACGTACAGAGGTGTGGTGGGAACAAGGCCCCCGGTGAGTAATCCTGCTCAGAGAATAAACACAAGTACTAATGTCCTCCCCACTGTCATTCACCATAGCCAAGGAAAACCCCTCGTTTAGAATCTTTATGGTGAGCTGCCTTTCTGCGTCCGTTGGCTCGTAAAGTGATATTGGCCAGTGTACTCTAGCTCACCCATTACATGTACACTTCTGCTATAGATCTCAGCTTACTGATATAAACTTGAGTGTGACCTGTAACCTGGTAATCGTCAACTGTGTATTCCATGTAATAAATTCATAAACATCCTAGTAATCAAACTCAAATGCCCACGTAGTGGTCGTTGATGTCTGGTAAATCGGGAACGACAGCGTGTTCCCAGAGTATGAATGTGACACGTAGCCCAAATCTTTCGGTCCATCAACTCGGCCATATCGTCCATTGTAAGCAAACTCCAGAGTGTGAACAGAGACTGTTCCCGATGTAGGTAAACCAATCGCAGAGAGGTTGTCAATACTAAGCTGATACGTCCCAGTGACGCGTCTACCTCCGACCAAAACGCGAACTCGGTTGGTGTCTACGACTGCGTAGCAATCCATTTTCTTATCGGTGCTTTGCGTGGTCGCAACACGATGGCCTTTCATCGTAGATGCGTAATATTTGTAGACTTGATATTCTGCAAAAGTATCAGCTCCAAGCTGAGAGCTGAACGAGGTTGAGCCGCTCACCACCATTTCCATAGTATCCAGTGGCACCCCAAGAGTTCACGTCTGGTTTCCCGAGTAAAGAGGCGAAGAAATCGTGAAGTTGAGTGCCTCCAACCCAGTTACCCCTCAGGCCGTACATATTCCACCGCTCAAAGTTTGCAATCCACCAAGCTGCACCGCCAGGTTGCTGCTCATCCTGATTGGCGTACTCATCGATGACTGAATAAGTTCATGAGCTGGCACAATATCCGATTAATAGTAAGCGACTGCCCACCGAATTCACCAATGTGCAGGCCGTACGAGTTGAGCATGTTCACCATGTTATCATGACTAAATTGCAGGTCGTTTGTAGCATCGTTCGTCTTGGTGTAAAGTCAGAAACTGCCTTCGAAAGGGTTAGATAGAACGCTTACATCTCCTTCTAAATGCCAGCTATATACATCCGGTGCAGTGTTGTCATTCTTCACTTTCTGGAGGAAACGAGTCCACCTGGTAATTGTTTGAGTTCGTCTCGAACGAACCGTATTTAGGCAGGTTACCAAGTGTTCGATGTCGCCGGTCGAAAGGCCATCGATGGACCGGCGATGGGGACACCAGCCAGATTCGACCTGATCGTGAGCAATTTTCAGCGAGAGTCAGAACCGCGCTAAAATGATCACCATACCTCAAGAATCTCACAGCATGACTCCACATGTTTTCGTACTGGTCTTGACCTAAATCCGGAGGTGAATCTCAATTGGTCTCAATTGGAGTAAACCAAATGCAGGGAAACGTACTTCTAGCCCAGAAGATGCTAAGATCAGGCTCGTTCCATATCAAGAGCTTGAGGTCGGTCATGCTGTTGGCCTTGAGATCAGATACGAGTTGGGTCAAGAAATGGTCGAATTCGGTCCAGTCCCCATTGTCGCCAGGCCACTGCGAGATGGACTGACCGTCGGCACCCCAAAGATCGCTCATTTTGAGGATGAATCCAGCGCCGTATTGCTTTGCCGTCCGGTAGTTGGCCAAGGAAGATTGGAAACGAGCCTGTGTGTGAGGGCTTCGCTTCCAGTTTGCCAAAGTCAGGAACAATGTTGAGACGTACCGTGTACCCGTCTTTGACCCAACCCCCACCATTGGGATGTTGAGCCCCACCTGCACTAAGATAGTTGAAGCCCATATCTAAAGTGAAAGACTCGTAATGATATTTCATACAAGCGAACGAAGCCCCTCACCGGTGTAGAAAGAACTGGGGATTTGACCACCATTATCCGGAACTCCGTACAGTATACCTTTGGATATGCATAAGCATGACCCTGGTCCGGCGAGTAAAGACGCTCTTACCGGAGGCACGGTGGACAGAATTACCAGTATTAGCTGCAAGATTGACGCGTGTAATTTGGGATGCGCTCTGTCTTGGCAGTATAGGACCGCCGGTGCAAATTTGAGCAAAGGTCAGGGCGCTGAGCAGGCCTGAAAAGAGCCGTGCAGCCATTTTGGGGTCTTCGAGAAAGTGCCTTGTTGGGAGAAGGGGTAGGAGCAAAGGTTTTAAAGTCAGGAGATATTTCGGCGTTGGGCCGTTTGGCGAGGCAAAGTTGAAACGAGCATGATGACATTTTCAGCGGCTTTCAGAAGAACGATGAGATTCAGCCTGTCGTATACGGTATAGTATACGGCTTAATCGAGGGTAAACTGCACCATCACATACCGCGATGTTGACAGCTCCCAATGTGTGATTCGTGATCATATGTGCAGTGCACTCGCGCGTCGGCCTGCCTTCATTTTTCCGTCAATTTGAATGAAGTATTATGCGGTAGCGTTTGAAGTGTGAGTCCTGAGAACTCCAGGACAGTTTCCACCTCACCTGCCTGTCGTAAGTTTCTTGCAGTTGGAATGACGACTCAGCTCACATCTTGAAAAAGTTCCTGCCAGCTGCTCTGCTCCCGTCCTAGTTTTTCCCCGTTTCGTTGCTCGTGTTTGCATCTATTCATTCCGCATTGGCTCTTCGGAACGACAGATGATAATCTTGCATATGGTATATTCAGAGCACCTGCTCAAACTTCCTAAGATACGCATAAACCCTCGGTCCGGGGATCGGGAAAGTTTGGAATGGTGGATTTCACGCCGGTGCTGAGTTCTGGGGCTGTAAAACATCGCTTTGACGAGTAATTTGAAGTGTGACGTTCGAGTTATGCATTGGATTAATAATAACTCTGGATAGTATAGAGCGAGATAGAGGGTTGAGAATAACTGTTATGAGGTGTACCTTTGTGATTGCTGCAAAGGGTAAAGGGCCCCCGCCGGCAAGCACTTGAGCGGAGCCGGCCTCGTGCTCTGTTCTCGACTAGCACGAACGATTTGAATCCCATGGCAGTGACTCGCTTGCCTTTGTTCCTTTCAAAAACTCGCATACTAAGCATTTGCAAGTTGGAAGTATTCCATGTCAAGAATCGCTCAATTTGATAACTCGGACAGATTTACTCGGCTTCAAGACGTAAGAGCGTTAAAAGCGGTTGGGTTACCATGTGTGGTGAGTAGCTTCCGACAAGCTTCCTGGAACGCCGTTAACTGATTTACGACCTCAGGAACGGCCTCGGCAATAAGTATCGAGTACTGTCATTGCACAGTTGACGTTGCATAATTCCTGCATGTCGATGCGTGTACATCTATCGACATACTAACCTGATTTTGGCTACTTATTATTCAGAAGTATCTACGGACCAGAACGAAAACTTCGTCTCTGGATGTCCTCAATCCTCCAAGTACTGTGACACAGATATTCCGTGAGTCGTGTACGTCCTCAATAAATTAGCGACTTATATCCCCATCACCAAGACATCGGTATTTAGTTAATCGCTCCCCTTCTCTTTGACCACTGCAAAGTATTCAAGCAAACACTTGAAAGTCTCTATCAGATTCACTAGTGGCTGCAAAACAGAGTTACGCTCCGTCAACAGCTTACACTGTATAGCTCTCTAACTCTCGGTGGCAACGGGCCTCGTGTGAGTTTGCCAGCCGAGCCTTACAGTTGGACGAGACAAGAAGCGGGGACCCAACCTTTAGGAAATTGTGAATTAGGTGAATGATGATGTCGTCGCGTCGATACTAAAACCAAGAAGATGCCATCAACCTTGGCAAGGGCATTCTCAAATCTCGGTAAACGTTTTCCCAAGCAATTCCAGGTGGCATGTAACTCATAAACATTTTCTTCTTTCGCTACCAACATCCTTCCTTCCTTCCTATCCCTCGTGGGCGTGCTCTTCATTACCTGCACCGTACCAAGACGAGGAAATCTGCTGAGCACCCCGCGCTCGTCAAGCCAGTTGCCGCGTTCAAGGATGTCTTCATTAGTGCGTGGCTTTACAACTTTGTCCACCAATTACTCATGTGAAACATACCGTTCCAGAACGATGTCCCGTATTCAGTTGGTAGTAGCAGCCGGAGCATAGCACCATCATCTGTTGGAGAGAAGGTGAGCAGCATCGTATAGATCTCACCCCCGTGTTCTGACTTCAAGTCGTGAAGTTCTCATTGTCCCCTGATCCGAAAGCATGGGGTTTAGACCTCTCTGGTCAAGCAGAGCCCGATGATCACCTTCATAACCCAGATCCCATACGTGACAAGAAGTATGATCGAGGTGGCAGTATCTTCACCTCGCGAGGTACGAGACTTTCATGTTGTCCGCATGCATTTGACATAATCTAATTTAGGGCTCGCAAACATCGGGTGTCTCGTTTTGCTCTCTGTTTCGATTATTACCCTCTTGTATGTCACTCGAGCGAAGTCTGACCGGCCAGATCGCTGACAAATCTCGGTGTAGTGCTGGGTTTCCGATTGTTACTTACCTGACTACCGACGAGCAGTCGACGAGAGGAGGATTTAATTTAGGAGGTGTGAACGCTAGTGGACAGGTGTGTATCTTCAGTCGCCGGGTGGCACTCTGCACATTTGAACATTCAAATTCCTACAGATTCCCGAGGTAACTGGAAATTTCGGGCTCATAGATCCTGATACACCTCCTGAAGCATATACGTTTAAATCGGTACATCATGGACGTGAGCTTCAGTTGGTTTTCAGTGATGAGTTTAATCGGGACGGCCGCACCTTTTATCCGGGCGACGATCCGTACTGGGAGGCGGTGGATCTGCATTACTGGGGAGTGAGTTCATTTCAGGTTCTCACACTTGCGTCGTTCTGAATACGCTGCTAGACGAACAACCTGGAATGGTATGACCCCGCGGCTCTGGTGTGTATTCTTCTCTTGACGATGTGGATGGCAACTAGAATCCAAGTAGATCACTGGAAATGGGTCCTTAAGAGTCACCCTTTCGAAGAAGCCGAGTCACAACTTGGACTATGAAGGTGGCATGATGACGACGTGGAATAAATTCTGCTTTACTGGCGGCTTGATAGTCGCCAACGCTATGTTACCGGGAATGTCAAATGTTGCTGGATTATGGCCCGCCATTTGGACAATGGGAAATCTCGGTAAGGTTTCGCAGCTACAGGAGGCGAATAAGGACTGAATCAGATGCAGGACGTGCGGGTTTTGGCGCCACAAATGACGGAATGGCATGCTGGATCTTTCTGATACATACATCCTTTCACTAACAATATTCTAGTGGCCCTATACTTACGACGCGTGCGACGTCGGCACACTTCCTAATCAAACTTATCCCGATGGGTCCGGTCCTGAGCTCGCCTTGAAAGATGGCGACAGGGGGTACGACGGTGTGCTATCCTATCTCCCTGGTCAACGACTCTCGAGGTTCGTTCACTTTGAACTTCCACCACGTAAATTAACCAGTTCCAAAAAATTTAGATGCACATGCCCGGGCGAGTCCCACCCTGGTAAATCCTAATTATCGAAAAGTGGTCTTTATCACTAATACCTGTCTCCAGGTCCTATGCACAAGGACGGGACTTATGTCGGCCGTTCAGCTCCCGAAATTGATATGATCGAAGCCCAGGTGGGTGTTGACGGTTTGGTACCTTGAATAGACGTCTCATTCGTCGCAGGTCGGTGGCAATTTCCAAGTACCAGGTGGTCCTTTGGTTGGAGAAGTATCTCAATCTGGGCAGTGGGCGGTGAGCCTACCTTTCAATTTTCAAATGGTTTACGCTCATGTTAGCCGGCGTAAAGCCATTCAACTACGCCTACCGTTGGCTCAACACCTCCGATAACTTGATCATTAACGACCCTACCATCACGGAACTAAATCCTTACATGGGTGGTGTATACCAACAGGCCACGTCCTGCGTCAGTAAAACGAGTAAGGTCAATCTTGAGCATGTTGTTATAAATTAACTATGACACCCCGCTGACAGACCAAGCTTGCTATTCTCAAATGCCAAATCCTTGTTTCGCAGTATACGGATTTGAATACAAACCAGGTACATTCTTCTCAAATGATTCTTTGCTTATTCTGACAGTACCTTTTCAGGTTATGATGAAGGGGTAAGTGACGACCAAGTATAAGGCGCCTCACCTGCTTACTCTTCGGGTCGTAGTATATATCCTGGCTAAATGATGGCAAACAAGTTTGCACTGTGATAGGCGCCGGTATGGCTGCAGATGAGCGTGTCGAACTTTCAGCTCGTCCAGTTCCCCAGGAGCCAATGGTGCGCAAACTTGTATCGAACATCATGCTGTATCACTGATAAATTTCCAGTACATTCTCATCAATCTTGGGATGTCGTACAACTTTGGTGCTGTTGACTTAGACCATTTGATCTTCCCCGTGTCCATGTACGTTGACTACATCCGAGTTTACCAACCGCCCGGTGAGATCAACATTGGTTGCGACCCGCCAAATTTCCCGACCAAGGCGTATATCGAGGAGTAAGTCTCAACCGTTTTGAGTGTCCCAGCCGTGAGTTGCTGATGTATTGGCGCCGTAACAGATATCTCGAAGGTGAGAGTAGCGAACGGATTTCCAGAGACAACAGCTAACCACCTTTGGATTTTTAGCTTATATCAATCCCAACTACACGACTTGGACCAACGATTTTGGACAACCCAAACCGAAGAATCGTCTCGTGGATCAGTGCGATTGACACACCCACATTCCTTACACCTTTCAATTGCGCTGGCTCGCAAGCTCATACACATAGACGCAATCAGGAAGCATTCAAGGACTACATACATACATTTGCATCGTCACGTATCTTAGAACCATCATGATGTATATATTACCCGTGGAATAATGTTTATACTCTCGAGAAGTCAACTCTTAGATGGCATCAAGCCAGGGGGGTAGATGCAGAATTGTAAAAATTGGATTATCAAAGTGAACCAAGTACAATGCACTGCTAGTATAAAGTCTCTTACGACCCACCGACATGCTGACCGCCGTTGATATGCAGCACACTTCCGGTCATAAAGTTAGACCCAGGCCCGGCAAGGAAGACATATGCTTCTCCAAGTTCGGCTGGCTGAGCGGCACGTCCATGTAAGGGAGTCTGGCCCAGACCCCAACCCTACACATATGCTCGTCAAACGTTGCACTGAAAAAGAAGCAACTGGAACTCACCTCCATGTTATCAGCACTACGTGAGGCAGGCTGCAAGGGCGTGTAGACAGGTCCGGGAGCTCAGAAATGAGCCACTCAGTTACGATTGAAAAAGCGGTAAGAACTTGGAGTCACCAATGGCGTTTACGCGAATGCCCTTGGGCGCAAGCTGCATTGAAAGACTACGCGTGAAACTAACAATAGCTCCTTTTGTGGTCGAATAGTCGATGAGGTATGCAGAGCCCTACTCCCTCCATAAGTTAGCGTGTGTTCGAGAATAGATTACTATATCCCACCTTGTATGCAGTCACAGATGTCGTATTTATGATTGATGAGCCTCTCTGCATGTGCGGGACTGCAGCTTTGCTGAGGTAGATCATTTGTAAGATATTTGTTCGGAATGTGGCTTCGACATTTTTAGGCTGATATGATGTTAGTTGGAAGGCGAGCAACAAATGAAAAGGTCACGTACATCCATGTCCTGAATTTCATGGCACATGATTTGCTGTGACGCGTTGTTGACCAGAATGTCGAGCTGACCATATTCCTTTAAATGTGACTCCACGACCCGCTGATAAGACGACTCCTCCTTGAGATCCGTGGCGATCAGGTGAGCACGCTGAGAGGATGTCTCTGCTATTTCTTTTTTCACTGACTCTGCACTAAATCCGGGGTCAGAACTCATCTGATGATAGTAGATAAAGGCTCACTCATGTTGCTCTTCAGGGAGGTACACAAGAGTGACGTCCGCACCTTCACGAGCAAAGAATACTGCTGCTGCCCGACCAATTCCCTGAGCACGAAATGAAGTGGGGCTTACACAGAGGAAGTGAGGAACGCACGCTGTCGCCACCTGTGATGATGGCTTTCTTGCCCTTCAACTTGCCAGACCCTTCATATTCCTTCAAGTAAGGTCGTCCATTGTCCCAGTACTCGACTTTGGAATGTTCTGCTTCCGGTGCGAGATCTTTGTCTGAACCGGGAAGTGATTGTGATTGGGGAGGCAGTTCGACCGAATTCTGAAAGATGCACCACGATATCAATCAAGGAGATTCAAGTTGTTGAGAATCTTGCACAGACCTTGTAGGCAGTAATAGGCTTGTCTGGCATGACGAAAAATGAAAGGATATTTGGCTACAGAGCTGGGAAGCCATTTAAAGGGGCCAGGATTGCGAATGAATCATGCTAGACGTCACCTCGAGGTAATCGAGGGGAGTCATCTCATAGCCTTATGATGAAAAAGTAGTCGTATCTAAATACGATTGAGGCTAGGTGCAGAACGAGAGGAGGAATCGATGGCTGCAGGCCTGTTGGATGTAGCTTGTGGCCTGAATTTTGTAGTGGCACGACTGGTCACGATGTCTATGGGTGTGACCCAATGTCACCTTCTCGGGCCTTCTTTCTCGTCGACCGCAAGGAGCTTCCGTCAGTGCAGGACTGAGGGACTGAATCTGCAGTAGAGCTACCCTCAAAATTGGTCCTCATAATTAACACTCTCCTTTCGGTGATCGCGAAGGTCCAATGATTCGGAACGACCGCGTTATACTTTGGCCACGCAAGCAAGGCTACATCGGAAAGGACATGTCATTCTGGTAGTTGGTATCAGAAGCTAATGCAGAGACATTTAGATGACTGCAAATGAGCTCAAGTGTGCGTTGATTAAATGTCCGGGTGAAGTATTAGCCAAGTACGTACCCTTCGAGTTCTGTTGACGAGAATCCCATATTCACGATCCCATATTCACGATTGTATGAGGAAGGCCTCGCATTCGGAGTCATGCAGGATACCTCATACTAGAACTCTATATCTATGAACGCTGCAATGCCTGGCCTACAATTTCCTGCATCACTTGTCGCGTTAAGAACATGGCTCTAAACGCACCTTTCAATGAAGAGCATCAAGTGAAACCGCCTCTTATACACTCCTGGGAACAGAGATCGACGCAGAGGCAAACTATCTTTGCTTCAAGGGATCGTTCCTTGACTTTCAATGTTCCTACTACGCACATCATTTTCATGTCGACAACAGAACATCAGTGCTCGTCATCGGCTATTATCTTTCCAAGGTTATGATCAACCGGAATGGTGCCTATGGAAGGCTCCCGGAAGGTCTGCTCGCCTGCACGCTGTGGGAACTAGGGGTCAGGATAGTCAACGGTGCTAATATGGTCTTCGGGGACACTTGGTGAGATCGCCGTTCTGATTGAGCAAAGTCGGAATTCTATGCGTTAGAGAATAAAAGCATAGCTGTCTGGAGGCTGTATTCCGGACTCCGAGTGAGGATTCATGAACCTCTGATGGGTCTTCTTCCCGGAATCGCGGATACGTCTCAGGAGGGCCTCAAGCCTGCACATGTGATTCTGGTAAGTCTTAGGACGAACACAGCATCAACTTTTGACTCACCTCACTCCCCTCAGCCTTGTCTTACACGACCAAACCCCTTTGAGAAGCACCGTTGCCTGGAGGCTGCGATCTGACTCCGAGTGAGGAATTATGGGCTCCTTATGGGCCTTTTTCCTGGACTTCCTATGTGGTTCCTTCCTGGACTCGCGTGTAGGTCTCAATAGAGCCCCAAGCCTGCACTTGTGAAGTGAGTCGAATACAACGTTGAATTTCGATTCATCTCGTTCCCCTTAGCCCTGCCTTACACACATGAAACTCCACGCAACGACATCGACTTGGTATCGGCGCGTTCAACTACCCTGAGTCTATAGTCCACTCCGGCCTATGTATCACCCCGTTAGTCGTCGAGAGGGATGAAGAGATTTGATCAAGGTGACCGGTCCAGAGTGTATCATAGGAGAAACAAGAGAAAGGTTTAAACAATGACAAGCATCATTCCAAATACGCTTCTGGGAATCGTGTTGCTCAATGATGCCGTTCTTCGTTGGCCCCGGACCGTTACCGCATATGTCCTACGTATCACACCAAATTCCCAGAGCTTGAACGGTGTGAACAGATTTCCTCTTCGGAAGGTGGCGCAGGTGTTATGGTCTGACTCTTCCAACTGCAGAGCCTGGTTCCGCTGAGGAGCGGGGCATTTCATGCGTAAAGCCCGGATGGGGCTCGACAATAGATGTGGCGAAGAAGGCGAGGGGTTAAATTGAAGGTGAGTTGCAATTTGCGGCCTTTAACGTTTTCCGTGTTTCGAAGTCGGCGAGTCGTCGAAATTTCAAATAGACAAGGTACGGATGAATTTTGTCTCGATAGCAGAAGGGAGCGTGAGGGGTGACGGCATCGAAAACATGATGTAGCCTTTCCATACTCGTTCCGTTCTGGTTTTGTCCCGGGAAGGAAGCGTGTATGCAGTTTGTAAGAGGTGTAGGAACAGATGGACCCCACCGCTTCAGGCGTGACTGCTGAAGAGGTTCAGGATCAAGACAGTCGGGTCATCAAGTGATGGTGATTCCCGAAACAAGGGTTGTCACGACTGAGGACCGAGTGAGTCGTGACCAGTCACTCGTGCCACACTGAATCATCAACATTGCCTCTCAGCTTTTATCCTCGCGATTACACCTTAGAACCAGATTCGTCCATGGCCCAACGTCAGCTCTCCCTCCAAGCACGTCGAGATTATATGAGTGGTCGACGAGAGCGGCGTTTTCACCCGTACCGACGAAGAACATCAGACTTGGAGGAGGTGCCAAACGAGCGATTGGACCAACCACTTCCAATTTTTGATGTGTGTTATCTGGGTGAATTTCTTGTCTTTTTTGACACTGACCCGCTTCACATAGCCTCGAGGCGGAGAGGGGACCAAGGCGAGTACATGCGTGGAGCCTACCTTGCGAATCACCCAGGATTTAACGACTTTCTCGTTGCTGTTAGCGTCTGATCATTCTTGTTTTTGTGAGATTTTACTGTCTATCACTTTTTTTCACGACATTAACCGGATCTTCAGATATTACTTTTGGTCGTTCACGTTAGAGTGAAGAGAGGACCTGTTCCTTCCTGGGGATATAACTTTGGGCAAAATTTTGAGGAGCTCTGATTCAGAGTATCGATCACAATTTAGTGAAATTCGCGGTACGTCGTGCCAAATTGTCTGGTTTTCTGTCGCTTAAAGGATGCCAGATTTCTTGGAAGATCTTCAGCAATCTTGAATCTCGTTCTCTATACCAGTCTCGTTGGACAGAACGAAGGTCAGCTTCGCTATCTTTTATGCCTCCTTTCGCGCCTACGAATATCCTTTCCTCGCCAGTATACCATCGCTGGAAGATCACTGTGCATATCTCCACAGCGGCCCCCGCAGCACATCTCACCCACCGACACCATGAAATTAAGTTATCAGCAGTAATCAGAGTTTGAATTTTCTTGGTCACCCACGGAAAACATGCGGAGAAAACATACGACGCGTCTTTCGTGTTGTCGGGTCGCGTCCCATATTCATCGTGGGTGCTCGTCCAACTTCTCACTCAGCGCGTCCTAATCACGATTCTTCAGGGATATGTGGTGCTAGATTGCCAGTGAGGCAAGATAAAGGCGTTCATGAAATACCTCGCCTACGACATCGGACAATTCATAGCACACAGTCACGCAGATGGATACCCCTGGTACTATCAGAACATGGTAGTATAAATACTCAAAGCGTATATTTAAAATACACAGCTATTTTTTTGTTAAAACATCACAATTATGCAGAGGTTCTTAGCCCGTCTATTTCTCCTATCAAACCGTCGCTTTTGAGCTGCCTGGCGAAGACTATGGCGCAACTGATTCGCATGGACTGTATCATTCCAGACTATAGAATCCAAAGTGCAGTTTCGTGGCACGACTCTACGACAAGAAAAACTCGAAGGAGGTTGTGCGGCCGCCCGAGGCAGCGGACGCAATCAATCGGGGTTATGTCAAAGCAAACCGTACACTTGGGTGAGAGTAACAGAAATAGAGTACCGTAACGAACCACAGCATGCGCCCGGCATTGAACGTCGATGCGTCGATGAGTGCTTTTGCGTGTAATCTATTCGAGCGTGGGAGACGAAAGCAACAAATGCGATCACGCCGGGTGTATTTCCAATTGTCGAGGAGTCGAAACTCGGTGTAGTATTTTTAATGCGATGCGGGGAAGCGTGGGGAAAGAGATAGGGTGCTCTTTCTCGGTGCGTTGTGCGTATGTGGTGATGGGGAGAGCCAAGACGTGTTAGAGCAGCAATGCGGGAGTTGAGGTACGCTGATCGGGTTCTATGCGAGAGGCTGGAGGTCAACGTTAAGGTTCCTGTTAAGTATGTAAAGATCTGTCAAGACCTGGGGGCGGCGGAATCAAAGTCATCGACGGAGCTGCCTGAAATGGTGGGGGTGAGACCGAAAGTTTCCGTGAAGCGTGCTGCTCGCTATCTCCCGCTGCTACATCCCTACGAACAGTGGAGCCATACATCGGCAGTTCGAGGCTGCCTCCTGCTGGTTGAGCTTTGACGACGTAAGGCGGTGGATTATCTCGAGATGGCCTTGATACGACGCCCACTCGTACCATGCTCATTTCCGACTGCTCTGGTAGTTCCACCGACTGGACTTCACTCTGCTCTTCAACGTCAAATAACCCATGATCCGATTCACTAAACTGCTGCGCTCGCAAAGCTCCACGACTTCTCCCACCCCTGCCTGTACGAGGTACATTCCCATTCCGATTGCTGCTGGCTGCTTCAACGTCTGCATCCTCACTCGGCGTGCTGCTTATTTCCTCTCGCACTCGCCTCGCTGCTTGTCGTCTTCTTCGATAAATGGATACAAAAACTCCTAGCGCAACCAGACCTAGAAACCCTACTGAACCTGCTATGGCACCTGCGAAGGTAGCAACGTTGTGTGGGGAAGTCATCGAGCTGCGGACGCTGGGAGTGAGGGAAGGACGGTGAACGGGGGATAATCAAGGTAACACAAGTGGGAAACGAGAATAGACGTATGCTAGGTGCCTGGATTTGTATTGCGGATGAAGTACTGAGTTGTTAGACGCAGAGTTGAAGCTATGATTGATCAATACGATACGAACCTGGACAGCAGGCTACGAATGCTGGAATGATTTGGGGGTTGTGAAGGGATTTCAGAGGTTACAGCACTGACAAGTGCGGCTTATGTAGGCCGTTCGAAGGAATGCTTGAACGAATTATGAAGACATTCAAGAATGCAATATATATCATGGGTTCCAATCGGCATCTGACGTGTGATGCCCGACTGCCCCTGATTGGCTCTGTTCCCGTTCCTAGCGTAGAATAGGCCAAGCGCGCCATTAGACGGGCTTGTCAGAAACCGGAGACCCGGATGGCTGTCATGTTTGTATTGTGCGGGAGTGTATGTTAGGCAGCCCTTGCGGAATTGTTCAAGGGAGGTCTTATGAGATGAATCGAGACGTTTGTCAGCAAAGACACAGGTAAACACTGTTACTATCAATCGATACCTTCGTCTTCTTGCCATCGAGGGTGCGCAGGAATGTGCCTTGTGCCTCTTCTTTTTTCGTCTTCGTTCGCATGAACCGACATGTCGAATTTGATTAGTTTATTCTCGTACGTCTACAACCATTCTACACATCCAGGAGTCCGTGCATGAAGGAAATCAAGTCCCAGAATATCTCGTGAAGTCATTACAAAGCTCCTTCATTCCGATGGTCTGGACCAGCCTCAGGAGAGTTAGATTGAGAAACATCAGTGGGTGATGGTCTAGACATCTGAGGTGACGGAAGTGAGGTTGCACGCTGATCGTGCGAAGGACGAGCAACTTCCTGTGATGGCTCATGAGGAGCAGCTGATGGTAGTGTCGATGTGGACACAGTCGAACGAAGAGACCAAGATCTAGAGCTTCGTCCTTGCGATTCGACTTGTGACTGCGACTCCCCAAAGGAAGGCGGTGGTTGTTCAGTCTGGGGTTGCGCAACACTAGTATACGGTTCTGCTCCCCTCGAATTATCCATGACTACGATAGGAATGCTACCGTCTTCTCCTCTTACACTTAGCCCGTAAAGTGGTGGCGGTTGAACAAGCAAGACACCATCATCGCCGTAAGCAGGAGTGCCGTCTGCATACGGAGGTGGGTAATCTCGTGTGGTCTGCGGGCTCAGCGGCGCAACTGGTTGGGTTTGTACTGGTAAACCGTTCGTCCCGGGGAAATACCTCGGCACGAAGGGCCGTGCACCAGGTGTCGTACGCATCTCCGGCCGCCTAGAAGGAGAGTTGTCGGTGGTTCCGTCATCATCATCATCATCCTCCTCCTCTAAACCATGATCCATGTTATTGAAAACTTGAGCTTGACCGCCACGAATACGCCTGCGAGTCTGATTGGTGTACGTCGTCTCGGATACGTCATTATCAGTATTTGCCGTGTTATCCGATTCGCGGTTCGCAAGTAATTTATCGCGTTTGGCTGCTTTGAGTCTCCGGCGGTAAAGCGAGATAAAGATGCCAAGGGCGACTATACTGAGTACGCCGACAGAACCGCCGATGGCACCGCCGAAGGTGGCCACATTGCGTGAACGTGTATTTTCAGCACCTTCCCTGAGATACGCTGTAAATGAGTGTCTTCAGAGAACATAACATAGATGCTCACTGATCAGCCTGAGCAGGAAGAGGCTGCGCGGGTTCATCTTTGGTCGTGGTGTACACAATATAGTCAAAAACGAACACAGCATCTGGTGCAACGGTGACGAGGAGCACATGTTGTTCGTCGGTGAGATTCTGCATTGCTAGCACGGGGTTGATATCTGCAGTGAAGGCGTCCCCTGGTGTACCACTAGGTACGTATACAAACGACGGTAACGGTTCGTTATCGAGCGTGAACGTCAGATTCGTGGTAGTCGGCGTAGTGAAGGGAGAAGTAGTCGGTAGTAATGGAAGTATAGCGTAAAGATACACAGCGGTGCCTGATTGACCAACAAAAATCAGTGGATACTATTCTGCCATTGAATATAATGATGGAATTACCAGTGAATTTGAACTGGAGGTTGATAACCTGGTCGACGAATCCCGGGTCGTCAGCGTCTTGTCTTCGCACATGGTGGCCTCCTCCAGGTCCTCTATTCCGCCCGCCTCCATGATCGTCGTCACCCGTGCCGCCAGTACTGGTTGATTGGGTATGTAATGGCGCGTTGCTCGTCGACTGTGTCGGTGTGTTCAATGTACTGCTTGCTGAATTTGTCGGGGGGATGTCATCGGCATCAAATGAAACGTTATGCAGAGCCAAATGAAATGTTCGATTGAATGCCAATGAGATGTTTGGGTGAAGACATCCCGAGCAAGCGTCTGTAGCGGTATGGTCTAGCCAGAACCCGATTGGTTTGTAAATGATGCTCGAATCGCTATCATCGACGGTGACATTCCTCGGAATGCCATTAGCTCTGCGTGATGCACGCTCCGCGTTTCTGCGAGACTTTTGCGAGAGATCCCCGGTTGGGGTAGCACTACCTGCGACAACGAGAAACAAGGCTAGGAGACTGGCGTAAAGCATTTGGAGGGGGATGGGTGGGAAGAAGAAGGAATGAAATAGGATATAAGCATCTCAGATAAAGAGCTTGGTGAGAATTGGCTGAGTATATTCGCAGTAGTTTCGGGTCAGCAGGAGAAATCGCTAACCGCTGCACCGGCAGTCTGACATTCCCACCCGCTCCATATGCCTTCCCACACCCAGTCGGTCGATGGGACTATTCCAGTCCAGGCTTTACTCTACAGCGACGAAGAGCTCGTGGCTTCACAGGAATGGGTTGGTATATACGATGGGTACGTTTCTCCTGCTTTCACCTTATTCAGTTTCATTATACTTTACAGCCTACAGAAATCTATAAACCATCAATCCGGCACAGTCCATGCTACCACCCACCGGCTATTCTACATTGACCAAGCGAAACCCAGAAAGTTCTCCTTTGAACTGGATCTCGGACTTGTCGTAAAGACTGAATACTACGCAGGGCTGTTCAAGAGTTCTCCCAAGGTCACTCTTCACCTTGCTTCTCCCTCTGATGGTGCCGTAGTTTCAGAGAGCTGGGAATGCCAAGTTTGCGCTTTTCGAAATCCACCGGGACTGAGCCCTTCTGCTGCGAAGATTTGTGCTCTGTGTGGTGTACCTAGGTCCAGTCAGGGCGCATCGTCTTCGACCTCAGATCGTCTGTCCTCGTCTCTTCCATCTTCATCGACACCGAATCTTGGCTATGCCGACAGACGCGCCAGGAAACTGAGTAGCATACCATGTCCGACATGCACTTTTCTCAATCATCCAGCTTTGAAATCATGCGAGATCTGCGAATCCCCATTACCAGACCCCTCTGCTTCAGAGATGAAGTCAGCACCAGCGTCTAGACCCGACTCGCCCGATATCGACGATGAAGCTAGTGGCGAGACGATAATGAAAATTAGCTTCAGAAAGGGTGGAGACAAGACATTTTACGCAGAATTGAAAAGATCACTGAAGGGGAAGGCTTGGGAAGTACGTGGAGAGCTTTTACAACAGCATGCAATAGCTTACCATATCTCTTTTCAAGGCAATGACTGTGGCTTCAAATAGGTCCATGACGCCAGCAGGTGCCTCATCAAATGGCGGTACTGCAGGAGATTTATACAACAAGTCAGGGATAAGTACGTGTTCAAGACTAATTTTAAAAATGGCACTAATTTTGGGTTGTAGGCGGTATCATCCAATCAGTCCAGAACACATCGCTTACTCGCGAAACACACATGCAAGACGCCCTCAAGGATCTTGAAGCCCTCATGGTCAAAGCGAAAGACATGGTACGCCTTGCCGCAGAACTCAACGAACGCCTTACCGCCGTCACCTCTACCACTACCACTGCCACGCCGTCATCATCGTCAACAGTCCTCATCACAACCTCAACCGAGCCGGAGTCTGCCACATTCATCCGGTCGTCACTCGCTCAGCTTGGACTAACGAGCATGGCGAATGCGCCTGTTACGCTTGAGATGGTCAAGGACGAAAGGCGTTGGTTTGAGGAACTTGCGAAGGAGCTGGCCGGTGTTTTACAGGGTGGTTTGATCCAATCTCAAGGCGGTATCATTGCACTTGATCAAGTCTGGGGCGGATGGAATCGTGCAAGAGGCGTTGCTCTCATACCGCCTTCGACACTGCTACAGGTCATACCTCTCTTGGATGAGTACACGGATCCGCCAATCAGGGTGAGAGAGCTCAAGGACGTAAACGCGGGAGCAGCTGGGCTCAAAGTGTTGTATATACCCAAGTACTCGGTCGAAGAGGTGACGAAGCGCCTCACGACATTGTTACGAGACGAGGGTGAGTGCAATTCATTCGTTATTGGTCTAATTGCCTGTTCCGCGACATACCTGCTCCAAAATGTGTGGGCTTTTTTTCGTTGATGCCCCACTACTTGGTTGCTGCCGACGGCGCTGCATTGCATCATGAAGCGGGGCTAGACGACTCTCACACCTTTATACACGATTTTCTGAAATTAGCTTCCTGTCCACTTAGCCTTCGTCGATTGATCGTTGGCATGTCTAACCTTCTTTCCTAGGATCTAAAACGACAACAGAAATCGCACAATCAGAGGGCATCACGATTGCCCTTGCACAACTGATGATTGGGGAAGTCGAGATGGACACGGGATCACCTATATGTAGAGATGACTGGGACACAGCTGTTCATGCTGGTGGAGTCGTTGTGGGAGAGACGAGATGGTGGGCGAATGTGTTTAGTGGTTATGCTTGGGACGGACATGAGCTTTGAGTCTGGTGGCATCTGGAGAAGGAAAGCATTCGACAGCGTTGCGAGCTGTGCCATGGAGTCATCTTCCGTAGATGTCGACGTACACTGCGCCAAGGGGCTTTCTAAGGATATACATATATAAAGATAGATTATTCACAGGAATCAATTCAGGTGGTGCAGGGACATATGTACGGATCATTCATCAATACTGTAACTTGTGCATAACGAGTAGGAACTTACGAGTGACGTCTTTCGGAGAAAGTATTCGTACTTTTTGACCATGCCTGTAGATCCTAGGACGTAGTCGGGATGGACAAGGAGGGGACTATGATCCATTCCTACTTCTCTATGCGGGTCAGTCAAGCCTGAGATGCATGCTAGAAAGGTTAAAAAGGGGAGAAAAGCGGAACAAGATGAGAAATTGAATCGGGTCGAAGGGTACATCCCAGTACGGCCGTCGCCAGGATAAAAGGTACGGCCATCTCGATTGAACTCGTCACCGAGAACCGGCTAAAGCTTGAGTCTATGGTGTATCGATCTATACGTATATGCTTCAGGAGGTGCATTGGGGCCTACAAGTCCGAGATTTCCAGTCATCTCGGGTATCTGGGGGAATTAGAATCAGGAATGTTAGCAGGACACGTCTGTGATCTGGCCAGTCAGATTTCGTTAAATTTACCTGCTATCCAATAGAAGAAGATGCTATGCTCCGGATACTGTAAGTGGGGAATTGTTCTGGAATGGGAACGCGGGGTGCTTGGAGGACGTTCCTTGGTTTGGTACGGTGCAGGCATTGAAAGAGCACGTCCATGAAGAAGAAAGGAAGAATGTCAGTAACGAGAGAAGAAAGTACTTGGAATAATTACTCCTCAATTGCCCTTGACGTCTTCAAAACCGTTGCTGCGAGTGAACTCCGTTATAGGGTATTTTCGCGCTGGGTGGTCCAAGACATGGAATAATTCCCAATGCCTACTATACATGTAAGAGCTTCTGAGAGGGACAAAGACAAGTTATGGTACTCGACGAGGTCCGTGTTGGTTGCGGGTCAAGAGTCTGAAAGCTCAAGCGCTTGCCGGCGGTTTTGCTCTTTGCCGCAACCGCGAAGGTACGTCCCATCTAGTAGATGGTCTAGGCCTGTAGCTGTCCGTATGTGATTATGGCAAGCATCCACATCGCTCGCCGTTACTGAAGGTCCTGTAATGGGTCTACGTCCCATCATACGGTGGTTATTCTTCGCTCTATCCTGATCAACCTTCCCTAATCAACCTTCAATTCACTCGTCAAAGCGATACTTTACGCGTTCAGCCCCCCAGACCTCAGCGCCAACCTTTTCCCAGCTTTTCGAGTTTCATGCGTGTCCAAGGATACTATGTGCAACGCCTGTCGTTCCAAAAAGCAACAACGAAGGCAGTGGACAGTTTAGGACGGGAGCAATTTTCAGCATGACAGCTGGCAGGACTGCAGCAGGAGCAGTTTCAAGGTGTGAGCTTGCCCAGTCGTCATTAAACTCGCAAAAAACTTACGCCAGGCAGGCAGGAAATAGCCCTGCAGTTCTCGGGACGCTACTGCGTAATACTTCGCAATGCGATGGAAGGATGAACGCAGGCCGAAGCGCATGCACTACATATGATCACACGCATTGGAAGTTGCCATTATCTTGCGCGTGTAATGGTTCAAAACCCCCCGGAAATTCGATCACCGTTTCAAATTTGCAGTCATACCGAGATATCTTATTTAAAAGGTTTCCCTCCTTCCCAGAAGGCTTCAAGATGGCTGCACGGCTCTTTTCAGTCCTTCTCAGCGCCCTGACCTTTGCTCAAATTTGCACCGGTGGTCCTATACTGCCAAGACAGACCGCCTCCCAAATTACACGCATCGATCTTGCAGCTGATACTGGCAATTCTGTTCACCGTGCCTCCGGTAAGAGCGTCTCTACTCGCCGGATCAGTGTGTTACTCATGCATATCCAAAGGCATGCTGTATGGAGTTCCGAATTATGGTGGTCAAATCCCCAGTTCTTTCTACACTGGTGAGGGCTTCGTTCGCTTGTATGGAATATCATTACGAGCCATTCACTTTAGATATGGGCTTCAACTACCTCAGTGCAGGTGGAGCTCAACATCCCAATGGTGAAGGTTGGGCCAGAGACGGGTACACGGTACGTCTCAACATTGTTCTTGATTTTCGCCAACTGGAAGAGAGGCCCTCGCGCACAGGTTCGTTTTCAGTCTTCTTTGGCCAACTACCGGACGGCAAAGCAATACGGCGCTGGATTCATCCTCAAAATGAGCGATCTTTGGGGTGCCGACGGTCAGTCCATCTCGCAGTGGCCTGGCGACAATGGGAACTGGACCGAATTCGATCGTTTCCTGACCCAACTCGTATCTGATCTCAAGGCCAACAGCATGACTGACCTCAAACTTTTGATCTGGAACGAACCTGATTTTAGCATCTTCTGGGCTAGAAGTACGTTTCCCTGCGTTTGGTTTACTCCAATTGAGACCAATTGAGATTCACCTCCGGATTTAGGTCAAGACCAGTACGAAGACATGTGGAGTCATGCTGTGAGATTCTTGAGGTACGGAGATCATTTTGGGTGGACTTGTCTCTTACTGAGTCTGCTCACGATCAGATCGAATTTGGCTGGTGTCCCTATCGCCGGTCCATCGATGGCCTTCAGACCGGCGACATCGAATACTTGGTAACCTTCCTAAATATGGTTCGTTCGACGACGAACTCAAACAATTACCAGGTGGACTCGTTTCCTCCAGAAAGTGAAGAACGACGACACTGCACCGGATGTGTATACCTGGCACTTAGAAGGAGATGTAAGCGTTCTACCTAACTCTTTTGTGAAAGGCGGTTTCTGACTTTGCATGGAGACGAACGATGCTACAAACGACCTGCAATTTAGTCATGATAATATGGTGAACATGCTCAACTCGTACGACCTCAACGTTGGCGAATTCGGTGGGTAGTTGCTATTTGTCAGTCGCATACCATGCCAGCTAATGAACTCATTCAGTCGTCGATGAGTACGGCAATCAAGACGAACAGCAACCCAGTGGTGCAGCTTGGTGGATTGCAAACTTTGAGCGATGGAACATGAACGGCCTGAGGGGTAACTGGGTTGAAGGCGCTCAACTCCACGATTTCCTCGCTTCTTTACTCGGGAAACCAGACGTGAACTCTTGGGGTGCCACTGGATACTATGGAAATGGCGGTGAGCGGCTCAACCTCGTTCGGCTCTCAGCTTGGAGCTGATACTTTTGCAGAATATCAAGTCTACAAATATTACGCATCTACGATGAAAGGCCATCGTGTTGCGACCACGCAAAGCACCGATAAGAAAATGGATTGCTACGCAGTCGTAGACACCAACCGAGTTCGCGTTTTGGTCGGAGGTAGACGCGTCACTGGGACGTATCAGCTTAGTATTGACAACCTCTCTGCGATTGGTTTACCTACATCGGGAACAGTCTCTGTTCACACTCTGGAGTTTGCTTACAATGGACGATATGGCCGAGTTGATGGACCGAAAGATTTGGGCTACGTGTCACATTCATACTCTGGGAACACGCTGTCGTTCCCGATTTACCAGACATCAACGACCACTACGTGGGCATTTGAGTTTGATTACTAGGATGTTTATGAATTTATTACATGGAATACACAGTTGACGATTACCAGGTTACAGGTCACACTCAAGTTTATATCAGTAAGCTGAGATCTATAGCAGAAGTGTACATGTAATGGGTGAGCTAGAGTACACTGGCCAATATCACTTTACGAGCCAACGGACGCAGAAAGGCAGCTCACCATAAAGATTCTAAACGAGGGGTTTTCCTTGGCTATGGTGAATGACAGTGGGGAGGACATTAGTACTTGTGTTTATTCTCTGAGCAGGATTACTCACCGGGGGCCTTGTTCCCACCACACCTCTGTACGTGTCAGCCAAGGCTGAGAAGAGGCGTGGTGGAAAGAGGAAAGAAATAAAGAAAGAAAAGTAGAAGTAGGAGATGAGGAAAAGAGAAACAGGAACAGAAAGAAGATAGAGACGAAAAGGAATAGCACGGAAAAAGAGGAACTGGAGACAAAGACGGAAAGAAACAGAAACATACGATAATGAAAAGAGATAAGAAACTCAGGAAACTGAAGGAGACAGAAACAGAAAATTGCAAGAGAGTAAACAGAATAAAAGAGCCCAAACAGAAAATGAAAGAAACAGAAACATATGATAGTGAAAAGAGATAAGAAACTCAGGAGACTGAAGGAGACAGAAACAGAAAATTGCAAGAGAGAAAGAGCCCAAAAACAGAAAAACACAAAACAAGGAAAGGAGAAGACCAGCAAAAGAGACAGGGAAGAGACAGAGTGAGACGAAGGAAACGACACGAGAAGAAAGAGACAGACAGAAAATGAAGCATGAATGAGAAAGTTGAAACGTGAGACTGACAGAGGAAGAGCATGGAAACCGAAGGAAAAACAGAGAGGAGTGATGTAGAAGACCAAGAAAGTAGACAGAGAGGAGATGAATGAGAGCGAGAAGTGTCCGAGGTACAGTCCATTCAAGTCCGAGCTAGAGATTCAGAAGAAGGCAAGTCCAGCAAAACAAAGTCCATATGAAAGTACGAGAATCAAGTGTCCACAGGCATAGTCCAAGTCCAAAAGTCCGCGAAAAGTAAGAGGAAAAAATTGAACGACGTCGACAACCGTTAGATGACTGGATGAAGCAAGTTACTCACCTATTCAGCACTGTCCAAAGAAGAAAGAAGAGTCTCCCATGCCTCCATTCGCTCCGTTGCTGACTTGAACGGTATCGAAACAACGTCAGGACAAGCAGAGTGGATAGAAACAGGTGTACCAGGTGCAGGGCTTTCGTCAAAAGCTTTGTCCCAGTCCTCTTCCTCCTCTTCCTCTGACGAGCAGGATACTTGAGTTGCCAATGTTTTCAGCTGCAACGGCTCACACGAAGGGTCCTCTTCATTAAACACACCCTCAAAGTCAAACCCATCACCATACTTGAAACCACCAAAGAAATTGAAAGGTTCCGGCATCCTGAACGAACCCTCATGAATGCCTTTGCCAAACACCTCAGCCAAATCCTCATCTTCGTCTGACACCTCCCAAGCAGGCTCGACAGTCAATAGCGATGACATGGAGAGAGAACTTTCGTCAAAAGACTCATCCCAGTTGTCAGCAGCGACCAACTCATCGACCGATTTTGATGGTACCACCAACTTCAACGCCAAGGCCACGATACTCTCGACCTCACTTTCGCTCAACTCATCTTCTTCACACGTATCCTCATCATCATCGCGGTCAATCTCACATTCATCAACGGCGCCTTCATTCGACAAATCAAATCGATACTCCCCCCACTCGCCATCTTCACTCTGATCGACAACGTCCACAGAGTACACACCTTGAACAAAGCCTCCCGCTTCGTCTTCGCCTTCGACTTCCTCGATGATTGTATACAGTCCCTTCCGAGAGTCGCGATCGTCCTCTTCCTGGATGGTGTACAGAACCCTCGACCTGTTGTAATGGTGACGAGGATTCTACCCAAGACGATGAGCAATGAATAGTGAAGATAACCAAATCCACTTACCCGTGTGTATACAATTTCCTCCTGCTCATTGGAAGTATCTGGCAAATCTTGTGAGAGCTATTGAGAAGGAAAGTACGTCAGAATCGTTGGCTTTAGGCGACACGAAAGTAGTGCCGTTGACGACGCCAGATCGGAATATCTACACACCTCACCGGCCTCGAACGACTCGTCTGCAGGTGACCACCCCATAATAACACCCGAAGATGAATTTTGAGGCGGTTTCTCCGTGTCGCTCATTTCTTTATCTGCTTTGTCAATGACCGAAGCCAAAGTCAATTCTGTAGTAGGAGCAATAATGGAAGCATGCCATAAGCCCAGGAGGATGATAGTTTCAAAGAGGTTGGATGTTTGGAAAGGCATGATATCAGATAGATGGTGGTGGTGGTAGAGAAGGAAAGAAGTGAGAGATTGCTGGAGGAATTAGGGACGATTTTTATATGAAAAGGGGTGTTTGTATCTGTATGACCACGAAGCAATTTGCATGTGATTTGTATCCAGTACAGAAAGAGTGTATATTCTAGCATTCTGGTTCGCTTTTCGCGCTGCAAGGATGAGAGAGAGGATGGAAGTATTGGAGGAACCGCGGAAGGATCGTGATAACGGTCAAGAAGACCGCAAAGTCCGTCATCAGACACGTCAATCCCCATTCGGCTGACTTATCACCACGCGTCCATGTCACGGTCTCGACTCTCAAAGTTTCAAACATGGCTTTTGTCCTGGCTCAGCCATCTCTAGATTATGATCTCAGGTATTTACACGCTACAAACCTCATACCCTGGTCTTACAACTCAACTCGCGTGTTTGTTCGATTGGGCGTCTCGGCTTCAACTGCTTTGTCCCAGTCCTCTTCCTCCTCTTCCTCTGACGAGCAGGATACTTGAGTTGCCAATGTTTTCAGCTGCAACGGCTCACACGAAGGGTCCTCTTCATTAAACACACCCTCAAAGTCAAACCCATCACCATACTTGAAACCACCAAAGAAATTGAAAGGTTCCGGCATCCTGAACGAACTCCCATGAACGCCTTTGCCAAACACCTCAGCCAAATCCTCATCTTCGTCTGACACCTCCCAAGCAGGCTCGACATTCAATAGCAATGACATAGAGAGAGAACTTTCGTCAAAAGACTCATCCCAGTTGTCAGCAGCGACCAACTCATCGACCGATTTTGATGGTACCACCAACTTCAACGCCAAGGCCACGATACTCTCGACCTCACTTTCGCTCAACTCATCTTCTTCACACGTATCCTCATCACCGTCGCGGTCAATCTCACATTCATCAACAGCACCTTCATTTGACAAATCAAATCGATACTCCCCCCACTCGCCATCTCCACTCTGATCAACAACGTCCATAGAGTACACACCTTGAACGAAGCCTCCCACTTCATCTTCGCCTTCGACTTCCTCGGTGATTGTATACAGTCCCTTCCAAGAGTCGCGATCGTCTTCTTCCTGGATGGTGTACAGAACCCTCGACCTGTTGTAATGGTGACGAGGATTCTACCCAAGACGATGAGCAATGAGCAGTGAAGATGACCAAATCCACTTACCCATGTGTATACAATTTCCTTTTGCTCGTTGGAAGTATCTGACGAATCTTGTGAGAGCTATTGAGAAGGAAAGTACGTCAGAATCGTTGGCTTTAGGCGACACGAGAGTAGTGCCATTGACGACACCAGATTGGAATATCNAGGCGGTTTCTCCGTGTCGCTCATTTCTTTATCAATGACCGAAGCCAAAGTCAATTCTGTAGTAGGAGCAATAATGGAAGCATGCCATAAGCCCAGGAGGATGATAGTTTCAAAGAGGTTGGATGTTTGGAAAGGCATGATATCAGATAGATGGTGGTGGTAGAGAAGAAAGAAGTGAGAAATTGCTGGGGGAATTAGGGACGATTTTTATATGAAAAGGGGTGTTTGTATCTGTATGACCACGAGACAATTTGCATGTGATTTGTATCCAGTACAGAAAGAGTGTATATTCTAGCATTCTGGTTCGCTTTTCGCGCTGCAAGGATGAGAGAGAGGATGGAAGTATTGGAGGAACCGCGGAAGGATCGTGATAACGGTCAAGAAGACCGCAAAGTCCGTCATCAAATCAAACACGATCCTATCATCACGCCATGTCACAGTCTCAAAGTTTCAACTTCTCCACCTTCACGACTTTCATCCTGGCTCAGCCATCTCTAGATTATGATTCCAGGCATTTATCCACTATTCTGGATCCTTGCTCCTTACATATCAACTCAATGTAGGACTCGCGTGCTTGTTCGATTGGGCGTCTCGGCTTCAACTGCTTCGTGGAATGCCTTGGTGCTTGAAGCTTGAAGACCCCTCGCTCTCTTCTCTGGCTCCTGCGAATGGGAAAGCTTGCCGCAGCACAGTTATGCTATCAAGCTCTGAGCTATTTGGACCTAGTTAACTGCTATCTTAGCCAATGCCCGAGCTTGGCCCGAGCCGGGATCTGTAAGCTTTCCAGGCCTCTATTCAATTTACCGGTTACTGAGATAGCCAGATTCCGGCATGATTTATATTTGCCTGAGCATGGGCTCAACGCGTCTCCTCTCCTCAATAGTATAAAAGTACTGCAAGCTCAAATCGCTCCCCATCACCTCACCAGATACAAGTCACTTCTCTCCTACGATGCCATTCCACCGTTACTTTGTCCCTCGTGGCCTGTACACTCCCGAAGAGAAACAAGCACTTGCAAGAGCAATCACTGAAGTGTACAATCGTATTCCCCCATTCTACGTCGTTATCAACTTCATTGAGATCGAAGATGGTGATTTCTACGTGGGCGGGGAGCGAAACAACAATTTCGTCCGCATTTGTGTCGACCATCTTGCTTACCATCACGAAGAGTAAGTATGTTTGTTGTCTCGCTCGTTGTTAGCTAGGCTAACTTGTCGAAATCATTCAGTGAAGCCGCGAAGCGCGCCTTCATGGACAAATACGAGAAAGCCATTGCTCCTTGGACCAAGGACAAGGGTATAGATTGGGAAATCCAAATCAGCTTGGAGGATGTGAGTTTCTTTTCTTTGTGGCTGCGACAAGTTGTGTACGCAAATGAAATGACACTCGTAATTTTCATAGCCCGTGTCTTGGAATATGAATGGTCTCCGAACTCCCCTTCTGGGATCAGAGGCCATGGAGCTTTGGCGGAAAGAAGGCAGACCAGTACCATACTAATTAGCTGTGTACCCGTTGAATTGACACGGCTTGTCATGCGTCAAGGCCTTTACACCAAGCTAACTGCGCGCGTCACAAAGGTACTTATTACATTGATAGCTTGTCATCTTAGCCTTTATACAACTTTACAATAACAGTTAATTGCTTACGTATGGAATAATATGCGCTATGTACTATGTACATTATGTACGGTGATAAGTAACACTGAAAAGCCACAGAAAATTAAAAAAAAAAGGTATAGGTAGAAAGGATAGATAGATAGATAACCGTGACAACACAAATGGCTACATTTAATTTTAGTTGGGATCAGCACCAAAGAATGTAAGATATGAGGGTTGAACGAAGGGGGAAACACGAAACAGGAGTACAGCACAATAAGCATTAACTGATCCGTGTGGGTATTAAGTATGAAATACGAATATGAGTAGGGCATAAATAGTTCGTTAATGAATGAATAGAAACCTCGCAAGAGCCTGAAGTTCAGCGTGTCCGAATACCATAGGTTAAAGTGTAGGAGCGAGAACGTTTGTCCAACGAAAAGAAGAAATCCGTATCCGTCGACGTGGTATATTCGGGTAACGGAATGCACGGCTCGCACTAGCCGTCACCACCGATGTTTCGAATACAACAACACGTCCGATGGCTTGACGTTTCAGGAATGAATACTGTCCGAGAGAGAGGAGTAAACAAGCATCCCAAATGTTTCAACTAAAAGCAGGGCGGGCCGAAGCAATCAGTCAGGGCACAGACAATATAAAAAAGAGCAGCTACATACCATTCTGATACTTCTTCCTTCCCTCACATCGTACTGACATGCTGAGGATAGTATCCTGCTCCATTCTCCCCATTGAAGGCATGACCACGACCATATGGAGGAGAGATGTGATACGCGGGGTCGTTGGTTGACGCAATGGTATGTGAATGCTGTTGTGGGTGTTGTGGGGGAACGTTATGACCAAAGATCGCTGTGTTGTTATTCATTGCAGGCAAGTCCATCACATAGGCTGCTGGGCTGTCTGTCACCATCCCGTTCACAGCACCCGGCGCATTACTCATGTATGGCGTTGGGCTTTCAGTCCGGTACATATCACCTCCATATACTGACGACATAGACGCAGATGATCCAGGTCTCATCAAGTTGCTTGCCCGACTATCTGAGCGTGGAGGTAGGCCAATACCCCTTTGCCCAGTTGCCGGACTCGAGTGCGCACTACCCATGACGGAGCCGTGGCCATGAGGGCTGCTCCGGCTCGGCCCGCCAGCATACGGATGATATCCCACTGAGGACACCCCATATTCGCTCCCTGATCCGGGTGAATGCCGACCTCTTGAAGGAGATCTGCTTGGGTATGGTCCCGACGATGTGAGTGGGCGACTATGAGACTTGCTTCCGTACAGATTGGGGGTCATGCTTCGATGTCTACGCACAGGTCCACCATGGTGTGATGACCCGAGCAGAAGCGGCTGTGGGTGAGGTGAGCCAGTAAGGCCATTCAGGCCAGAGTCCATCGAAAGAGTATGAACAGGCATCGCCGGTGATGCGACCGCAGAGTGAATACCGGTGTTGCTCGAATAGGAAGATGAAACCGAACCGCTTTCTGATCCAGAGCCATATGGCATGCCAGGAGGATAGAGAGACCCATGGTCAAAGGCAAGCTTGTGCGAAGGAGCACTGACACTTCCACCAGAAGTGGCATCATACACGGAAAGGTCGAATACACCAGATTGCGGTCGTGATGCCGACCCTTGTGGATGGGAGTCTGTGTACGATTGCGATGCGCTGAATTGTGGTCGCTGTTGTGCACCGAGGGCGGATGAAGGAACGGAGTTATAGGAAGGTTGCGATGAGTCTACGTGAGCGGGATAGTAGGTGTATGAGCCATTGTATGGCTCATCGTAACTAGATGTTCGAGAAGGTGGTTGTCGCTCATTGGTGCTAGGTACATTGAACGTGAAGCGCTGAGCCTGTAGCGCGAATGAAAGTCGTCAGCAGTGTACTGATGATCACTAGGAAAGTAGACTCACATCATAATACCTCTCTTGGGGCTCCTCTCCGCTATTGCCGTCGTGCTCTTGACTGTTCATACTGTACCCTGACGATGTGGAGACTCTGACCAGCCCCTCTTCGTCGCCAGACACTTCGACTATATCACCCTCCAACTCTACCTCGCACATCTCCAACGAACCTTGGGACGCTGCGACTGAGGAAGCCATACTCGCAGCACTGTACGTGCTCGTACCGTCACCAGATTCAGGCATTTCGACGTCCCCGTTAGCATCCTTTGGCTTGGATGCAGCGGAGCCAGCAGGTGAAGTGCCGGAACCAGCTTCATCATCATCCATACCCTGATTGAGCCACTCGCCAACGTTCATCATCTCAAATTCTCGCTCGCCACCCCCATCAGGCTTTTTGCTGATCTGAGTAGCCGCTGCGTTCCCATGCGAGGCCAGATGTTTCTTCAAATAGTCCACGCTCTTGAACAATCGACCACAAGACAGCAGGGGACACTGGTAGGCTGTTGCTCTCTTCTCAACCGCAGCTTCTTCATCAGCGACGCTCGTAGTTTGGCCTTGAGCAGCGGTTCTGGGGACAAATCCATGCGCACTTTGCGCTCGCTGAAGTTCCTCCGGTTTTCCTGCTTCGATGCCAGATCCCGCAAACTTCCCATCATACCACACTCCCACACTCGCCGGGTCGACAGCGCCCGGAGGCACACCATACGAAGCCGAGTTCCCTGTCGAGCCTGCATAACTGTGCCTCTTATTCTGCGAAGTAGACTGTCTTGGAGGTGCTGGTAATTCGCCTCGAGCCTGAGCCAAGAACATATCTGCTGCTGATATCGGTTCTTGCTTGATGCTACCGTTGGGATATGAAGAGGGACCGTCATAGGAGTAGTGGAGACCACCATCGTAAGGATATCGTTCTGAACTCATTGAGGTAGCGTCACGAATGCCAGCATTTCTACGGTCGGGGTATCGCCCTCTGGACTCTGAATAATCGGAGGAACCGAAAGAAGAGCTCAAAGGAGGTGCTGAAGAGGGTAAGGTAGGCATAGCAATTCCCATGTTGATCGGAACACCCAAATGGTTATCGCCTGATGTATATGCGCCAGCGTCATATCCATGATCTCCATTTCCGACTGCCAACGGACTTGGTCTGGTTGTCTTCTTCCGTCTTTGCTTGTACGTGGGACTACCTCCGAAAAGAGAGATCATCTCAAAGACAGGCGTACCATTCGCGGCTACGCCTTTCCCCTTTGGCCTGGATCTTATCGTATTCTGGCCTTCGGCATCGGAAATTCCGCTGCTGTCGGCGCTGTCATCGTCCGTGGCGGTATTTCCTCCGCGTAAACTTTGCATTGACGAGCCGATGCCTGTAGGGTCTTCCAAACCTCTGAGAGCCCGCTCTAGATCTCCTTCACCCTCCCTTCCACCAGCGGCTCGGACGAACTGGTCGTAAAGACTGCGTTTGAATGTGCCGTCATAAACGAAGGAGGCGGCAGGTTCACCAACAACGACGGTTGTAGGTTCGAGGCCCATTCTAGAAAGCCCGTTGAGTGATTGCTATAGATGTAAAGTCGATAGTGACCTACTTTTCTCTTTTGAGATCTCTCTCTAGGGCATCGAGGAATAAACGGTCGTGCGGTACAGAAAACCAGTAAAACACTTTTTGCTTCTTCTGCGTCCGAATGCACTGGTACTTGAACAGGAGGTCCAAGAACTGCGACTGTAGAACTACAGTGAGATAAAGGAGGTACATAATGGCAGAGAAAACACAAACCTTGGGCTCCTCCAAGCATGCATCCTGTCCAGGCTTCAGATTTCGAAGATCACTGAATACACCTTCCTCAAACTTCTTCATATTCCGCACTGGTCGGCCAAAAGCTTCAAACCTGCGGTCCAATAATCAGCGAGTGTCACACGGCCACGCTGAAAACAGCAAACACACCGAAAGACCAAAGCTCGGACAATATCCGTACCCGTAATATGATACAGTCCGTTCCACAACACGCAAGTCACAAACTCCTGTGACGGCAGTAGAAACCGATTCAAGGCTGGATGCGTGGGTGTATGGGGGTGATGTTGTGGGGTTTGACTGGTGCTCCCTGACTGAGAGGTATTCCATCGTGATGGTGCGGTTGCAAGGAAGAATTTGAGCCTATCTAGAGCGGCAAGTTTCTCCTGCTCTTGGTGGGTTAATGGCCGAGAAAGACCTCGAGGAAGACCTGGGGCAGCTGAGGAAGTACTTTGTTGTGAGGAGGAGGAGGCATGGTGATGGTCGAAGTCTAAGAGGTGATCCTGGTTATTTGCTCTCGGACGAGCGGTATATTCTTGAGGGTCGTGTTCATGAGGAGGAATGCCGACATCTAACTGAAGGGAGTGACGGGGGTGCATTGGGCGAAGGAGATTATCGACAGAGTTTGGTATATGTCTAGTTTATGTTATTTACTGCCTTACCCAAACACTGGTCAATTCCAGATCTCTACTCCGATCCACAAACCCCTTAAACTGCTATCAGGTCCATGGACCTCCATCTACCAACCAGACCCCTTCCAGCCCTTGCTTGCAGGGTTACTGCTGTCTACCACCGTCCCTACCTTTCGATCTTCCTACTCACTGACCTCTCCGGGGATGTTCCTGAACTATAGACCAAAGTCCTAAATGAACGCTGATGACTCAACTGTCCAGGTGGCAAAAAAGAAAGAAAAAAACTCGTGGCTTCAAGCAGGCGGCTTAGCCCAGTTAGTAAATCTCAATTTGTGCAAGGTCCATCACGACGGCTGCACTGCATCAATCCATTTGCACTGCACCTCCATCTTTACCGGCAGCAATTCTGCATCCCCAAAATGGCACGGGTAATCTCTGGCGGGCAACCCTCCACTCTGAATGGAGAACCTGTTGTACATGAAATCAAGACTTGACAGGCCATCTCAATTTGCTTCAGAGTCTGTCATTGAGGAGAACCATTGATTGCACAGATCAGCGAGTTCCACTCAGGCTCGTTACGACCCTGCATGTGTTGTTGCAGCGCTTCACTCGGCTCCCAGGCGAGGTCATTGCTATGATCGCGATTCACCCATCCCGCATGAACGAGTGGTCAAATTCACGCTTTCTTCAAAAGGACCGTCTGTAGCCGTCTGCGAGGGAAAATAGCCTGGGATCCGCTGATATTCCCGTGATGAAATCAGACCCTCAGACCCGATCTTTCTGATAAATGGACGATGAAATGATCCAACTTCGCGCCAGCCGTGTTTTCGGGGCGAGAACAAAATTCTGTCAGTCTCTGGTCCACAATACCTCGCTTTATTGGCGAGCTTAGAGAGGTCTTCGCAGTAAGCCTCTCAAAGACCGATTTGGGTCTCCTGGAATTGCCTGGCTTACACGACCCCCAAAAAAAAACAATTATACAATTTTAAGTGTTTCTCCCGCTGTCAACACAAGTCGTCTTCTCTAGTCAGGATCTGTCTGTCAGGCGATCGTATTCCGGCCGTACCAAGTGTTTTGACGCTGTAGAAAATCAGGTCTTTAAGAGCTCCCAGTGTCCGAGCAATACTAGATTCAGTAGGCGTCCGCTATCATCACTCAAGCCTGCAGTTGATTGGCGGTCCTCTCTCAATTTCAGAGCTATCAGACATTGATCAGACGACCTTTCCTTCCATTTCCCGAATTCGAAATTGCTACCAGCGTTCCTGGATCTTGGAAATTTCCATTTTCCTTAGCCTATAAGCTGGGCTTCAAGAAAATGCCCGAACCAAGTCTACCCGACTGAATAAGGTAAAGGCGCGCACGAAGAGACGGAAGCTGGCGTATGAAGGCTATATGACGAGCCGATCGCCCTCCATAGAAAAGGGAGGAGACCAGGACCCGCAAAATCTGGAATCTCAAAAAGGAGATGTCTAGCCGGATGTAGGGTGGAATGCAGTTTTTATCCGGACATTGACCCAGACAGTACACCAATATATGGTGTTTCTCGCATTATCACTTGCCGGAGGCCCCATCCACCCAAATCTGACAACTCTACTCGGATAGGAGTCATGGGTACTGGAAATTTTGGCTCATTTCTATCGGACTTTGGGCAGACATTTTCACGGTATAAGACCTATCTGTTGCCTGTCTACTTATAGGAGGCCATATGACGAGGGTAGATGGAAATCGCAGCGATCGTCAATATGGCGGATGTACATTTCGTTGTTACTAGCCCCCGGCAATTCCATGGCAATGGCATTTGGGCGCGGGTGGCCTGTCAATGAATTTGCGAGGTCTTCGCAATAACCATACTGGGGAGCCACTCGGCTAATCGTCGGGCATTTCAGAAAGCGAGAATTTGATATTTCTATCGTCTATTCGAGTAGAGTACACGACTGCTGAGATCCATACGTTACAGTCAGGAAGCGAGCACTAATGGCCTGCTCACCAAGTGTCAGAAAGGATGCTTTGGTTGCCCTCCCAATGATCAACATTACGATCGAGAAATGAGTGGACCCTTGACAACCCCTTCCGAGTCGACGAGAACTTTGGTCCGTGGACCACATAGTCACTAGAACCACGTTGATCTCCGTGACATCATCATATTTAGTGACTCGGATCAAAGAGACTGAGCTTTCACCCGCAAGATCCCAAAATCGTCTTCTAGCTACCACTCTCGAGGACCTTGCTACCCTTTTCCAGTCCTTCCTGGAAGCACCCAGCAATGTTTAAAGACTGGAACGAGCTGGTTTCGTATCTTTATCCCATGTACC
The DNA here is from genome assembly GCA_001466705.2 of Moniliophthora roreri. Classification (NCBI taxonomy): domain Eukaryota; kingdom Fungi; phylum Basidiomycota; class Agaricomycetes; order Agaricales; family Marasmiaceae; genus Moniliophthora; species Moniliophthora roreri. The sequence goes on from LATX02000193.1 coordinate 429,744, forward strand.
ATTTTGAATTCCTTCCAACTCGGTCAATCACCCGCTGCTCCCTGATGCATCAAGATGCATCCCATCAGCAAAATTCCTCCTTTTCGCCATAAAACTCCGCCTTGACCTCAGTTTATCAGTTACCAACACCTGTCGAAATTAGAGTTAGCAATGCCACTGGTATCATCATCATATCACAAACAACATCGCCATACGCCACTTACGGGCACTGCCTGAGGTTGAAAATTTTCAAGCGTTCAGCGCTGTCGGACTCAATTACTTTTGAGTAGCTCCTAAGTGTATCCTGTCTGTCGCGCGAAAACCACGCGAACAATACATGAAGAGGTCCCATCAGGTGGTTGTTGCAATCACTCGGTTGCGAGGTGAAATCTGAATCTTGAATCTTCAAACCATTTATCATACTTGGACATAATCGCACTGACCTTGAGATACCCCTCACATTATTATTTCCGTGCTGGCTAAACCTGTAGTACCATATTACCGAACGGCGAGGGCGTTGCTGTAATGCATGTCGTCAGCTCCACCCGCGGAGTCGTATTTCCTGAGTCTTGATCTGTGCATAAATCTGGCGGAACGTAGTGAGTATCGGAGATCCTCCCGCTCAGCTTTAGACCTACATACCACCAATTGGCAGATTCCGTCTGTCGCCCTACTTGACCTGCCAAGTGATATTTAATATCACCTGCAGCCACATCTTGATGTTATAATTACAAATGAACCCGAAGGGATCGAGCGGTAGGCCTCTAAACGTCGTGGTTTTCTATAAGAGTGCGACCGCTGAACAATCTCAACGTGGTTTTCGGCATTGAGCGCTGACTCCAAACGCACCTCGAGTTTGCGCCCAGTCGGGCTATTAAGTAACCTCCCAAGAAACCAAACGCTTTACACGTTGGACATATAACGCGAAAACATTCAGCTACGGGTACGAGGATTATCCAAGGGTGGTCTACCTGTGGCTAACCCAGGAAAGCCGACAGCCCCCCGTATGGCGTAAAGTTGTCTAGAACCTCCGATTCCATTCTCTTCACCGAGGCAAGCCCATGAAGACCTCAGTAAAAAGACTGAGGCTCTATTGACTAGGAGTGAATGGCTGTTAAAGGCTTGACTGATCGCAGTTGAGATCTAGCATGTAAACGCATTTTCCATGCATCAAGCCGTCTGTTCAGTCTGATGAATCCCCCGCCGCAACGAGTATCGACGCACCTGCTTAGTGAGCTCTTTGTAATACGTCCTCGGAGCTGCGGTAGACAACGATTCATGTGAACAATACTTACCACGGTAGAGGAACTAGTTTGGATTTATTCCTTGGTGTGAGAGAGGGGCTGGGCTGGCATTCTGCTCGATCAGTTCATACGCTGCTTGACCATAGAAAAAGGGAGTCCGTGTCGTCCTGAACAGCGTGACGGCATCAGACCGGGTATAGAAGATCTACCGACGATTCTTCGTCGTCATATCACAAGTCTAGAAGTAATATTAGCCACGGTCTGAAAATGAGCCGTATAGAATACTCACCATGGGAAACTAGGAGAAACTGCGTAGTTTGAACGAGACTGCAAAAGAACTTACTCAGGCAGCACTCACATTGCCCAGGGACTGTTCTCAGCTGTTTGGGGTCTTCAACAGCATCTACATTCAATTGTCAAATGTGGTGGAAGATACATGGGCCGGTGTCTAGCATAACGAGATGAGATGGGTCACTGCTTGGCGACTTTCACGATGAGTTTTTGGTATTCCGGGGCAGCTTTGTCGCGCTATGATGTTCATGACCATCTACAGGCACTGTTCATAATGCTTAGTAGCTATCGTCTCTGGTGGTCCAAGTCAGCTGGCATTTAATATGACCTTGGTTGACTCCGCACCTTTCTACAACATGACTTGCTCAATCTAATTGCCCTTCTTTTTCTTGGTCGCCTTCTTCTTTTTCACACCTGCTGCCGGTGCAGCCTGCGTGACGGCAACAGAGGAGACAGCACCAGGAATGGGACTGTCTCTCGGCGTGTCGACATTCGCAGATTGAGGTTCCACTGCACGTCGATTTTGCATCTTCTCCATCAATGAGAGGTTCAAGGCTTCGAATCGATTAAGGTATATGGAGGAGTACGTCTTGAATTTTAGACACTGAATTCTCCCATCCATTAGTAAATCGGACAGATCGAGAGCAGTAGTATACGCACTTTAACATCGTCTGTAACTTTGAGCACCAACTTTCCTTCACAAGCCCTCCATTTCACAACGTATCGCGTCTAGCGATACCTTGAGCATCTGAAATCGAAAGATAAGGCCAAAACTTACGTTTTGAGGAGAATTTTTGTGCAACGCCTCAGCCGCATCTTGGAACTCATGCCAGGACTGAAAGTAGACCATGATCTTGGAGCATCGCACGGTTGAGTAAAGCTCAGAGTGCTGTGACGCGTCACCTCATGTCACACTAGAGCACCTCGGAAAGAAACGGCCGACCGAGGGCCAACCTCAATTTGGTCCTCCGTATCCTTGAACTCTTGAACCCTTGTTCATTGCTTGAAAGTACTCGCTAGTGCCATGGCTGAATCCCAGAGGAAACGTGCGTTCTTTCTTTAATCTTTTCTCAGACCTTTCTCTCACTTTCTCTCATGAAACCCGACTTTAGCATTGCCTTTTATTGCCAACTTCGCTGCTGGTGCGATTGCGGGAGTTTCTGAGATCTTAACGTTTTACCCTCTTGGTGCGTGGCGACCTTCATTGCTTGTTTTGAGTCACAATGAGCGAACTATGTTTGCCCCACCTTCCAGATGTCGTATGTATTTCCGAGATGAACAACAGGAAAACGTTGCCGATTTTATATCCAGGTCAAAACGCGCATGCAACTTTCTACGGGCAAGTCGAACGTCGGTTTACTCGGAAGTTTTCAAACAATCATAAAGGAAGAAGGGTGCGCGTTGTTCTCTGAGTCACACGACCAGGCCACTTGATTGACCGTGTTTGTAGTGTTGGTCGTTTGTATCGAGGTACATCGCTCCAGCATTCAATACCTTCATATTCCACATTCCTTACGCTTGTCTTCGCACTATGAAGGTCTCGTCCCGCCGCTGCTCCTCGAGGCTCCTAAGCGTGCTGTAAAATTGTATGTCTCAACCACTGAATGGATTGTAGCGGATCTTTCACCTACCGGTCCTCCAGTGCAGCCAATGATTTCTGGGGAAGGACATTTCTTCAGATGACCGGAGAGAAGAAGATGAACCAGCAGTTATCCATTCTAACGGGTTGCAGTGCTGGCGCCACGGTGAGTCATTGTCCAGGTTCTATCGCCATCCTAGCTATTAGTGACATAGCTGTAGGAAAGCTTCGTCGTTGTGCCCTTTGAGTTGGTCAAGATTAGGTTCGGCTTCACCTTCAAAATTATTGGATCTCGCTCACTTTACGCTGTTCTGTTGCAGGCTGCAAGACAAAAGTAGTACATATGCCGGACCAATGGACGTTGTCAAACAGATTGTAAAGAAGGAAGGTCTTCTTGGCTTGTACGCTGGAATGGAATCTACGTTTTGGAGGCAAGTACAATAACCATGCGTCACTACTCCCGAATCACACATAGTGCAGGCATCTTTGGTGGAACGGGGGATACTTTGGGTGTATCTTCCAGGTCAAATCAATGATGCCCAAAGCTGAGGTAAACCCACCGACTTACTTCTTTACTTACAGAGATGCTCATTGCTTGGCAGACTCCGCAAGCCCAGCTTTTCAACAACTTCATCTCAGGATCAATCGGTGGACTTGCAGGAACTGTTATAAACACCCCGTCAGTAACCTTGTTCCTTCTGTCAATCTAAACTGATAATGACGTTCCTGTAGATTCGACGTAAGCCACTGTCGCGTACTGAACTGTTCAAAGTATACTCACGCACTAACTTGAGGTTGTGAAATCTCGAATTCAAGGAACCATTAAAGTACCCGGTGTGAAACCAAAGTACAACTGGACTTACCCTGCATTGGTTACCATATTCCGGGAAGAAGGCCCTGCTGCGCTATACAAGGGTTTCGTTCCCAAGGTTCTTCGACTTGCTCCGGGAGGAGGTGTACTTCTTTTAGTTGTAGAATTCACATTGGGTGTCTTCAGGAAAGGTGGGCGTACAAACCTCTTGTTCGGTGCTTCTAGCTTATCGTGGAATCCTGCAGCGCTCGGACCACCATATATCTGATATCCGTGTAGACTAGGGATGTACTCTGCTTGTGTAACATCTATTCCATTTATGCTCCATTGTTAGTTCCCGCGCTGTTAAGTCTGACACTCGACCCCAAACTTCCGGGCACTTGTAGCTATAACCTTATTTGACACGATATCGAGTTGGGTATTTAGACCTTCTTCGTATTATAGTCGTGATAGTCAGACGAGTAGCGTTTGACAAGCCTGAGTATGTGCACTGGAGAGGTCAATTCCGAATGGGTCCGACGTCCAGTGTCATATGAGTATTTTGCGAATTCCGACTTTCACACCGACACTGGAAAATGTCCAGCTCGTAACGATTGTTATGATGTTTAATTCAATGCAGTGATGACGAAAACCGTAATGCTAAAGAGATACATGTTCTAATAGACCCTTTTATCTAAGGCTGCTCCGCGGGTGTTAGTACATCCAGTAATTTCAACAACTAGGAATCGAAGATGGCGCCATAGGCAGGAACTCCCCGACTTTCCATACCGAAGACGACCTTTCTCGTCATTTTGGGGTTGGAGATGATGAAAACGGCCTCTGCATTCGACTCCTTCACCAGCTTCCAGGTCTCCATCACCATATCGGGACGACCTTCCTTGCGAGTATCCCAGACCCTGGCGTTCGGGTCGGCCTTCCTCACTGCGTTGAGAACTTTTTCGCCGTAGGTAGTCTCGGGGGCAGGAGTCGACCAGAAGATGCGACGAGGAGTTACGTTGGCATAGAACAAACTGTGAACAAGTCACATGTCAGATCAAATATTGATGCTGAGATAAATCATAACAAGTACCTGAGAGTAGGGCCAATACCGGAGCCGGTGGCGACCACGACAATCCTTTTGAACAACATTGAAGTGTAGAGCAAACCGTGCAGGGGTGCTCCACGAACCCAGAGCTTCTTCGGGGGATTCGTGATGGTCTCTCTGGTCCAATCACCGGCGTTGGATACCAAAACGGAGAAGCCATCAGGGTTTCCATTTGCATCTTCGTCGGGAATGGTTGCGAATGCGTGCCATTCGAGCAATGGACGACTGGAGACCTTGAGACCATAGAATGGTTTCATCTGACGGTACTTGAAGTGGAGACGAATGGCGTGGCTGGAAAGAACCTCGGGGTAGACATCGATGCGTCTGAGACGACCCCAAGAGAGAAGCGTGCAGCTGGTGGAGATGCACAGGGTCCAAAAGTTGGGTGTATTAATGAGGTAGATGCCCAGAGGTTTGACATCAGGCTCAAGAACACGGTATTGGTTGGCGGCGAAGATAGTGTGAGTCCAGAATGTACAGACGGCCACCCATCCGGAGTAACGATGGATCGCCTCAAAGTAATCGTGGTAGAGAACACGGAACCGAGGATAGGCTCCTGCAAGAATGAGGCAGAACATGGTGACCAAGATGTAGGATGTTATAGTGTTGGCCAATCCTGCTGGGGAGCGGTTGGCGAGGTAGTCCTGAGTGACGAGAGCGGTATACAGGATGTACCACACAACGGCGGCTGTTCCAGCACCACTGTGAGCACCACCGTAATGGAAAACCTTCGCGAGCCTGCTGCGCAACCAGAGAGGAGCACTGTGTGGGCAAGCGACTGCGATCTCGTACACCAAGTTGACAAAGTTCTCTTGGCGGAAGAGAAGTGTAACCATCAAGTTTGCGGAAGCAGCACTACCAACATCCTGCGCCATAGGACGACCTCCTGCACGAACAACGATGGCAATGAAGACCGCGAGATTTGCAAAGAAAATGATGGTGAATGTCTTTCGGTAGTAAGAGAAAAAGATAACTAGAAATTGATGTTAGGATTATCAGACGTATTGGAAGGAATACAACTCACGATCGAGCCATCTGGTCAAGCTAGAACGACCATTCTTAGGAGGCAAGGTTACTTCGATCTCTTTTGGAGGTTCAACTTGCTGCTGGGCCACCGGGGTATCGACCTTCTCGTCTATGATAGAGCCAGCGGAGGAGCTGGCTGAAGACTCCACCTCTGCGGCTTGCTTCTCCACGTCCGGAGTAGAAGCACGAGAGGGGATGTGAGAAGGGTGAGCGGGCTCGAGAGAAGACATGTTGAGCTAGCTCTGAGTCGATGGTTTCCAGAGGTTGATTCTAGCATCCTTATATATCTTTCAACCTTGGAGTGAAAGGTGGCCCTCTGGATTATTGATACAAAGGAGGAAGTCCGACGAGGCGACCGGGACTCTGGTACACCTGTCGCGCGGACATGGGAGTAACGATAACTGGATTGAGTATCATTGGAACATGTGGGAGATCCAATTTTCGACAATCGCGATGGACTTCCAGGCTCACCTTGTGTATCCCGAAGCTTGTAGCAATTCTTAGTACTAGAATCGGGCAATTAAAGAAGCGCCAAGCAGAACAGTTAGCAATCCCCTACCCTGGACCTCGAGAACTCGAGTCTGTTCGACTGGATCTAAAACTTTCCACATTGAAGATTTCGGCATCTCTATGAGCAGAACGAATGGTAATAGGGGCGCCACACGAGTTGCTTGATCATGATGCGCACCAATGAAACATTCTGAATCCGGCAAAGGTCTAGATCTTTACATCCGACGCGCGCCCTCCGTCGCAGCATTAGTGGCGCCTCTGTCAATGTCATCAGCGAGGCCGTATCAACGATCTCGAATACCAAAAATAAACGCACGCCTTGACGCACGCTAGGCTCACTGTTGTTATCATCGACATGTATGCAAGCGGAGCGCAGAAGAAACGCGGTACGTCGAGTAGACATCTGTATTTGTCCAAAAAGAATCAATCTCTCCACTGGCGGGATCCAAAGAACCGGTGAGTAAAGGCCAACTCACACCGCCATACAGCTTTTCTGTTGAGAACTGCCTATGTGCATGTGCCATTTTGAAAGTCTTGATGAAGCGGCCTACCGTCCCACTGCGCCGGAGAGTACCGCATACCAACAAGTTGTCCTTCATTGGCCAGAACCTCGTTCCTGAACTAAGTCTCGTCGGATTCGACCGGACGGTGTGATTCGCGCAGTACAGAAAAACCCTAGTTACTCTTCTCTGTTTTAACATTAACGCGAGATGGTAGGAATCTATGATTGACGTTGTTTTGGTTTCGGCGTTGAAGTGGTTCTGATGAATCGTTAATCCGTCGAAATAGGGTGTGATAGGGACTGAGAACATACGAAAGCTCCATAATAGAATCACGCAAAGCTTCCGGTATCTCAATCACACGGAATGATACGGACTCGAGAACCGAAGCACGAAAATCTTCTGACTCCCTGTTTCGGTAAACGCATCAAATTAGTGCAATTTTGACTTCACCAAATGACAGGCGTCTAATTCCACCAGTGCCTGGATTATTGATCGTCAGCCCTGCTCATTGAGAAAATATGTTTTACCCTTTTTGTAAAGCGAATTCTAAGCTTCCCATGGTATATACATTGATTTGGATGCGCAAAGGCAGGCGCAAGCCGAGTCCAGACAGACCACGACTATGGCATACGTGATGACAAAGCTGGTCCCAACCGCGTGTTCAGAGATCCCTCAAGGTCGTTCCGAGGCGGGCAAGGAAGTGAACAACATCGAAGATAACAGGCGCCTTCCCCTTTCAGATGTCAGAGGAACAACAAAGGATCCGATAAACGGGTTATACCTTGCATTATCGCTCGGCATGTGGTGATAAACTAAGAGCAACGAAGAATGAGCTCGGACGTAAGATGTCTTCAGCAGCCCGGTTGTCGAGGGTTCCGCGGATGAGGGTCAAGCTCATCCGGAGCAAAATCAGGCCTTGCCTACAACAGCGTTAATATGCATCGCGTTTGATGGTCAACTCGGTAAGTCCGGGGGGACCCGGTAATAGAACGCGAAGATCTTCATCAGTTCAACAACCCATATCGTCGAGAACGTGAAATTGCACCTGATTCACCGTAACACTGACACGAAAGTTTAGCAGTCCTGGTAGTCAGATATATCCCGCCCGCCGCTATGGTGAATGTGGGTAGACGTATCTCCCGTCTGCGAAGCTGATTTTGGACTTCGTCAAGGTTGGCCAACGAGCGGCATGACGGAGGAAAAGGCACGTTGTGGAGTCTGATTAAAGTTTACTTGTCTTACCTGTCAACAACGTCTAGCGCTAGTCACCTATAAAAAGAGGATTGATGAGTCAGAGAGTTCTGCTGTGGATCATTTCAGATAGCTGTAAAACACAAAACCCTCTCTACACATACTATACTGGCCACCAAAAAAAACAGGGAGGAGGGATCCTGTATCGGATGGAAATGAATTCGTCAAGGCACTATACATGATATGCTCGCAGGATGGCGGAGCATGCTGTCCAATGAGAATGATCAACTGATGGTATGCATGATTAGAAAGACATCGCACCCTTGAAAGCGGCAGAGAGAGATAACTGGCTGCACCGCAAAAACTATCTCATAATCTCTTATCCGACGACGTGTGTGATAGGTTAACAATGCCGCGGAGCGACCCATGAACAGTCGGTAATCTGTCAGACCATGTGGTAGATCCTTTGTAAATCCTTGACACTTGGTTACAAAGTTCAACTATCAGATATGTCACCAGGATTCCACCTGAAACAGATCTGTGAAGAAAGTATTCTTCAGCTCCAGTCAATCTCGTGCAAGAGCACATCACGCAAAGCTTGAATTGATGGTCGTGCATGCGTCCAAAAGAGGAGGGAAGAGGGTCGCTAGCGCCATGGCACGCAACTTTGACGCAAATCGTTTTCCGTTGGAATGGAGTGTGCAGGTACCTAATGAAAGAACCAGGATGGGACCAACACCGATACACAAGAATGTCTGGGTGCAGGAGTTGCTACGGAGCCGTGTTCGAAATTTCGACATCAAGTGCCGTCGCAGATTAAATGATATTGTGTCAGGAGTGAAAGTTGACATCAATTATGCCTGGGGACGTTCCTGGCCGAGAAATGAGAAATCGAAGATAATCTGCTCGAAATTTGAAACCCGCGGTATCCTTTGCATGAAAGGAAATCTAGAGGAGTGAAAGTGGCACAACGGAGTTTTTATGGGGAAGCGAGGGGTTTACAAGTCGCAATCCGGGATAAAAATATTCATACTAAAACCGACCACACACTAGAACATGAGGACAACATCCGGTCAGCGATAGTCATTTCGGCGAGTAGTATGGAACGCACATAGAGATAGGGCCATGATCAGCATGCTAGGTCCACTGGCACGAGCAGCCTGATAAGGTGAGGGTATGAGAGAAAGAGTATTTCGGAACTTGCCGGATCCACTGTCTCGGTTCAGGGCGCTTCTTGAGCGCTTGAATCTTAACAATCGAGACTTACAGCAACTTAGCTCAGCTCAGCTCTTCCTGACTTGTTGGCTGGGTGTTATCGCGACTAGTTATGTTGAGGCTTATCTCGAGATTTGTTGGTTCTCATTGATGCCCACCCTTTTCTTATGGCGTGCTCGGGGTGGACGTGTTTCTTGTCCATTCGCCGCGCCGCCAGGAACTTCAGAATCTTGTATCTGCCTCAAAACTTTTAAAATTCACTGTAGCAGTAGAAAGGCAGCACATGGCATAGTGCCGTAGAGCCGCGGGGGTCGAGAAGATTAATCACCTGCTTGAACTCTGGAGATGTCCTGATAGTACTGCCGCAAGGCCGGAGTTGCAGGATACACGAAATTGGGAGGCATTCACTGATTCAGACCCTAAGCTTTAGGATGTGACCGTGGGAGAGATCCTAAGATTCTAATTGCTGCTTGCAGCTTAATTATCTTTATAGTAGTATACAGTGTTCTTGTGAGACTAGACAACCCTGCGTGGAGTGCGGCCATTCTAGTCCAGGTTGCTGAAACTGGATCATCAAGGTAGCTTTGCCTCTGTAAGTTCCGACGGCGTTCTTATTCACAGGCAGCCACCATGAGAAGAACGGAATGGGGGAATATCTGACACTTGATAATACCGGTCGCCACCACCGACGCGTGGTGTGGTGTGGGATTCTCTTGGCTCGATTTGTTCGATTCTAATACCGCATGCTCTGTATCTGATTAGATACCGTGCAAATTAACTCAGTCAGATACAAGCCAGCTGTTCATGTGGCAGGAGTCCTTCGATTCAGCCTCTGTCTACTTCCATGCGAATTGCAACTTCTTACCTTTTCGGCACTTCTTCGTCGAGGTTCAGACTACCTCGAATATCCACCGTGATGAGCCTTGCTCTGGATCCAGTATCATACATGAAGCTGTAAGAACCACCCCCATTCATGTCGTGCCGGTAGCACCATTCACTAGGACTGTCTTGACGATACCAGGGTGAATATATTGGGAGATTTGCGAGTCAAATCGGCGGCGTAAAGGACGTTGGCAACTTTACTCTGACCATAACGCGTCATCGGACCTAATATCGCGATGTCCTGAGTGGTGCGAAGGTCCTTGAATATATTGCCGCCCATTGGATGTCCTAGGTATCCTTGGGACGAGAGAAAAAGAATGCGAACATCTGAATCCGGCTCCTGAACGGCTCGGAGGAGTTTTTGCAACAGTTGATTGGTGGCGGACCGTACTAGATCGTACTTTAGTATTTTCGTAGTCATTCCTCGGAAGACCCGGTGGTGGTGGTGGCACTATGACTGCATTGAATATGAAAACGTCGAGAGTAGATGATAGCGCGATAAACTCCTATTCTGCTTTCTTTACGGACGTACCAAGGTCGCATTCGATAGTGGTCAATGATTGGGCTGTTGGGAGTCAGAACCGCAGCGTGGATTCCTGCAATGACAGAATTAGTGCTCTGAGAGTTATGGCCACTGAAGTAGATGGGTACATGACTGCGCTTGGAGAGAAGAAAGATGGTCTCTTTCCCTATGCCTGCAGCTCGTGTAATCGAGGTTAAACGAGGACCCCATTTAAGCTCTCGTCTCCCATTACAGGTATGGTGCTTGAGAGGTCGGGGATAATAAACAGGTTGAACTGGTTTGAACCGGACCCCAAGATGATAGCCCGGTGAGACCGATGCGGGCTCCTCGGGCCTCGTGAAGGTAAGGCTGCGCGGCAACTGCGCGGACGGCTCAGAGTCGGGGGTAAGCAAAGGTAGAGAACGACGTATCAGCTTCAGCATACCTACGAATATCATATGCATTTTCTTGCATTAGGCCTGCATGGCTTTCGTCGTCTGCATCACGGAGCTTTGGCACATCAGCATGGATATCGCAGATCGAAGTGGTGGAGAAAGCCTAGTTACGGTATAAGTCCTAGTATATGAGGTGATTTCTTGAAGCTCCCGAGTCCTGGGGCTCCGTGAAATTTTTGGAAACGAGTTACAAGAAACTTGGGATAGGACGGGGCAAGCTGTTTACACGTAAATTTGTGACCAACATCTCTCCGAAGCCCGACTAGATCTTGACTAGATCGGCGAGGAGACAGAAGGGAAATGAGCTGGTCATCAAATATGGCAAGAATGCGCGGAGAATTCATGCTGCTCTTGATTGTTGTGCTTCAGTAGTATCAAGGTAGCCTTGTGCGCACCAAGGGGGCAGCGGGCCGTGGATCCCGAACACGATGATGGTTGGTTGGTTCAGTCCTAAGGTCCTTAAAATTTTTTTTGGGTCAAACCTTTTTCAAGGTTTTGGGCATCCTTAGGGGCTCAAATGTGGTCAAATTATTCACTACTTGCTTTTCTCAGGCTTTTCCTTGGCAGAAATAACAGAATTCTGTTGCTGCGGGCACCCATCTATTGAATATTCCGATTTCGAACTTCTTTGGTAACCACAACAGCGCCTCTGTGACTGCTGTCAGTTTTGTTCTCAATCCCAAATCTACTCATTCAGCCTGCTGCTTGTCACTGCGTATGATTCTGACCTTGGAAATTCATTTACGCAGCTGAAGGATCGTAGAGGGTGACGGAGGGCAGGTAACAAGGAACGAAAGGTCAACCAAATTTGGTAAGGTGACGTCACCTACTTTCCATATATGGCAGGTGATGGTCGGTTGGTTCCCCTCGACGGTCCTTAAAAAAAAATCAACATCGTGTATTAAAAATTTTTTTTGCTACCCCCTTGGTGCGCACAGCGTACTAATCCAGAAAACCGTGTGAACTTGCCCAAATAAATCCTTCATGTTTTTGCTTCGTAATTCACCTGCACAGTGCATCTTATCATCCCAGCACTCTATCTGCCCTTCTAGCCATAACTGTGGATATGGCGGCAAAACGTATCAAACGATCATCAAGTATGCCCATAAATATTTCCGATCTCTTTTTGGCGGGTTCAATCTCAAGAAATCGACTACGAAACAACCTCAACAGCAGTCTACAAGGAGAGGCAAAGCTGCGGTCGCAAATGGTAACCTTCCGCTGGAAAGCTTCACCTTTCATTGCGTTTGTGCTCATAGATATGGTTTCATAGTGCGAAAAAACAGGATGGACTGGCCATCACGAAGCTGTTGGACAGCTCGAAGAGCACCAGACGTCTAGCCTCGGGAGCGGGTGCGTGCCCTCAGACAACACATACTGATATACTCCGCCTTGATTCTAGAGTCCTCCAGACACTGCACACCCTGTCACAAGAGTTGGACTATCCTCGCTAAAGTAAGGTCGACAAAGACACCAACCTTACAAAGAAAACCTCATCTATCTCATGGACTCAAATTCGCGAAAACTCCGCAGTCGCAGCAGTCCCAAAATCACTATTTCTCTGTCGTAGTTGCCCCCGAACATACATATCCTTCGCGTCAACTTACCCCCTCTCGGATCCCGCAATTCATAGCGCCGGCTGCCAGGATCTGTCTCTGAGACCGTTTCCGGTGGTATATCCTACACTGTGAGGGGTCGGGACGGCCTCTGCGATAATACCCAAAGGAGGGCTGGTTTAGGTGCCGTTTCCGGCAGTTTCTGTGAAATATTTGCCGCTTCATCTGGTCATTTAGCTGTATTACCTCTTCTACGTCGAAATCAATGATGTCTAGTGTCGATCCAACCATTTGAATAAATGGAATAGCATGAAATAGCGCAGATATGGCTAAAGCTAGGTAATTATCAAGCCAGATCCCTTGAAACACTTTTCCGCGTCTTGTGGAACAGACTTGTATTGGTCTCCTCTTTCAGAGCGTTCGCTTGACCTTTGCGACTCTAAAGTGAGCGGTTGATCCCATGGAGCTCTTGCAGGACCAGAAAATCAATAATTAGTCCGGGTTCACTGCGGGACAAAGGGGTTAGCACATCCGATACCTTCACGGCCCTGATTGTCATTGCTAGACTTCCCGACTTTCAAGAAGCTCAGAGAAAAAGACCAGAGCCAATCTTCCTCGAGCGGAATCAACCACTATGAATCTGGAAAGGGTCAAGGCGATACCAAGGATACCGTACCGTCGAAAAGGACACTATCTTCTCGTAACTCAAAGCTTCGCACCGTCCAACGCTTTCTCATTTGCCATGAGATGGAAGGCATCCGCTATCTTGCATCAAAGCGTCCCGGCGATCAAGTTGTCTCTGTATCGGGCAGACTTCTCAAAGCGACTCTTTCGATATCCCTGGATGCGAGATGCGATACTTGCTCTTGGAATGGAAAGGGTGCCTAAAGCTGAACCCTAGAAGAGGTGAAAGAGGGTGAAGGAGCTCAGAAACGCTCGGACACAAGACAATATTTCGTACCTATTACGCAGAATCACTAGGTCAAGACACAAAACCCCTTCTCTTCCCGTCCACCATGAAAGCCGATCCACACGCACCCCATGCCGTCTGTCGTGCCCAATTCCACCTCTACAATCATCTCACTCCTTGCAACCTGCAGCATTCTAATGACTTTGGTGTGGTCAATGCCCAGTTTGAGATTGGCGAATTCATTGGCAAAACGAGTTGTAAAATAAGATTTACAAGTTCGTAGATGGGCCATTTCACTAGAAGGAAGATGGATACCGCTAACCTTCCAGAGGACAGTAGAGCGAACACGATTGACGGTGAATCGACATGGGCCTTAGATTACAATTATGCTGATCTTCACCCAGATTCTATCGAGACGACGTTCCACCTTGACTACGATCCCAAAAGCTAATGAAGCCTCTTTGGATGCAGCTTTCGGAAGAGTTTCCTGTTCATTACGGAAAGGCACCGTTTCAATTGAACGTAGCGCTTGCTAGAAAGACAAGTTCCGAACAAGATCAAAATAACAAATTTACTGCGCCCTGGATGATGGTAGCTATTCCTACCCGAGCATCTAAACCACATATGAAAGGTCAACAGTTGTTTAATTAGGTCCTGGTTCAACCCCCGTTCATTTGGCGGAAAACACCTTATCGCACAAGATATTACTCGATTTTGCATTCACCCTCTGCACGCCACTTGCGCCGCTGTCACTGCGGCGTTCCGTGGACGTTTCTTTTTTCAGGCAAAGGACAAGCATTCCTCAAGGGACGCTCGAGGCATGTAAATCCTTGGCTCGTTTACTCGTTGCAGTGATATTGGCTGCGCTTTTGGTGACTTGATGATACAGACTTGGAGGCTGCCAAGAACTTGCCGAGCTCGTTCATCAAACGGTGACTGTTCGCATTTCTTGGTGCACTTTTTGGTAGCTGCCTCATTCGCAACACAGGTTCATGCTACTGCACGAGATCCAAGGCCGAGAGATGAACAGAGAGAAGTCAGGCTAGGTCAAGCACTGGGTGGTGTACAGCGGCACAAACACAGGGTGTCTCCGTCTCATCAAACCTCATCAAGCGAGACGGGACCACATCTTTAACTACTACGTTATTATCAAATTTCTTCCCCGCAACGATGTATTGGAGAACATGTGGAGCCGGTCGTTATGTGTATGTGGCTGGTCCTTGGATTGAATCTCGTCAGAAAAGGTGCTGAAGAGCTTGATACGATATGAATCTTCTGCTCAAACAGGCTCTAGATTTGCCGGAAGATTGCGCAGAATCCAAGCATAGCAAGTCTTCTGGTATGTATAAAAATCAAATCTTGCATTGCCGGGGTCGTTAAAGTCAGACCTCGAGTTCCGATCTCCTACTTCACACTCGGCAATAATGAGCACCCCAGGAGCACCTTCGAATGTTCCAGCTGTAAGTCGTGGGCAAGACCCATTCTGAGTATGAGATGAGTACCAGGCCCATGCGTCAGACTATCAGGGACGTCAGCGGGACCTTTGGCACCACCTGATGGTTTTGCAGTTTGTAGGGCCAGGTTGAGCGCTCATCAGGGGTCCCAAAGGGGATTTGAATATTATGCATCTGGGGCTGACGGGGCTGACGGTTTCTCTCAGGCCTTAACTTCTTCTTACTTTCCCACATATTCAACTTTTTTTTTCTCTACCCACATTCAACTGTTG
This sequence comes from Moniliophthora roreri, assembly GCA_001466705.2. NCBI lineage: Eukaryota > Fungi > Basidiomycota > Agaricomycetes > Agaricales > Marasmiaceae > Moniliophthora > Moniliophthora roreri. The sequence continues at coordinate 445,208 of LATX02000193.1, forward strand.
GTAGAAATCCCTTCCTTTCCTTTCCTTCATACCACCACTACCTCTACTATACGAGTTCAAAATGCCTGCGGTTTGGTCTCGGCATCCCAAATACGCGCTCTTCGTATTCGTCGTCCTTGCAACGACGTTCTACCTTCTCAATCCACTCGCTGGACCTGCACCACTACGACCACAAGACTTCGTGTATGACCCCAGTCTTCCTGGGCGTCTCACAATGGCGGACAAGATCTACGACAAGCTGCTGGAGGACAGGAAAGGATTGATTAAGAAGTTTGGACCAAACCCCGATGACGTGGCTATGTGAGCGCGAACCCTTCTCTACACGCGCTTTGGGTGTGTTCTGATCAGAAATTGCTTGCAGGTTCCCTCCTAACAAGGATCCATGGCCTGCATACACTGTTTGTGAGTTGTCACCACTTGCTCGTCTAACAAGCTGGATCGCATGCTCATATCCAAATTTGTCTAAATAGGGGACTTCTTCCCCGCCGCTTATAACTGCCCTCACGAGATACAACGTTTGGGTGCTCTTGGTGACGGTGGTAAATGGGTTTGTGGTATCTCTCGTGTTAGGGACAAGGAAGACTGCGTTGTCTACTCGTTCGGTACGTCCATAATACTTATCCGACATGTCACAGCCACCAATATTCTTCGGTCTAGGTATCAACTACGAGTCCTCATTCGAAGCTGAAATCCTTGCCAACACTCGTCATTGTGAAATTTGGGGTTATGATTTTTCAGTCAACTCTTTCGGACCTGAAATACCGAAGTCTAACCAGCACCGTGCTCACTTCAAGTCTTACAAGCTTGCCGGTACTGATCGGGAGGCCTATGGCGATGAACCAGCGCAGTACACGCTCGCCACGTTGATGAAGCAAAATGGTAGGTTTGTAGAGTGCTTCTTTTATTTCCGGATGGTGACTCTTCTTTCATAGGACACAAACATATCGACATCCTTAAAGTCGACATTGAGTCTTGGGAATTCGAAACCCTTACCGCTCTCGTTAAGCCATACATGGACGCAGGCGAGCCTCTGCCATTCGGCCAGCTTCAGCTTGAGATCCACGTCTGGCACAAAACCTTCCCTGAATACCTCAAATGGTGGGAGACCCTTGAGGCTGCTGGGCTCCGTCCTTTCTGGACTGAGGTAAGTTAACATGCCACCTTTCTCCCCATACCTCGAGTGTTTAATTGGACTTCTACAGCCCAACCTTGTCTACCAAAACTACAACCGCGGTGGCTCTGCCGACCTTGCCGAGTACTCTTTCCTTAATATTAAAGGTAACAACATCTTTATCAAGGATCCCAAACCCACTGGCAACATGAAGCACGAGCACATGTAAATGATGACGCGGACGGGAACGAGACACCTAAAATACTCACTTTTTGGATACATACGATACCCGTTATTGGTACCATATCACTCGAGTATATATAGATAGTTAGCAGCGGATTTTTATGTAGACTTTATTTGCAGGAATGAAGTTGAGCAGCGCTGAGTCAACAATACGAAGTGCCGCGACCACTCACCACGAGACCTAAAGGGGATTGGCAAGTGATTATCGATAGGTCTCTCCTTGCTTTCCCACATATTCAACTGTCGGTAGAAGCACCTTCCTTCCCTTCATACCACCATTGCCTCTATTTTACGGGTTCAGAATGCCTATAATTTGGTCTCGGCATCCCAAATACGCGCTCTTCGGATTCGTCGTCCTTGTAGCAACGTTCTACCTCCTCAATCCACTTGCTGGACGTGGACTACTACGACCCCAAGACTTTGTGTATGACCCCAGTCTATCTGGGCGTCTCGCAATGGCGGACAGGATCTACGACAAGCTGCTAGAAGACAGGAAAGGATTGATTAAGAAGTTTGGACCGAACCCCAATAACGTGGCTATGTGAGCGCGAACCCCTCTCTATACGCGCTCGCTTTGGGGTGTGCACTGACTAGAAAATGCTTGCAGGTTTCCTCCTAATGAGGACCCATGGCCTGCATACACTGTTTGTGAGTTGTCACCACTTGCTCGTCTATAAGCTGCATCGCAAATTCGTCTAAATAGGGGACTTCTTCCCCGCCGCTTATAACTGCCCTCACGAGATACAACGTTTGGGTGCTCTTGGTGACGGTGGTAAATGGGTTTGTGGTATCTCTCGTGTCAGTGACAAAGAAGACTGCGTTGTCTACTCGTTCGGTACGTCCATACTACCCATCTGATGTGTCATAGTTACCAATATCCTTTGCTGTCTAGGTATTAACTACGAGTCCTCATTCGAAGCTGAAATCCTTGCCAACACTCGTTACTGTGAAGTTTGGGGATATGATTTCTCTGTTAACTCGTTCGGACCGGAAATCTCGAAATCTAACCAGCACCGTGCTCACTTCAAGTCTTACAAGCTTGCCGGCACTGATCGGGAAGCCTATGGCGATGAACCAGCGCAGTACACGCTCGCCACGTTGATGAAGCAAAACGGTAAGTTTGCAGACTGGATCTTCTGGACGCTGACTCTTTCTTGACAGGACACAAGCACATCGACATTCTTAAAGTCGACGTTGAATCTTGGGAATTCGAAACCCTCACCGCTCTCGTTAAGCCATACTTGGAAGCAGGCGAGCCTCTGCCATTCGGCCAGCTCCAGCTCGAGATCCACGTCTGGCACAAAACCTTCCCTGAATACCTTAAATGGTGGGAGACCCTTGAGGCTGCTGGACTCCGTCCTTTCTGGACTGAGGTAAGTTAATCTATCACTTTTCTCCCTATACTTCTAGTGCTTAATCGTACTTCCACAGCCCAACCTCGTCTACCAAAACTACAACCGCGGTGGCTCTACCAACCTTGCCGAGTACTCTTTCCTTAACATTAAAGGTAACAACATCTTTATCAAGGATCCCAAACCCAACAGAAAGCACGAGCACATGTAAATGATGACGCAGACGGGAACGAGACACACCTAAAATACTCACTTTTTGAATACATACGATAACTCTTTATTGCTACCATATCACTCGAGTATATATATACTTAGCAGCGGATTTATGTGAACTTTTTGCAATTCGATACGTCTGGGATCACTCGAAAAGAAACGCCCCGTTTCCATCGTCGACAAGAGGATTACTTTACTACCACCAACCTCACCCACATGCACCTCTCGGTGCTTGCAGAATCCAATTTCGACTCTGTGATAGCCTAGAAGGGTTCGCCTCTGGACGGGACTTGTTATTACCCGACGGAACGCCCTGGGGAATATCAATGTGGTGGATAGCTTCTTCGGGATTAGGAGAGGATATGGTAGAGAAAGGGATTATCGACAGGAAGAGATTGAAAAAGTTCACGAAAGTAGGCTCTGGACTACATCCTCGTGCTCCGGTCACTCTCGTTTGGGCGTTGGGACAGCCGTTTCGGCTTGTTATAAGGCGTACTAGGACTCTTTATGCGTGTATTTGCGTTGCCGGAGAAGAGAAACTGGTTCACCTTCGATTGAATGGTTTACTCAAACTTCGGGAGTTTTTGGACAGCGTAGTCAGAGACGCGGAAGATGGTGTGTCTATGCTTATTAGCTTTTCCGTATACTTTATCGTTTACACGACCCCTTCCTTCTTTAGATGAATTGGTTTTGTCAGTCTATCTGGATCATGACCCGCGTCGTCCCTTGGTTGTACGGGTGGCGGAGGAACCTCCTGAACCCTACAATGAATGGCTAAAAAAACATTCTCCAGTTCCTCATGTTACCGTCTCCAAGAAGGCGAGTCGACAGTTTGGTGATCAGGAGGTTACAAGCAGTCTTCAAGACGCGCTAAAGATCCTCATATCCCAGAAACCTATTCTCCAACCCTCATGGCACGGTCTTGGAATATAGTATTCTTTTTGTCCCGATGTCTATATGTATTCCCGAAGACAGTACGTGTTGAGAGGGTCTACATCATCGAGCTCCAGTTATTGAGTGCTCCCTGGCTTCATTCTCGTGGAAAAGGGAACGTCAGCTTTTCAGAGTTGGAACATCGGGCATTGCAAGCACTCTTTTGCGTATCGACGCGAAGCCCATCCCGCTTCGAAGAGGACGGTACCTCCATTACCATTTGCGCAGGAGGCTTTGAACGATTGTCTTCAAAACTCTAACGCAACAGGTGGCTTGGATCTAGATATTCGCATACTGGATAAACTGATTGCTATTATAAATACATATGTAACATGAACCCAAACGAATTTCGAGATATAACAACGTTGCACCTTTCACCAGTGACTTGGTTTTACGGGCACTGGTGGCACTTTCTCAGAAGGAGAGTCACCTGCCCTTGATCCACCCGACCGCGAACCTCCATAAACCGACAGTTTTCTACCAAATGTGGCGTTTTGAAGATCCTTTCTCGACATTCCGCCAGGCGTTGTTGGTCGAGACCGAGGAACGCCATTTAGCCTATCCAGCGACTCTTGGCGACTCGAAGCACGACTGTGCGTACGTGAGCCGGTCATTGAGGCAGGGACAGTTGCTCGAGGTATAAAATCAACCGGAGAAGAGCCACCTGAACTCGAGTGATCCTCGAACTCGCTCTCCGAGTGTGGCTGAGAACCACCGTTTCCGCCTCGGCCATAAACGGTCAATGCGTGATCCAAAGAGAGCATTCCATTCATACTCCTGGATAGGCGCTTGATGTCTTTCATTCGACCCTGCATAAACGTCGACATGCGGTTCGTTGCCCGTGCTGAGATTTGCTCCTCAAAGCTTGTGGCATTATCCTTTCCACCTTTTGCTCGAGCGGTATGCGCGTCAGCAAGGCGAAGAGGTCGTGGTGCAACGAGAGCAGCAGGCTGTGCTTGTCGCGGAGTTCTAGGGTCATCATCCTCCTCTTCGTACAATGTAGCTTGTCGAGATGGCATTCGCCGGACTCCTCGACGAGATGCCGCAGGAGCTTTTGAAACTGTTGAAACCGCCTGAGATAGAACTTGGTCGAAGGATACACTCTGCCGCTTGTTCCTCACTGTCTCGAAGGTATTGGAAGCTTTCAGTGGCCGTTCGGTGGTTAGATCGACCTCGACACCACGCATACCGACATTGATATCTTTAGTGAGAACGAAGAAGCTACTATCTTTGATTCTGCGGGCGACGAAACGCCAGCGTGCACGAGCCTTTTATGTGGAGTTCGTTAAATGGCTGTGCAATGTCAGTAGAGAAAGAAAAACTCAACTGGATTAGCCTCATGCATGGGATCATAGAGCGACTGCGCAGCAAGGTCTACGTAGAAGCTTTCTACACGTTCAGCAATGCGCTGGAGGAATGACATCAAGACAGTGGAGATCTTGTGAAGCGCCTAAAATATCCAGTTGTCAGTCAAATGCAAACAGACTACGTGCCTCGATTACTGACCTGCTTTTCCTTTGTTGGATATCTTTTGATGACTTCACCGACACGAATGAAGGCTTCGTACCCGGAACAAATATCCTCACGGATGTACTCAAGGAATTGAACATCCAAGTCAAGGACATTCCGTGTATACGTTATTATTCCGCGCTCGAAAGCGGGTGCCGAGGTAGCGGCGTTACTGACAAACTCGCCAAGTTCTGCAATTTCCTTGCGGGCGTGAATAGCAGCGGGGCTGGAGGTTGCGTGGGTGATAATGCCGACAACGTCAGGAAGGAGCGATTGGTCGTCACTGTTGGCGATGGAGAAGGAAAGTTGCAGATAGAGCTCCTGAAGCCTAAGAATGGGAGTTAGCTTCAAATTAAATGAGGATTGTTCTGCACTTACTTCGACCCGAACAAAACCGGGAATCCCGTCTTTGTTAAAAGACGACTCTGTAGTTGATAGAACTTACGAATGGCATGGGTGGAGAGTAATCCACCCGAGAACCACGTTTTGGCGTCTTTCTTCAACGTATCGACCTCAAAGTATAATGTGGTGAGACTCTCAACACAGGTTCGCATGTAATCCACCCAGAGGTCATATAGGTCGTTAATCTCTGGCATTTGGAACGAGGGCTTGGGCATGAGGTATCCAATGAAGTACTTGCCAAGGAGACTGAGCGAGGGGTAGAAATCAGATACTAGATCCATCAAAAGATTTAGAAACCTACCTCATGACCTCTGGATTAGACGTGTGAGCAACTTCGTCGAACGTGACACTTGCATCCAATCCGGCAGATCCAGCAACAATCATTGTACCACCAGGATGTATCGGCAAGAAGTCGGTCACGTCATATACACAGCCGTGAACGCCAATCCACATCTTGCTACCCTCTCTGTGCCCAGTGTGCCTCGCGAGTTCACTCAACGGGATGTACTGTTCATTCTCGCTCATAACTCTAGGTGTCATGAAGACATCCAGCATGAATCGCCTTTCAGCGAAGGCTTGAGCAAGCATTTCATCAGCACCCTCTTTGGTTACTGCACGATATTTGTAGAGTGCCTGTCGAATGCCCTTCATGACGGTCTCGTAGAGGGAGAGCGATCCGCACACATAGAGGTATCCACCATGTCCACCGAGTTTTGTTGAAATTACCATGTCGCAAACCAGTGGCCCTTGATCGACGATGGTTTGATCAATGTACCGAGGTTCCATATGTTTCTCGACCAGATCTTTTTGAACAGGATCGTAAACCAATCCGCTCGAATCCCTGGAGAATGCAACATGCAATTCAAGCTTGCCTGATGTGACATACTCGCGAAGTTCGTGCTTGTATAGGAATTTCTGCCTCGATTGAACTCCGAGGAACAAGATATTCCTGCCGATAACACCTGAACCTATACGTGCTTGCCAAAAGCCACGGAACGGTGCTATCCCAGAGCCACCAGCAAACATGGCGACGGGAGCTGCCGGAGAAAGGGGCAGTTGGAAATTCAACGGACGTGAAACACCGACAAGAACCTACAGGAAACACATTTAGCTATTACTACGAGACTGAAAGGAATCTGTGTCAAACCTTTTCTTCTTCATACCCTCTGCTTGTTAAATGATGCTTCGGTTCATGATCTATCGTAGGGTCGGGATTGAGGAACCCACTAGACACACCAGGCCTCGTCACCTTCAAGCCATGAGAGTCTGGCGGCAGCAATAGCGAGCTGACTTGGTGCTCGCTGCGAGCAACAGTCAAGTCGAGTGACTCGGGCATCAGATCGAATGGGAAAGAGGAGATTGAGTACGTTCGAGGCACCTCAGGTGCAACGAGATTCAGTAACCATGACAGGTCGTCAAGTGAAAAGGCCTGGTCCCAGATTTGTTCAGCTACTTCGTTCAGAGCAAGGATGAGAAGGTCGCCTAGGGAACCATTGACTGGCCAGCTATCGGAACTGAGGACACGTAAAGTTGTTGAGGAGGTGCGAATCATAGTGTGAACCTAGACTTCCTTTATCAGACGCTGCAAGCCACCACAGAGAACATTCTTACATTCATGACCATCTCCTTTGTAAGGGGAGCAAGTTTGCCTTTGCGGAGAACATCACGCACAGTGAGTCGAGGCTCCATTCGCTCGTCAAGTTTCGAACATTCAGCTTCGTGCTGTGCATATCTCCTCCATTTTGCTGCCGCTGGAGTTGCAGCGTCCAGAGGTACGTTGACGTCGAGAAGATCAACCAACCCTAAAGCACCAACTACTTTCTACAAACAATTTCAGTTTGCAGCCTTATCGGGTGCACGATGATGGCCTACCTCAATATCACTCCACGAGTTCATCGGCATAATAGCAAGACGATCACCGGGGATGAATGTGAGGCCAATGTTGTGCAAGTCAAAAGTGACTTTTCCTGTAGTCCGCTTCTCATCGTCGTCTATGTTTTGTCTGTTGGTTATTTTCGCCTGGATTAACGCATCCATGAGCCTTAATTCATTTGAGGAAGATAGAAACGTACCCAAAATCTGCACTCATCATAAGTTCCGCGCATTTCATGTGGTTCAACGTCAAGGACCGCTTTTGAGCGATAAGGCTCCAAGCGTTCTTTCATTGAGGCTGCGAGAGTGCGGTGAACTTCCTGCCACGGACGACCGATCTCATCTGTAGAGCCAGCACCACCACTGGGCCAGAGTCGTAAGCAAAGCGTACAGAAGTAATGATGACGAAACTCACTTGGTTTCAACACGGCCGGTCTTCGCTACAACCTCCAGGAAGCCGTAGACCTTGTCTGCATGATGTCAGTACAGTGAGCGGCTTATTGAGAAAAAAAAGACCAACATCGGTGAGTTCCCCTGCAGTTAACGAAGTCAGCTAGGGCACGTCAGGACAAAATGATACAACTGACATGAATCCTTTTTCTCCAGCATAGCTTTCTACGATTGCATCAAGCACACCTATTAGTCGTGGATCACCCGAAGCCTTGACATAAGGTACGACTGGATAATGATTTTCAATGGCAGCTAAGAACGCTCGAACGTTGAGCGGCATCCATGCACGAAGATGAATAGATTCGATGCCAAGGAAGGACTTGTAGTTTTGCCGCTAACAGAGTCCACGTTCAGTAAGATGTGTGACTTAGCAAAGGTTAAAACCGGTTACCATCAAGAACGTGTCCATGCATTGGAATATCGGTAAAAACAGTCCCGAAAGCGCTGGAAGGCGTTTGGACAACGGAGCAGAAAATTTGGCGTATCCTTGACTGTACGAGTACATCAGCACATCAGTCCACAGATATGGATGCAGGAACGGGTTTACCCCCATGTTGCTGGCGGTGCAAAATTTTCACCTGCGTGTGGATTGACGGATATTTTGTGGAAGACATAGGGAAGCTGATCAATCACTTCCTTCAATTTGAGCAACTCGACCAGTAAACCTATAAAGGGTAAGATCATCAAAAAAGAAAATGTTAGACACAATATGTCAATAGTATCTAGCAGAAGCACTTACCGTCATTGTCCTTCTCCATCACTCGTTCCTGGCAGCGAGCCATCAGGTCGGGCCCAGGCGTAAAAAGACCATGAACCTCCGCCTGAGAAGCGACGTTGTCATGGTATGAGATGATGTATTAACGTGATGGACTTACCATGCACAACAGGAACATTGCTTCACCGCGATCGTTGAAGATGGGCCAACGGAGGTCCATATTCTCCGCACGAGCGAGATACGGATAGACAGACGTCGGGTCACGGATCTATGTTTTCTTTTAACGCAATAAGAGAAGACGCGGGCACGGTCACGAACCTTGTAGTTGTGCAAAGACACATCGGACTGAGAGAGGTATGGAAGTGGTCTTCCCAGTCGTACACAAACTTGTCTGAATGGTATAACAACAGAACGAGGGATACCCTTTGTTTCTGGTTCCTGCCGTAACATGATGAGGATCATTTGATAGACTCAGCTCAAGAAAAAAAATGCTAACCTCATCTGGTTCTCCTTGAATGTTATAGAATAACTCTTTTCGAGCACCCAAGCTTTTAATTCCTTCATGTCCATCGTTGTTTTCCTCGTAACGCCAGATGCTCGCAAGGATTCCCAAACACACAACTGATGCCCAGAGCGCTGCATCTGGAATCGTTTCGGGAGATCCGTCTACCAATGGCAATTCGAGTATAGCCTCACGAACGCGCCCACGGGCAATCAATCCTGGAAGACGTGCACAAAGATCAGACCACACACGACCGGGAGTGAGCGCCAGTGCAGCCGGCGAAGCGTTCGGGTCCGCGGGACATAATCCGTGTTTCGTGGAAAGGAAGCCATCTCGCCAGCCTGTAATAGCACCGAGTGTGTCGGCTCGCTCGAGAACCCTACGAGCGGGAGCGCCTAGAGCCACCGCAAGAACGTCGAGTTCAGGAGGGTTAAGGGAGTCGGCGTTCTGAAGCATGGCTTTTGAGGAAGAAAGGTCTTTGGGTGGTGCTTTGGGGAGGAGGACTTCGCATATGGTCTTCTTCTCTTTCTCGATGGCAGTTTGGAGAGCGTTGGGTCCTTGTGGTGCACCGTATAAAGACGCGCCGGAGGGCTGAGGAGATCCTAGCCAGGCGCAACCTCGAGGTCCATACCCTGCGAAAGTGGTACTAGAAACCGGGCAAGAGCCTGTAGTAGAGCCAGTTGCGGGACAAGCAGACATTATGGTTGGTTATTTGAGGTGTTTTGTGTAGTGAAAACAATTTAAAAACGAATGTACTGGAAGATGAACATCAATTGCTGATCCGTATGAAGCGTTTGAGCCTACGCACCAATAACAACTGGTGGCAAGACCAACGCTTGTCCAATCTAAAAGGGCGAGGAATGAAAAGGAAGCAGCGACCTAGCGCAAGGGTTGGAAAGGCTGGGACAACGAAGTAGAGCCAGTTAAAGAGTAAATGAAAAGAGAATAGAGACGGGAGCGGTAATGCCATCTCTTGTTGGATATATAAGTAAATATAAAAAACCTCACGCTGAATCGCGTAGATCAAACCTCACCTCGCATTTCTGTTTCTCTTGGCAGAAACACCCACAGTTTCGGATTCTGACATGTTGCCATTCAACAACAAGATTAACGTTAGACATGCCCGCCGCTGCTTGTCCGCGCCCTTTCAGCACGTTACAAGAACCAGGCTCCCGAGATGTTTATTGTTCAGAGGTTTAGGTGGACAGGCTTTCTGGCGGACGAAAGTGGACGGATGTTTGGATGACTTGGACGTGATGCATCGGTGATACCTATGAAACCTATGTAGTATGATCTATTCAAAGTCACGGCATCCGGTGCGTCGCAATATGACTTCCCGTTTAAATCCAGTTCCGAGCGAGTTCCCGTCACCAACTGAATTTCTGACTGGTATCACTGTGGCAACCATCGCAGTTCCTAGAGAACCCCCGAATGACAGGATACTCTTAAACGGAGAGCTGCTTATACAGAAAACATGAGTTGGTGGTAAGGCTGGTTCATGGGGCAAATTACGAACCACCGAGATTACCCACAAACCTATCAATGGACTGTACCAAGCTTTAGGAAGCGACGCGTGCTGAAGAGCCGAGAAATTGGAGGTTTTTTTTAGGGTAATTAGGAAATTGACTCGTAAGCACAAACCTACGAGGCTCCCTCACCCTGTGCCTTGAACTGGGGGGCGGTCCAGGCTGAGTCCAGGCATCATGATGATTCTACCGCCTTTTGTCGCCGAAAAACGTTCATGTATAATATCATGATTCATCCTGCGAATCTTCCGCTTCTGTGAACATTGTCACTGAGCATCAAAGATCAACTTGCAATGGTGTTCATGATATTACAGCCTTGATCGTCGAGCGCACACTGTCACCTCTTTAGCTGAATATGGCGTGCTTTATGAAGGAAAAGGCACCTCGACGACTGCCATTGGAGGACACGATCGTGGGAATTACAAGTCCGCGCGGGTATCACGCGCACGTCGGGGACGGTGGGTAAGCCGTTGACCTGTTCAGGGTTTTCCTCATCGATGTCGGGATACTGGTAACGCTTCGAAACTTCAACATTCCAGACGTTCAGAATCAGAGGAAGCGAGAATGAGCTTCGGATTTGGAACAAATCTTGGATTGACATCATGGGTAATATCTTCCATCGGACTTGTTCCAATAATTGACATTCAAATCTTTTTTTGTAGATTTCTCCTGTCCTTATTCTCAGCTTCAATCAATGATAAGCAGCACGCCACTCCGTTTCATGTATTGCAGTACAACCAATCCTTCTAGGACAGCTTGCGGGCCAACGAGTAAAGAACGAAGGAGTCACATGCCTCGGGCTGGTCATGTCTTTGACAGGGTTCTTTATCTCTTTCTTTCTAACCGCCATGTCGTTTTCGTTTAAACCAGGGTGCGCGTATATTCTTGAGTAGTTGTGTTTGAGGCTTATGCATTTGTCTTCAGACCGAGCTCCTTGACGCTAGATGATCTGTCAGGCTTCGACTTCAGACCTGCAACTAGTCATACCTTGAATGACTGGTCTACTGGCACTATTACGGGCTCGTCGCGGCCCAGAAGAACATTGAAGTCCAAGATTCAGGAGACGACGTCTAGTAACCTCAACGAAGATCATGCCATCGATCATTCAGAAGTGTTGACCCAATCCTTGGCGAGGATGAAACTGGATGGTAGCAGTACATCTTTGAAAGAAACCACTTTTCTAATCCCCACTTATCCATTGTGTAGGCAGATCTGGAAGCCGGCGACCACGCTACTCAGAACCGGCTGCAACCACGAAAGAAAAGCCGTCATCATCGATACCAAGTCGAACAAAGAGGGCACCACGTGCATCTGAACCGCCTCAAACAATCGAAGTAGCCCATCTAGATTCAGTAGAAGAGGAGCAGAATCAGGTTCTGCTGGATCCCTTATCGGACACTCGACCCATGTTATCAACGGAGGTAGTACCTGGGCTCGAGAAGCTCTGCAGAGATTCATACATACAGCAAACTCCCGACGCCAAAAACCTTTCTGGATTGCGCTTGCCTGAAGGCTACACGCTGTCACCACATCAATCTGCTGGGGTTCTGTGGATGTTGGGACGAGAGAATATAGAGGCAGACAAGCACGGAGGGATAAATGCTGATGAGATGGGGTACGTGTGTTCCTGTATCCAATAGCTTGTATCTTCATTAATTGTATCGTCAGCTTGGGTAAAACTCTGCAAACTCTCGCTCTTGTCATGCTCGACCCTGACAAACACGTTGGACCTTCACTGTACGTGTCTCAAGATTACAGTCCTAAAAGATGATTCAGCCCTTTATTAGCGTCGTGGTGCAGAACTGCACGCTGGCTTCGCAATGGAAAGATGAAGTTGACAGATTTTTCCCAGGGACAAAGGTCAAAGTGTACCATGGCTCCACGCGATTTTGCGACCTGCGAGAAATGAAGCGGTACGACATAGTCATAACGACTTTTGGCTGTGTCAGATCCGAACACACGACATTTACCAACGCTCCCGGTGTGCGGAGTACTGGGAAATGCAGAGATGCACTTTACCGTACTTCCTGGAGGCGTGTGGTCTTGGGTATGTCACGAGCATGTCAAACCAGTTTAATGACTTACAATAACCTAGATGAGGCTCACATCATTCGGAACCCAGCAACTAAAGGCGCGAAAGCTTGCATTGAGTTGCCAGCTACCTTCAGGTGGTGCCTGACCGCTACACCTTTGTACGCATTTCACAGCAGTGGGAAATGAGTTTTTGACTAGCTTGCCCCAGGCAGAACAAAGTAACGGATCTTTATACCCTATTCCGATTTCTGAAGTTCAACCCATACTCTGATTACGCCTGGTTTAAACTAAACATCGAAGTGCCTCTCAAACCACCCAAATCTACGAATCGCACACAATGGGTTCCTGCTGCGGATGCTCAGTCTGCCCTGCAGCTGTTACATGTGAGGGCTAATCGATTCGACCTATCGCCGCCTTCTAATGTTGCTATTAGGCCGGTCTAAGTGAGGTACTCATTCGCCGCCGGAAAAATGACTACATCGACGGTGTCAAAGTCTTGGACATCCCTGCCTATGAGCTCCACCTTTACATGTGTGAGCTTCCTGAAGAGGAGCGCGTGATTTACGACGCTCTTCAAGACCGTTTTAATGGCTTGCTCAGGAGATTCAACTTGACAACACAATTCATCTTTGTTCTTCTCCTCCGACTTCGACAGGGTATGTCCTTTTCGTGAATCAATGGGTAAACATGCACGTGCTCATGATCATGGTCGATAGCTTGCCTCCATCAACAATTACTCCTCAAAGGCTACCAGAAAGATGCCAAAGAGATGGAACGAGATCCAGATGCGGAATCTGACGACGATAAGCCTGATGAGTATTTCGATAAAAGGGAGTGTCGTATTTGTGGATCATTGTACGTCTACAGTCTATCTACCTTCCAGACTACCCAACTCGCATCCGTTAACATCCCTCATGTAGGCTTAGCGATAATGACAATGACGCGCGGGCACATCGAACAACCTGCGATTATTTACGCACTCTCTTGGACCCGTACAACCACAACGCCTCTCAACGAATCAAGATGATCATCAAGATCCTGGAGAGCATCCCGTTGGGAGAGAAGGTCATTGTATTCTCATCGTTCGTGACTATGCTGGACGTTATACGTTCGTACATTTGGGACAAATTCCGATGTGTGCAATGTGCGTGCGTCTCATTTACTTTGTTATTGCCTATTCTCAACACTAGCACGATCTTAGATGACGGTGGCATGAAGCCGGGTGAACGTGAAAATTCACTTCGGTCAATTCGGGAAGACCCACATGTACGAGTCCTGCTCATGTCGCTGAAGGCAGGTGGTGTTGGTGCGTTAAGAACCCTCTTGTTTTGCAGCCCTTAATCGTGCTCACTACACATGCAGGTTTGAACCTTGCGCAATGCAATCACGTCATTCTCGTGGATGTGTGGTGGAATCCAGCAGTTGAGGTAAGAAAGCCTCAGTTGGTCATGATCATAAATCATAACTGAAGGATTCATCCCCCTGTATCTAGGAACAAGCAATTGGAAGAGCGCACCGTATGGGTCAAACACGCCGGGTGCATGTGTACAAATTGATTGCGGAGAATACAATCGAGAGTAGAATGTTGAAGGTATTAAGACGTTTGTTTTCATTACGTATCCACTGACCAAGTATATTACTCAGTTGCAAGAACAAAAACGGGCTCTTGCCGAGGCAGCTCTGGACGACAATCAGTTGGATCTGGTTCGCAAGCTGTCTCTTGGCAGAGAAGAGGTTATTAGGTTGATTACGGGAAGGACGTAGGATGTAGAACGCTCGGAGTGTATGGTTTCTTGGATACTGGAAATGAGCCCTATCTTTTTGTATATCTTGTGTAGACCTAGATCTGTAGATAGATTTGGCTGTATGAATTGAGTTTGCAGGTGAAGTGCCTGAAGCGCCGATAGTATTACAGTAACAAGCTTGCCATGACTCGGTGAGACGCTCAGCGTTCTTCCCTTCTTCCCTTTTTTCCTAATCCGTCCTTCACAAATGGCCACCGATTTCTGGGCAAGTTCACACTAGTGAGGAACGTACAAAGGCAAAATACTCGTCAACTCATTCGCAAAAGTCAGCGGTGGATCGTCGACCGCGCGACTCTGCGCCAGGCTCGAGCAGACGACTTGTTATACGTCGATAATCCGGAACAGTTGGACTTTTTGAACATCTACTTTGCCAACGGTGCGTCCTTGATACACCATAGAATGAAAATGTAGCTGAGGCCCCCTATAGTCATATCGAAACTCGGGAAGAAACTTCAACTTCGCCAGAGAGTAATTGCAACAGCAACGGTTTTCTTTCGAAGATTCTACCTCAAGAGCTCGTATTGTGAAACGGACCCCTTCCTTGTCATTGCAGCTTGCTGTTATGTCGCTGCAAAGGCAGAAGAATCGCCGGTACATATTAAGAATGTCGTTTCGGAATCTCGAACCCTTTTCAGCCGTACGTGTCCACTCTCAGGCTGCATGTACTCGCACTGACATGTCAAACAGATCAATATGGTATAAAAAACTTTCCCTCAGACAATAGCAAACTCGCTGAAATGGAGTTTTACCTGGTCGACGATTTGGATTGCGATCTGGTGGTTTTTCATCCGTATCGTACTCTACTCGCGCTTTGTCGAAAGGAATCCGGAGCAGGAGACACACCTCATGAAGCTGAAGCAGGAGAGGTGGGGGTCGGTATATCCGGTGATGAAGGACCACGGTATTGGGGTTCGGACGGTGAGAAGCTCGAGCTATCTGACGGGGCGTTACAGACTGCTTGGTGTGCTCAATCTCTTCTTATCTCTTTCTTTTCTTTGCTGACGTGCCTACGCATGTATCTAGGTTCATCATCAACGACACGTATCGATCCGAACTGTGCCTCCTCTACCCTCCTCACCTGATAGCCATCGCCGCGATATACCTCACTTTCATCCTGCACGTACCTACTCAAGCGACCATTGCGCATCTTCTTCCTTCTAGATCTGCTTCGGATGCATCTCCGCCTCCACCATTAACAGAAGAACCCAGTCAAATTCAACCTCGTCGGTCTTCAAGGCAACATTCTGTCGAGGCTAAGAAACAACAAGATCCAATTTCGTTCCTCGCGGGTCTGAATGTCTCCATGCCACACATAGCCACCATCGCGCAGGAGATCGTCTCACTGTATTGCCTGTGGGATCGATATAAAGAAGACAGTTCGCCTGACGCGGGTTCAAGCACCAAACAACGCCTACGAGGTTCAGGTTCAGGTTCAAATTCCGGTTCAGTCTCGAGGGCACCAAGTGAAGACGACGGAAGTAGTGTCAGTAGTGGTGGTGGGGAATCGGAAAGTGTGGTTACGCAGGCGGTTTTGACAAAATTGTTGATGAAAATGAGGGAACAAAGGTTGGCGGATTTGGCTCATCCGGCGAATGGAAAGCCTGTTGCGGTTAATAAGATGTTGGAAAGGACGCAGGCGGCGGGGTAATGCGGAGGTAGTCGGCTTGGATATCTGCTTGAGTATGCATCAACCAAGGCACTGTTATCATGTCAAAGCTATGTACAAGTTGAGGGTACTGTCCCTTCAGAGACCCGGCGCTTTTGGGCGTCGAAAAGGCGGCCCGTTTTCTGAATTACATGATTTATTCTGTAAGACGACTTTTCTGAAGGCCTCATAAGGGCCCGAGGTTGTAGCTGTCAGTTGTTGAAGTTTTGTCCAGTATTCCACTGTCCAGGGAAAAATCCTCCCCCGATTTGCATTCGCACCTATTTACTCAACAACCTCGCAGAGAAACTTGGTTATCTCAAGTTGCTCATTCAAGTTGCTCATGTATTTCGCATACCTCTTCAACATGGATAGAATAACAACACGGGACATTCTCTACAGGCATCCTTCCCTCCAGAAATACCATCGCCCCTAGTGAAAAGTCCGTCTGGCCAGCTCGAGACAGATCGTGCAACGGCGAGGACACTGTGGAATCGAGGCTGTTAGAGTCTGCTTTTCACAACGTTAAAGCCAACATGAAATCCCTTGACGACTCTTCGTTTCCCAGTCACGCATGTCCTCTCTCTGCCTCACCAGGGCTAGACACGACGAAATCAATGGAATTACATCTCCGTGTTGGCACCATGTTTCTCCTGAAAACAGCCTTGACGTCGTTCGATCTCACAAGACACCAACTTGCAACACTCTTCATACAAAAACTTCCCAGCTCGCTCTGCCTGAAGTCGACACCGACAACGTCCGAGTAGCCACGTCGCGAAACCGTTTCCAACATCGTTCCTTTCTTCCCAACCACCACCATATCATCACCGTTTGGATAAACTCGCTCTCCTTGTACCTGACAACCCTTGTGACTGCTGCTGTATCTTCGCTATGGGTGCTTGCTCTACCACAAGAGCGTCCTCAATATGAGACGAAACCAATGACCGCTTCAACATTCCGCTACCGCACGCCATTGCCGGTCTTGTTCGTGGTCTTGACGATATGGTATCGTCTTTCTTCTTCCGGCTCTGCTGGGCTCTCTGTTTTTCTTCTTCAGTGATGTCATACCCCCTTCCCTGGATGACTTACAACTTTTTATTAGGTATCTATAAACGGTCCCCCAACCGGGTAACCTGAATGGTGTCCGAGAACTCAACTAATTCAATATCAACACTGATGATATGGCCATCCACCTCGGCCATTGTATGAACTACAGGCAGCGTTTCTCGTCCAGCATTACATTCAAACCATCTATACAGCGTGCTCGGCCCTTATTAACCCTGTTCCTGCCCATTTACGACGCCGTTTTCCCTCCAAATCACCGATACACCTGCGCCTCGTCACTATGTTCGGTTATGGTGCCACTGTATGCACGTTCGTCCCAACTACACACGAAATACAATCCGTACTATTGTTTCATATCATATCCCCGCTTCGCTGAGGAACTACGAGATAATGCTTTCCGATCGTTACTTACCCAAATCATTTCCCGCTCAAAAAACCTCCGATTTCCAGTCGAGGACTGTGAATTTCGCGGCTTTTGTCTTCATCACGGACATGCCCTCACTTTTTACGTCCTGACGAACCGGCGGATAGCCTCTAGTTTCTTTTTAGTGTAGCGGTGGTCAATCACCTTTTTCTCTTGCTTCTCCTCCTCTGGCCGACTACGAGCAAGGCGACGGAAAGTTCATGACGTTGATCCCTGTTTTCTACTTGGAATCTAGGGTCCGTATTCCGTGCGTTTTTTTTCTTTTTCTTTTTTTACACGAACACTAACTATGACGTGCGAAATGTGGCGTTGATATGTTCGACAACACGGGAAATCGATTCTTATCACTGTTCCCCAAGATGGTGGAAATCAAGATTTAGGTACAAAAGTGACCATCCGACCTGCTTACCCAGACCGTTTCAGCACCATCTGTTGATATTTATGGCAGGACGAGAATATCTAAACTTTGCATCCTGCCGGTTTCACTGTGGTTCTAGAAAAGGACGACCTTTCGACGGTAAACCATGGCCAAGCGGGCTAGCAGTCGCTAGCTTGAGCTTGCATCTCTTCGAGCAGGTCGCTGAAGTTGTTTAGCGGAATCCAAACCTTCACGCCCTCAAGACCTCAAATATTATTGTGTTGTACGCGCAATACCCAACAATACATTTCATCTTAACATAAATACATGGATATTGATTTCCCGAGTGAAGAATTAATATTTCATCCTCTCCGTCAAGGCTCAAGCTGACTCAACGTCAGCTCAGGCCTCAGTAACTGCAGAGCAGTGAACCATCGGGCATCATGGTGCAGCAAACACTTTCTTCTGACTGGGAGCGCTATTCGAACATTGATCAGGCCATGAGAAGAAAGAGAAAGAGAAAGCATTCATGCCTTGGAGGGTGGTAGTGAGCTACTGCCACTGCAGCTACGCTCTATTACGATTCGGCGACCATTGTATGCCGGCACGGACTCGGATGCCAACTTGCAAAGTATCAAGTAGATGCAGAAGGCAAATGTGTATAATGTGCTTACCATAGGCGCTGCAGATGCATGAAGCAAGCTCGAGATACCAGTAACAGCGAGGAAAACTACCCCAAGTGAAAGCTGCATCGAGTTTACCGGTTGTCGGTGGGGGATAACTCTGACGAGGTTACGCTTTTTATACGGAATCCAGTCACCCCATCGTAAATTTAGAAGGACCCCACGGCCGGCGCGAGATGTTGCTTCATAAAGCTGGTGACCATCGTGCACTCCCTGAATGTGTACAACCGTTGAGCGTCCGATTAGTTCAGCAATCCGGTTGTTCTAAAATTTCTTGTTATCTCCCAGATACTTAGGGGTACTTATCCACGATGCATCAATGATGATGGTGAAAAGTCAACTGTGAGAAAACGTGGTGTCGTGACTAGGACGCGATTCAGATGCATATCACTGGTCCCGCAACCTACGTGCCGATTTGAAGGTATACTTAGACTTTCGTTCCGGTGCTGATAAATCATTCATTGAATGGTCATTGGACGCGTCGAATCGCGAGAACAACGCGGAACACTCAACTTTGATTGTTATCAAATGAACTCAGAATCATCCAGATCCGCAACCTTCGGTTATCTCATTCTTACTGCAGCTGGTGGTGGTGATCCGCAAATGGGAAGGGTACATCTTGAGACTCTGATAGCCACCATACACCGCAAGGACAGGGTCTTGGCGACACCTTTAGCTCCAGCTGGCCCTCAGAGAAGTCTCTACGTATGGATGAAGACACGGACGTGCTGAGATGCGACCATCGCGATTTATGATCGGCTGTGTCAATCCAAACCAATTCCAAACATCGTCAAATTGGTTTGAATAGCTTAGTCTAAGGCACCAGAAGGCTAGCGGTCGAAGTGGTGGGAACGATGGTCATTACAATCGGCCTTCTTTGGCGTTTCCAATTTTTGTCTTGAACACATGTAAGTGGGGTGTTGGTTCTTCGTTTTCAGTAAAATTACGATTTGAATTGTTGAGGGCACTACATCTGTACAGGTGGGAATTATGACTTCCTACGAAGCGTTTGAGGGTCCTGATGGAATATATTGAGAATATGAAAGCATATTAAAAGCTACACAGCGCACCTAAGGAGGCCAATAGCGCACATTGCAAACCAACATCATCGATCCGGAGTAAGAGTGTCGTGGCTACTAGTAGGTTTAGAGCAACGTACGCGTCAAGGGTGGCCTCCGTGAGTTGCCGTCGGTTTTCGGAATTTACCGGTATACTGCCCAGTACTCGGCCACCAAATATGACATCACTTTTCTGCCTCTCCGAAACTTTTACCTTCTCCCATTTGCAGAGGTTTTCTTTCACCTTTCAAGATTATTCTGAACGCGTTTTATCAGCATTTGCACTGATATGGCCGGAATGGAGTGCATGAAAAATCATGATGCATTGCCTGGAATCAATATCCGGTGGGCCATCATTTTCCGTTACTCCGAGTACACCGCTGACAGGGTATCGTACGATGGAATGATCCGATAATGGGCTTCCACTGAGACGCCGGTGGGGTCCTTCATCCTGTCGTGTCACCATTATATATAGTCCTCAAAGCCTTTCAGAAAGTCTTTTCTGTGATTTAGCACTGAATATGACATGAGACTGTCCTCACAAACGTCGTTTTTCATGAGTAGTTGTTGGATCTATATAGAACGGGACGACGGGCTAATCGTTATCTTTTTTATCTACGCGAAGCTTCAATCTCCGCTTCCGAACTCCACGCGGGCCGAAGGCCCACGGGCGAAGCTAGTCCTTTTTCTAATGTATTGATAGGGCAAGATTTTGTCAGCGGTGTACAGGCTCTCGGGGCAAATTTCGGCGTACAGCTTCGTATCAGCACCGTACGTGCTATACCTACGCAAATACAAGTATTCAATTTCGCTGATATTCGATAACTCTTGTGTTTCAGATGTCAGTAAAAATAGTAGCTCTCAATTTGTGCTAGGCCTGGGAGGAGTTCCTCATTTATCTTCTGAGGTATCCAATTTCATTCTATGTACTGATGCTTCGTTTTGCTGATGATTGAGACAGATATAGATGTGCTGAAAGAGCGCTCCTTGAATCAAAGATACGACCTTTCGCATCATGTTGTGTGGAGTCAGCTGTTTGCCGTGGTAGCAATCTCAACTTGGAACCACTAATTTGCATAAAACATGTCCGTCAGGGCTGCCCAGACTAACCCAGAAGTCATGTCTAGCAGCGTCACATATACTTCCATCTTTTCTGTTCAGAATGTCATCATCGGACCAGCAACTACTCTCGCCGTGAGTGTCATCTTCCTACTCTTACATTCTTGAGCTCATCACTGTCAAAGCTGACGGTTTTCATCGCTGGTGAGGCAGAGATACTTGTACGTTGTTCAGAATTACTCAAAACCAGACTCACAAAGGTTTTTATACGCTGCTGTACGGCCTTTCCACGTACCTTCTGATCAAACGTCGGAGTCTTGTCCTCAAAAAGAAAGTCCACCTAGTATGGACAACAGCTGTATTTTTCATCTCAACCCTCGGAGCATTGACCGCAGCGTCGAACTATATTGTGGATGCTACCTACTACTACGAAGCGGTGAAGACACAGGATCTCGGCCCCCTAGTGGC
Source organism: Moniliophthora roreri (assembly GCA_001466705.2). Lineage (NCBI taxonomy): Eukaryota > Fungi > Basidiomycota > Agaricomycetes > Agaricales > Marasmiaceae > Moniliophthora > Moniliophthora roreri. The sequence goes on from LATX02000193.1 coordinate 466,635, forward strand.
ATATTCAACTGGTGGCAGATCTCAGACGGCCATGGCGTGAGTTGACATATTTTGGAACGACTAGATTGATTAATCTTGTGGCTCAGTGCCTTGACCTATGTGTGCTACATTATATCAAAGTACGTGTCTCCCCCTACTACGATGGTCCTATCTCTAAAAAAAGAGAAAAAGCTGTATCGCAGATGGCATCCTTGTGTGTATCACTATGGTCCTGACAGTACCGTAGGCTATCGTGCTCATCATACGGCAGATTCATCGGTGCTACATCCTTTACGGATCTAGGAAGGCTCTCTTTGGCGTTCTGATCTTCCTATCTTTCTCTACAAATGGTATGATATCTTTTGCGAGTTGTGCTACTCAAGGGCGTTGAATCGCTACAGCCATAGGCGTCGTAGCAGCTGCAATAAAATTGAAGGGACAGACTTCGGGTCTGATTGACCAATCAAATTGGGCGTTCTTCTTGCAGGGTACAAACCTTCAGGTTGCATACTACTGCGTGAACGCCGGGGTCAATGGCTGCCTAACTCTGATTCTGGGTGTGTACTATTTACTCGTTTACTTTCATCCTACTCAATGCCTGAGTACGCAACCTTCCAGCTGGGAGAATCTGGTGGATGGGTCAACAAACTCGCGAATATTTAGGGCCGACGGCTGATCGACGTTATCGTGCCGTAGCTGCAGTCATGTATGACCTACTTTTCTTCGAGTTCTTTTCGCGCGAATGGGTCGATTGATTACCTTTTTTATTCTTATAGCCTCGAGTCTGGAATAACGTATCCTATGGTACTCATTGTCCAGGCCGTGATGATCGAGAAAACAAGCAAGATAGGCGTTCCCATGGATTTCACTCCAATGGCCATGTTGACAGCCGTACGTCAACTCTGTGTCGTGTTCCTTTTCTTTTCAAGTTTGTGTTTCTGACCAAAGTGTTTTAGGGCATCGCGCCTACACTAATCAATGTGCGTATAAGCATTGGAAGGAGTGTAGAGACCTCGGTCTATCAAAATAGTATGGTCAGACATGACAGCAATGGCATTGCTTTGGGGAGTCTCAAGGTGAAACGTGCGGAATCCCAGACTATGAGTGAGAGGTCGCAGGATGTAGAGCAGCGAGGCCATGGATATCCGCAGACCAAGTAGACGAATGTACTTGTTCTTTTATCTAATTTTTTTCGGGTTTTTCTGCTGGTCATCTCCGGTTTCCACTCGTGAATGTTGAATCTGTTGAGTATTTAATTCATATGTAGGCTTGGAATTGGAGCGAGACTATGATTTTAACCTCCCGGTGTTCTTTTAAATACTTCTGTATCGATTGTCGACGCCTTCGCCATGTCTGAAATGCGCATCTCCATCATCAAGGCAAGTATATTATTATTACCAGAGCGCGCTATTTTACGCGAGTGTCATACGTATCACAACTATCCTCAACTGGCCCATCTAGAATGTATCTCCATGCTGAACGCTTCACGCATTGGAACTGCGAAAGCTCGTGTTAACTCACTGAAAATACGTTCAATTCGCCGCCATACTCGATATGTTCTATCCTTGCCCGGCCCTGGAAGTTGACGAGGTAACTGGCCTATTGAACCGACGCCCATGAACACGATTGAAGGAGTTCATTCCCTTGATAGACTTGCGATAAGCAGTCGAAACCCCTTTTCAGTGCCAGTCGCGGGAGCGAGACGGTAATGGTAAGTATTTTGTGGGGATCACGATGAGCTACAGCATTTATATGCCAGTCGAAGGTCTAGGTTGAATGAGTCGAATTAAACGGATACCTTTCCTGGACAATAGGGCGACAACGTCAATCAAGAGACGATTGCTGCAATGGCGTACATATCTGAGTGAAAATTGACGGCGAGCGTCAAAATAAAAGGCGCACCGTATAAACCACTTAAGCCAGTTCAACTGTTCTGCCCTCATATTCCGCTGCTTTCGTACCGATGAACCAGGTCTGCGAAATGTGCTCAGAATGCACATGAGTTCTTCCTCCATCGAGGGTTCGACGGCGTGAGCTGGAAGTGAGCATGCTCTTTCAACAGCTCGGATCCATCGACTTTGTCAAGTGCGTCGTTGTACTCGGGATACGTGCTTCCAATGTACACGTGAAGAGGCTCGAGGAAGAGGTAAGAGGTGGCATGCCAGCTGCGTGTTCGCTATCAGAGTTTGAAGAGCCGTGGCGGATCACCGTAAACCGCTATGGAGGATCAAGGCACTAATCTGTAACGGCAGACATCAGAAAGATGATAGGATGAAGGTAGCTGCCAACGCACCTCTTCGCTAAGTTAATGGTACCAGACTAAGATTGGGAACCAAAAGGCAAAGCTCGATGTCTGGACCTGAACGTAGGGCACGTTGGACGAAGCTCGTCATTTACCGAGCTCCTTCCGAAGCGGGCGACAGCATACTGATTTCCAATGCCCTGTTCATACTGTAACGTTGAAGTGTAGACGTTCTCGATTGACCCGCTGTTTGGGTGATGGTTGACATGCTAAGGTGCTTGGTATTCAGATCCGGTATGTACGCTTTGACGACAGCTACGGAGGAAAGTGAGACGAGCTCCCATTCATCGTTTCCTGTTCAATACCCGAACCTAGTTATACGCTGAACAACGACGCGCGTCCCTTTCTATGGCACGAAACTATCAGTGAGAGGTGATGAAAGAACTAACAAAACATGCCTTACCGGCAAAGTATCCCAATCCTCAGCTCATCGGTACGTGATCCCTGAAGTGAGTCCTGTGTTGGTTGTGGGCAGAGAGGTGGGGTGGTATGAATCGGGGTGGTTCGGTAACTGGTCGATTTTCCCTGACTGGACGCGTCATGCGAGGGGAGGACGACTTAGTCAGTCAGAATCAGTTAGACATACAGCTGAAAAAGGCTTTTGTACTGGGATGCCCTGTTCTTCCGACACCAAGTGCACTTGTGATGTGCTTGCCACCCGATCGTGGAAAGTTTGCAACTCGGCGAGCTTAGGTAGCGTGTAGCGAGAGAGTGAAATTCGACTTTGTAGAGGCTATATTTCGTTCGGTTAGTTATAACTGAGAACTCCGAGATCGGCGGACGCACAGGCTTTAAAAAACACTACTCCGACTTGCACTCGAGAACACAGCTCTTCTCTCTTCAAAATAGTGAAAGGCGTCGAAATGCTGGATATCTTGCGTTCAGTCAGCCACGAGTGCTCAAAAGACATCAAGTGAACGCACCTCGGACTCAAAGTGGTAGAAGAAAACCGGCGGCTTTGGTTGTTGTTCCGGGACTAGTATTGTTGATGCAGTATTGGAGAAGGGGGTTGTTGTTGGATAAACAGAGAAGGATGCTTGCATTCTGTCTCAATATAGTTCCTCTAAAGGAAGCCAAAGGTGGAAGGTGTTCTTGGGAGATTGCAAGTAAAAAAATGCCATATATGGCACAAAACGGATTGCTACAGACGCCGTCTCTCGCCCACCGTTACATTCAAATCATTCATTTATGCGAAATACGTTTTCTCCCCGAGATAGCCCCCCGAGATAAATTTTTGGATCAACCTGAGATACGAAAACAGTTCAACCCGAGTTATTTTTTGCCAATGATAACCCGTGGTGTACCCATCTTCGCAAGTCCAGATCAACCCGACATAAATTGTGTAAGAATTCTAGAGACGGGGGCTAGCAATACGAAAGCGGTTGATCAGGTGAGCGACGATCGTTGGGATTTGCATTACTCGGGGATTGGGGTATATCAGGGACCTTCAGGGTATACTTATCGTCTGCGGGAATGTGAATTCGGTCTTCGACGCGTTTACTGGCTTCCGAATAAGGTATGTTCTTCGTCTCTTCATCTCTGAACATCCTTCAAACCCCGTGTTTCTTGCACAAGTCCAGGCGTCACCTGGTCCGAGTCCGTGTGTTCACTGATTCCTAGAGTCATCATCAGCGCATAGCATCTGCCCCTTCTAAGCCGTTCTTCCAGGCCCTCACTATTGTTCCTACATCATCCTCTATTCTTCAACTTTGTATCGAGCATCTTACTCCCATTCTATGTAACAAAACTCATTGAATTTCGAGACCTCTCTCTCAGCAATATCAAGGGTTGATACCATGGATTTCTGCAAGCTATCTCGGGTTGAATTTGTGGACTGAGCAAAGGTTGGCACATCCGGATTTTCACTTTAATTCGGGTTAGTCCTCTAGAATAAGTCAGGGGCACGGTAATACAGTATCTCGGGTTACATTACTTGGGTTGAAATTTTTTGTTATCTCGGGGAGAAAACTACTCATGCTTCATTTATATAGCACACACATTCTCGCACCCCATCGCACCTTGCCAACAATCGTGCTGGTTCTTGCGACGCTCTACGTGGACGCCTACACCCCCGTTCACATAAATATTGCAAGACACACTCATACATAGATGTCAATTTCCCGAGTGCAGGGTTAATAACGTCAATTCACGATACACATTTTACCATACCATTGCCGATGCTACAGTTAATGTGTATGCCATGCAGTGAACGCTACTCAAATATTGATCAGCGTCAGAAGAAAGGTGAAGGGAAGTATGCGTGCCCTGGGTGGTTTCAGTGACCTATGACCAATCTCTACCATAATATGGCGGTTGTTCTGTGACAGAGGCACGGATGCTAGCTTAAAGAATATTAAGTGGTTGTGGAAGACAGTGTGTGTAATATGCTTACCAGACCCAGGCAGGCATTTGCCAGATCTCTGTCGGTAATTTGACCGCAAAGCCCAGTATGTACGACTGGTGCTGCAGATGTACGGAGCAAGCTCGAGGTGCCAGTGACGGCAAGAAAAACCAGTCCAAATGAAAGCTGCATTATCACCTGCAGTGAGGGGAAGGAGGTTGGGATACTGATGGGGGATAGCTCAACCAGACTACGCCTTTCAAATACAAACTAGCTGCATCATTTCAAATTTGGAAGGGAGCCTCCAGCGCGAGACATTTTCTCAGAGGGTGAAGGAGGGTGGGTGAGATGATTGCGAACAACCGGTTCTAGGAGCTCGAAGGATTGCATTCTTGTGATCTTCAGATGTGGAGTGTCAATGATGTGTCTGCGATGAAATTCGGAAAGTGCGTTACCGACGCGCATAATTGTCGTGTTTTGTCGAGAACCATATTCTCCGATGGTATCCACTCTGCCTCAAGACCCAACTGGCAGAAAATTACTGCCCTTTCCAGTGGTAGTCGATGGATTTGGGTACCGGGGTCGATTTTTGACATCGCGCCGTTCAGAATGTATTTTTCACCGTTAGATCTGATGCATTTCGATGTATACTTGTGTAGAACATGTACAATGTTCACATCAAGTTCATCTGGTCCTCAACTTGATCGACCAGTACCATCCCAGCTCCACTGTCCATCCATGTCCTCTACCTGATCCATCTCCCGAGTTGGCCGTCGTCCCACAACCCTATGCCCGACCGCCGTACAGCGCAAGTACCTTCATCTGCAGTGCCATATATCTGTTACAAACGATATCTGGAAAATTCATTTGATGTAGTCGTGCTGTAATGGGACTTCATGTGGAAGATAGGCATAGAAAAAAGCGCACTGAGATGCAAGTTCGAGTGAGGAGTATATGGGGTCGAGATTGGTGATAATAGTTGGGAAAGGAACGGTCTGGGAAGAGAACGGTCCGGCGTTATGGGAAATGTCGCCATAAGTACATAAACAAGAACAAAGTTCGCGCTTTCTGACGATCACAGCGATGCCGACTCAAGGACGTACTTAAGAGAGCTGGTAAAAAGGATAATCTGGCAGGACTACGCTGTGGTACGTTGGCTGTTTGATTGATCTCTAGATAATAAAGAGCCGTGTTCATTACGGGTGAAGGGTTGAAGACATAGGACACCTGTTCTTCGACGAATATCGGATGCCATCAGACTGAGAGAGCTATAGGAAGGCCACCAAAACCATTGGAGTACGTTGGATGAGGTCGGGTCACATCAACGCATTCTTTACTGGACCGCGACCTTACTTGTCGAATTGAAAAGGGGTCTCGACTTCGATCACTTCGTATATTCTTCGAGTCATGCAAGTAGTCGAGCACTGCATCCTTCAATCATACCACCCTTACTGTCCTACTAATCAAACGGGCGCTTGTATTTGGTCCTGATAGCGGTGGTGCCCCATAACCAGTGATGATTATATTCTAAGCTGGGCGTTAAAAGGATGTGGACTGTGAGTCAATGTATGATATTTTTATGCCCTATAACATGACGCTTCTTTTGCCTCTCAAGTGCGTGCTCGGCGGACATTGATACTCCAAAGATCGTACCAACCTCTTCGGTTCAGGACTAGGAAGTGTTTCAGGTCGGTATGCTTAGTAGGTATCCACGAGCATCCCTCGCTTTGCTGATGACTTGTTGACGGGAACGTGGACTGTGAATCGAGATACGATGTCTTTTTACTCTGTAACGCGACACTTCATATCTCTCAAGTGCGTACTCGGCGGACATCGGTACTCCAAAGATCTGTTTCTCAATCTAAGGCTAGAAGGTGTTTCAGATCGGTATTCTTAGCATGTATCCACCCTTACTCGTGTAACCCTTCGCTTTGCTGATGACTCGGACGATCATAGATGTAGCGAAGAGAGCTCGAATCAACCACACAACATTTTACATCACGATCGCTATTCTGCCTGGGTACAACTTGGAAATACTGACTGGTATAAAACGCGTCTCTCGCCCAGACCAACTCAGAAACCATGTCTAGCAGTGTCACATACTCTTCCATCTTTTCCATTCAGAACGCTATCATCGGACCAGCGATTACTTTCGGCGTGAGTTTCATGATCTTCCTCTTGCATCCTGAGCTCATCGTTTCACAAGTTGACGCTATTCGTTGCTGGTGAGGAGAAGACAGTTACTATATGATGCTCAGGGTCACTCAATGCCAGTTTTTACAAGGTTTCTACGCGCTACTGTATGGCCTGTCCACATACTTCTTGATCAAACGCCGAGGCCTCGAACTCAGCAAAAGAATCCACTTGACGTGGACAACAGCTGTATTCTTCATCTCAAATCTCGGGGCATTGACCAAAGCGTCGAATTACATTGTTGATGCTACCTACTACTATGAAGCCATGAAGACCCAGGACCTCGGCCCCTTTGTGGCATATTCGTCGAGTGGCAAATCTCAAACAGCCATGCTGTGAGTAGCATCGTTATGGAAATATATTGGAGTGGCGAGGTTGATCTATTTTGTGACTTAGTGCCTTGACCTATGTGTGCTATATTATAGCAAAGTGGGTGTCTCCCCACTCTTGCAGTTCGAGTTCGTGTCTAAAAGCAAAAACAGCTGCTTTGCCGATGCCATCCTTGTGCGTAATATCACTGTGGTCCCAGCTGCTGTCCATCATGCTCATCGCGGGAATGAAAGATTCATCGATGCTATATTCTTTATGGATCTAGGAAGGCATTTCTTGGCGTTTTGGTCTTTCTATCTTTGTCTACCAATGGTACGGCATTCTTCCCGAGCTGCATTGGTCCAAAGGTTTGAATACTCAAATTGTTACCCTAACAGCCATAGGTGTCATAGCAACCGCAATGAGATTGAAAGGACGGACTTCCAATCTACTTGACCAATCGAACTGGGCGTTGTTTGTGAATGGTACTAACCTTCAGGTTGGCTACTTCTGTGTGAACGCAGGAGTCAATGGCTGCTTAACTCTGATTCTGGGTGGGTATTATTTATTTTCTTTGTACTCAATGTTTGAGTATCTCTTCAGCTGGGAGAATCTGGTGGATGGGTCGACAGGCCCGCGAATCTCTGGGGCTGGCGATTGACCAGCGCTACCGTGCTGTAGCTGCAATCATGTACAGTCTCCCGCTTTTTCAATTTTGTTTCGCACAGGTTGACTAATTTCTTTTTGGTTTTCATAGCCTCGAATCTGGGATGATGTACCCTATTATCCTCATTATCCAAGCCATTATCACCGAGAAAACCGACACGATAGGCGTTCCTGTAGATTTCACGCCAATTGCTATCTTAATGGCCGTATGTCGAGGTATCAGATTCAAGTTTCTAATTCTGACCAAGGTGCTTTAGGGCATTGCACCTACACTGATCAACGTGCGCATAAGCATTGGGAGAAGCGTCGAGGCTACAGTATATCGGGATAGCACGGTTAGACGTAACAGCGAACTTGGTGATTCAGGCAGCCTCAAGTTGAAACACGGTGACATAGAGTCATCTCAAACCATCGAGGAGAAGTAGACAGAATGGCGAGGCCATGAAATATCCGTAGGCCGACTAGGCAAATATTTATGTCGGTGCATCAATCAATGCTCGTTCTTGTCTGTATTTTACCAGTGAAATATTGAATCTTTGCTTGCTATTGAGTCTGTCTAAATCTAGAGACATGTCCGTCATGTTGGTAATTTTGCTCTGAGCAGTTCTTCATATTAGGGTTCATCAAGTTATGCGCCTGCGATCACCCTGCAAGAAATCAGGGCCTCTGAAGCCTGACGCTTCTCCGGTGTCCAAGAACCTGGCAAAGGCAGTGATCCTTCAAGTTCTCCCACGACCACGAGTACGACCAACGACCGCGGCCGTTTCCACTGTCAACTCTCCCCTTATGCAGCTCGGCAACTGAATGAGATATCAGAGTCATGCTGGAAGACGATACCGCTTAGCGTGGACTCGCCTCTTCCTCTCGAGCGTCAGTTTGGCAGAACTCGATCATCGCGCGCTCAGCATATCCACAGCAATGACGACACCTCTCAACACAGGTGTCGGAACGTGGATTTTGAAGAACAATCTCGAGTAGTGCGATTCCGTGACCCTGTCGCGTCGATCTTTCGCCTCATCATGGACTGTGAAAGTCAACTCTATGCTGACTTCTTCATCCGCTCGGACACGGCTACGCACTCTGGCTACCGAAACCCAACTGTGACCTCCCTACGGAAAATAGCCAGTCATTAACACCTGTCAGGAAAGCAAATATATCGTCATTGCTACCAGGGCATTTTGTTTTACATGAGTGGTATACACATTCCCAGTCCCACTCTGAGAACTAAAATGTGTCTCCTTCATGCTAAACGTTGCATGTATTGGAACTGCGAAGGCCCGTGTTAGCTTACGGAAAGGTCGTTTAATTCGCCATCAAGCTTCCCTCGTCATAAATCCGGTACGTTCCTGCCTGGCTCTGGAAATAGATAACGCCAGCGGTAGCTGGCCCATTGAATTGATGCCCCTGATAGAGAAGTCGAAACTCCAGGAGTCCAGTGCCCGTCACGGGTGTGGTAAGAAGGTAAAATACTTTGCGGGGTCGCAATGAGCTGGAATATTTATGATCAGTCGAAGCCTTAGCTTCGGTGAATTGGTGGCCCGATGCCTTTCGCAGGTAATATGGCGATGGCGTCAAGCATCAGGCGATTTGCACTGTAGCGACATATCTGAACGGATATTGACAGCAAACGTCAAAGTGAAAGGCGCACCATGTGATCCGAGCTTCAATCTCAACTGGTACACTTTTCCCTCGTACAAGCACCTCTGCTTTCACTCCGATGCACCGGGGCGAAATAGGCTCGGAATGCGCGCGAGCTCTTCCTCCTTTTGTCGAGAGTCCGACAGTAGGAATTGAAAGTGAACATTTGACGTCGTGCCTTTTCAGCTCGGATCCATCGACTTTGTCAAGCCGCATTGTACTTGACACGAGCTTGCAACGTGCATGTGAGGAGAGGCTCGAGGAAGAGGTAACGGGTAGCGTGCCAGCTGGATGTTCGCTATCACGGGGTTTGAAGCCGGATATCGAGTAATGGTGAATCGTTATAAACAGCTGTGACGGGGGATTGAGATACTAAACCGTAACGATGGGCATCAGAGAGACGAGAAGACACAAAGTAACAACCTACCTTCTCGCCAAATAAACGGCACGAGGCTAAAATTGAGAACCGAAAGTAGTGTGCGAAGCTCTTGAGCCTGGATCTAAACGCGAAGGATGGGGGGCATATATTTGACGAAGCCCGATATCTATCGAACTCTTTCCGAAATCGGCGGCGCTATGCCAAATTTCGACAGTGTCCCATTCATAGTGTATCGTCGAAGTGTCAAGGACCGCTGTTTGGGTGATAGTTGGCATGCTCAGTGATAGGTTAAATCTCGGTATTTAGATCCAGTACGAGTGCTTTGACGTCACCTACGTTGAGCGAAGTAAGAGATGAACTTTAGCTATGATACCAAAACAAGACACACCTGACGGAAAACGTGCTCTCATTCACCATCTGTTCAATATCCGAGCCTGGTTGTACGCTAAGTAACGACGTATGTCCTTTTAATGGACAGGAAAAAAGTCAATACGAGGTGATGAAAAAACTAGCAAAGGCGCTTACCGAATCCCAATCCACAAGTCATCACTACACGGCCCTGAGAGACAGTCTTGTGTTACGATGGAACAGCAGTGGTTCGGTAACTGGTCGTGACTAGACGCTTCATGCGAGGACAGTGAGGAACGAGCCTAACTGGCCAATCACGATCAGTAGGACGTATTGCTGGGGGAGATAGTGAACATACTCTACATTGGGGGGGCGCCCTCTTCTTCCGAGATCTGGTACACTCATACCAAATGTCTCCCAATAGCGTAAATTCTGCATCTTGGATGAGCTTGAGTAGCAATGAAATGGGAGGAGAGTAAAGTTGGTCTTCGAAGACGCTAGATTTCATTCGGCCGGTCACCCAGTGCTAAGAAGGTTTAGATCTCTTCTCGTGGTGGGCTAATAGCTATATTGTGTTTGATTAGTTCGAGGGCTCAGAAAGGTCATCAAACGAGCGCACCTTGAACCCAGCCTACTAATCTAGGATTGGTGGATATATCCAATTGATCATGGTGGAACGTTAGCTTGAGGCAAGGAGGAGGCCATTGTTGGATAAATAAAAAAAAAAGGACCTGAGTAGGACGCTTGCATTTTGTCTAAAGAAAGCCATCTGAGAATTGAGAGGCAGGAGGCATTGGGAGTTCAGTGGGAGCTTGGTGAGCGCCATGGCCAAAAATGTAAAGTTGGAGATCCAAGTGTCTCAGAGTCAAGCGCCGATAACATTCAGCGCTCTTCCCTTTTTCACAATGGTCACCAATATCTTGGGCAAGTTAACACTAGTGAGGAACGTACACGGCCAGAATACGAAAGTTGGCTTCGTCAACCGCGCGACTCTGCGCCAGGCTCGAGCAGATGACTTCCGGAACATTTGGACTTTCTTGAACATCCACTTCGCCAACGGTGCGTCCTACATATACTACAGAATGAAGATGTAGTTGACACCTCTCATAGTCATACCAAAACTCGGGAAAAAGATTCGACTTCGTCAGAGAGTAATCGCGGCGGGGGTGGTTTTCTTTCGAAGACTCTACCTCAAGAGCTCGTATCGTGAGACGGACCCTTTCCTTGTCATTGTAGCTTGCTGTTATGTTATGTCGCTGCAAAGGCAGAAGAATCGCCGGTATATATCAAGAATGTCATTTCGGAATCTCGAACCCTTTTCATCCGTACGAAGTTGTGATACTATATCGATCGTCTGCACTTGTTATTATCAGGCAGGTACTTGTTCGTTCATCGCTTTGGAAGTGGTGATACTCCAAGTGATGATTCATTGAACGGAATGCAGCACCATACATCTCTCGAGTGCGTTCTAGGCGAACATTGATACTCCAAAGATCCGTTGTAATCTCTCTCAATCCTAGGTTTCAAGGTATCCGCCTCCGTTCTAGGATCCCTTGTTTTTTTTTTCGGGCTCGAATGGATATAAATGAAGCGATTCGTGAACTCTGCATCATGATAGCTGTTCTGACGGGGTGCCAAGCGCTAATTCATTCGTGGCTTTCGGATATCCCTACGATGTGGACTGCATGTTTGGCGTCGGGGTGATCCAGGGATGGGTAGTACCTATACCACATCAAGAAGCAAGATTCTCGATGGTGTGAGTCACGTTTTTCGAGATGTAGGAGCTCAAGATCATGTTCTTTTTCCTCTAGGCTCTTTTAATAACATAGCAAAACCCTCGTTCAAGCAGCCGCTCGCGATCGCATGCTTTTTCTACAGTGGAGAACAGTTAGCATGTGGACCCGGACCTGCGTCTGATAGGACGTACGTGCAAGTCAGTCTCTTGGCTGAGGAATTCGAATTTGCGTTGACTAAACGTTCACGCAGCCAGTGCTTTCGCCGTGGACTGAAATGCACATATCCTACCAAGTCGCAACGCCCCAAGCTTGATAGCGTTACAAGTGAGATGCGTACTTACTGGTATGAAGCCCTTTTTTTTCGGGGTCGGTATTCTTCTATACCGGTACTATGGTCACAATGTTTGTACGACATCTAATGTCCGAGTCACGGACATTTGTAAAAACAAGTTCTGTATGTCTACAAGAAAGCTTATACCAACCAGTGATGGATAACAAAGAAGGAAGCATTGCTAGCATAAAACGAAATGCCGGACGCAAAAGAGTATGGGAATGATTGAAGCAAGCCCAACTCCGACATTATCTTAGACACAATGAGAAGAGTAGTAGTCGTTTGAGTTGTGTTGACGGGAAGCCCGAATCCGAGGGCATGAACAAGAGCCTGGTATTGTCATTGGCTTTTGGGAGAGAGCACCGATATCTCAGTATCTGGAATTGAGGTGGAGAAAGCCAATATCCCAGCGTGTGATGGATAAAAGTAGAGGCTGCAATTCATCCATGACGCATCATATACAAGTAGCGGGGCTGTAGTGATAGCTGGTGACGACTGCGACAGACACAGGTGTTCTCCTTCCGCTCCGTCGAAGCACTCTTCGTGAATCTGCCCACTTTTGCTCCTTAGGCATCACCCATTGACCAGTCCAAATATCTGGACACTCGTTGCTAACCTTGATCATGGTCTGTCTGGTGTATTCGCTGATTTCTCGGCTTTTCTTATACTCGTCCTTCCCAACTCAAGCCGTTGTTTCTCACGTTGCCCTTCCATCTCTAGCTTGCGATGGCCAAGTTTAGATCCCAACACGTGGATATGCCTGTTGTTGTCGTTGTTTGAACATTTTGATGGAGTTGGGAGTCATAGATATCGACAAGAATTAGCTAGGGTCCATATTCATTAAGAAACTTGACTGTACCAGCAAGTTGCGGATAGAGTCTGTAAAGTCGCCTGTTATACCTTGTGTCGGAACACTCCTGTTTTGCGCAGTAGACACCAGACAACTAGCAGTCGTTTGAGAATGGGAGGAATAAACAAAGAGAGCACTGATATCCTAGTATCTGGTATTGAGGCCGAAAAAGCGGAGCCGATATCCGTCGGAGGTGCAAGTGCGTTGGAGATTGGATGGATAAAGTAGAGGCTGCGATTCATGCATGACGCACCCAAAGTTTGCAGAAGGCTTGTTTTGGTGGGGCTAAAACGACTGCGCCCCCGAGCGAAAAGACAATGATAGATCTAGAGTGGCTGGGAATAACTCGAGCTGCCGCCTCGCATTTCTGACACGTGCTTTTCTCAACTCGCTTGTGCTTCCCACACCACCAACCACCAACCACCATAAACGTCTACTACGTTGTCAGGTACTACAACATTCTCGCTATCAATAATCCCATATTCAGAGTGTCGAACGTTCAAGAATGCGATTTACCGTGTCGGTGCGATGGAGACATGACGTTTATGTGACGTAGGGCAAACACGCTGGAACCTACTAATGACGCTGGACACTACAGATGCAACTCGAATAAAATATCCAGTCGAACGATTCCAGTTCATCTTTTTTCACCATCTACACGGGCAGAGGCCTATTCGGTGAGTACACACGTTTATCGGCGAACAATTGCTGAAAACTCTTCGTAGCCATGTCTTCATTCAAGACAGCATTAAGCAAAGTCAAATCCCGTCTTTCGCCTTCCTCATCTCCATCTCATTCCAAGAACCCTTCCCAATCTTCCCTTCCAAATGACATTCAAACCTCGTCCCGTCTCTCTCGCGAACTCGAACGCATCGAACAGAAACGCGATACGGAAAAGCGTCTTGTAGCAGAGGAAAACCGTCGTAAAGAGGAATTCGAGGAAGCATATGCTGCTGATCCTCCCGAAATCCGTGCACGGTATGGGAATCTGCCTCTCGTAGAAGCCGAGGAGAAGGAGGAGGAGAATAAGGTTACCTTTTCTTTGGACGAGTTACTAGGTGGCGAAAGCGAGTGGGAAGGAAAACAAGTTACTTTCCGAGCGCGGATTCACACTCATCGCGTTGTCGGACCCAAACTCGCCTTCCTAGTCCTCCGTCAACAACTCACCACCATCCAAGCCGTTGTCCAAGTCCAAGACAGCGTCGTTTCAGATACCTTTGTCCGATGGGCTGAACGCCTCAAACACGAGACATTCATCATCGCTTCCGGCACGCTCTCCAAACCCGCCACACCCATTCAAAGTACAACAATCCACTCCATCGAACTCCATGTAACGGCATTACATCTCATCGCTGAGCCGATTGAGAGCGTACCGTTTACTGTCTACGCCGACGATTTGTCCAAGAAGCCAGACGACACCAAACCCATTCACATATCTGATCGAACTCGTATGGACTCTGCAAACCGAATCATCGATCTCCGTACACCTGTTAGCCAAAGCATATTCCGCGTATCACACACCATCTCTTCCGCCTTTCGTACACACCTCGATTCACTCGGCTTCATCGAAATCCACACGCCCAAGCTCCAAGCCGGTGCAACCGAGTCGGGGTCCTCGGTGTTTGCTGTCAAGTATTTCGGCCGAAAGGCGTTCCTCGCACAGTCACCACAATTGGGTAAACAAATGGCCATGAGTGCGGATTTCGGCAAGGTGTACGAAGTCGGACCAGTGTTTAGGGCGGAGAACTCTAATACGCACAGACACTTGACCGAATTTACGGGGTTGGATTTGGAGATGACGTTGGAGCAACACTACCACGAGGCGTTGAGGGTTATTGACGGTACCTTGAAGCACATTTTCAAAACGGTATACGAGAGGTGTCGCCGTGAAATTGACATAATCAAGTCAGCGTACCCAAGCGAGGATCTTGTTTGGTTGGACGAAACACCTGTTTTAGCGTTTAGCGAAGGAATCGCGCTACTTAGGGATTCGGGATGGACAGACCCCGAATCGGGTGAGGCTCCGTCCGAGTTGGATGATTTGGGTACGAGGGACGAGATTAGATTGGGGCAGTTGGTTAAGGAAAAGTATGGGACAGATTATTTTATCCTTGACAAGTTTCCTGCTGGACCAAGACCGTTTTACGCAATGCCGGATCCCAAAGACGACAGGTACGCGTTGTTTTTTGATTTTGCAGTGTGGCTGGTGCTAATGGGTGCGTGTAGGCTCACGAATACATTCGACATCTTTGTCCGTGGACAAGAAATCTTGACTGGCGGACAAAGAATCCACGACGCTCAGTTCCTGGAAGATCGGATGGCCCAACTGGGTGTTCAGGTTTCTGGGGCGTTGAGGGAGTATTGTAAAGGATTCAGATACGGATGCGTAAGTCCCTTTCTTCTTCCCTTTTTCCTTTTCCACTCGTTAACATTGGACGTGATGTAGCCACCACACGCAGGAGGCGGTATCGGTCTTGAACGTGTCGTTATGCTTCTCCTTGCTCTCCCCGATATTCGACACGCCTCCCTCTTCCCTCGAGATCCCAAGTCTCTGACACCGGATTACTCACCGCCTACACTAAGACATCCGGAATGCGATACATTACATCCACCTTGGGAACATACCGACTCTGATCAGATTCCAACTACAAATGAGGCGATCAACGAGCAGATGCCGTTGGAGAAACTTATCGCAAACTATGGCGATGCATCTAACACTTCATGGACAGACGAACGGTACAAGATTTGGCGTCATCGGGCAACTGGCGCAGCGATTGGATACGTACCCAGCCATGGATTCGCCGTTGTCGTTGGTGATCCGTTGTGTGATTCTCACCAATACGGGGAGGTTATACACGCATTTTTACCTTGGATTAGGAAGGAAGTTGGCAAGCCAATTTGGATTTTGGTTTCGGGGGCGGTGGAGGTACGTCGTCGTCTCTTCTGCTTACTCTTTTCTTATGCTTACATCTAACATTGACTAGGGCGTGCTTGGAGGTGACTTTGGCTGGCGTTGTATCTCGTGCGTTGCAGAAGACCGTGCCGACCCTGTGGATAACTGTGCAAAAGAGGACAGTGCGATCGCGAAGAAGATTAGACATGCGAAGAGGGAAGGGGTTCGAGTGGTCGAGTTTACCAGTGGAGAACAAGGTTCGTTGCTGCTCGTGTTTTTTTGTTTCTAGGCTAACGAGAAGCGCAAACACACACAGTGCCATCGGAACTTCAAGCCAAGATCGATCGTCGACTTGAAGATTGGTTGAAGGACCGCAAGACCAAGGGCAAGCAGGTTCATTTGACGGACGTCAAGCCATGGAGGGATATGGAACATCGGATGTATTTTGTTGCTGTTGGACCTGCGGGCGCGGGTTCAGGGAGTGGTTCGGGGACACGGACGCCTACAAAGGTGACTCTTCAACTTGGCAAGAAAAATACCAAGGACAGGAAGAAGGAAGAAGAGACGTCACTCTTGAGTGGAGTCAAGTCAAATCTTGACGGTCACACTCCTACACCTTCGGATGTGCTCAGCGTAACATCTACCGGGAGTGCATTGTCGAGTAAATGGGATGGGCAGGAGGTTCATGCAATGGTCGTGTTGACGCAGTTGGCTCCACAGAAGGGGTATCAAGTCAAGTGGGCATTGGATTTCCCTGGAGCACCAAGGTGAGTTGCAACTGTTTTTGTTTCCTTTCATTCAACTGATGGGTGTATGTGCATAGCGGAACGATTGAACATGCAGTCCTCACAGCACTTGACACTGCTGCGTCCACGGGTGCGAGATCAGTTACATTTGGCGCAGGTGCAAGAGCGACGTTGGAAGCTGTACATGGGTTTAGCAATTCCAATATTGTACTCAGGTCAATGGAACATTTATATCAGGTATGTATCTTTTTCATTCCTTCTTCATTAACTGCAATGCTAACATGCATGGACACATAGACTCTTGCAACTGAACTCAAACTAATGGGTAAATCTGAATTCCGAAGCAAGATGGGTGCAGTAGAGGATCCTGTATACATCTGCTTTGGGAAGAGGACAATGGGGCCTAGGGGTCTGAGGGCATTGATGGGCTTCTTGACAGGGAGTGGTTCAGAGTGAGGAGATGGACTGGATTTCATTTCATTGTATTATCTGGTTTAATACATGTTTCCTCTTCAAACCTGCCTTGGAATGGATTTTGCTGTAGATAGTAGATAAGTATGTACCTTGGAATGGACATATACACATAATGTTGTAGTACTGTAGGTCTTTTGAATATTGAATCTCTTAACATTGTGAGCAGTGGTGTTGTCTCCATCCTGCTGTAGTTATGAGCTCAGACTTGATCAGCCAAGTGCTGCAAAAAGCCACTTTGACAAGGTACATCACAAGCACTTGAATGAACATTAATAGCCAGGTCTCCAGGACTTGGGATGAGCCCTAAGACACTACTGTGACTACTAGTTTTGACTCTTCAGACTTCTTTATTACATATCTTGTCCTCTACTATATAATAACCCAACAATGACAGCTATATTTTTACTATGGATACTTCTTACATTCTATTGCTTGCACCTGCTCAATAAGAGGAGCAGTTTGAGAGGCATATTCTGATGGAAATGACTGTATTGAAGTATCAGTACACAAGTAATGCTGAAGGTATAGTGTAGCATTTAACATACCTGGAGCTATTTCAATATTCTATTTTGATTCTTCTGCTGTTTGAGACGAGAGAGAAATGGTGGAAGTGGCTCTAGAAGCTCTGGGCAGGGACCAAGGATGTTGGACCACACCCAGAAGCAATAATGGAACAGCCATCCTTCAACATTGTGCATTGAAATCCCCACTAGCTTTCTGATTGCCACCAAGACTTGAACATGATATACATGGCCACCAAAGCTTGAGTGAGAACATGGGAAAGCCAAGTGTAAAGAAGCCTCCTTTATTCCAGAACAACCACAACTAGTTCCAATGGAAACTAACTGAATGTGTTTCTGGTGAAAAAAATCTGACATTTTAGTCAGAGTTTCCTGAGAGATTGGGAGCTCAATGGTGTCCTGTGGGGCAAGGGCAGCTGAGCCCAATTTAAAAGCAGCAGCTTCCAGAACTCGTGAAGCTACTGCATTAGGAATGTCTGAATGTACACTAAAATTCAAACACCAAGTATTGGATATGTAGTGCTTGATGTCAGTAGGTATGTTGGGCATCATCTACAAGACTGTTTTAAGCTGGGAGCCATGTATTATTCTACAGGGCACATACCTTTAAGTACTCCCATAGTTGTCTACTGGCATCAAAGAATTTCCATACATTACCTTGGTCCTCCCCATTTTGAAAATAGTTTGCAATATATCTTCTCAGTTTTCTTGTGAAATTGACCTTTTGAAGAGTCTCCAAAACACTGGCATTGAGGTTGCTTTGTGAGCAATGATACCCCCAACAAAGCCATGCATAACTAAGAACACTGCTTCTGTGACAACTCAAGTCAGTATGCTACAGTTTTTCTTCTGATTGAACACATACTGTGCATCAGATAAACTGTTTTCATCAATTTGAGAGTAGTGATCAATGACATGAAGGAGATGGGTGGCAAGGAAACTATTCTGAGCAGGCTTATCTCCTAGAAAGAAGTACCCAGACTGTCCAGGATCACATAGAAAATCACTAAAGGATGCATGGAGAATGTGGATCCACTCATCAGGTTGACCAATCTCAAGAATAGAGTGCATTCCCTGCAAGGTTGAGATGACCTCTCCATCATGTAGCATCAGCAGTGCTTCAATTTCTTCTGGAGCTGGCCTCAAGTCACTTATATTTAGCAGCAGGACAACAGCCCAAATGACATTTTGAAGCTTTGAGCGCTGAGGGCAGGATGAAAGAATCTGATGGTAAAGTATGTCCAGATCATAGAAGGGTGAGGTTGACTCTGGATCTGGATCCAACTGGGGTCTAGGGTGGAGGATAATCTCCAACTGTGTGCAGGGATTGCAATATGCATTGTCAATGAACTTGACAACTGTGGCAGCATAGATAAACTGCCCAGATGCCTTCTGTACTAGTTTATCAACAACACCAGGTGCAGGCCATGGAACTGGAAATGGGATATGATGAAAAGCAGGCTTTGCATGGATCTGTTGGAACTCCTTGATAAGAAAGGTACTGATATCACGGCCAGGGCTGAATGTGTCATCCAGAGTGACACGATGTAGATATGGGCGGAAATTATCAATATTGAATGCTTCTCGAATGGGGGGTTCTGGCCTGCTGCAAATGAGAACACGTAATAGTATGTTCTCTGGCAATATAGTTGCAAGGATAAAAAGGATGTGCTGTTGCTCCTGATGACCATTGCATTCATCCAGGCCATCAATGATGATAAGCCATGGGCAATCATGGAGTTTTCCCAGATCTACAGCCCTCCAAGGCTCCACAATAAGCTTCTGAAATTGCTTCTCTAGTGTAGCCTGCAGAATGGTTGGATTGCTCCTGAGTGCCTGTTCAATCAAGGGTCGGAGTTCTGGGATAGAGGTTGTGAGTGCATGGGTGATGGTCAAAACTAATGACCTAGCATTGTTACGTTTTGGATCTCCCCGTGAAAAGAAGAAAGTGGACACCAGAGATCCCTCCTTCTGGCATAGTTCGGCAATGGTTTGGGCAATTGCTGACTTGCCTGCACCAGCAGGACCATATAGCCAAAATATACGATCCGACCAGGCAGGGCTATAAACCCATCTATGGATCATCTTCAAAACTTCTTGACGGGTGCCTGGATGGCATTTTGGGGGTGGATAGCGCATTTCTGAATTATGAGTGGCGCCAACGTCTTTGATAGCGTCCCAAAGATCACGCAGAGCTGTAAAAATGTCAACACTGAAACAATTGTGTAGACAAGGCCACGTACGATCAACGTTGATATAGTTGATGTCTCGACCGGCATTGTTGAGTTGTCCACCGTATATCCGAAAGCCATGGGAGTTCTTGATCATTGATTCAGCTGTTTGACCGATGCTCAGATGTAGAGGTTGAGGGAGATGATGAGGGTCGAGAGTAAAGGTGTGCTAGCAGGCTGTTGAGCGCGTTGTATGGGCATGTCAGTTCCACGAGTAGAGCCTCATGGCGTTAATCCGAACAAATCTGTCCTATTGCCGCTTTTACCAGTATAGTATGGCAGATATAGGAGTATCCCTTGTACTCAAAGATATTTCAATACTATTGAACGACTCAAATATCATAGAATGTAGCGGGCTAAAGCACTGTTAGCAAAGGACCTTCAGTACGTGAAATTAGCTTGTCACTCGCCTTGTTGTCCCGAATTCTCCATCAAGTTCCATAGGGACCATAAGCGCCTTTCTATGAATCCAGCTTCCTTTAACAGCTTTCAAAAAGCTTCTTTTCAACACAGTGTCGAACCGCATGGCGGAAAGGCAGGATCTTTGGAACGTCGAATGTTAACATGAGTGAGGAAGAACTTGGAAGGTAGCGGATGCGCAGGCAGTTAAGGTCGTGAACATTTAGCGACACAGAGATAGAGCCTTCGGCACGACCCACAGGTGTCGTTCCGGGAGAGAGAACCGAGTCTCGCCTTTGTAAAGAAAAGATTCTGTTCGTGCCAGTCGTTTACCGATGAGTATAAACCTGGGGTCACTATAGCGTACTGCCCACATCCCAATCTCCGGATCGAGAGTTGATTTGTAGCACTGCAGAGGAAAAATAACGTGCGATGTGTACGAGTTGTTGAGACTGCCCGAACGGAACACCTCCCTCCCACCTCTGTCGCGTTTTATACTAGCAGGAAAGCCTCTTCGAGTCATTACATACCGCCACTCATACTCAGAGATAGGAATTCTCCGTCGGTCGCGATATTTGGAGTTCGTACTCCGCCTGAGGATGCCTAACTCGAATAACTAGTAGCCGGGCATTTTTTGCCTGAGGCCGAGGTTCTAGAGAACTCTTGGCACCTGTTGGGTATCGAAAAGAGCATTCTGAACGAGATATCAAGTGAACTCGAGCAAAATATTGACAATGGCAAGGCTACATTATGGTGGAAGGCAAAACGCGACGCGGCGAACACAGGCGCTACTGGTAGGATTTTTCAATTTGGAAACTAGATTGTGTGTACAGCAAAAGGACGAATACAGTTTGGACAAAAACTATGGCAAGTATCATTCCAAGTGTAAAGCTCAATAGAAAGTAAATGGTTTCTGTGTGTCGTGGTATATGAGTCATGGATCATATGAAAGACATTGATGCTCAACCACTCAACCATACACTCGTCTCGCCGTGAACGGTGAGCTTCAGCCTTCTTTGAGGCTTGGCTCTTCCTATGTGTCTTCGGAACGTGTCGTTAGTAAATCCAAGTATACATAAAACACGAAGAGATGCACCTTTTGGCTTGAGGTCCGACATTCAAAACTATCTGGTGACCTTTCCAATATTCTGTGCACGTCTTCGCAGTCCCTGTATAGGTACAAAGTGGGGTAGCCATGCACTTGAAGGAAGCAGTCGACTAGAAAGCTTTAACGAGGATTCGCGGGACGAAGGATGGTGTTGAGTGCATGATGTTGAAGCACAGTACCTGTACTATACTAAACTAGGTACATTAGGAACACTAGTTATTGTATTACTTGCATATGTGATCAACTACGGAACTTACAAAGTACGTTCCTGAGCTTCTCCGGAGCTTGCACTACAGTCATAGGAGTGCTCCCTCGTCCAGTAGGAGTATTGTAGCCTCATGCACAATACAGTAGAACACATGTAGAATTCATGTATAGTTCCTTCCGCTGTCAGAGGATTGTATTGTGTCTCTCCAAGACACATTATTCTTGGATACTTCGTCTCACAAGTATTCAGTAGCTTACATCCATAGCTTACTAGGTTTCTCCGTTTATCTACGGAACTTATCCTTTAGAGTAGTATAAANCACATCGCACCTCTACAACCCTCAAGGTTATAACAAGTTCTCGTACAAATGTGAGTTGAGCACACTCCACTGCGCTTTACGTCTCCGTTCTGTCTCAACAGGTTATGGGCCCCGCATCGACAACTGTGTTAATGGACACTCATTCTCATTGGTCAATGTTGAATGGGACCATTACTCTTGTCAAGCGCTTGTAACCCGAGATCTTGAAAGAGGTACCTGTGTAGTCGACACCTTAACTGGCATTAGACCACAATCACAGGTTCTAGATGGTCTTTGATTTACTTGGAGGGATGGTCAAGTTTTTCTTGCTTTATTAGTAGACTTTAAGCCCAGTAAAGCGGCTTCTAACGTATATACAAAATTCATTCCCCTGTATTCGGAATTACCCGGATTACAGGCAGAACCAACTGTTGGCCTTATTTCCTTAACTGGAACATGGGTTAGCTCATTCAGCAATAAACCGGTAGTCATCCCGGTGAGCTGGAGGGTCACACAACTGGGTTCTGGCACCTAGATAGAACGGCCTTGTGCTAAAGCCTTCATCTATGGAAGGGGTCGTTTATATAATTACGTATCATTTTCGTAAATAGTCCCCCTGATTGCCTATAAGTCCCTTNTTGACTACTCTGCACATCGCAACTCTACAAACCTCAAGGTTCTAACAAGTTCTCGTACAAATGTGAGTTGAGCACACTCCACTGCGCTTTACGTCTCCGTTCTGTCTCAACAGGTTATGGGCCCCGCATCGACAACTGTGTTAATGGACACTCATTCTCATTGGTCAATGTTGAATGGGACCATTACTCTTGTCAAGCGCTCGTAACCCGAGATCTTGCAAGAGGTACCTGTGTAGTCGACGCCTTAACTGGCATTAGACCACAATCACAGGTTCTAGATGGTCTTTGATTTGCTTGGAGGGATGGTCAAGTTTTTCTTTCTTAATTAGTAGACTTTAAGCCCAGTAAAGAGGCTTCTAACGTATATACAAAAAATTCATTCCCCTGTATTCGGAATTACCCGGATTACAGGCAGAACCAACTGTTGGCCTTATTTCCTTAATGGAACATGGGTTAGCTCATTCAGCAATAAACCGGTAGTCATCCCGGTGAGCTGGAGGGTCTCACAACTGGGTTCTGGCACCTAGATAGAACGGCCTTGTGCTAAAGCCTTCATCTATGGAAGGGGTCGTTTATATAATTACGTATCACTTTCGTAAATAGTCCCCCTGATTGCCTATAAGTCCCTTAAACGTCTTCTTAAGGATTTGATGGATCTGGCGGATCAGGATCCTTAAAATCAAACCTTATTTAGACTTTCATTTGCAATCAGATTTTGTAAATACCGTTTACAGCTACGTCAGTCCGGGTGATGAGACCGGATGACATGAAGGAAACACCGTTGACCAAACGTATGAGGATTCATTAGCATTCTTGTCGATAAAGGCTCCATAAACCTAAAAGTCAAACCAGCACTTACGCCCTCCTTTCCTATAGCCTTTTATCGATAACAATGTCTAACTCCAATCAATCTCGTATCCCCCAAGTCTCTCTTGTTGACCCAACAACTGTCCGAATTCGCAACTCGGATGATGGGGTCGGCATTCCGGTTTACAGTTACCATCCTTTGGAATTACTTGAACCAGTTCAAGTTTTTGATACTTCTGTTGGCAATACATCGGGATTATCAGTGGTTCCACTCTTTAATGGTGACGACTTCAGAGAATGGAAGCGCAAAGTTTTGGCATATCAGTTAAACCGATTTCGCCGAATACGGGAATGGTTATGTTACGGACTGACTACTGGCACCGGAGATACTGCTGTCGCTCCTGACATGGAAGTTGTCAAAGAATGGAAAACCTCTAATGCCCAAGCTCTTGGCCTCTTTCAGCTTAAATTGAGCCCTACTTTGCAGTGGATTATCAAAGATACTGCTAAAGAAACATGGGACGCTTTGAAAGCTGAATATGACGTACCAAGCCTTCTGGAAATATTTACCTTCTTCCAAGGCCTCGTCATGGCACGTACTGCCGAAGGTCAAAATCCCGATCATAGTGCCAATCTCATCAGACAATGTGTTGCGAAATTGTCTGAGAACGATTTCCCTGTTCCCTCCAATTTCCAGGCAATGTTCCTCCTTAACTCACTTCCCAAGTCATATGAAACAGTTAAGACCCAGATGTTCGTCTCCAACAAAGGGAAGGATCTTACCTTCGACAATATCCTCCCCTTCATAAAACAAGAATATAATAGACGACACATGGATGGGGTTGCCGCATACGCCACTCGGATCTCTGGTGTCTAATGATACACCGGTCAGAGCCCAAATTGGAATAGACAGAAGAAATTCCGTCCTCACAACCCTAATCCAAATTCTGGTAAAAATCAAAACCAGAACTCTGGGAATCAAGGCAATAAAGGGAAACAGCCTGCGCAGCCCCAAAATAATCAACAAAAATCTGATGGGAAGAAGAATAACAAGAAGAAGTCGAACAAAAAAGGAAAAGAGAAAAAGCCTAATGCAGCAATCTCAGTCATGATGGCTGAGATCACAGATTTGCCTCAAAAGGAAGAACCTCAACCTCCTAAAGAGGAAAAACCTTCTGATGATGGCAAAGTTCCAACTAAATGCATCAACCATTTCTGCACTAGTCCAGATAAAACTATTTATGGCATCTTTATGACTGGATGAAATCGCAAAACATGGTATGTTTGCAAACAATGCTACAATATGCATTCCCATTCCTTTGCCAAGCAGAAAATCCTCCAAAAAGCAGTATTAGTACACCTTCCTATCGATGAAAGGGCATACGCTTTTCTCCAAGGAGATTTTCAGCTTAGCAGAACTTTCACTGTCCTTGAGGTGGATAAAATTCCTCCTAAGACCCCTCCTACTACTCAGGAGGAGATCAATATTGGAGATATTTTTCCATCAGAATCATTCAAGCATATTTTCGGTAATCTTCCATCCGGAAAACATCTTATGACGCACAAGTACCCTAACCAGGTATGAGATGTTATTCCAACTGAAACTTCAGAGTCTACTGTTCCTCGTAATCCTATAAATAGATTCGAGAACAAACAACCTCACAAATCGGACCATGGTCATGCCATGAGGAGATGGTCGCGATTCATGGAAGCCAAAATCCAGGCTTGGATTCCGAAATCACAATATGACCTGACAATGATTCCCATGCCCAAGAATATCAAATTTCACATCGAGCTTCTAAATAATAATCTATCTATTGATTCAACACTTTTTGCATCACATTGATTTGCAAAAATTATACTTGATTTAATGGAAACAAAAAAGGATTATATATGAAATAGAGCTCAACAACTCGGACATAATTACAAGAAGCAACCTGCAATAGTTGACTTCTTAGATGCATTGGACGTATATGCAAAGTATCCACAATTGACTTCCTTTGCCCCTCATTCCACTCCAATCTCTTTTTGCTCAGAAGCCTGTCATAAATGTACCTGGCGAGATGAACACCATACAGAATTTTGTGGCATGGGACTCTGGCAAATGGCCGATCATGATGATACTGGTGACAAATATTGGATCTTCTTCACACGGATCAGAAACACCTTGTTCCGACTCCATGATCCGATAGAACCACTGGTGGAGGTTCTAAACTGTGTCGTGACGAATGAGCAAAACCTCTATTCTAGGAATTATTCCAAAATGGAATTCCATCGTCACCCTTCAGCAGTTTGTAAAGAAGATTGCCAATGTTGCACCAGTGGACTACCAAGGCATATCACATACCTTAGTAAGGGGGAGTACAAATTCAATCAGATTGCTCCTGGAAAATATGTTCATGAAGACCCAGCTAACCCTGGGATCAAAGCAGGTAAACAATTCAAATTTGGTGATCACCCTGTTGACTATATCGACTGGAATACACCAAATCCATCCAGAGCACCAACCCCCAAACTCAACCAAGACTTCAAAACAGTCTTCTGTGTTACATGCAATTATCCACATTATCTTGATAATTGGCCAGTCACTGCAACTTGCATGCCTATCATGTTCAACTCTGTTCAAGAAGGTTTTCTGCCGAAACGAACCCCACGTGGCTTTAACAAAAAATCTATCAATAAGCCATTTATGGAAGCCCTTTCTTCGGCAGAAGATCCAATTCTCCTTAAAGACCCTTGGAAAAAGGAGAAAGATTATGCTGAAACATGGTTAAATAAGGAAAGAAACAACAAAGCTTGGGATTCACTTAATCCCCAAAATCCTTGGAATGCAAGACTTCCTCCGAAACCCCAAGAACGTCCAATTGTCAAGAAGTCTGAAAAGGAACTTCAGGAACAGCGAAAGAAGATTGCCCAAATGTTCCAAGACAAGGGATTAGCTGCCGAGCACAGATGTGACTCACCGGCCTGCCAAGCTAAACACCCCGATGTCATTGACAAATGGATGGGGAAGAGACCATATCGATCAGCAACCATAGCTGATGATATTCAGATCAAATTAAAGGAAGAATCAGCGGCAATTCAAAAAGAATTAGAAAAGAACTGACAAACTACTAAAGACTTCTTTGGTAATATTTCCAAATGTTTCCCCGCAATTCAGTCTAATCTTTTGCCACAAGTAAAAATTGGCGACAAAATGTTCCAATTTGGCAAAGAACCGACTCCACCTCCTTACAAGTTCAACATTGGGGAAAACACCTTTAAGAAAATTACCAAACAGGAAGCCCACAACATGGTTTTAGAACACTTTGGGGACAGAAAACTTTTCCAACCCAAGCCTGTTTGACCTCAAACTCCTTACTATTCTAAAGGAGATACTCTTGAGGTTCCTAACATAGATATAGAGGCACCATCACCGCCTCCCAAACCAGTAATGCCGGATCTGGGAATCAACATTTCTTCCATAACGGTCAATAATCCTCAACCGGAAGTTCCCGAATTTATTCAAGGTTCTTCAAACATCCAAGCNGTCATATGAAACAGTTAAGACCCAGATGTTCGTCTCCAACAAAGGGAAGGATCTTACCTTCGACAATATCCTCCCCTTCATCAAACAAGAATATAATAGGCGACACATGGATGGGGTTGCTGCTTACGCCACTCGGATCTCTGGTGTCCAACGATACACCGGACAAAGCCCGAACTGGAATGGACAGAAGAAGTTCCGTCCTCGCAATCCTAATCCAAATTCTGGTAAACCAAATAATCAAAACCAGAACTCTGGGAATAAAGGGAACAAAGGCAAACAGCCTGTGCAACCCCAACAAAATCAACAGAAATCTGATGGGAAGAAGAACAACAAGAAGAAGTCGAACAAGAAAGGAAAAGGGAAAAAGCCTAATGGAGCAATCTCAGTCATGATGGCTGAGATCACAGACTTGCCTCAAAAGGAAGAACTGCAACCTCCCAGAGAGGAAAAACCTTCCGATGATGGCAAAGTTCCGACTAAATGTGTCAACCATTTTTGCACTAGTCCAGATAAGACCGTTTATGGTATCTTTACTACTGGACGAAATCGCAAAACATGGTATGTCTGCAAGCAATGCTACAATATGCATCCCTATTCCTTCGCTAGGCAGAAAATTCTCCAGAAAGCAGCATTAGTACGCCTTCCCATCGACGAGACGGCATATGCTTTCCTACGTGGAGATTTTCAACTTAGCAAAACTTTCACCGTCCTAAAGGTGGATAAAATTCCTCCTAAGACTTCTCCAAATACAAAGGAGGAGATCAATATTGGAGATATTTTTCCATCAGAATCATTCGAGCATATTTTCGGTGATCTTCCATCAGGAAAACATCTAATGAGGCACAAGTACCCTAACCAGGTACGAGATGTTATTCCAACCGAAACTTCGGAGTCAACTGTTCCTCGAAATCCTATTAATACATTCGAGAACAAACAACCTCACAAATCGGACCATGGTCGTGCCATGAGGAGATGGTCGCGACACATGGAAGCCAAAATCCAGGCCCGGATTCCGAAAGCTCAATATGATCCAACAATGATCCCCATGCCTGAGAATGTTAAATTTCACATCGAGCTTCTAAANTGCCACAAGTCAAAATTGGTGACAAAATGTTCCAATTTGGCAAAGAACCGACTCCACCTCCTTACGAGTTCAATGTTGGGGAAAACACTTTTAGGAAAATCACCAAGCAGGAAGCCCGCAATATGGTACTTGAACATTATGGGGATAGGAAACTCTTCCAACCCAAACCTGTTCGACCTCAAACTCCTTATCGTCCGAGAGGAGAAACACTTGAGGTTCCTGATATTGACATAGAGGCACCATCACCGCCTCCCAAACCAGTAATGCCGGATCTGGGAATCAACATTTCTTCCATAACGGTCAATAATCCTCAACCGGAAGTTTCCGAATTTATTCAAGGTTCTTCAAACATCCAAGCTTGTGTTGATATCAACATTGCGGATGTTGTTCCTCTTGATGACAAAGATTCTCAAGGGAAAAATGGAGGGAAGAACCTGAATATGGGAGACTTTGATAAAGAAGATTGGGACGAAAATTATAATGATTATGTTCATAACGAAGCGGACTACTATGATTGGTATGATCAAATTGATCTTAAGAGCAGCATCACTAATGAATTACTAGAAACAAACATTGATTCCGAGTGAACAACAATGCTCAATGAACAATTTCTTTCTAACTCTGTAAATAGTAACATTGTACAATGTATGATGACTAAAATTAGTGATAAAAACGTTGTATCTGTAGAACCACAAACAAATGAATGGGCTCTCGATACTGCTGCAACCAATCACATAACTAATCATTCGTCATACCAATTCACTTGGAGAAACCCATACGGTCAAACTTTATCTGGTGTTCTATTGGCCTAAAGCAAATCATAGACTTCTAGCTGGGAATAAATATATCGTAAATGGTTACGATATTAAATATTCGTTCCCAGAAACCTCTATAATTACAAAAGCTAATGGTAAACTCTTTATGTCACTATTTGCGAAACCAGAAAGAGATGGGTATACGTACCTACATGCTTCCTCTGTCAAGCAGAACGAAGCAGTTACCATTCTTGCTTTCAAGATTAAATCAACTGATCCTGTAATTGCTCATAACAGATTTGGTCATATACCCTATCGTGTATTGACAAACTGCATGAAGCATTGCANGAATAAACGCTTAGAGTGGAAAACTCCAACCGAAATCTATAGTAAGAAAGTACCTGATGTTTCTTATTTCCGGACACCAGGATGTTCAGCGTATGTTTTTATTCATAAAGAACAATGCAAGAACAAACTTTCAAAGAAAATGGAACGTATGACATTTCTAGATTACGCTCCTAATACTAAAGGATATCGGTTTATGCGACAGGATAAGACGATATTTACGGCTGCTCAAGCAGACTTCGATGAAGAAGATTTTCCGTACTCGTCTAATTCAGTTGATCGAACCTTACAATCAACCAATGGAATCTTATCTATTCCTTTTACTGGTATTAATCGACCACGATCGGATAATGATGATGACGGTCATCAAAATCACGATCAAGGGGGAGGAAATGATGATGATGACGATCATCCTGATTTCCCTCAACCTAATAATCCCAACGGAGGTAATGATCCTGTGGATCATCATTATAACCAGAATGATGGTGTGGATCAATCACGACCTAAAAATACTGCACCGCCGCAAAACCCAATAGACCCTGAAATAAATAATATAAACAGGAGAATGCAACGAAGGGTACAGATGTTTGACCCAAGTCAACATCAACAAAGTCATCCTAAAAGACAGACTCGTGTACCACAGCGGTATGGAGACGCAATGGGTCGTATGCCTATCCGAGATAGACTACGTCTACGTACATATAACAACTTACCTGATTCTAATGATCAAGGTGATAGTCCTGATCAAGAATTCATACAAGGTAGTAGTCGTGACCATGAGCAGGATATTCCACCTGCTGAACATCAAATACAACAGTCAAATGAGGATGAAATGGAACAAGATCATAATGATATAGAAATTGATCGAACTCCACCTCAGACTGATGATGAAATGGTCAATTATGTACAAATTCTTTCTCAGGAAGGGGGAGTTCGTTACCTTGATTACATTATGGCATCAGCATTGTCGATTGACAACGTACGTCAATGGCAATACAAAGACATTCTAACTCTGTCAAAAGACGAACAGAAGAAATGGATGGCTGCATGTCATGACGAACTCAAATCACTACAAGAACGTAACGTTTACAAACTTGTAGATTTACCTCAAGGTCGAAAAGCGATAAAATCCAGATGGGTTTTTGACGTCAAAACAGATGGCCGTTATAAGGCACGACTTGTAGCAAAAGGTTTCTCACAAGTCGAAGGAATAGATTATGACGAATTGTTCTCTCCTGTAGTACACTTTGAAACTGTTCGCGTATTACTTGCACTAGCCGCTCTTGAGGATTGGGATATCCAAGCGCTAGATGTCAAAACAGCCTTTCTCTATGGCGAACTTGACAAGGAGATTTACATGGAACAACCACAAGGATTCGTCAAAGGTTCAAATAAAGTTTGGTTATTACGCCGTGCATTATATGGTTTAAAACAAGCCTCTTTATCATGGTGGTACCAATGCACTAAATCCATGGCTAAGCTAGGATTTAAGCGCTGTATATCAGATGCTGGTGTATATTACTTTATATGTGGAAATGATATAATCATTGCCATTGTATATGTAGATGATGCGATTTTCATGGGTTCAAATTCTAGCCTTCTTCATTCAAAGAAGAAAGAATTCATGAAAATATGGGAATGTAGAGATTTAGGCGAACCAAGAGAATTCCTACAAATGCGGATTACTCGAGATCGAAAGTGACGTACTCTATCACTTGATCAAAGTGACTATCTCGAGAAAATCATTAAACGCTTTGGTATGGAAAACGCCAATCCTACCCGCACTCCATTACCTGCCGGTTACAAACCTACGGCTAATAAAGGAGAAGCGAACTCTACAATTAGATCCCAATTCCAATCAGTGATCGGATTACTTTTATATCTATGCTTAGGTACCCGACCAGATATTACCTTCCCGGTAATCAAACTTTCGCAATATGGGACAAATCCTACTCAGGAGCATCTCAACAAAGCGAAGTACATCATTCGA
The DNA here is from genome assembly GCA_001466705.2 of Moniliophthora roreri. NCBI lineage: Eukaryota > Fungi > Basidiomycota > Agaricomycetes > Agaricales > Marasmiaceae > Moniliophthora > Moniliophthora roreri. The sequence goes on from LATX02000193.1 coordinate 497,733, forward strand.
TACCTAATCGGAACCCGCAAATATTCTCTTACTTACAAAGATAAGCAAGGAGAACAAGGTTTCATAGCATATGCCGATTCTGACTGGGCTACAGATTAAGATACTAGAGTCTCACAAACAGGTTATCTCATTAACTTCGCTTGTGCTCCAGTCTTCTGGGTTTCACAAAAACAGAAATCCGTAGCATTATCCAGTACTGAAGCCAAATACATGGCTCTATCTGACTGTGCTAGACAGATCAAATGGATAATAAACCTATTCTCTGAAATCGAATATCCTATAGCAAAACTACCATTGCTTAGTGATAATCAAGGTGCTATATTCATCAGTAAAAATCAAGTTACTGAAAAACGAATAAAGCACATTGATATTAAATATCACCATATTCGAGAATGCGTTGCCAAGAAGAAAGTAGAAGTATTCTTCATCCCCACAAATCAACAACCTGCGGATCTTATGACGAAGAATCTACCTTGGGACAAATTTCAACGCCACAGAGAATTTCTCGGTCTTACATTCTTTAAGACCGATTCCTCCATATAGCTCAATCACTACAAAGTTTATCACAAACTTAGTGAGGGGGAGTGTTGAAGCACAGTACCTGTACTATACTANTGTATTGTGTCTCTCCAAGACACATTATTCTTGGATACTTCGTCTCACAAGTATTCAGTAGCTTACATCCATAGCTTACTAGGTTTCTCCGTCTATCTACGGAACTTATCCTTTAGAGTAGTATAAAAGCAAGCATGTATGTAGCTACATTCCTTAGTTCAATTTACATTGACTACTCTGCACATCGCAACTCTACAACCCTCAAGGTTCTAAACAAGCTCTCGTACAAATGTGAGTTGAGCACACTCCACTGCGCTTTACGTCTCCATTCTGTCTCAACACATGAAGTTTGTATTCTGGAGGAAAAGCCATTGGTTTCAGGGTATATAGTGTTGTAGGCTTGCAGACAGGCCTAAAAACGAGTGTTTCGGCGCTCCGAGATCGACTCCCCATATTGTCGAGTTTCCGTCGTATGAAAATAGTTATCCTTTTGATATATCCCTCACAGTCAAAATTATGCTTGGAAACACGTACGACTTCCCCAGACTTCTACGTCGACGTAGCGGACCTGCCGAGCTCTGAACCTGTGACCTTGGGTTGACTACGTGTGGACCAAATTCAGCACAATGAATGAAGGAAGGTGTTGCGGATAACGGGAGATGTGGGACCGTCTCTTGTTGGTTTTGGAACCGTTATTGCACCACGTCTTGCCTACGTACTAGTTCTGAGTAAGGTTATGTGAGGGAGAGTAGGAGCAAAGATATACCCAAAGAAATACGACTCTCAGCACCCCCGATACATCTTCCGGGCATGAAGCTCTTTCACAATGGCAGTCCAGTAGCATCCTCGACAGTTCCAAGGCCAGGATAACGTGCAAGCGCTCTTATAATAATGCAACTTTGACGCGTTCGTCATATCCAAAAAGGTATCTTGAGGATATCGCAAAGGCCCAGGCGTGTCGATTCATAGCTGGATAGATTGCGATTCTGGACGATGGCTATGTCATATGGGTGGGTAAACGACGAGTGATGGGCGGAATGGCAGAATCGATAAGGAAGGATTCGAGAATACCTACAAGATACGACGTCAACCATGAGCCTCACTGGAAGCAAGGCGCACTCACCATGCTCAAATTCTTTAGCCAGATCGATGTGTTGGAGTCGCTATTGTGGTTTAGGGAACATTCGTTTCATTTGAAGGTGCGTGGATGTTGAGATTTCTGAGGCAGTCATAGAATAGAAGACCGACATGGTGATGAGTGAAACATTTTTGGCGTTTGCCACCATGCTAGAAAGACATCCACCATCTCTCATTTCTGAGTCCAAACACTTTCTCTAACAACACTGAGCCTAAATGCCACGCGCTGCTCATATCCCAGAACCAAGTGATAGTCCCCTCATTCGTTCCTGTTAGATTATCTGACTCTTCGCAGCCCCCACTCAATCAGAAAACCCGTGTCCAGTGCCTATCAACTCCCGAATCCATCTTGGCACGAAACGAACCCTGGAATCAGAAGCATACTCATCGGCAGTGGTCACGATGAACAGGGATTGGGTTGATTCAGAACGAGTGCGATGGGGACCCTGATTGGATGGTTAAGGGAGAAGATTCTCGCTTCCTTTGCCAAAACTACCATTGCGTACCTCATAGCCCTCTACGCAGCCTCAAACGTCTCGTCGTGCTCCTCTCTCCCTGATATTAGACATGCTTCCCTTCTCCCGTGGGCTCCCAAACCACCTTTACCAGACTACTCCCGCCTATACCAAGGCATCCTAAATGCGAGATGTTACGCCTTCCTTGGGAATACAATACGCCCGCAGAGAGGAGATTAACGAACGCAAGCCCCTGGAAAAATAGATTGCGAATTACAACGATGCAGGTAATCCATCGTGGATGGATGTAAGGTTACAGAGCGATGGAAGCAGCAATTGGGCATGTTCTTTTTTTTAGTCCTCTGCTAGCCATCTCAAACCCAAATTGCTCACAGGTATATACCGAGTCATGGATTGAAGATCTTAGAGACTAGTTCCCGAGTCCACGATGATAGGGAATCGAACGCGAGATGGATTTCTGTTACCTCATCTCCTGTATTCAGCTTGGCATGAAACGAACTTATCGGCGGTGTTCACAATGAATAGGATTGGGTATAGGGCTGGGTTGATTCAGAACAAGTGTGACGAGGACCCGATATGGTCCAGTGGATGGAAAACAGGGGAGACTCTGACTTTTTTTGCCAAAACCACCGCTTCACACCTCGCAGTTCCCTACGCATCAGCCTCGAACGCCTCGTCGTACTCCTCTCTCCTGATTCCAGACGCCATTCTCTTCTCCCTCCGTCCCAAAACCACTTTTACCAGACTACTCCCACCTATACTAGGACATCCCGAATGTGAGACGTTACACCAGCCTTGGGAACACAACACCTATATGCCCGCGAAAAGGAGATTGTATAACGAACACAAGCCCCTGGAAAAGTAGATTGCGAATTACGATGATGTGGATAATATATCATGGATGATAACAAGTTATAGGATGACGAATGCAGCAATTAGGTATGTTATTCTCTTTTTTAGTCCTTCACTAGCCACCTCAGATTGCTCACAGGTATATACCGAGTCGTGGATTGAGACGATAGAAACTAGTTCCCGAGTCCGCGCTGATAGGAAATTGAACATGGGATGCATTTCCGTTACTTCCATACCCGCCATCTCGCCGCTACTAGGTCCATCGTACGAAACTCGCTTGAACCCACAAAACCTCGAGCCTCATGCGCTGGTTCGATCGTTCAAATACCAGAATGGAGTATCACGTATTCAAAGTGAAGAGTTCTCGCTCCTCCTATTACTTATCTGACTTTTTTTCTTCAGAGCCATCATTATCGAATTGGAACAACCGCGTTCAGCGCCTCTCAGCATCCGATGAGATCCGGGCATTTAGAGAGATCGCGACTACGAACCCTATGGACAGCGGCAACACTACTTTTGCCGATACCTTCCTTGCTAAAATCGCTATCGTCGCGTTGCCTCATTCCAACTCACCCAGATGGTGCCGTGGGTGTTCTGTGCACGGTGCGATTGAGAAGCACCGAGTTTCAGTAACGCAAGAAGAATGAATGAGAGGTGCAGCTGCCAGGACCGGGCTACCGTTAGCCGACTTCCAAACTATGAAATACACCCTAGAATCCATAGCATTCACTTCCTTCCCTGCCGTCGTTATCACATTCAAGTCTGTATTTTCCTCGTGCGGACCATCAGAACGATTAGTGCCACAAAGTCCCGGCATCCTCAACACCATATCTTTTCCTGGCCTAACGTCGCCTCTGGAAGAGAGTCACCTAGAGGTGCTTTCGAAGATATGCACTGCGGCTTGGCGATTGAGGGATGCATCAGGTGGAGCGGAAGGAAATGGTCTTTCTTTCGGATGCCTGTGGAAGTGCATGGGCAATCTATTGCTAACACAACGTGTTTGTGCGTCTATGGCTGGTCCTCCCAGCCTCAGCCAAGGAGTCTCCAAGGCTGTCTGGTACATAGCTTGGGTCAAGGGAATATACGTCTGGGGCGGTGCTGTGACAGGCTCACTTACATTTTTAACATAGGGCATCATTTTGACCTTGATGACTTTGCACACAGGTCTTATTACACAAGATCAGGTTGGGCATTGAATGATTTATTATGTGTTTCGCTATTATCTACCTATACTTGTGTAGTAGGAGACAGTTGCAATCAGTGTCTATCAAAGAACAAGTTTAGCCATTATCGTATTGTCAAGGGCAACAGGCAATGTCCTTTTCTGGGTATTTTGTTGTTTCACTCATACGGAACCTAGGTGCCTCCTTCTGTGTGCTGCTGGACATACCAAGGCATGTGGGTGTAATCAAACATTCGAACATTTGGAAACTGAGGACTTGAACCTTTCTCCTGCATGCAATGGTTAATATCAAAGGAACTTGTGTACTTGCTGATATTGTTCATCCAATGAAAGCCGTTGCAGAGATGTACCACAAATTGAATTCTGCTTCATGGACATGAGTTGGTCAGAAATGGTGGTGAAAGAGAGAAGGGAACATACCATGCCTAGCGATGGAGATCCTCATCATTTGACCAATGCTTGCTATCTTACTGAGGAAGCTACCAAGCTCGAGGCCTGAGGTCGAGTAGAATTGGTTGCATCATGTGCAGAGTCATTTATCTTGTTTTTAGCCAAGCCAAGTTGAGATCTCTGCAATTGTACCTGGAGTATTTGGGAGTGGACATGGAAAAATGTATATTGCAGTCATAGGTACACCTAATAAAAGTATGAGTGCTGCACAAAAAGCTGTGAAGAGGATGCACCAAACTATCACCCCAAGTTCTGACTATCCACAAATCTTTCTTCAGTCTCCTCAAGTTTTGCATCAAGATACTGGACAACAGAATTGGGAGAGTTGGAAAAAGGGCCAAGTGACAGAACAATAAGTGCTCAACATCCAACATTCAATATTCAATGTCTGTGCTATACAGTGAGAAATGAGTGATTGAGTCTGCTTACAGGAGACTAATTAAGGCTTTGTTCAGATACTCTGATGCAGCCTGTTTCTTATTGTTTCTGTAAAATATTTCTTAAATTAGAAGTAACATTTCTTGCATTTCTCTGAGAGTCCTAGCACCTGTATTTGACATCCATGATGCCCTCAGAGGCAGTATCAAGGCTGATAGCCTTCTGCTAATTTATGGCAGCTGTCACAGCCTATTTTGTTCACATAACCATTATTATAATGGCACTCTATGCTTCACCATTTTACTGGAGGCACAACTTGGCTCTTACTGGTGAAACATGGGTACAAGAACTCATTGATGGACACCCTGACCACATTAGAAATGAACTGGGGATGTGAGCACAGTTACAAGCTTTACAGTTTTCTGGGTGCCCATGAACAGAAAATAGGCAACAGAGGTTCACAATTACAAGACAGTGCAGCTCTCATAGAAACACAAGAAATGCTACTTCTAATTTAGGAAATATTTTACAAAAACACTGTGAAACAGGCCACACCAGAGTATCTGAACAAAGCCTAGCATCCATGGTTCTCATAGTCTTCTTTTTTTTTCTGGTCTGTACCTGCACCTCAGTTTCTTTTTTTAATATTGCACCCCTTTTTATTGTAGGTAGTAGTATTAAGGTACATGTAACATCGTTTGAGGGTAATGTCACATGTGATTCTGAACATTATTTCTCATTATTTCTCACTCCACTCAAAGGAGGAAAAAAACTGGCTCTGGGGATTTCCTGAGAACAGTATATTCTATCTATCCCCAGTTGCCTTTTTGCTCTAAAGTTGCTGTGGAAAGAGAAATAAAGCAAGAGGGTGCATGTGACATACTCCCAAACTGTTTTATGTGTACCTTATTTCTATCCTGCTGTGGTTATGTGCTTAGAATTGATCAGTCAAGTGCAAAAAGCCATTTTGAAAAGGTGCACCACAAGTACTTGAATAAATATTGATAGCCAGGTCCCCAGGACTTGAGATAGGCCCAACACACTACTATGGCTACTTGCTCTGGCTCTTTAGATTTTTTTATCCTCTGCTATCTAAAATCTGAAAAATAACAGACTCTACTGGCTATATTTTTACCACCAACATTCTATTGCTTGCACCTGCTCAATAAGAGGAGCAGTTTGTGTTACAGTCGGACACGAACAGACTATCTTTTTCCTTCTCTATTTCTTGCTTTGACACTTTAGCGCCTTCGAGCGCTAATATTCTCTTTTTACCTATGCTTCTCATTAACATCTGGACACTTCCACTTTCCCAGCCCCCTTTTCCGACTTCATGCCTTCCTCTCTATTTAAGATGTCATCACTATGTCATTCACGACATCAGTATGATATCATTATTCTATTCGATTCTTTCCCCTTCTATTTATGATCCGACATCATCTGTGACATCGGTTATTGTATCATTATATCTATTTTCATTTCTTCGACATCATTTCTGATGTCATTCTCTTATTTACCATGTCATCAAAGGTACATTCTGTTTACTAAACAAACGATGTCGATCTAGCAGTTTGTATACAAACTAGTAGCTACAATCGTTGTATAAGTAGATAGTTTGAAGGTCTAAGCTACCTTAGCTTGACCTAGTTAAACCTTTGGACATCTTGCTCACTCTGACCGAACTCTGAGAACTTTAGCGCGAGCTGAAGAACTCAAAACTCGAACTTGGCCCTTTTGACAACTTAGCGCCGCTACGTCATAGTGGTTGTTGAGTTGTTGTCGTTGCTGCGCAAGTAACGTAACAGTTTGAGAGGCATATTCTGATGGAAATGACTGGATTGAAATGTCAGTACACAAGTAATGCCAAAGGTTTTGTGTAGTATTCAACATACCTGGAGCCATTTCAATAATCTATTTTGATACTGCTTGGCTTCAATAAGAGAAAGAAGTGATAGAAGTGGCTCTAGGAGCTCTGGACAGGGACCAAGAATGTTGAACCATCTAAGGAGGTAGACATTGAAATACCCAGCTTCATTATAATCCAATGGCCATCTTTCAACATTGTGCATTAAAATCCCCACTAGCTTCCTGGTTGCTACCAAGACTTGAACATGATATACATGATCACCAAAGCTTGAGTGAGAACATGGGAAAGCCAAGCATGAAGAGCCCTCCTTTGTTTCAGAACAACCACAACTAGTTCCAATAGAAACCAACTAGAAGTGTTTCTGGTGAAAGAAATCTGACATTTTGGTCAGAGTTTCTGGAGGGATGGAGAGCTCCTCAAAGAGGACATCCTCCTCAGTATCATCAAAGTAGACCAAACCCAATTTAAAAGCAGTAGCTTCCAGAACTTGTGAAGCTACTTCATCAGGAATGTCTGAATGTACACTGAAACTTAAACACCAAGCATTGGAGATGTAGTGTTTAATGTCAGCAGGCATGTTAGACTCTATCTACAAGACTGTTTTAAGTTGGGAGCCATCTATCATACTACTACAGAGCACACACCTCTAAGTGGTCCCATAGTTCTTTATTGGCATGGAAGAACTGCTGTACTTCCTCATGGTTCTTCTGATTATTATGTAGATAGTTTGCAATATGTCTTCCAAGTTTTCCTGTGAAATTGACACTTTGAAGAGCCTCCAAAACACTGGCATTAAAGTTGCTTTCTGAGCAATGGTATTCCCATTGAAACCATGCATAATCAAGAACTGTGCTTCTGTGACAATCCTCATCAGTATGCTATAATTTTTCTTCTGGTTGAATACATACTGTGCATCAGATAAACTATCTTCATCAATTTGAGAGTAGTGATCAATAACATGAAGGAGTTGGGTGGCAAGGAGACTATGCTGAGCACACTTATCTCCTGGAAAGAAATCCTTAGACTATGTAGGATCACATAGAAAATCACCAAATGATGCATGAAGGATGCAGATCTCCTGATCATGTTGACCAATTTTAAGAATGGAGTGCATTCCCCACAAGGTTGAGATGACCTCTCCATCATGTAGCATCAGCAGTGCTTCAATGTTTTCTGGAGTTGTGTCCAAGCCATATATAGTTGGTGGCAAGACAATGACCCAAATGACATTTTGAAGCTTTGAGTGCTGAGGGCAGGATGAAAGGATCTGATGGTAAAGTGTATCTAGATCATGGAAGGGTGACCTTGACTCTGGATCTAGATCCAACTGGGGTTCAGGGTGGAGAATAGTCTCCAACTGTGCACAGGGATTGCAGTATTCATTATCAATGAACTTGATGACTGTGGCAGCATAGATAAACTGCCCAGATGCCTTCTGTACAAGTTCACCAACAACACCAGGAGCAGGCCATGGAACCGGAAATGGAATATGTTGAAAAGCATGCTTTGCATGGATCCGTTGGAACTCCTTGATAAGGAAGGTACTGATATCATGGCCAGGGCTGAATGTGTCATCCAGAACAATGTGATGCAGATATGGGCAAAGAGCATCAATGTTGAGGATTTCATGGATGGGTGGTTCTGGCCTGCTGCATATGAGGATACGTAGTCGGATTTTTTGTATGAGGGTTCCAAGAATAGAAAGGATACGTTGTTGTTCCCGACTGCCATCACATTCATCCAAGCCATCAATGACAATAAGCCACGGGAAACAAAGCAGTTCTGCAAGCAACCCGCAAGGTTCAGCAATGAGCTTCTCATACTGCTCCTCAAGTGATGCTTGCAGGATAGTTGGATTGCTCCTGAGAGCCTGCTCAATTAATGGCTGGAGTTCTGGAATAGAGGCTGCCAATGCATGGGAAATGGTCAAGAATAATGACTTGGGGTTGTTATGCTTTGGATCTCCTCGTGAAAAGAAGAAACTGGACAGCAGAAATCCTTCACGCTGCCCTGTTTCTGCAATGGTTTGGGCAATGGCTGATTTGCCTGCTCCAGCAGGACCATATAGCCACAATATACCGTCCCACCAAGAAGTGCTATAGACCCATTTATGAATCATCCTCAAAACTTTTTGACGGGTGTTTGGATGGCATTTTGGGGGTGGATAGCGCATTTCTGAATTGTGACTGGCACCAACGTCTTTGATAGCGTCCCAAAGATCACGCAGAGCTGTAAAATGTCAACACTGAAACAACTGCACAAAAAAGGCCACGTACGATCGCTGTTATGACCCGCGATATTGAACTGTCCACCGTCTATCCTAAAGCTATGGGAGTTTGCAAACATTGATTCAAGCTGCTCGACTGGCACTCAGATGTAGAGGTTGAGGGAGATGATGAGGGACGAGGGTAAAGATCTGTTAGCAGACTATTGAGTGCTTGTATGGGGATGTCAGTTCCACAAGAACAGCCTCATGGCGTTAATCTGGACAGATCCGTCCCATGGCCGTTGCCACTGGTGCACACAGAATGGAAGACGTGAATGTATCTCTCGTACTCAAATATAATGAAGTACTCCTATTCGGAACATAGAAAGCTAAAGTATTGTTAGCAAAAGATGTTCAGCGCGTGAAACTAGCTTGTCACTCGCCTTGTTATCCCGAATTCTCCGTCAAGTTCCTGAGCATAAGGACCATAAGCGCCTTTACACAAATCAAGCTTCTCTTCAACACAGTGTCAAACCGCATGGCGGAAAGGCGGGATCTTTGGTATTTCAACATGATTGAGGAGGAAGTGTAGCAGATGCGCAGGTGGCTAGGGTTATGAACATTTAGTGACAAAGAGATAGAGTTTTTATGACTCACAGGTGTCGTCCCCGGGAGAGAGAATCGAGTATCGCATTTGTATAGAAAAGGTTCTGTTCATGTCAGTCGGGAAAAATTCATGAAAGCCGTTCACCGATAGGTATAAATCTAGTGTCCCTATAGCGAGCTGCCCACATCCCATCACTCATTCTCTGGATCGAGAGTTCGTTTGTAGCACTGCAGAGGAAAATGACGTGCGATGTATATGAGTGTCGCATCTAGTTTGAGACTGTCCGAACGAAATGCTTCCCACCTCTGTCGCATTTTATACTAGCCGAAAAACCTCCTCGGAGCCATTATAATAGCGTCACTCGTACCCAGAGCTAGGAACTCTCCATCGGTTGCGATACTTGGAGTTCGTACTCCGCCTGAGGATACCTAACTCGGACAGACTTGTAAGCGAATGATTGAACTCGAATAACCAGTAGCCGACCGCTTTTGCCTGAGGTTGAGGTTCTAGGGAATCCTTATTCTTGACACCTGTTAAATATCGAAAAGAGCATTCCGAACGAAATATCAAGCGGACTCGAGCAGATTGTTGACAATGGCAAGGCTACATTATGGTGGAAGGCAAAACACGAATATGGGCGCTACCGGTAAGGTTTTTCAACCTGGCGACTGAATTATGGGTGCAGCAAAAAGAACAAATACAACTCGGATGAATACCACCAGAAATATTTTTCCAAGTGGGAAGCTAAACAGAAAAGGAGATGATTTTCCGTGTGTCCGTAGTATACAAGTCATGGATAGTATGAAATGGTATCAATACTCAACCACCCAACCATACGCTCGCCCCGTTGTGAACGACAAACCTCAGCCTTTTTCGAGTTTCGGTTCTTCCCATGTGTCTTCGGAAGGTGTCATCAGCAAAATCCAAGTACACGTAAAACACGAAGAGATACACCTCGCAGCTCGAATCTCGACATTCAAAACTGTCTGGTGTACCTTTCCAACATCCTCTGCACGTCTTCGCACTCGCTAGATAAGTAAAAATGAGGTAGGTTGCCATGAACCTGAGAAAGTAGTTGACCAGCAAGGGTTAACGAGGATATTCGCGGGAAGAGGGACGCTGTTGAGGTGCATGGCGTGCGTATTCTGGAGGAAAGGGGATTATAATCGGGTTATATAGCACTATAGGCTTGCAGACAGGTTTAAGAACGAGTTCTTCGGCGCTCCGAGACCGTGTTTTTGAGTTCCCGTCGTACAAGGCTAGTTGACGTTCTACATCCTATCTCTATCATCGGCTGCAGTCAAAACGATGTTTGAAAACACGCACGACCTCTCCAGTCTTCTGCGTTGACACGACAGACCTGCCGAACTCGTTAACTTGCGGCGTTTGGTTGACTACGCATGGGCCAAATTCAGTACAATGAATAAAGGAAGGCGTTGCGGATAACAGGAGCTGTGGGACCGTCTCTTGTTGATTTCGGAATCGATGTCGCACCAACCATTGCCTACGTACTAGTTCTGAGTAAGGTTATGTGAGGGAGAGTGGGAACGAAGACATACCCAAAAAATACGACTCTCAACGCCTCTGATACATCTTCCGGGCATGACAATTTTTCCCAATGGCAGTCTAGTAGCGTCCTCGAAAGTTCCAAGGTCAGGATAATATGCAAAGGGTCTTAAATCGACCTCGGCACACTCGTCATGAAAAGGAATCCTGATGGTATCGCAGGGACTCAGGCGTGTCGATACATAGCTAGATGGAGTGCGGAGGACCATTGCTGTGTTACGGCGACGAGTGATGGGCAGAACGGCAGAAGGAGTCGAGAAGACCTACAAGATAAGACGTCAGCGACTCAGCCGTAAGCATCACTGGAAGCAAGGCATACTCACCATGCTCAAGTTCTTCAGCCAGCTCGTTGTGTCAGGCTATTGCGGATTCGAACGTGGTTCGTTTCATTCGAAGGCGTGTAGACGTTGAGATTTCTGAGGCAATCGTAGGATAGAAGACCGACGTGATGCAATAACGGCATTCCCGGCGTTTGCCATCGTCTCACCGCCAACACTTGATCTCTGAATCCAAAACTGAACCTAAATCTCATGCACGACAAACAAGTGAGGGTCCGCTCATTCGTTCCTATTTGATTATCTGACTCTTCGCAGCCTCCACTCAATCAGAAAACTCGTGTAGAGTACCTATCAACTCCCGAATCCACCTTGGCACGAAACGAACTTTGGAATCAGAAGCCTACTCGTCGGCAGTGGTCACGATGAACAGGGATTGGGATAGGATTGGGTTGATTCAGAACGAGTGCGACGAGGATCATGATTGGATGGTTAAGGGAGAAGATTCTCGCTTCCTCTGCCAAAACTACTATTGCGTACCTCATAGTCCTCCACGCAGCCTCGAACGTCTCGTCGTGCTCCTCTCTCCCTGATATTAGACACGCTTCCCTTCTCCCAAACCACTTTTATCAGACTATGCTAAGGCATCCCGAATCCGAGACCTTACACCTGCCCAATACGCATACGCAAGCGAAGGGGAGAGATCAACGAACACAATCCCTCGGTAAAGTGAATTCCGAACTACGACGATGTGGGTAATCCATCGTGGACGGATGAGAAGGCTATGGGACGACGGATGTAGCAGTTGGGTATGTTCTCTTTCTTCAGTCCTCCACTAACTATCTCAAACTCAAATTGCTCACAGAGTACCGAATTGTGGATCGGAAATGATAGAAATCAGATCTCGAGTCTGCGATGATAGGAAATTGAACTTCCGTTACCTCCATATCCACCATCTCACCACTAGTTCTATCGGTTGAACCCTGTCTCCAACTTGACTCCGAGTCTCATACACCGTTCAAATACCAGAATGAAGTATCGTATATTCAAAGTGAGGGTGTTCTCACTCGTCCTGTTACTTACCTGACCTTTTTCCCCCTCAGAGCCATCACTACCGAATTGAAACAACCGCGTTCAGTACCTCTCAGCATTCGACGAGATCGCGGCTACGAGCCTTATGAACAGCGGCAGTGCTACCTTCGCCAATACCTCCCTCGCCAAAACCACTTTCNGTGTGTGTATTCCGCAGGAAAAGACGTCGGGTTCGGGGTTGTTGCAGGCTTCTTTGAAAGTGATTTCTTCGGCGCTCCGAGATCGTCTTTCTGTATTGTCGAGTTCTCGTCGTACGAAGCTAGTCGTCCTTTCGGTCTTTGCCACCAGTCGCAGTCGAAATAAGCTTGGCAAGTCGCACCATCTCTCCAAACTGCGTCGACATGGGAGACCTACCGAGCTCTAACAGTTGTGGTTTGGTTTGACTACGTGTGGACCAAATTCAGCAGAATGAACAAAGGAGGGGGTCACGAATGACAGGAACAGCGGGATCGTCTCTTGTTGGTTTCGAGATCGATGTCGCACCACCCCTTGCCTATGTACTAGTTCCGAGTAAGGTTGTGTGAGGGGGGAGTAGGAAGGAAGACATACCCCAAAAAAATACGATGTACTTTCAGCACCTCCAGTTTACCTTCCAGGCATGAAAGCCTTTCACGATGGCAGTCAAGGAGCGTCGTCGACAGTTCCAAGGCCAGGATAACGTGCAAGGGGCCTTAAATCAATTTTGGCGCATTCGTCATATCCAAAAAGATCTTGAAGGTATCGCGGAGGCCCAGGCATGTCGATACATAACTGGATAGACTTGCAGTGGACCATTGCTATGTGTTACGGGTTGGTAAACGACGAGTGATAAGTGGAATGCCAGAATCAATAGGGAAGGAGTCGAGAATACCCACAAGATACGACGTCGGCCGTGAGCCTCACTGGAAGCAAGGTGTACTCACCATGCTCAAGTTCTTCAGCCAGCTCAATATTCCAAAGTCGCTATTGCGGTCTGCAGAGGGATTGTGTGCGTAAACGTTGAGACTTCTGAGGCAGTCGTAGGATGGAAGACCAACGCAATGATGGGAAATGACAACAGTGAACATGACATTTCGGCATTTGCCACCAGGGCTAGAAAGACAACCATCCAAAACTTTTTTGTTGAGGAATATGAGGTGTGTTTTTCTTGATTCATCTCGCTCCGACTCATCGTCTGACGAAACGAAACAGAATCATCCAAGGAAACAATCAATCATTTGGCTCCCCCGTCAACCGAATCAAGATAACCGGCTACTGGGCATCTCGCTCCCTCGCACGTTCATCCAACCTGACATTCAGCGAACGAATATATGAATACGCCAACCACGTCTTATTCCGTAGTGTGATAATATCACTTGATATAGCATTTTGGACAATGAGATTGAAGCAGTGGTTTTGGGCGAAATGGGGGAAACGGACAGAGAGCTTTGAGGATGAGTTGGAGAGAACGATGAGGGGGTTGATGAAGGGGAATATGGGGATTGATGTGGATACGGGAGTGTTTAATGGGTGAGATGGGGGAATTGATAGATCAACTTTGAACTTAGAAGGACTACGATACAGGTTGCAGGTAATTGTAATGTAGCTACCCGTATTTGCTCATATACTGGATAGGATTCATAATACATTATGCAGAAGAATACAGCTAACCAAGACCAGAATTCGAACTTCCCTAGTAGAAGGAAGGTACATCAATATCCCAATGCTCCTGCACACAAACAGGCAACTCACCTATTCTAACCCACTCCTAGTATATATGCTCGTCAGCATAACATTTGAATCTAATATATCAAATATATGGTATTAGAATGTATACCCATGGAAAGTTGATGCAAAATGCTACTTACCTTTAGGAATGATGAATGCTTACTGTCGCTTGTATTGGTGTCATTGTCTGCATTCTGTTGTGAGCTGACAGTCCTGTGGCTGGGTGGTTCTGGTGATTCAGGGGCTGTCCATGCAAGGTTTTGAAGAAACATGAGGCCTTCAGCAAGATAGGTAACCCCCTCGGCGAGATATTGGATGAGATAAGTTAAGCCAGCGGCGAGATGTCCTGAACCAGTGGCAAGATGTCTCAAACCAACAGCAAGATATTCCAGAGCTGTAGCGATTACTTGTGAGGATGGGATCCCTCCAAAGTCATATCGGAAACCAGCATCACCACTGTTGATGATGGCTGACATGAGCGGCACAGCAAATGTTGTCACTGCAATGAGTGTCAAGCATCCAGTGATGGTGAGGAGCAGGAGAGGGTCCAAATTTGGATAGTAAGTGGTCAATGTTGGGGATATTATATTGACTGGTGAAAGAGTTAGAAAATGACTTCAGTTAGGTGTAATTGTCACTCACCAATAGCAAGTACAAAGAAGTTTATATTGAGCTGCATGGATAGAAGAAATGTTATCCTTGCTGGTGGTAGGATAAGTAGAAATGCAAGGGCAGTGAGGATTGCCAATGTTGATAGACCCATTTGCAGCCAAGGCTGGTATATGAAGGGGAAATAGGGTATTCTGATGAATACAGCAGTGCCATGAACAAGACTGAGGACTATAAACACCATATTCGTGTGGGGTGAATTAGGAGAAGGTATAGGCACGCTGGTGAAGGGGTAAAGAGAGGATGAGAATAGGGGCTGTAGTACGACGAGGCAAGAAACGGAGTTCGAAATCCATCACACAAAATGTCCAAAGGCGATGACGGGTTATGGGCGGCTAAAACGCCGGAAACTCGTCTGCGCCTGGTAATAGGTAGGTATAACTGTAGTCAACCCAGCCTCCTCTAACAGCTTTCAAAAAGCTTCTCTTCAACAGTGTCAAACCACATAGTGGAAAGGCGGGATCTTCGGAATTCCAAAATGATAGAGGAAGAGGGGTAGCAGATGAGCAGGTAGCTGAGGTTATGAACATTTATTAGTGGCAAGAAGACAGAATCCCCATGGCTCATGGTATCGTCTCGGGAGGGAAAGCCGAGTATCGTATTCATAGAGAAAAGAGTCAGGTCGTGATAATCGGAATCGTGCATGTCGTTCACCGGTGGGTGCAAGTCTGGGATTCCTATAATATGTTGTTCACATCCCACCAATCATTCTCTGGATCGAGTGTTGATTTGTGATGACGTGCGATGTATACGAGTGTCGTATCTAGTGTGAGGCTGTCCGAACGAAACGCCTCCCTCCCACCTCCGTCGCATTTTATACCAGCCGAAGAACTTCTTCGAGTCATTACATACCGTCCACTCATACCCAGAGCTAGGAATTCGCGATATTTGGAGGTTCATACTCTGCCTTAGTCTTGTTACAAGACTTTGTTGTCGACGCTCCAGGTATTCACTGATAACTCCGCCTGAGGATCCCTAGCTTGAAGCGAACGATCGAACTCAAATAACCAGTAGCCGGCCGTTTTTTGCCTGAGGTTCTAGAGAATTGCTGGCGCCTGTAGGGTATCGAGAAAGAGTATTCTGAACGATATCAAGCGGGCTCGGGCAGAATGTTGATAATGGCAAGGGTATGGTGGAAGGCAAAATGCGACGCGGCGAATATGAGTGCTACCGGTAAAATTTTTCAGTTTGGCGACTAAATTGTGGGTACAGCAAAAGCAGGTGGGAAGCTAAACAGAAAAGGAAATGATTTTCCGTGTGCCGCGGTATACGAGCCATGGATCGTATGAAAAGGTATCAATGCACAACCACCCAACCATACGCTCGTCTCGTCATGAACGATGAACCTCAGCCTTCTTCGAGTTTTGCTTTCTTCCTGTGTGTCTTCGGAACGTGTCGTTAGCGAACACAAAGTACATGCAAAACGCGGAGGAATGCACCTTTCGGCTCGAGTCTTAACGTTTAAGACTACCCGGTGGACTTTTCCAATGTTCTTTGTACGTCTTTGCAGTCGCCGGATAAGTAGAAAATGAGATAATCATGAATTTGAAGGAAACAGTTGGCCCAGCAAGCGTTAATGAGGATCTTCGCGGAATGGAGTACACTGTTGAGGCGCATGGAGTGTGTAATCAGGAAGAAAGGGCGTCAGATTCGGGGGCATATAGCGCTATAGTCTTGTAGACAGGTTTGAAACGAGTTCTTCGGCGCTCCGAGATTGGCTTCCTCCGTAGTACGTTGACCTTGTACATCCCAGCGCTGCCATCAGACGGAGCCAAAACCATGTTTGGAAACACGCACGACTTCTCCAGTCTTCTACGTCGACGCAGCAGACCTGCCGAGCTCTAAACCTGTGGTCTTGGGCGCGTGGACCAAATTCAGCGCAATGAATAAAGGAAGGTGTTGCAGATAACAGGAGCTGTGGGACCGTCTCTTGTTGGTTTCGGAATCAATGTTGCACCAACGATTGCCTACGTACTAGTTCTGAGTAAGGTTATGTGAGGGAAAGTAGGAACGAAGACATACCGCAAAACAATACGATATACTCTCAGCACCTCCGATACGTCTTCCGGGCATGAAAATCTTTCACCATGGCAGTCAAGTAGCGTCCTCGACAGTTCCAAGGCCAGGATAACGTGCAAGGGGTCTTAAATCGACCTTGGCACACTCGTCATGAAAAGGAATCCTGAGGGTATCGCAGGGACTCAGGCGTGTCGATACATAGCTGGATGGAGTGCAGAGGACCATTGCTGTGTTATGGCGACGAGTGATGGCAGAATCGATAGGGAAGGAGTCGAGGCAGTCATCGACGTGATGCAATAACAGTGAACACGGCATTCCCGGCGTTTGCCAAGACATCCACCAACACCTCTCCAACAAAATGTCATGCACGACAAACAAGTGAGGGTCCGCTCATTCATTCCTATTAGATTAGATTATCTGACCTTTCTTCTTCGCAACCTCCACCATCGATCGGCCAGTTAACGAAGGAGACTCTCACTTCCTTTGCTAAAATCACAATTGCATACCTCACAGCTGCCCCCTACCCAGGCGATGGCATCAGTCTCGAACACCTCGTCGTGTTCCTCTTCCTGATATCAGACACGCTTCCCTTCTCCCAAACCACTTTTGCCAGACTATGCTAAGGCATCCCGAACGCGAGAACTTACACCTGCCCAATACGCATACGCAAGCGAAGAGGAGATCAACGAACACAAGCCCTCGGTAAAATGAATTACGAACTACGACGATGT
Source organism: Moniliophthora roreri (assembly GCA_001466705.2). Lineage (NCBI taxonomy): Eukaryota > Fungi > Basidiomycota > Agaricomycetes > Agaricales > Marasmiaceae > Moniliophthora > Moniliophthora roreri. The sequence goes on from LATX02000193.1 coordinate 515,482, forward strand.
GGGTAATCCATCGTGGAGAAGGCTGTGGGACGACGGATGTAGCAGTTGGGTATGTTCTCTTTCTTCAGTCCTCCACTAACTATCTCAAACTCAAATTGCTCACAGAGTACCGAATTGTGGATCGGAAATGATAGAAATCAGATCTCGAGTCTGCGATGATAGGAAATTGAACTTCCGTTACCTCCATATCCACCATCTCACCACTAGTTCTATCGGTTGAACCCTGTCTCCAACTTGACTCCGAGTCTCATACACCGTTCAAATACCAGAATGAAGTATCGTATATTCAAAGTGAGGGTGTTCTCACTCGTCCTGTTACTTACCTGACCTTTTTCCCCCTCAGAGCCATCACTACCGAATTGAAACAACCGCGTTCAGTACCTCTCAGCATTCGACGAGATCGCGGCTACGAGCCTTATGAACAGCGGCAGTGCTATCTTCGTCAATACCTCGCTCGCCAAAACCACTTTCGTCGTGTTGTTTCATTCCAACTCATCCAGACGGTGCTGTGGTGTTCTAAGGACGGTGGGATGGAAAGGTGCCGAATTTCAGTAATGCGAGAAGATGAATGAGAGGTGCAGCTGCCAGGATCGGGCTACCGTTAGCCGATTTCCAAACTACGAAACACACCCTTATAGTCATCACATTTACTTCCTTCTCCGCCAACGTCATCGTATTCGAGTCTGGATTTGTCTCGTCCAGACCACCAGAACCATTAGTGACACCAACTCCCAGCATCTTCGACGCCATAATTAGGTGCAACTTCTTTTCCTGGCCTAACGTTGCCTCTGTGGGAAGAGATTCACCTAGAGATGTCTTCGAAGATATGCGCTCCGGCTTGGCGATTTGGCGATTTGAAGAGTGCATCAGATGGAGGGGAAGAAGATGGCCTGTCGTTCGGATGCCTGTGAACGAGAACGTGCATGGGGCAATCTATTACTGACACGTGTTGGTGCGTTCGCGGCTGGTCCTCCCTAGCCTCAGCCAAGCAGTCTCCAAGGCGGTTTTGGTACATAGTTTGGGTTAAGGGATCGTACGTTTGGGGTACTGGTGCTTTACATTTCTGACATAGGACATCACCTCGACCTCGATAACTTTGCACACACACGAGTCTTATTACACAAGTTCGGGTTGGGCATTGAGCAATATACCATGTATTTCGCTATTGTCTACCCATACTTATGTACGATCTAGTCGTACATATATCTGATGGTTATGGTCATATTGTACGTATCGGCCGCCAGGATAATCAGAATGTGAAGGAGCCCTTGAAGTTAATAGTGGATGCGAGTAATGCGTAGATGGCAATGGTGATACATATCTGGAGATCGGAAGATCAGGTACCACGATCATGAAGACGTGAATTGCTCGGACGTCAACAAAAATCTCTGGTGAGTCGTTCCAATGTTTGGCGCATTTGGCCCCTGTTTGACCCTGCTTGCTGCCTCACGATATGATTTAAGTTCTCAAACTTCAACCATTCACGCGTTACGACCTACGAACATCAACGACCTACTTACATTGCCTTCCCAGACCACATTTCTCATGTCCGACACGCCCTCACACTCATCTGTGGAGACTGCGGCACCATTGCAGGCTACCTCATCGAAAAGCCATGCCAACCGCAAACGTCGTACAGAAATCATTGCTGGCATCGTCATCTCCCCTTCCGAAGCGGTCAAATGGATATCCAGATTACTCGACAAGCAGCTCGCCGATGATGGTAGTGACGACTTTACTGCCTTGCTCCACCTCAAAATGTTGGGGAAACGTAAACGTCTAGACGTCCTCATGATCGCGCAGAGCGAATGTATAACCCCGGATGGTGCTTTCATCCGTCAGCCGTTCATGGTTGTAACTCACCGAAAGATGGGCAAGTTCTATAACCGCGATGAGACTGGTAATGAGGAGGTCAAGGAAGAGAGCCTCAAAATGACACGGAGCAAGTTGGATGACGCGGTCCAGGCTTACTTGAAGGACAAAGGTGGGTTGCAGAAGTTAGAACGTATTGTCTGATTGTGTGTTTGCTGATGTGCACCTGTAGGGGTCACTGATTTGGGCTTCTACACTTATTTCTATCAATAAATACAAAGGTCATTGGTCGCAGCCTGATTTCAAGAATGCTCTACATGACATGAAAATAATTAACCTGCGTGAAATTAGTTTGTCACTCACCTCGTTGCCCCGAATTCTCCGTCAAGTTCCTGAGCATGAGGACCATAAGCGCCCTCATATGAACTCAGCATCCTTTTCAATATCTTCTGCACGTCTTCGCAATGTCCGAATAAGTGCAAAACGAGGTAGCCATGAATCTGAAGCAGTCGACCAGAAAGCGTGAACGAGGATTTGCGGGACTGAAGACGCTGTTGGGTGTATAGAGTGTGTATTCTGGAGGAAAAGACATTGGATTCGGGGTTGTTGCAGGCTTCTTTGAAAGTGATTTCTTCGGCGCTCCGAGATCGGCTTTCCGTATTGTTGAATTCTCGTCGTACGAAGCTCGTCCTTTCGGTCTTTGCCGCCAGTCGCAGTCGAAATAAGCTTGGCAAGTCGCTCCATCTCTCCAAACTGCGTCGACATGGGAGACCTACCGAGCTCTAACAATTGTGGCTTGGTTTGACTACGTGTGGACCAAATTCAGCAGAATGAATAAAGGAGGGGGTCGCGAATGACAGGAACAGCGGGATCGTCTCTTGTTGGTTTCGAAATCGATGTCGCACCACCCCTTGCCTAGTTCCGAGTAAGGTTGTGTGAGGGGGGAGTAGGAAGGAAGACATACCCCAAAAAAAGACGATATACTTTCAGTACCTCCAGTTTACCTTCCAGGCATGAAAGCTCTTCACGATGGCAGTCAAGGAGCGTCGTCGACAGTTCCAAGGCCAGGATAACGTGCAAGGGGCCTTAAATCAATTTTGGCGCATTCGTCATATCCAAAAAGGTATCTTGAGGGTATCGCGGAGGCCCAGGCGTGTCGATACATAACTGGATAGACTTGCAGTGGACCATTGCTATGTGTTACGGGTTGGTAAATGACGAGTGATGAGTGGAATGGCAGAATCGATGAGGAGGGAGTCGAGAATACCTACAAGATACGACGTCGGCCGTGAGCCTCACTGGAAGCAAGGCGTACTCACCATGCTCAAGTTCTTCAGCCAGCTCAATATTCCGAAGTCGCTATTGCGGTCTGCAGAGGGATCGTGTGCGTAAACGTTGAGACTTCTGAGGCAGTCGTAGGATGGAAGACTGATGCGATGATGGGAAATGACAACAGTGAACGCGACATTTCGGCGTTTGCCACCAGGGCTAGAAAGACAACCATCCAAAACTTTTTTGGTCTATTACTGAGGTGTTCATACATACAAATACACATCGTGATGTAGTACTACAGTTTTTTTGAGTATTTTGAATGGTCGTAGCATGAGACGCACGAGGCATCCCACATTGTTATGTGTAAGCAGCGGAGATTTTCTCCCCTACTTACCATGACGGTCACTGTGGACCGTGGCGCGTTACCTTATTCCTCTCTTTCCGGGTCTTGCGATGAAAGCCGAACGCAGTTAATTAGTCCACACTTGAAGGAGGAGGAACTTCGTAGCGCCTTTCTGTCCATGTCGCGTAACTACCGTCGCCATCTCGATACACGCGCAAGTGCACGCGGGTTGCTGAGCTAGGAGTGGATAGGTGTGTTGCAAGTGACTCACGCCGCTGAAATTGTGTGCTAATCATCTCATTTAGGTCGTTTCTTTCGGATGTAGAAGAATCTGGCAAGATTCGAGAACTCTTTATGACGGACCAGAAGAGTGGTGCATTCAAGTACATCACTATGGGACTACATATCTCGACGTGATGGAGTGCGAGGAGTGCGTGTGCAAGTTGACGTAAAATCACCTCTCGAATCGGGCCAGGAAGAAAATTGTGGTTTGGTACTAGCCTCCGCGAAGGCATTGTTGTCATCTCGAAGGATATAGACAAGTCCGAGGATAACTTTTCCCTCCGATACACTCGGTCCCGAATCATTCGCCTCGATCTTTTCAAGTTAGCGCCCTCTACGCGTCGTCCTCAACAGCAACAGCAACGCGCTCAAGTAACCATAGTACCATGGTCACCTGCCTTGACTGACAGTATGTTCTCGACATTCCTCTCTTTGGACGATTTATATACATTGTTTAGCGCTCAGAGAAGAGGTCATGACGACGAGCGAGGCAGTATCTGTCCTTTCGCCTATCCCTGTCTGTCGCTTTTCCCTCTCCAACATCTTGGGTGCTAGCACCTCGTCCGGCTGGTCCTTCCTGGGATATGGTTTTAACAAACCGTTCATATTCGTATTCGCATGCAGCGATCTTACGCAGCGGGCGCGTAGAGGTCAAAAAGGCTGGAATCGGTTTGACAACTTGGAAAGGATGGAAAGAGAGATGGCTGGTCCTCAAGTCAAAAACTCTTATCGCGTATAAAGACGTGTGTTCTCTATACCCCTACCAATCCATTCCTCGAAACTAACAGCGGCGTTTGCAGTCGAACGAAGTTGAAATATCCTTCTACGTCCCCCTCGAAACTCTTAAACGTCTGGAACATCGTGGTCAACGATGCATCCTGCTTGTCGGCTCCAATGCACAATATTACCTCTCCTTTCCGAGTAACAATCAACTAGAAGGATGGTGTCGCGATATACGGGACTTGGTACCAAGCACAAATCCGAACCGTGGGTTGGAACTGATGTTGAATATTACGGCGCCTGTTGGTGATGCAAACGATGTGGTTGGGCAAATTATTGATGATTATGCGGTGCAGTGTTTAGCTTCTTTTTTTCTGATTGATCAACAACTAAGCGAACTCTTCCTCTTATACAGTCTCCTGAAGAAGAAAGCCCGAATAATTCACCTGACCACTCGTTCTCCCCCTCTACCAACGAAACCTGCGTCGATCAAGTTCAACTCCGAGTTGAAGCTACTGCCACAAAGGTTGTAAAACGCCAAGACCAACCTCCGCTCCAGCCAGACCAACGAACCATCATCCGACATGCCATATCCATTCTCACGCATTCAATGGAACCACGTCTACTCCGGATCAGTGATCCAGGAGGTGGGAAAAGCTTCGACCTCGTAGACCTTCGTCTTCGACCACTCTTGAGGCTCAAGCGAAAATGGACCCATCTCCCAGAGGATCAACTTCAAGGGCACGATGAAAAGGAGATGCGAGCGTTCTCAGAAGCGCTACTTGATGGATATGTTCTTTGCCAGTGCGTACTTATTGAAGCTGTTGAACAATGGCCTAGGCTTATACAGCTTTTTTTCCCTTCATTCAGATTTTACAACACTTTGCATTCGAATCCTGTGATACGACCCGATATACGGGATACGGTCAACGTAGCAAAGTTTCTCGCGCAATGTGTTGATTCGGGCCTCCCGGCGGACGATATTTTTCAGCTGAAAGATATCGAAGAAGCGTCGGCGGAATCACTCGCTCGTGTTGCTCGTACGATTGCTTCTCTGGTCAAAGTCGTCAGGGATAGCTCGAGTAGATCAAGAGCAAAGCGGGCTTTGATTAGTGGGAAGACGACGGATTGTGTTGAAGAGAAGTGGGCAGAGAAGTGGATCGAGACGAGGTTGGAGAAGAAGAGTTTGAGGTTTGATCCTGATTCCGAGTTTGTTCCTTCGGAGGGCATACATAGGATTGGGATCGAAGTGAAGGATGAGGGAGTAACATGTAAGATACCCAAGGTATGTTGTGTTATCGTTGAAGGGATTCGGTGCTGATGGGCATCTGAATAGGTCTATCAGAACCTACTCAACTTTTTAACTAATATATCACTACAGTATTCGTCCCAGCGGAGCGTAAGGTGCGTTGCATCTGCATCACCTTCCTTAAAGTATTCAAGCGAATTCATGCTCTTTAGCCTCCGACGTGCTCTCGACAACCTTTCTCGGTTTATTTGTTCTCTAGATCTTATATCCAGTCTTGTAGAGAGTCGAGGCTATCGACTCCGTTTACTCCAGGTTCGTCCCCCTTTTTCCGTCAGAACATGACTAACGAGACACATGACAGATTTCCGCGGAATTCAAACTCAAACCTACAGAAAACCAAAGACTTCGCGATGCTTTACGCAAAGACGAAGAGGCTATCGCAAATCTACTAAATTCTGCTGTCGGGCCCGGAGAGAACGAGTTCAAGGAAGCGTTACTCAGCTTACAGGGCGAAGATGCGCAAAGTTGTGTTGACTTGATTCAAGATGTACATCCCTCTCTTTTTCATACCCCTTGCCAACTTACATCTTCATCTCATGATAGATCCTAGACAAATGCAATCCTGAGCACGACGAACTAAAACATAAAGCGCAACGGCTGCTCGTCAAGCTATCCGAGGCTCAAGACATCTTACCTTCATCTCTCTTTATCAAAGGTGTTAAACGTCAGGACACCGATGCTCACTTTGGTGGTTCATTTGGAGATATCTACCGCGCGATGTATAGAAGCTCAGAGGTTGCGATCAAGCGGATACGTGTGTTCCAGGATACGGTGGCGAGAGATCGTCGGAAGATCTTCAGAGTGCGTTACGCCTCGTAGTACATCATCTGTCATACTGACATGAACGTTCCTTTCACCAGGGTCTCTGTCGAGAGGCTATCCTCTGGCGAACACTAAAGCACCCGTTCGTCTTATCGTTCTTTGGCGTGGATTCAGATACTTTTCCTGGACTGTTCTGCTTGGTGTCACCTTGGATGGCAAACGGAACGATCCTGAAACACTTGGGCGATACTGGTGGGCAGGACGTTGATTTACGGGTGCGTTATGTTCTCGAGTCCGAGTTTCCTGGACACTCACATGTAACCCAAAGCTATTCGAAATCGCACAAGGCTTAGCCTACCTCCACTCACAACACATTGTTCATGGAGATCTCCGCGGTTCCAACATTCTTGTAGACGCTGACTGGCACGCGTGTATCGCTGACTTTGGCCTTGCCGTATTCTCCGATGTGACCGTAGGCACCAACTCGTCGCATCATGCCGGCTCTGTAAGATGGATGGCACCAGAACTCCATCATCCGGGGACGTTTGGTCTCAAGTATTTCCGAAGGACGTTTGCGAGTGATGTGTATTCCTTTGCTTGTGTTTGTGTTGAGGTGCGTGTTGCGTCTTCTTTCTCTTTGTCGCACCCCGAATCGACCTTTTTTTGGTCAGCTATACACAGGAAAACCGCCATTCGAAGACGTTCCTCGTGATACAGCCGCGTTATTCAAGGTTATGGCGGGAGAAAGGCCCGCACGACCATCAAGAATGGGAGATTGGTTATGGAATATCGTGACAATGTGTTGGAGTCAGGAGAGGGCTGAGAGGCCGAGCATGTCAAGGGTGGTAGAGATGATGCAGAGTGGGTGTCCAGGAGGAGATTTGATACCTCTTGCAAGTTTCATGCCAAGGATGATAGGATTGGATTCTAATTTCCTCCCTTGTAGATGCCTCCACCCGACGAAGCCTTTGATGAAGATATCTCGTTGCATGGTTTGGCGTCGCAAAGCCTTAGCCGAGGGAAGCCGGTGAGGAGGATCAAAGGCAGTCGGTCATTCTGATTTTGTATTCTTTTTTTTGTACATTTCCTTTCTAGGACATTGGACATTGGACGATTGCATTTCGATCATTCATTGCTATTTCATTCCTCTTTTTTCGCGTTTCCAGCATCTGCATTTGTTCTGCTAAGTCATTCTAGCTCACATCGGTTCACTTTCTTTTCATCTTTGTTCTCTTCGTTTCTTACATGATCATTTCGCAACCACCTGTACACTAACTGCATACGAATTTCACGTTTTGTAATGCCATTGTAATCTCGTTCATCCATTGAAGGCGTACCGTCAACGTATATCCCAGTCTTCCCACTATAATGCTATGTACTACCAAACGCGTACCCAGGTAAGAATGGGTCTCTTGGTCCTCCAGAGCATCCATTTGTACTCGCCCGCAGGGTAGATAAGTATCAGTACAAATCGAAAAACGTAGATTACGCGTTTCATGTTACTGCTCAAGTTCAATAGACGCCGAACGTGAGCGTGACCATATGATGTATAATTATATGCAAACACCAATCTTTCGCTGGACTCTTCATGAACCATACTCCTAAAGGAGTGATCTATGCTAACCTTCTCCTTCCCCTCCGACATGGTCATCCACTCTGGTTACCGGAACCTACTAAGCATAGCCTCCCTGAGGAATACTCAAGTAAAGGCGTACAAATTGGGGATGTTGGTGTTTTCACTACAGACGGTGGTTTTGAGTTTCTCTTCAATGTCTGCCTTCCCGCAGACCATCCGATCAACCAATTCCGGGGTACGCCCAGTAATTTTATTCCCATTCGCTGGAATGGCCGGATTCTTGAAACGCCGAGTCGCTTTCGGCCTGGAGAGTTGATCTGTAGTCAGGATTCGGACAGACGTCGGTTATCCGTTGCGTACGTGAACGACCCCCTACGACGCTTCATTCCTTTCTGACTTTCTGTATCAAGAGGTTCTCCTGCTGGTGCTGGACAGGCGATCGCGCTCAGCTTCCGCAATCGCAGAGGTGCAGTACTGATGCTCCCGAACGGTGCTAGTCGATTTGACTGTGCGGACGTTGCTACTTTTCGCGAATATGCCAATATGAACGCCCCCGACTGGTATCGGTTCGTCCGCGTTACACTGGGCCGCGAACCTAAAAATGCTCCATTACGTCTCATCGTTGGCTTCGACAAGTCCGATTCTTGGGAAATGGCACTAGTTGACTCAAACCGTGCACCAACTCCGCCGCTGATCTTCTACAAAGACGTAGATGGCCGAATAAATTTGAAGAAACCGTCCCGGTCCTCTGCTCTGGATACATGGGTCACTACCAGAGACTCTACTAGTATTGGCATGAAGAACCAAACACTATTCATTCGTGCCCTCTCAATATCGTTTCGAGGATCGGTGCTGGTTTTGCAGCAGGATACTGATATTGCAAGAATTCAAAGCTATTTGTCGATAAGGAATGTCCTAGCTACCAACTATTCAACCTCCGGGAGTAGAATTGTCAATCTGAACGATTCAGATGGATATAGTTCTGATACTTCAGAGTACTATACCGCAAGAAACGCTAGTACAATTGACGAGGAACATGACGCCAACCTTTCACCTTCTCGGGTACATGTCCCATCTATTCAAATAAAGGGCAGACACTAATTTTGCGTACTGCTAGCCTTCACATCGTTCCCCGGGTGCTGTCGATGATTCTATCGTGCGAGATGTATGTTGTTTTTTCCTCGGTCATGGGGCTCAGCAGTTCATTTCATCTCCAGGGCCAGGAATCGGATATCATGGTTATAAGCGATTCGGATATTACGTCGTTAATTGAAGAGCTCGTCAATTTGTTAAGGTCTGCCGTTGAATCGGGAGAGGAGGGCTTCAGAAGCGCAATGATTGGCCTGCAGGGTGCAGACGCTCAAAGTTGCGCTGACCTGATCCAAGATGTATGTTTCGCAGTCATTTGCTATTCTCCGCTTGATAGTACTCACAGTTCGTGTTTCTCGGAGGTTATCGACAAATGCACCAATGAACACCACGGGCCGCTAAGACACAAGACCCATCGTCTACTTGTGAAACTGTCTAGAAGTCGAGATATCCTGCCTTCCTCTCTCTTCATCAAAGATATTGTACTCCAGAACATGCACGCTCAGTCTGGTGGCGCATTCGGAGACATTTATAGAGCCATGTATAGAGACTCAGAAGTTGCAGTCAAGCGGATCCGCGTTTTTCCAAGCACTCCGGAAAGCGATCGGCAGAAGTTATTCAGGGTATGCTCGTCCTTCATTATTGTATATGACTTCCTCATTCATGTGAATACATGCAGAGCTTTTATCGAGAAGCTATCCTCTGGCGAGCACTGCAGCACCCCTACGTCCTGCCGTTCCTGGGCGTAGACTCTGATACCTTCCCCGGTTTCGTTTGTTTGGTTTCACCGTGGATGAAGAATGGTACGATTATACAGCACTTGAGGAAGGTGGACGGGCATGATGTTGACTTGAGGGTATGTGTCTGAGCTGTTATGGTAATTACTTGAGGCCCATAGATCTGGATTGAAAAGTTATTCGAGATCGCGCAAGCCCTAGCATATCTTCATTCACAGGATATCGTACACGGTGATCTCCGTGGTGTATGTCCTTTTGTTTTATTTTTCTTTCCATTTGACTGAATCCTACAGTCAAATATTCTTGTAGACCTGGAATTCCATGCGTGTATCGCTGACTTTGGGCTTTCGGTCTTTTCAGACGGGACTCTACGCACTAATTCGTCACAACATGGCGGTTCCATGCGATGGATGGCTCCAGAGCTTCATCTTCCGCAAGGATTCGGTCTCAAGAGTCGTTGGCGAACGTTTGCGAGTGATGTCTATTCCTTTGCATGTGTCTGTGTAGAGGTTGATATGAATTCGTTTCTCTTCTCCTTCAGATCTAGTCTAATCATTTTCAAGCAGCTTTACACAAGGGAACGACCATTCAAAGACGTTCATAATGATGCGGGTGTGTTACTCAAGGTGATCAAAGGAGAAAGGCCGAAACGGCCCTCTCGGATGAAGGGTTGGCTGTGGAATATCGTGGAGGCTTGTTGGGATCATGACAGAGTTAAGAGGCCAAGTATGTCAAGGGTGGTGGAGATAACACAGAGTGGGTGCCCTGGAGGAGTGTTGACACCTCTTGTGAGTTCAGCGTTGAGCATGCCGGAGCTGAAGCGCTGAAGCTTGGTCTCCTAGATGGTTCTGCCCGTTGAAATAATCAACCAAGTTTCATGCGCATAGTGTCTCCGAAACAAGCTCATCAAACTCGGTGTGCTAGAAAGGCACTTATATCGCACAGAATGACAAGTCTAGGGTGCATGCGTCATGAAAGGTATGCTCTTGGACATCAGACAGCTGCATATCGATCATTCATTGCTACCTAGTTTGCTCATTCCTCTTTCTCATGCTTTAGTCATTTGAACTTTGTTCCGCCACAGTCATTTTACCTCGCATCTGCTCGTTTTCTATGCACGCTTGTTTTCCTTGTGTTCGCCATAATCATTTCGCGACTACCTGTACAATAGCTGTATACGAATCTCACATTCAGGAATGTTATTGTAATCTCGTTTATTCACCCGACTTAGTTTCCGAGATTGCTCCCACCGGAGTCCTATCATATACATCAGTTAGGTAATGTTAATGGTTATCATCATATCATAGAGGGATTCCAATCAAGGGGCTGGATGGATTACATGTATTTTTTCTCGACTCATCACCTTTCTTGAAGCGACGCATGTGCCCTAGGGTCAAAAAGGAAACACCTCAGGCCTCAGGCCTCAGTCGCGAGCACAGCACGTGGGTCGCGGAATGAGACCAGCACCGTACACGCGCCCGCTTCCTTTTATGACACACCTCCCTTTTTTGGGCTGCGCAGGTACAATCGCTCGAAGATGTAGCCACAGATGTTGCACAGAGGGCCCAAAAGAGATGTGTTACAATGTTGTGAGCTGAAGAGCTAAACTTGATTGCTTTGAGCTAGATTCAGGTTGCGAATGGTAAAGGAGTCACTCCTCGCTTCGTGACTACACATGAAATTTGAATGAGATAAATTGAAAAATTTCAGTGGTACAATGAGTCCATGCCACAAATCACAAATTCTAAAGGGAAACTGTCCAAATGACTAACAGACTTGGAACAACGCCATACAGTTGCCGGCGTTTGTGTTGACAAGTCCATCTATAGTACGAGGCAAGGTATGTCAGAATACTATTTCGACCGTGGTCAAAGACAAAGCTACTCTGGTCATTGTTGTTATTGCAGCAATAAACCCTTCCGTTACTGCAGACCCCACTGAGAATTGAGCAGCTTAACAGATCGGGGAATCGCACTCCAAGAGAGTTGCAGCAGTGCTGTACACCACCGTTACCACAGACATTTCCACCGTTCTGATCGGGAACAGAGGTAGTGAATGGCGGCTCCCAGGTGGTGGTAGGAGGTGGGGGAGGAGGGTGAGTAGTGGCAGGGGGGGGCTCTGATGTAGTAGGCGGGGGAGGAGGGTGAGTAGTCGTTAGGGGACGCTCCAACATGGTGGTAGTTGGGGGCTGAGTAGTGGTTGGGAGATGCTCCAATGTAGTAGTTGAAGGATTTCCTGACATGGTAGTGGTCGGGGGATTCCCAGACGTGGTGGTGATCAGCGGATCTGACCAAGTCATAGTGGGCAGAGGAGGATTGTCCATAGTTAAGCACTCAGATACAGTGACTGTGATGCTGATGGTGTCTCCACCAAGAACCAAGGACGTAGCAGCAAAGGTGATAAGAGCTACCATAACCTGCTTTTGAAGAGCATTTTGAGCGAGAGACTGTTGTTGTTGTTGTTGGGTAAAAAGGTGGAACTTGGACTTTGGAACTTGGACTTTAACAGCTTAGAATGTGCCAGCCCTTATACCTCTCTGGATATGCGTGGTCTGAGAGTCTCCACGGTGTCTATTCTTTCAACCAGGTCTCTCGGAAAGTGAAAACAACCTTGACTGAGAAGTCCAAACTGTATCAGCCGCTTCCAGAACGGAATGAGATGTATCGCTTGGTCCCATGAAGTGACGTTGAACCCTTCTGGCTTCATTCCTATCTGCAAGCCCATGTTTACAAGTTTTTAATGATGTCGAGCTTTTCAGTGTGTTTTCTGTGATGGTATGCATATGCCTATGCAAAACATTCTTTTATAGTGTGTACTTCATGTCTAGTTGATCTAATAATGCCTCCTTTAATCGACTCGTTGAATAGTCTCACAGCGGAAAAAGAAAAAAAAGAAAAAGACGGACCTGCGTTCTGAGACTAATGACCCCACTTTTAGCAGCCTGAAAGATTCTGAATCGCTTCCCGTTCGACTCGCAATCTGTTTTTGACTTATACAGAGCATTCAGCATTGTGGTTGAGCCGGCAGTGGTCGTGATTAGAAGGAATGAGTGCTAAAACATCCCGAATCCCGAATCGCAGAACCTCGCTGCGTTGTGAACTACAATATATATACGGAGCGACGACTTTGGGACCAAGGGGATGCCATAGGTATAGCGTAAACTTAGAGTACCTGGAAAGTATCTGTGGTATGCACGTATTGCTTCTCCACCCCTCCTCGATATCTGAAAGATGCAGTCCATTGGCTGGGTGGGTGAGTATAGGACATGCTTTTTTCAGTTTTGTTCCCTTTGGATGGCCTCTCCTTGGCTCAATCAGACTCGATCCCACTATCTCAAAAGTCTCGGTTCCAAGTTTTGGCACAAAAGCAAATCCATAAAATTATCAATCCGAGGAAGCCATGTCACATACTAACCAAATTGCTTTCGACATTGTCTCTTTGTCTCTGACCACCACCATCTCACACGCAATGTCTTCCGAGATCCCCCAGGCGTTAGCGAGAGTCCATCAGTCCATATTCTGGGATGGGTAGAGGGAATTATCAGCTTGAGGTGCTAAAAGGGGCGGGGTTCTTGGTGAGTCTGCTCCAATCTTCTTACATGCGTGTCATTTCTGAAGAGATTGTCAATATGCAGGTCCCGTCTTTCGCTGATTTTAAATCACAGGTTATCACGAACACAGCCGAAACACCCCCAGCCAGAACCGCATTCATACAAGCAGTATGTCCCGCAGATCGTGATTTCTGTTCACGGATTGACTGACGCTACTGCAGAACAGATCTTACGTCGTCTTTCATCAGACAGGTACGCATAAGGAGCGTGTGTCACTAACAAGTCCTTGCATATATTCCTTCCGCAACTGGTTTCTCCATTATGGTATGTGCAACATATCTTGCGCTATGACGAATCTCGCATCTATTGGACACAGCTTTTCGTTTATCTGGCCAATCGCATTATAAAGAGGCGGTCACTTGGGGAACAAGAGGTAGATGGCGTGTTGAGCGCAATCGAGTGCGAGCAAGCCGCGGGTAGCTGATTGGGTAAGTGGTTGTGCAGGTAACGAGCTCTAGTGGAATTGAGCGCCGTATAGATAATAGAGAATGTAATATAGTCGTATCTAGTGTACTCGAGCGTAATTGAGCGCCCTACTGCGGCGAAAAATCGTACGATTTGAATATTTTATTTTCCAGCTGCCGTTCATTTACCTGCTCAGGCTAGATTTCACTAGATTTGGCTCTGACGCAAATCAAACGACTCGATTTCACTAGAAAATCCGACCTCCTTATCCTCAAAAATATAGTGAGATCGAGTCCATTCTAGCAGTATCGAGCCGCCGGCAAGACTCGTTTTCACAAGACTCGGCTAGATTCGGCTCGATCGACCTTTTCCTGGGGCTCACCTCGTCACCAACTTACTATCGCATACTGCATGCCTTTCGTTGGATGCAATCTACTATTAACTATGCCATAATACTTGTACATAGCAAAAGATACTCAGTCGAATGATCCGTTTTCGAGGCTAACGTTGGGCATTGTTAGCTGAACGCTGTGCTGAGTGCTCTGAGGAAAATATTCCGAATTGGAAGGCCGGAGGCGCCGCAACGTTCAATGTCTGCACCAATCACCATAGATTCTTAAACGGTCAAAGCAACGTTTTCGTATTCGGCTTGAGCTTGAAGTTACTGGGGCAGTGCCGTGCCACTGCCTACAATTTTCAGAATAGCTGTAGAGAATTGACAGAGCTCAATCAATATGTCGCTAACAGCCGCTGCATGCGACAACAGCTTTCAACATGTAAAGATCCAGCTCTCTATCCTCCCTCATCATGGACTCTGAAGGACAGCTCTATGCCCGACTTCTCCTTCCGCTCGGACACGGCTACGCACTCTGGCTACCAGAACCCAATGGTGACCTCCCTGTGGAATACTTGGATCAAGGTGTACGAATCGGGGACGTTGGCATCGTCACTCCCGATGGCGGATTCGACTTCCTCTTTAACGTCTGCCTTCCTGTAGACCACCCAATCAACCAATCCCGTGGCACCCCCGATAATTTCGTCCACATTCCATGGAATGGTCAGACTTATCAAATACAAAACCGCTTCCGACCAGGAATTCCTATATTTAGTCGGCGCGGAAGCCAACGTCAGCTAAGCATCGAGGGATCAGTAATCGTTCCGTACGTGAAGATCCCTTTCCTCCAGTTCATTCTGTTTATAATTCTCCGCATTCAGTGGGTCACTAGTTGGCGTCGGGGGAGGAATCGAAATATCCTTCAACTATGATAGTGGTGCAGTATTGATGCCCCCAAACGGCGCCAGTAGACTCGACTGCTCCCATCGAGCTGTCTTTCGCGAATGTGCTCAAAAAAATGCACACAACTGGTATCAATTCGTCAACGGTACACTAGGCCGAGAAGCTGAAAACGGGTCGTTATATCTTGTCACTGGCTTTGATAAGACGGACTCTTGGGAAACCGCACTATTCGACTCGACCCATTCGAGTCGGTCGTGTGTGTTGACTTTCAGCACGGGCGGGGTAGCCGATGGCCGAATGAGGTTATCACAATCCTCTATTATTCAATCATCAGTTGCCAGCAGGTGCTCTACGACTACCGGCAAATACAACCAAGTATTGTTCATTCGTGGCTTTCGAATATCTCTACGACAGGGACTGCATGCTCGGCTTCTCGGAGGTATAAGGATTGCTGATACCTATACCTCATCAAGCCGGCAAATTCTTGGTGGTGTGGGTCGCTTTCAGTTCAATCTTCCGGCCTCCCATCCAGGCTCCCCTCCGAGAGGCGGTGGGAATGAAAGTCCGGAAGGAACCCGCCGTGGTGATGGTAGCTCTTCTCCGTTTGATTCCAGCACTGTCTTGGATTCAGATGAGTACATAAAGGAACAGGATTCTAATGCTTCGGACAGCGACACCAGTGCTGAGGAAAGTGACTTCCTGCCTTCTCAGGTCTGCCCTCGTCTACTCGTTCATTAAGGAGTGTAACGCATACTCAACCTAGCCTTATCATCCCTTGAGCATTATCAATGATTCGATTTTGCGGAATGTGAGTCATCTCACGATCGTCATGGTTCTAGTGACTCATTCCCAGGTCATCTACAGAATCACGATGTGGATATCGTTGTCACCCATGACGACGATTGGATCATGTTACTGACTAAAGAGGTTTGTGAAAACTAATACATGTTTGCACGACTGAGGATCAAACATGGGCATGCACAGGATTCTGTGATGCCAGATGATCAAGTGTTGGTGCAAAGATTTGAAGAGAAATTCCATGTGTCTGTGACAAATGGTGAGCATTTTACATATCTGTTAGTATACAGCATTGATTGCATTTCCTAAGGGTTGGCTATTTTGGAACCAGTCTCTGACCAAGTTCGCGCTGACGGCCGGCCATCGGAGACAATGTCAGAGTCGGCGCAATATAATAGGTCTTCTCGTAGAATATCGGACGGCGCCGTACAAACGCCTCATTCCAGAATAATCATATCGCACGACGGAGAAGACGCCGTAAAGAAACACGTTCCACGATTTCGGGTTCTGGTGATGGGCAGAAGGAATGCGGGAAAGACGACGATTCTGCAGAAAATGACTCAGAGCTCGGATGGAGAGTTTATTGTTCGTGACTCAAATGGAAATCAAGTGAGTTAGACACTGATGATCTTATAATAATAATCCCAGTTGACGACCTTGGTTCTTCAGGTAGATCCCGGTTCCATACTGCAGCCATCCGTTGAAGTGAGTACTGCTGCTACTGGTTTACTTGTTCATGGATCTCAATTGTTCTTTCTAGCGTGGTAGAAGTCGCATTGATTGGGAAATAACTTATCCCAGGTCCTCTTTTCACTCACTCAAATGGGTCGTGTGATGACTCACACGACCGTTCATAGTAATGAGCGCTTTGTGTTTCACGACTCGCGTGGGATGGAAGCTGGGTCGCGAGACGAGCTGGAGACGTTGAAGGATTTCATAAAGCGGAGAATCCAAAGGGTACCATTGAGCGAGAAGTTGCATGTCATATGGTGAGCCCTCGAAGTGTTGGGTTAGCCATTCCTTTAACATCCATCTAAGGTATTGTTTGCCTACCGACACGAGTCGGCCTCTGTGTCACGAAGAGATGGCTTTTTTTGAGCAGGGTACCGGAGACGGTGAGTGACTTAGTTGCTTTCTACAGGGTTCGGTGGTAATCTGTTCTTCAGTCCCTGTCATTGCTGTATTCACCAAGTTTGAGGATCGTATCACCAAGGCGTTTAGTCAACTTCGCGACGGCGGTATGAGCCTGAGGGAAGCACGGAGACGTGCGCCAGAGAAAGCCTTTCGGGACTTTGAGGTGCTCTTTTCAGAACGGAGGCGACAGATGAGATACCCGCCTGCAGATTGCGTTTACTTGCAGAGCAAGTTGCACTATAACTTCAGTTGTCATACCACTCATCTACCCCAGATATGAACAAACCGGAAACAACGTGCGCCGACTTGACTTCAGCCACTCACAGAACCATCCAGACAGAGGTCATTTCGCGCCTTTTCGCCATGGTCCAACGAAATAGCGTGGAAGTCTCGATGGGAATCGCCTTGGTCTAGTATGTTCACCTGGTGTCATCTCAGTTCTTTTGTCTCATCATGACTACTAGCGCCATGTCACTTGCGAACGAGAAACACGAACATGCACGACTGGAAAACAATAAAGTGTATGAATGGTCGATTCTGCTGCTTTCTCTATTTCCCCACTGGGTAAGTGGCAGTTGTCGATAATGATATAAGCTGAAGTCGACGTCACTCCCTAAATTTGGAACTTCAGAAAGTGTGTATCATAATCATTCCTTTGCTAGAAATTATGATCTAATCCTCTCTCTTAGGAAGTACGTCTAGACTCAAAAGACTGATGCATAAATTGTTTATTGACGAATTCTGAACGCCGACATAGTTTTTCGTAGGTATTTTCCCAAGTTCGAGAGCCGTTCGCTGAACCATTTGTCTAGAATGTGAGTGCTCAGCTTCAGTTATGAGATACCTCAAGGAACTCTGGTCAATTTTAGATGGTGAGGGTTTCGTGGCTCGCAGAGCCTTCTCTGTACTGAGTCTCCTTACTAGGAGGTGAATCCGTTGCATTAGCGACATAAATCCCAACTCACCGTTAATACCTGTCCATGTGGCATGTCATATTAGGATGTTCGGTCGTTTCTTTGCATATCTCCGTTGACAATTATTGACCTATTTTTACAGAATGTAAGATGCTTTGTATTGACCGTATCACGACATCTCATCCGCTATCACAGTGGGTGCGTGCGCCATCTTGGCTTGTTCAGGACTCGATTAAAAGCGGTTCGGGCATCGATTCAATTAGGAAGTAAGTTACACCTTTTTTTCCGGGGCCGTGTGTTGATTCATCGATTTTAGTGGGTACGTTCCGTGTAAAATACTTGGATTCATCGTCGCTAAACACTCTGTCTCGATTACGATTGTTAGCACGTAAGTCCAATCCATTGCGATGTCCGGTTAACGCTCAATATCCGCCGTAGTGGGTTAGTTCTAGTACACTGAACCAAACGTTATCCATCTCACTAACGTGGCCCTCGCCAAATTGACAGAAAGTAAGAGTCTGCTTGATATCACCTTTCCGCCAATGCTAATCGACCACCATTGTCAGTGGGTGCGTATATTACTTCGTTATGGTCGAAAGGCTAAGTTCCAAGTACATGATGGTGTTCAACGATAGGATGTACGTGCTCGATTTGTTCCTTAACGACGATCACTGATTCATTGCATCCAGGATGTATGTGGTCTTCGTACCTCTGGGAGAATGATACTAACACACCGTTTGCGCCAAACAGGACGTGAGTCCCTCTATCCCTTACTTGCACCAACCCAGACGTCGGGACTTGGTTGTCTTCTGTAATAGCGGGTACGTGGTTCAGCGATTTCGGTGTGACGCTTCTATTAAAGAGACTATGGCAGGCTGTAAGTGAATCAAGTTGAACGAATCGTTGAGAAACTTAGAAGGTGTTTGGGATCTGTATAGCCGGTAAGCGTTGCTTGCCATCTACGCGTCAGACGTACATTGAAGCCTGTATATGTGTAGATTGTAGGCCATCTGCGTGACTTCTTATATTCCGTCCTCACCAGGTTCTCCGTCATTGCCTTCGTCTAGTTTGTGAGTCTTACCTTCCCTTCATGAACTGTAAATAACTTTCAACAGACCTCCCAGGACCAGGAAGTTGTCCGTATCATCGTCCAGGCTGCGTTTTCTTGGGTACGCACGCACGCCTGTGGTCGCAAAGAAACAGGGCGTTGAACGATATTTAGAAGGATCCATCAGCAACGACAAAGCACCAACTGCTTGTATTCTTTATCGGTGAGGGCTACGGTGAGGATAAGTGACTTACTAAATATCCTCAACCTCCCAGATGTCCTGGTTATTGCCGAATGCTTATTTTGGAATGGGGGGAGCACACCATATAACATCGACCTCGTTCGCAATGTCATCTTCCAGTATGGTAATTCGCCAAAGTCTCGTGATCTGTTCCGTGCGATAGCGGGGAAGTTGTATACGGATATGGCAACGACGGTTTTGGGTAATGACGGGCATCTTTATCGCGACAAGTTGAGAGCCTTGGCAGTGAAGTATCAGAAGTTGTTGCTAGATAACCATTTTGAAGTGAGTGTGGCGGTCGGATTGTTGACTCGAGCTGATCATCGGCCTAGCTTCAGCGCTGAGCGCGGCGCTATATCATACCTTTCTAGGTGCTAGGTTCACGTTCTGCATAACTAGCGGTACATTGTGGGAAGGGACGATCATGGAGATGGTTTTAACTTGTATTTTTACTGGTACACATACATCGTTACTGCAGAAAGATTATTTAATGGCAAAACAGCAGTCTCAACGTGAGTGAAAACATACCTTATAATCATGGTATCCTTCCCCCTCCCGTGACGTTCATGACGCGAATCACAATTCCCCAGTCCACTGATCACTCTTTACGGTCGTGAGGTTCTCGTATCCGTCTTCAGTGATCACAACCACGTCTTCAATCCTAACACCACCAACACTTTCGCATTGCTTCAAAACCTCTTGGTGGATATGTTTGGAGTCGCGAATCGGGGCGATTAAATGAGGCGAGAAGTAGATTCCAGGTTCAACCGTCTAACCGAATGAACTTGAGCATAGAGACACAGAGAACTGACCACCACCATGCCCTTTTCCAGAGGTAACCGAAGTCTGAGGTAGGTGTAGCTTTCATGACCGAGCTTCACTCCTTTCCCAATCATGTCATTGACCGCCGGTTTGCTTGCGCTAGGCACATCGTGCGTGTCCATGCCCAGACTATGTCCGAGACCGTGCAAGAAAAACGCCGAACTGATGCCTGAAGCGGGAATAGTCTCTTCGTCATCCTCAGGTCCTACTGGAGATGTAGATGAATTGACGCCATTTGGTGACTTGAAGATGCCCAACTGCCCTCTTGACTAGGATTCGATGTCGAAGACGTTGGACTGCATCCCAACAAGGGCTCGGCAGAAGAGTCCTAGATAGCGATTAGTCGTTGCCGAAAATTGGCTCCTCCAGAACAAGCCTTTGGAATGAATCTTCTGCTGTTCCCAACAGACGTGGTTGTGGCAATGTCAGATGCGCTCGCATCGATGCCAAGTACAACTTGAGGAAGGAGTTTCTTGGGGCCATCATGAGCGGATTTGTTCAGGTTGTAAGGACGGACCCGGATTGGACCCATGAGTTCGAGGCCTGTACAGTGTACGTGTCACCAGCTGATGCCGACAGCGGCGAATAACGGCTTGTGATGTTCCCGCGAACCCCCCCAGGTTCATACGCATGGCCAATCAAGTCCAAATAGGGCTGTTCAATCCTAAACATTCTAGTATTTCGCCGAATTCTCCATGAACCATACACCTAAAGGACAGATCTATGCTGACCTTCTCCTGCCTCTCCAACATGGTCACCCACTCTGGTTACCGAAACCTACTAAGCACAGCCCCCCCAAGGAATACCGACGTCAAGGCGTACAAATTGGGGATGTTGGTGTTATCACTTCAGACGGTGGTTTTGAGTTTCTCTTTAATGTCTGCCTTCCTGCAGACCATCCCATTAACCAATTCCGGGGTACGCCCAGTAATTTTACTCCCATTCGCTGGAATGGCCCAATTCATCAAACACCAAATTACTTTCGGCCAGGAGAGTTGATCTGTAGTCGGAGCTCGGAGAGGCTTCAGTTACCCATTCCGTACGTGAATGTCCTTCTACGACAATTCATTCCCTCTGACCTTCTGTATCGTTCTCCTGCCGGCACCGAGCGGCCGATCGTGCTCAGGTTCCGCAATCGCAGAGGTGCAGTACTGATGCTCCCAAACGGCGCTAGTCGATTTGACTGTGGGGATGTTGCTGTGTTTCGGAGATATGCCGATATGAACGCCCCCAACTGGTATCGGTTCTTCCGTGTTACACTGGGCCGTGAACCTGAAAATGGTTCACTGCGTCTCGTCACCGGTTTTGACAAGTCCGATTCTTGGACAATGGCACTAGTTGACTCGGACCGTTCACCAAGTCCGTCGCTGATCTTCTACAAGAAAGACCATGGGCGGCTGAGCTTGGAGGAACTTTCCCGGTCCTCTGTTTCCCAGTCACCGATTACCATCAGATGCTCTACTAGTGTCATGAAGAACCAAACACTATTTCTTCGTGCCCACCCAATACTTTTACGAGGATCAGAGCTGGTTTGGCGGCGGAACCCTGAAGCTACAGGAGCTCAAAGATATTCCTTACCATCCACCTTGCCTATAAGGAATGTTTACTATTCTCGCTTCAACTATTTAACCCCCGGGAGCAGCAGAAATGGCTTTCTGAACGATTCAGACGGATATAGTTCAGACACGTCAGAGCACTATACCGCCAAAAACATTAACACAATTGACGAGGAACATGACTACGACCTTCCACCTTCTCGGGTACATGCCCACTTTACTTAAAGAAAGGAGCACACACTGATTCTGTATACTGCCAGTCTTCAAATCGTTCTTGGGGCGCTGTCGATGATTCCATCTTGCGAGATGTACGTGGTTTCTTTCCCGGTAATGAGGCTCAGCAGTTAATTTTACGAATATGCAAACTTCTTTGGGACAGGAAATTGAATCGGATGTCACCGCTGTATTAGTAGTCACGGATGACTCGGACGTTGCGCCCTTAACCGAAACTGAAGAGTTTGTTAACTTGCTAAGATCGACCGTTGAACCAGGAGAAAACGGCTTTGAAGACGTGTTAATTGGTCTGCAGGATGCAGACGCTCAACGCTGTGTTGACCTGATTCAAGATGTAGGTCCTGCAGTCCTTCACTATTCTCCTCCTTCGTAGTACTCACAGCTCGTGTTTTCTTTCAAAGGTCATCGACAAATTCACCACAGAGTATCCCGAGCTAAGGCAAAAAGCTCACCGTCTACTTGTAAAACTATCCAGGAGTCAAGATGTCCTACCCTCCACTCTCTTCATCAAAGGTATTGAACTCCGGGATACGAATGCCCAGTTTGGTGGCGCATTCGGAGACATTTATCGAGCCGTGTATAGAGATTTAGAGGTTGCAATCAAGCGGATGCGTGTTTTTCCGAGTACGCCGGAAAGCAACCGGCAGAAGTTGTACAAGGTATGCTCGTCTTTCGTCCTTATACATGATTCCTTGGTCATGTGAATGCTTACAGGGTTTTTGCCGAGAAGCTATACTTTGGCGAGCATTGAAGCATCCCTACGTCTTGCCGTTTTTAGGTGTAGATTCGGAAACATTCCCTGGTTCCTTCTGCTTGATTTCACCATGGATGAAGAATGGTACGGTTTTAGACTACCTGGGAAAAACTGATGGGCAGGATATTGATTTGAGGGTATGTGACTGAGCTGTTACAGTCAACTGCTTGGAACCCACAGGTCCCGATTGAAAAGCTATTTGAAATTGCGCAAGGTCTAGCATACCTCCATTCACAGGAAATTGTACACGGTGATCTTCGTGGCGTATGTCTCTTTGTTCAAGGTTTTCCAACCACTCATCTGAAAGCCACAGTCAAATATCCTCGTAGACTCGAAATGTCATGCATGTATCGCCGACTTTGGGCTTTCAGTCTTTTCAGACGGGACTGTACGCACCGATTCGTCACATCACGGTGGTTCAGTGCGATGGATGGCTCCAGAACTTCATGATCCGGCTAGATTCCGTCTGGAGTATGTTCGCCGAACATTCGCGAGTGATGTATATTCTTTTGCTTGCGTCTGTGTGGAGGTTTATATGCATTCTGTCTCTTCTCCTTGTCCTGGCCTAATCATTTTTGGCAGCTTTATACAGGAAAACGACCATTCGCAGGCATTCGACATGATACAGGTGCAATTCTCCAGGTAATCGTGGGAAAAAGACCAAAATGGCCACCTCATATGGAGGCTTGGTTGTGGAGTATCGTGGAGACCTGTTGGGATCACGACAGAGCCAAGAGACCAAGTGTATCGAGGGTGGTAGAGATGATGCAGACTAGGTGCCCTGGAGGAACGTTGATACCTCTCGTGAGTTTAGGGTTGAATATGACGCAGCTGAGGCCTAATCGACGATTTCTTTCTAGCATGAGATGGTTTCGCTTAATGAAGCAGTCGACCAAGGATCACAACGCGTAAGTATTCTGAAGACAAGCACACAAAACACGATTCGCCATATGAGCACTCGGATCGCATAGATTTACGAGCATGTCCTGTGAAAATCATGGTACTGAGCACTAGGAATATGAAGGACAAAGGACGTTGAACGTCGGATATCGGACAACTGCATTTTGATCATTCAGTGCTGCCTAGCTTGCTCATTTCTCTTTTTTTAATGCTTTCGTCGTTTGAATTTGTTCTGCTCTAGTCATTTTACCCCACATCTGCTCGTTTTCTATGCAAGTTTGCTCTCCTTGTGTTCGCTACAATCATTCCGCGACTACCTGTACACTAGCTGTATACAAATCTCATGTCCGGGAATATCATTGTGTTCAGGAGTATAATCTCGTTCATTCACCCGACTTGGTGCCACCAGTGGTGTTAGAAGGAATGAGCCCTTAAAACACCACGCGAATCGCCGAACCTCGCTGCGTGGTGAACTACATTAGGGGCGGGGACTTTGGGACCAAGGGGATACCATATTACAACTTATTTGAGGTATAGCGTAAACGTACAAGTACATGAAAAGTATCTGTGGTACGCACGTATTGCTTCTCCACCCCTCTTTTTCACTTGAAACATGCGGTCCAACCCCGTCACTAGCTGGGTGGGCGAGTATAGGACATGCCTCATTGCTCCACACCTAATCAGAATGAATCAAAGGGATATCATATTACAACACATCCAAAGTGTAGCATAAACGTAGAGTACATGAAAAGAATCCACTGCAAACATAAAACAATAAAAGTACAAAATAGTAGTGTCCGATTCATCTTCGTGAAAAAAGTCATCGGTTGGCTGCCTTAGACAGTCGCAGTCTTGTGATGAGAGTCGTGGACAAGAACGTCAAACGCCTTGCTTCTCCATCCCTCAGGTCCATCACCCTTTTCGATCAACTTCTCCTTCTCGGCGGAGCGGTTCACCCATCCAGCCGGATTACCCTCCTTTGCAAGGATCGAATCTCTCTTGTTGGAAACCACCTTGAAGGTACTATGCGATGACGAAGAGGGCGACATGGATACAGAGGTTCCGGACGTGGAGGCAGTGTCGTCTCTCTTTCTCTTGAAGGCCTAGTAATTGAACATTTAGTGGTGAGGAAAAAAGAGAATCGTGCAAAACAAACATACCTCCTGCATCGCCTTGATCTTACCAATCTGCTCACCCTCACTCTCTTCACCAGAGACAGTCGACCTTCTGGCTTCTTCCATCCTACTCCTGACGGCAACGAGTTCTTCGCCAATCCAGCCCAGGCCACTCTCGACACCGTCAGAAACGGCTTTCTGGATTTGCTTCTTGACGAGACCCATCATGATAGGCTACAACCGGCATCGTCAATAAATCACAGATTGCAATAAAGAAAGAGTACAACGTACCTTCAAAGTCTTGTACAAAACATCGTGTTTGGAATCCCTGATCGAGAACTTGAGCGTATCCAGCTTGACATTGACAGTCTTGACAGCAAAGAGCGTCGCAGGATCACTGGTGTTCGTCAAATGTACGGTGACAGTCATGCCCTCGCCGCCCAAGACGACATCGGCAAGACCGGAATCCCTGATCTTGATAGCACCACTCTTCTTCCTAAAGTAAAATGCAACATCCCTCAAATCGGCCTGGATCTGGCCCATGGTGAGAATGAATTCGTGGCGGTTGGCTTCTAGAGCTGCGATGGGGTTCATTATTAACCTAAAGCCACATCTTGCAATAGAAACAAAAACAAAAGAACTCACTCTTATTGATGTTCGGATAAGGGCTGAACTTGACCCAGTTATGTGTCTCTATCTCGACTGTGTTGGGGAACAAGTTACGTCCAGACAAGGTGAGGTTCTCGACAACGAGGTCAAAGGATTCATCGGTGTATTCAATTCGTGGAATGGGGATGTATCCGACCTGCAAGAGCGAGTCAACAACACTAACACGGTGAGATAAAGTAACTACCGACCTTCTCAATGAGTACGGGCAGAATGACACTTCGAACATCATTCCAAAGAGGCTTCTTGAATTTGAGATGTCCTTCACCATCATCAGAGAAGAGAAGATCCTTGGTGAAGCGTTGAACGTCTGTGCCCAATCTGTGCAGCGTCAAAGTCAGTACATCGATCATGACGAGCAAACTATGGTGCAAACCTGCGATTGATATCATCTTCGGTGATACCCTTGAGCCAATCTCCAATTCCGTCAAAGACCAGGTCAAAATGGTCTCTGTACTTGCCACGCATTCCCTTGTTCTTCTCCTGAATCTTCCTTTTGTTCTCCTGAACCTCACCATCGGCACCAACAACTGCAGGTGTACCGAGGATAGTTGATCCTGGAACCTCATCCGTAGGCGAATCAGCTTTGCCAGATCCATAGAAAACTCGTCCTTCATCGATCAACTCCCTACCCCTTCTCTCGCACTGGTCCTCAAGGACATAACCTGGTTCCCTAACAATCTTCTCGGCCCAATCACCGACTTTCTTCCACCAAGCACGAAGCTCCTCGTCTCGTTTGCCGTCATCAATGAGAGCATTGATGGGATCCCAGACACATCGTTCGAGCGATTTACCATTGGCGAATCTCTCGAGGATAACTCCGAGTTGACTTAGGGTCTCTTGGAGCTTGGGGTTGCCACCGACGGAAGACCCGGCAGTATTAGCATGTGAAGATGCGATAGTACGGCCGTGAGAGGCGTATTCTTTTATATAGGAGATTAGCCATTCGAGGGCTTCTTGGTAATCGGGGTGCTTCTGGCATTCAACGACGACCTGCAGGTGATTTCAGCATACGTAAGGTGTCACACGACAAAAATAAGCGACCTTCTTCAAACGGAAGATGAACTGATCTCTTCGTTCCGAAGGGAAGTACTCCTCGGTCAAGAATTCCTTGCCTCGCGTGTAGTGTTGACGAGCCTTGTCTTGATGCTCTTGCGGGATATTCGAGTTGATGCCATCCTTCAACAAGATCAAGAATTGTTCCAATAACAGAAAAACAGGTGCCGCCAACCTTCATACCGCCAAACATCCTGCCTATCAAACCTTTCTTCTGAGCTTCTTCGCCGACTGTCTTTGCCTCTACCTTGGCTTCATCACTAGTCGCAACGTCGCCGGTAGCACCAGTCTCAGCCTTGGCCTGCTCCTTTAAACCAGCAACGCCCTCGGGCGAGGGGTCGGTCGCGACTGCTTGGGCTCGATCTTTAGCTGGATCGCCTGTCGGAGTTGGTTCCTCGCCTGGAAGGCGAGCTTTGACCATGCCAGTGGCACCTGATAAACTAACAGCTTTAGGTGTACCTTTAGGAATAGACAAGAAGGTCTTGCCTTTCGTATCCTTTTCTCTCTTCAGTTGCTCCTCCTTAGTCTCGCCAGGAACAAATTGATCACCTTTGTGGGCCTCATCGACTCCTCGCAACCTGTCCTCGCCTGGAGCGATGCCCTCGGAAGCCTTCACAAGCCCTCTGGAAAGGAGGTCACGACCGATAATTGAAAAGTCAGTGACAAGCTTGCGCGCTTCAGAGTTGGTGAGAAGAAGATGTAAAAGAGTTCGGACGTGCTGGATCGTCTGATCAGCGTCTGCTTTGGCCTTATCTTTCTCCACTGGTACTACAATCCAGAAGTTAATCCTTGATCGTAGAAAAGAACCTGGAAAAACTCACCGCCATCCTTCGATACCACATCGCCTACTTCAACTTGTCTCGTAGACCAGATCCACTCCTGGATCAATTCATCGCTGTTCTTTCTCTTAACCATCAAACGGAGAGTTCCAAGGATATCCTTGACATCTTGAATCATCCGCTGTCCTTCCTTCGATAACTTTTCTGTTGGTACAGGTGAATGTGAAAGTGCATGGGAGAACCACGAATCCAGCTGAGCGTTGGTGGGTAATTTTGAGGATCGCAAAGCGAGGATGGCGGTGTACAGATTGAGTTTGCGATCTACATCGGCGTCTTTGGCAGCTTTGTTCACCGGGTCGGTGACGCTGCCTTTAGCGGGATGCGCTGAAACGTCTTTGGGTGCAGGTGGGAGTGACATGGCGGTTCGTGGGTAGGAATGGAAAGAAGAGAGTGTGGGTTATAAAGTCGTGTAGCTAGTCTATTCAACGCGGGTCGTCATACATGCGTCATTGGTCTGGTGCGTTCTCCGATCCCCTGACGTTTGGTGGTGTGTGGAAGGAATCCAGACTGTTCGCTTTACCTCCTATTCCTGTTCATCGTCAGTGAAAGCTTGGTGCATCGATCTGGGCTCGTCGCCTTGATTTTCTTGGTCGATAAGAGCACGGAAATCAACGACGAGAACAGAAAGATTCCTCGTAGCCTTGCCTTGGTGAAGAACGCGTCTGGCGCATTCGTTGACGTCGGATGGAGTTTGCGAACACGTGACGTCATACCGCCCAAAATAATTTTGCGTTCAGCAAGAGCGAGGGTCAACTAGTTACTATAGGTACTTAGAGCACTACTGCATCAATTTCAAGACCCCTGTTATCCTAGAGCAACTGTATTAGCTGTCGCTGGGCATATTCACCCAAAAACAGCCTTATTGATTGACACGGCTTGCTCCTCGCAATGGTTGCAATGTCACCAAGAATCACGACTCTCGACTCCAAGCCGTCAAAAGAGGAGCTACCTGTCCTGGAGCAGTTGGTCACAATGAGCAGGACAGGAAGCGAATAACCATACTCACACTATATGAGCACACTCTTCTCGCTATCGAGCGTTCTTCTAGTCAAGCAAGCTCTTTTGGAGTTATGTATATCTTGAACTGTAGCGATAATTCAAAGATGGTCCCTCGCGCTGTCCATAGTATGTCCATATGACGCCCAAGTACTTGGTGAAGTCGTTTGTGTGGCTAGCTGCCGAATAACATGCGTAAAGTATTCCCGCTGAAGCCGTTTTACTAGCGAATCAACTAAGCATCTGTCAGCACACCGACTCTGCGGGGGAGCCCATTGAGAAACTCACCTAAATTTAACATTTTCATGATATTAAAACTAAATTTTGCGTGAAGCTCACAGCAGTATGAGCATCTTACACTACTTCCAGGTTCGAGGACATCATGGAACGAAGAAGGAATTTCGTTGTTTACGCGTTGTTTATCCCTCCTCAAATTCCCGTCCCGTCACCAGTCCTAGTCCACACTTCCGCTGGTATTCCGTCTTCCTGAATCAACAGCCTGCTTGGAACGGTTGAAGGGGCTATTCTAAAGGGAGATATTGGGGACTTGGTGCGCCTGCAGTCATGTCGAAAATTGACCAAAAAATTTACTGGCTTTCATCAGGTTTAACGAGCTCTCGGACTTGTCATAGTCCAAAGCGTCAAATAGAGGCCATAACGAGTCAATACGACTACGGAGACCCATAAACTAACTCCACCTGCATGTTCAGCCGCTCACTGCGATTGCGGCACACCCATTGGCATTGCATTCGAAGACGAATAGCAACAAATGCAGTCGCGGTAGAGGAACCAACTACGACCAATGACTCGACCACTCGTCCGTCTCGTACCAAGATCAACCTTCGCCATCCGCTGGCCCGTAACGTTGTGATTTACAATGCTCCGACTACTTTTTCCATCAACAAACTCCTCCAACAGGTCATTTTCGACGGGCCTGTCGAACGTATTCAAACATACAAACGCAATGGCACCATGGATGTCATCTTTACTCTTCTAGACAACTACGCCCTCCGGAGGTTTCTCGATTCTCCCCTCCCCAACGCCATCCATTGGGACGGAAAACCATTAAAAGTCGAGCCAGCATACACAACTAAATTCCTCAGCGCACACCGAGTTGCCGAAATTGGTTTCGACCGAGTCACTACAGTCATCCAGTTTCGCGGATGCCCAAATGACCTCACAACCAACGCTTTTGACACACGAATACGCAAGTCCTTCCATCGTTTCTTGCCCGTGTCCATCACACGCAGAGTCCCAAACGTCGATGATGGAACAAGAGAGGTGTTGGTTAGGTGTAGGAACATGGGGCAGGCGAGAGGACTCATTCTAAAGGCGATGCAATCTGGCGACCCAATTTTCGGTACATTCGCCGTTCACTACCCCGACAACTTGGATGGTCGGTTCAATCAAGCCCCCTTCTGGGGCGAAGAAGCACTAGCTGCGAATATAAAGCTATGTTACCTCGATTGGGAAAGACAAGTACGACCAGGGTTTTTCAGACATATCGGCGGCGGTTATCTGGACCGGCTACCGATATTTGGATGGAAGCAAGAAGGAAGAGCGATTTATCTCAATGTGCTAAAACCCTCGGACGCACAGATGCTTTTGGATAAGGGTATACCCGGGAGTCAATTCGAAGCTCTTCCCAACGCCAACGACAGCTTTACGGTACCCCATGAAGTTCTTATAGCCATGCGGCTTGGGGCATCACGCAAAATTGTGTTGCGGAACCTTGATCCACAACGGCTCGGTGGATTGGACGCCGTAAAACTCAGGATGAAAACTCTCTTACCCAAGTGGGCTATGATTCCATTCGTAGAACCTATATCCGAGTAAGTGTATTCTTTTTTCAGTCAATATACCCCGGCTAACTACATCCCCGGTCCTAGTGACTCGGTAATCGTCTCATTCCAAAATGTGCTGGAAGGTCTGGAGATCATGTTGAGGTTGGGAGACGGGGTATTGCGTTATAATCCAAAGTGGGAGGGGTGCGAAGCAAACTTTTGGAACGATACAACTGCTAGCGATGCAGTACTATCCCCGGTTCTGATCACAACTACTCCTCCAAAGCATGGCGTGACAGACGACCTGGAAAGCGAGTAGAGACGGGTCAGGCGATAACCTTTTCCCCCCCAGACACACCTGCGCAGCAGCCTCCTGCGTGACGTCATTCTGGTCGTGTCCGGACGTGGCAGTGCTGCCATTCATGGCACCCACCACATATATAGCTTCGAGCTGTCTTATATACACTGCTATATACTTTCCAACGTCCATATCTTCTCAACTTCCGACGATGACTACAACCGCAGAACGCGACGCTCTAATTTCTGTACTATGTCAGTCTTGGCACTGGGACTCTAACGACGAGCATATGATCATTTTTGAAGCTGGAGGAACCGGTCAGGTACTATTCGTCTCCCACAAGATCCACATCGGTTATTGTATAACTAACTCTCTTTTTTCAGCTCATATCCCGCGCAGAGATGAACGTCTGGATAGCATCCCAGTTCATCTGGAAAGCACTCGATTCAACCTCTGCTCCAGTATCCCGCAACCAACTTTGCATCGAAATGCAGCTGACTGAAACCCGTGTTCCTCCTTGGGACTCTCCCTCCTTCACTGGTAGAATCAATGAGCAGGTTCTGACGAGAGAGGCTTTTGTGCCAAAGTTATACGTTATCACTTTGGAGCGGGGAACGTTCCTCACTTCGTTGGATACTCAGTATAAACACAAGGGAGGGCCAGAGTATTCGTTTCAGATGACGTTTGATCGTTCACCGTATCCGCCGAGAGAGGAATGGAGAGAACCTGAAGGCGGTCCTGAGACGTTGAAGATTTGGGAGAAGAAGACGTTTTGCGCTGGAAAGATCGAAGGCGGGGAGAAGAAGAGTTGGTTCAAGAATCTCTTTCAGTAATCCGACATCATGTATGGTCCTTGTATATACATATAAGAGACCTTCCTGTATATGACCAGGGTCACTTGTCCGGTTTGAACAGCTTCGATGCAAGCACAACTTCTTGAAGGTAATCCTAGCTCGCACTAGAGACGATACGTACATGGACCGGTCTCGACTCTGGATCTTAGTCTCGATTCAAGACTCACCGGGCGGACCGGCCACGCGGAGAGTCTTGTACGAATGTCGAAGGCTGTTGTGACGTGAAATTTATCACGTTCCGCTTGCTGGAGCGCGGGAGGGATTGCTTGATTGAGCCTATCTGGATCTTGCTCAAAATCGGAGGCCTGTCTACAGTACCTTTTAGTACTCTATATATGCTCCGCTAGGTCTCTTAAAGTTGGTTACTTAACTTGGTTCACAGATAGGGCTGCTCAATTTTACAATGACCATCCGTCCAACCCGACGTCCGCAACATCAGTAAGCGCAATATTTTGAACGTTTCACCGTTCAGTCTATTTGACCCCTTGGAAGTGGACTCTTGAATTACCGGTTTGATGGGGCTACCGTCGGTTTGGACGGTCGGTCGTACAGTAGATTGAGCAGCCCTATTGATGGGAACACCGTACAGGACCCTCTGCTACAGTGGATGACTTCCCGTAAGAGTTAATTGCAGGACAATTTTCTATAATTGTTCGTTTCAGAATCAGCTTTGCATCAACGAGTTTCAAATTCTACATCTAGACGACCCCTTCTGGAGGTCTGGATGGTCGCAACTTTCAACCTGATTTCAAATTTAGAGCGCTAAGCGAGGCCATCCCGCCTTATCTAGCTCCCCGAACATGTGCATCCTCGGATAATCCTTCTGACAACCTTATGGAAATTCATCCAGTACCCCAATCAACTTTAGAGTTATAGGGTAAAAGGTACTGTAGACAGGCCCAAAAAGGGCTCTAAATAGTCCATTTGGTGATATCAGGCTTGGCTTCGGGTTCCGTAGAGTTCTATTCGGTCAAAATCGCAGTTTAAGTTCCATTCAATGCGTAAATCAGGATGGGAAATTCATCCATAGCAGTCGTACTCCGGGGTTCATATCTGCGGTCGAGAAGTGTAACTAGTGTATGGATGGCATATAAAAGAGACAGGCAACGTACTCACACTCTCCCATCGCTTTACTAGGATGTTCTACCCCAACTTCATCCGTACTCTCGTATGCGCGTTCGTAGCGTGTTCGAACCTGTCTACTCCTCCCGTCGACTCTGACACACCAGTCACGCCGAGTGGTCAGAACATCATAGTCGGGTACCGGACAGTCAGTCAGGTAAGATCTCCCCATCGATCCTCTCGATGCACCATCCACTCACTTCACCCTCGCAGGCCCAAGCAGCAGAGTACAACAAGGCCGGCACACCTGTTCTCAACAAACCAGTGGTCGGAATCCAGCTCGGAAACGGTGTTTACACTTCTCCAAAAGCAGGCGACTGGTTAGGCCCACCCGGCAGCTGGTACTGCATCATTTACGCCGATTCTGACAAGTTCAACGCCGCTGCCAAAGCATGGATCCCCAAAACGTCTGGAAGCATGAAATTATGGTGGAACGAGAACAATATCAACAGCTATATCAAATCGCTGGGTATCAGTGATCCGTCCAAAACGTTGAGGTTCTCTCCGATCGATGGCGATGACCAGCATTACCAGATGTTGATTCCACCGGCGTTATTGAGCGGGACGTTTAGTAAACCTTTGGGCTTGACGGCGAATTGTGTGGATAGTGTGGCCAAGTTGCCGACTAATAGGGTTGATTACTGGAGCATGGTCGGCATGAAGGGTGTAGCGCCGCCGAACCCTAATTGTGGGCCAAATTTGATGGAGGAAGAGGTAGAAGGAGTAGAGAAAGCTCCCGGGTGTTCGACCCACAGTACGGTAGAGCCAGGAGGGAATCCAAATAACCATTCTTGAGCTTCATGTAGTATGTTATCTCAGCATACGTTCGAATTTCCTGTGTTCTGTGTATCGCGTAGGTGATGGTAAAAGACACGAAGAACTGTAAACCTCAAAGGAGTGGACGAATCAATGTTGTTGAGTGTTTGGTGTTGCTCATCCACGTGGCGCAGGCAAGAGAACGAGCTTGACATTGCTGGAACTGGGAGTGGAGATGGCCTTGATGGCTCCTCGGTGATGAAGAAACTAAACTGAGTCCCGGTCTCATTTAGGAGCGTTTTGCGCTGAGAACTTTTGGTGGTGTGTAGAAGAGCTGTTTCGTGAGCCGCTCCGACTCCCGTTGCCGAGTACTTCAATTTGATTCATCGAATTCAATTCGATACGGTGTATGCACTATGTATTAAGGCTATTTTAGTACCTCTAACTTCTAAGCGAGTATGCAAAGGCTAGTATAATGATACTCGATTCCCTAATTATTCTAAAACCTACATCCGGCATTTTTCAATCATGAATCGAAGATGGCGCCGTAGGCAGGAACTCCCCGGCTTTCCATACCGAAGACGACCTTCCTCGTCATTTTGGGGTTGGAGATGATGAAAACGGCCTCCGCATTCGACTCCTTCACCAGCTTCCAGGTTTCTATCACCATATCGGGACGACCTTCCTTGCGAGTATCCCAGACCCTGGCGTTCGGGTCAGCCTTCCTCACTGCGTTGAGAACATTCTCGCCGTAGGTAGTCTCGGGGGCAGGAGTTGACCAGAAGATGCGACGAGGAGTTACGTCGGCATGGAACAAACTGCGAATGGGGCCATGTGTCAGAACAAATATCGATGCTGAGATAAATGATAACAAGTACCTGAGAGTAGGACCAATACCGGAGCCGGTGGCGACCACGACAATCCTTTTGAACAACATTGAAGTGTAGAGCAAACCGTGCAGGGGCGCTCCACGGACCCAGAGCTTCTTCGGGGGATTCGTGATGGTCTCTCTGGTCCAATCACCGGCGTTGGATATCAAAACGGAGAAGCCATCAGGGTTTCCATTTGCATCTTCGTCGGGAATGGTTGCGAATGCGTGCCATTCGAGCAATGGACGACTGGAGACCTTGAGACCATAGAATGGTTTCATCTGACGGTACTTGAAGTGGAGACGAATGGCGTGGCTGGAAAGAACCTCGGGGTAGACATCGATGCGTCTGAGACGACCCCAAGAAAGGAGGGTGCAGCTGGTGGAGATGCACAGGGTCCAAAAGTTGGGTGTATTAATGAGGTAGATGCCCAGGGGTTTGACATCAGGCTCAAGAACACGGTATTGGTTGGCGGCGAAGATAGTGTGAGTCCAGAATGTGCAGACGGCTACCCATCCGGAGTAACGATGGATCGCCTCAAAGTAATCGTGGTAGAGAACACGGAACCGAGGATAGGCTCCTGCAAGAATGAGGCAGAACATGGTGACCAAGATGTAGGATGTGATAGTGTTGGCCAATCCTGCTGGGGAGCGGTTGGCGAGGTAGTCCTGAGTGACGAGAGCGGTATACAGGATGTACCACACAACGGCGGCTGTTCCAGCACCACTGTGAGCACCACCGTAATGGAAAACCTTCGCGAGCCTGCTACGCAACCAGAGAGGAGCACTGTGTGGGCAAGCGACTGCGATCTCGTACACCAAGTTTACAAAGTTCTCTTGGCGGAAGAGAAGTGTAACCATCAAGTTTGCGGAAGCAGCACTACCAACATCCTGCGCCATAGGACGACCTCCTGCACGAACAACGATGGCAATGAAGACCGCGAGGTTTGCAAAGAAGATGATGGTGAAGGTCTTTCGGTAGTAAGAGAAAAAGATAACTAGAGATCGATGTTAGAATTGTCAGACGTATTGGAAGGAATATAACTCACGATCGAGCCACCTGGTCAAGCTAGAACGACCTTTCTTAGGAGGCAAGGTTGCTTCGATCTCTTTTGGAGGTTCAACTTGCTGCTGGGCCACCGGGGTATCGACCTTCTCGTCTATGATAGAGCCAGCGGAAGAACTGGCTGAAGAGTCCGCCTCTGCAGCTTGCTTCTCCACGTCCGGAGTAGAAGCACGAGAGGGAATCTGAGAAGGGTGAGCGGGCTCGAGAGAAGACATGTTGAACTAGCTCTGAGTCGATGGTTTCCATAGATTGATTCTGGCATCCTTATATATCTTTGAACCTTGGAGTGAAAGGTGGCTCCGAGATATTAGCACAAAGAAGGAAGTCCGACGAGATGACCAGGACCCTGGTATACCTGTCGCGCGGACATGGGAATAGCGATAACTAGATAGAGTATCATCAAAACATGTAGGAGGACTGATTTTTGACAATCGGGATGAATCCCCAAAACTCACCTTGCCGTCTCCCTAATGGCAATCAGAGAAGTGCCAAGCCAAGCAACGCTACCCTGGGCCTCGAGAATTCGAATCTATCCAGGCCTTGCACATTAAACTCTACGGCACCTCTATGAGCAGAGTGGGATGGCATCAGAGGCGCCACTCAATGCGCACCAATGAACAACCAATGAACGCGAAATTCGAATGTCTAGACCTTGACATATGACGTGCGCCCTCGGTCGCAGCACTAGTGGCACCTTTGTCATCAGCGAGGCTCAATCAACGATTCTGAACGCCAAAAATAACTCACGTCTTAACGCCACGCAAGATTCATCCCCATTATAGTTGCGACATGCATGCAAGCGGAGCACGGAAGGAATGCCGTACATCGAGTAGACATTCCTATTTGTCCAAAAGATTCCATCTATCCACTAGCTGGATTCAACGAAATCGCCGCATCGCGTGAGTGAGGACCGACCCATGCCGCGATACAGCACATCTGTTCAGAATAGCCACGCGTCAAGGTGCATAGGCGATTTCAGTCTTGAATAGGTCCATTCTCTTCTACGTCGAAAGTACTGCATCCAAGAAAATTGGTTCTTGCTATCGAGCCGTTGTTCCTGAGCTCAAATCTCTTCGGATGCCACCAGATGAGACTCGCGATTCAAAAAGACCCAGGTATACTCTTCTCTGTTTCAACGTTAAAGCGAAATAGGAGCCAATATGATTGACACTGGCAACCGTAACACTGTCTCGGTTTTCGGCGCTGAAGTGGTTCTGATGAAGACATGTAGCTAACCTGTCGAGATAGAGTGTGATAGGCACTTGGACGTACGGGGCTCCATACTAAAAGCGCACAAAAACCGCCGGTATCTCAAACACACGGGTTGGTACGGAATAGAGAACCGAAACACGAAAATCCTTTGGTTCCTTGTTTCGGTGAACGCATCAAGGTACTGCAACTTTAGATTCCTCCGGATAGCAATTCCTGGTCGATCGTCAGCCAGAGCGCTAGTTGTTAAAGGATCCATACTCTACTTTTGCAGGGAAATTTAAGCCTGGTGTATACTTCAAGGCTGCGCACAGGCAGGTGCAGAGCTACAAAGTGTTAACCACCATTTCGGTATGTGTGGTGTCAGAGCTCGTCCTGACTCACAAGCACGTGCTTAGGGTCTCAACAACCTGTGTCACTCCGATGGCGGCAGGGAAATGCAACATCCTGCGAGACAACCAATTTCGGGTGCTGCAGGAACAACAAAAAGAGCCGAGATGTGGTGGTTATGAATCTGCCTTCAGGAGCGATGTATGGGCTCGGACGTTTGCTTCATTGTTGAAGGTTCCGCGGATGAGGGTCAAGCTCGAATAAGCTGGAGCAAACCTAACCCGCAACGGCGATAAGCATGCAATGCATTTGATGACAACCTTGGAAAATCCGGGGAGAGGAGTAACGGAATACGAAAATCTTCGTCACTTGAACAATGCCTATCGTCGAGAACATGAAATGGCACCTGATTCACATTGGCCAATCCTAGTAGAGCCTAGTAGATTGAGTATCCTTGCGTGTAGAATTATCATTTGGAAGGTATGTGTCGGAAACAGTAGATGGGAGTAGATGGGAGTCGTCGCTTCAATTCTGTCAGGAACCGCGACGTAATCCACAGCATGCTGTGGGAAATTTTAGATGGTACACGGATATCGTCAAGCTTACTTCATTGCAAGGCATCCCAGTACTCGCAAGATGGTGAGTTTTGCTATGCAATATATGATAGTTAGCGTCCTCACTGCCAGCTAGCATCAGAAGGAAAGACGACATACCCGATAATTTA
Source organism: Moniliophthora roreri (assembly GCA_001466705.2). Lineage (NCBI taxonomy): Eukaryota > Fungi > Basidiomycota > Agaricomycetes > Agaricales > Marasmiaceae > Moniliophthora > Moniliophthora roreri. The sequence continues at coordinate 552,720 of LATX02000193.1, forward strand.
GAGTCGAGGGTGGTAAATGTAGTCGGGAAAGACAGGTTGCCACTAACCTCAGATACCATGTTCCACTATTTAGCCAAATAAGACCTTTCCATCCATCTCTTGCTCAATTCAACCATCCATGTCCAGACTCCAGATAGACCTGTCCACTACGAGAGACTTGTGATTGTTTCGGCCACGTGACTCGTTCGAAACCACCTTCCGGCTTTTCTCACATCCGAGGTCCTTGAGCGCCTTGAAGGCATCACCTCGACGACTGTGGCCGGCTGTTCCCTCTTCATCAAAGCTAATTCTCTTGTTTTGCATCCACGAGGACACCTCTCCATGTCAAGACATTCTCTCTCATGCTCTCGGGTTGCATGCGCCCAATCCATCAAATATCTCCCACCAAGATCAGCCCCAGGAATCCGCATTCGGATGGAACCAATGAAGCCCAATCAGGACTATGTCCCACTTATTTTTGCTCTCTGCTCAGTAGACACTGCATGCCTTGATCTCACGTCAATACATAAAGGCCCACCAAAGTCGTGGGTAGCAATTTGTTCCTCTTACATGCCTGAATATGTCGACCCTACGTCTGGTTACCTTCATTCTCATTGTCGTCAACTGGGGCATTCATGGCAGCCGAGGTCAGAACACCGTGCAGGTGGGATCCTCATACATATTACTTTATCCGATATTAACGGCGTTTACAGGTGGTTATTGGTAAAAAGGGCAATTTTTACGATCCTCCTGCTGTCATTGCGAACAAAGGCGACACAGTTCAGTTCATCTTTGATGGAAAGTGAGTCAACCAACTATTCTTACGGTGAGCGCTGCCTGAGCATTTAACATTCTAGTGCACATGGTGTTGTGCAATCATCTTTCGAGAAACCCTGTGTCCCATTACCAGGTGGCTTTAGTAGCGGCGTAACAGGGAGAGGGGACGACTTTACCAAGCCTATTAGCACTTGGAATTTGCAGATCACCAATGCGTCTATACGTGAGTAATGTGTCTACATATCCTCTAGCTTTCTCAGTGAAGCATTATAGCAATATGGTACTACTGTCCTGTGAGTAATCCTAGCTCGCATTGCGCCACTGGAATGGTTGGGTACGCCCATACCGTCGTCCCGTAATAGAGTCGATCCTAATAAACAATTTTAGGGTCATCAATCCCCCAAATTCCAGCATTATTGACTCTTATATTGCGTCTGCAAAGCAGTTCACTGGTACTCAAGTGGTGAATATACTTTTCGTCTATCAGAATCGAGACCTGGCTAAATCTTTTATACAATAGCCGGCTAGTACTGCTCTTACCGGCATAGGTGCCTTTGCAACTGACACGCCTGTCCCAATGACAGCTTCCACTTCTTCTACGACATCTGTGTCCATGACGGAGTCGCCACCCTCTACTGCGACCTCTCAGTCGAGTTCCACTACCAATTCTACCGACTCCCGTCTACCAGCAATCATCGGCGGCTCTATAGCGGGAGCTGTAGCGGCGTTTGCATCCGTCCTCATCATCGTTCTGATCGTTCATAGGCGCCGTTCCCAACATGGCCAAAATACGACTGTCGAAGCTTACAGTTATCCCTACGGACCTGGTTCCCCGCCCATGACTGCTCGCTCCGACTTCTCCAAGATGTCAGACCCGAGGGCAACGACACCAATACCGGCAGCTCTTCTTTATCCAGCCAGGCGTCCTGAAACAGAATATACAAGTCCGCCTGGGTCTCCTCCTCCGACTTTGAGGCCCCAGGAAAGCAAGACCGGTATTCGAGGTATATCCTCTATTGAATACCCCGGGTCCGGCGGACAACATGAAGGTCATGACGAAGGTCGGGCGGACACCCTCAACACGCTTGCAAAGGAGGTTGCAGCCATTCTTCTGCGAACCGGATCGAATGACCGGCGGGCAGGAACCGAAGCGACGAGCAGTAATGGGGATGGTCATGGTACCAAAAACGAAGATGAAGCGCCGCCACGGTATAGGTCTAATTTGGGGCACACACCACCTTAAACGCATTTTATTACCATCGCCGAGTATCAGTTACTACTTTTAATGGTCAAGGAAACAATCTTACGGATTCTCGAATGATCGTGGCGAACGCGGGAAGAGACGGCAGTATTCATACGACAGAAAGAGCGTATACAGAAACCCAAGAACTTGAGAACGAATACAGATAGTACATGATACATACTCCCAGAGTGTTTAGACAATTCTACAACATGAAATTCCCGTTTTTTCGCTGTTATGTTCCTTGATAGATTACAGATACCTTCATTCCATTTTCCACGCCCAACTCGGACCTTTGAAAATAGACCAGCCACAATCAGTCAATAGCAAAGATGTAGCAAGGGAAGGTCACACCTATAGGATCCCCAGACTCATGTGCAGCACCGGTCCACATCCCCACAACACCCATCATAGATCCTATTCCCCCCACTTGAATGCCTTCCATCACCCACTCATCATGATCAGGTGATGAAGCATCGCTTGTAATCTCCATCTCAATCGTGAGCGTGAATAAACAAACACAAAACCCGGGAAGGAACATACCAAAGTCCATCGCACAGCTCGATCTCCAATCATCCTTACCGTGCCTCTACACCGCCTTTGAGCATGTTCATCTACATCACTCCCAACGTATTCTCCTGCTACGTGGATAATGGGGAGCGCGTATACGAGCGGATCGTAAGCCGGTTGAGAATCCTCCAATCCCAACATCAAGTCTGCTAAACTCTCGTCTGAATCTGAATCCAGATCGACATCCGACTCAGCCTTGGCTTTCCCTTTCCCTTTAGTATCTGATTTAGACGCTCTGTTGTTGGCCAACTCGGCTAACATTGTAGTAGTATCGCCATCTGTTGCTGTCGTTGATATTGGTGACATGAGTCCTTGGGCGCTAGCAGAGGAGGTAGATGGCGGTGCACGTGCGTAAGACACCTGAGGAGATCTTGAACTAGAAGCTGCCGATGGCGATCCTGGTGCTTCGGGTGGCGGGAGAGCCGGTGGAGGTGGTACACGCGAGTAGCCTGTCACTCGGATTTGCATTGGAAACACCCGTATTGTTTCTTGTATATCCGGATTGAGCCGCGAATGAGAAATGTCATAGGCTGAAAGCTATAAACAGAACTCTGAACAGAGATTTGAGGTAGCGAGTGACGGACATACGTTATGAACTGAGAGATGTGGAGTCGTTAGCTAAGTACGGAGTATCATATTTGGGGCATGATACTCACACAACAGGTCTCGATAATCCATCCAGGACACGGCACGCCTAAGATGGCATGAGTAAACTCCCGAAGAAGTACAAGCTTGCACTTACATCCATTTACCAGCTGCCCCAGCCCAATCCCAGCCATCAACCTCCCCCTGTTCCTTAGAGCATCCATTTACCTTTGGCTGGTTTTCTTCTTCTTCCCCTTCCGGCACAGGCTCCGGTTTAACCCATCCATGTTCACTCTTCACACCATCTGCATTCCAGAATCCAGGTGCTCCGCCCATTCTCAGCCCGTCCAAATTTCGTGCTCTCTCCAAAATCACCCGAGTACTGTCCAAAGCCTCCATACTTGTAAACCAAGGCCAGAGAGGTTCATGGTCAAATTTGTGGCCATATCTTTCGCGTAAGTTTTCCTCGACGACCATACGCGCTGCCGAAAGGAACGCGTAGTCCGGGCGGAGAAGATGCGGCTGGGCAGGGTAGATAGGGACGTCCAATTCGGGGGGAACTTGAACCTCTAGACTGGAGGCACCACTCTCGTCCTCATCTTCTGAGGCGGTTTCAATCACAACCCCTTCGATGAGATGACTGTTGCTCTCCGTATCGTCGTCATCGTCATCTTCAGGGTCGTAATCGCCGTCCACTTCATCCTCGTCCTCATCCCCGGCTGCAAGGATGAGACTATGTCCTGTGAAGAACGCATCGCTCAAGTTGCTGATGACGTGTCGAATAAAAGTATTTGCGTCACTCGACACCGCCGGCTTGGTAAACTTGCCAAACGGAAGGTACGGGCCCCAACATCTGTCCGCGGAAAGGTAGCGAAGGTTGTAGACTCTGTGGCGGGCGAGGACACGAGCCAGAGAGCGCTGCTTGGCCGCTGAGGGTGACGATGGAAATTCCTCTTCATTACTGTCCTGGTGCTTCCGTCTGGAAGTACTACGGAGGTTGTAGTGATGTTCGTTCTCCGATTGGTCTGAATCCTCCTCCTCTTCACCGCCGTCGGAAGGACGGGCTTGAAATCCAGTTTGGAGGAGAAGGTGATGAAAAGCTCTTCCCGCCTTCGTATTTTCCCATTGTGCGTGTCTTATGATTCGTTCGTTCTTGTCGGGTTCTTCGAGAGGTCGACCAATGAGACGGTGCATCAGAGCATCGGGGTACCCATCAGCGAGTAGATGCGATATCCATGAGGCATTGGATGATTCGGTTTCGAGATTAAGTGAAGGGGGTATACAAGCATCTCGGCGGCTAGTGGAAGTCGAGCCAACTTCGAACTGGTCATCGGTAGGTGAATGTAACGGGGAAGTAGTGATACTAGACAAAAGAGCATTAAAGCTCTGCTCAAGATAGGCAGGCTGTAGGAATAGTAAGCCTCTACAGTATAGATTGGAGTGAATCGCAACGTACCTCGAGTGATGCAGACCCATCACCCTGAAATAATCTGACAGCGCGTACCCTGTCCTGATACTGGGTCCTCCAATCAAACTTATCGTCCAGTAGTTCCTCCTCTGGAACTGGAGTTTTCAAAGCTTTCAGAACTGGCCGAGGGTCGTCAAATGTGGTTAGATAAATCTCTCGCCAGAGATGGTTGTCTGAGGAATCATAAACGAGATCCCTAAAGTACCGGCAAGTTCGTGACAACGAAGCTATGGATGAGGGCGACTCGAGAAGAGCACATACAACAACGATGTGCTCTACAAGCTCCGTCGGCAGTGAGAATATCGAATTTCGAGGATTCTGGGTGGACATTGTGGAGGTACAGCGTGAGAAGTGCTGCGAGAGCCTGGGTCCTCTTTTCACTCCGATGACCTCGAAGGGTAAATATACAGTAAGTGGACATCTATTGCTATTTCTGAGGGGGTACTGGAGCCAGCAGGTATAATGGCACCCAAGAAGGCTTGGAGACCGGCAGAGGATGCAATACTACCAATGACAAACGATTACATGCAACAAATCGTTCGAAGAGAGAAGACATGAATTTCGTCGGTACATGATATCCGCAAAGCGCAATTGGTTCTATCTCACTTCTCTTCGTTCTGCCATCATGTATATTTGCGAGATTGATCCCGCGAGGACGCGTTATTTAGGAGATGAGCCACTTCCAGAAGATGGTCTAGGAAATGCAGAATACAACGCGGACTGGGACAGATACGACTACGCGTCCAGAATACGGAGTGTGCGGAAGTTGACTGTTCCAATTAATCTGATGACGATGATGGAACGGTATGGCATGAAATGTGCACCTAGAGGTCTTGTGTACGTCCCATCGTCGATGCTTTAAGATGTGGTAGCACATGAGCAAACGCTTCTCTGGAGCACTGGAGAAGAGGGGTTGACGACGGCTGATCGGGGAAGTGACAGGCCGGTTTGGCTTGGGAAGAGGAGGGTCGAGGACATATCGAATGAGGTACCGGAGAAGCAGAGGAAGCTATAACACGAACATGTGCGCGCTTTCCCTTCAGTGAACCCTGAACTGGATTATACCGTATTCACAGATATTTGCTAATGCTCAGCATAAATAGAATGTACAGTTTATGTTATAGCATGCTCGCAGCTTGTACCATCCTGTACTTCCCTGTCTTTCTCATGTATGTTCATCCGTTGTGGGAACACCGTCAGTATCTTCTTGACTTTTTGCGTGAATTTCAAATTAAATAAGGTTTGTTTCTATCCGGTTGTGAACCACCATGTCTCAGGCTCCTAGCAAAGAAGAAGCAAGGCTAAGGCTCGCAGAAAGACTCAAGGACGAAGGGAACGCGTTGTTTAGCAAGCAAAAATATGGGCCCGCGAGCAAAAAGTACACTGAAGCCATCGCTATTGACAATTCCAACCCCATTCTGTACGCTAACCGCTCAGCATGCCGATTGAGCTTGAAGCAGTAAGTTTTCTACCTCAAACTCACCTGGCACAGCCTCACAGAATACTTTCTTAAGATATCTCGATGCGGTGGCGGACGCAACGAGGGTGCGTGGTGCTGGCCTGAACCTTTGTCAAGATCACTGACAGATCAGTAGGCTGTCGAGCTCAATCCGATGTATGCCAAAGCATACGCTAGAGTTGCTACAGCGCGGGATGTGCGTATTCATGTCTGATTCTAGCTACTTCATGACTGCTAAACATGGTAATCAGGCCCTGGGACAACCTTCGCTCAGCAAGGTGGCATGGCAGAAAGCTCTTGACGCTCTTCCTTCCGAAAACCTGACCGAGGCGGAAATGAAACAGAAGAAACAGTATGAGGATGGGCTTGCCGCTGCCCTGAAAGCCACTAAAGAGGAAGAAACCAACGATCGGCAACACGTATCCAGGATGAAGGTTCCCCCAAAGGATGCAACACCATGGATGTGCGGTATGGAAATGTTACCTCAATTGCGACGTGAAGAGAACTACCACAGCAGTGTGCGTGGACTGTGTCTTTCACAGATGCGTGTCTTATGAACATTTTGGCAGGCATGGCTTATCGCGCAGGCCTATCACGAATTCCAGAGGGGGACCCAGATGATGATGGAAATCTATACCTATGGCGATAACATGGTCAACTTGAATCTGGGCGCTCTGGAAACAATCTCAAACGCAATGTTGTACGACACGAGAGTATTCCATGTTCCGAGTCCTTCTTGGCTACCAAAGTTCAACCAGCAAGGTATGTCAGCAGTGCTTCTCATGGAATACTGAGTCAATGCCTCATTAGTGGTCGCGGAAAGCCAAATTCGAAACGCTTGGACAACCGCTGGACCAGACAAGGTCTTCCAAGAAGCAGAGAATCGACTGTTGCAAGAGGGCTGGGATAATGTTCGACCTGCGTTGAGTACCACCGTACGGTAAGGTGTACTTGACCTCTCAATGAGCTCGAACACTGATACAAGTCGTGGCAGTTGCTGGATCTTACGTGCATTGTTGGAAGGTGGGCTTCGGTCAAATCATGTGTCTGAAGTTGAATACTTGGGTCGAGTGATCGAAGTCATCGAGTGGGGTCGAAAAGTATGGAAAGATGTCGACTTCAGCTCCCGTGGTGCTATTTTCCGCGACACGTTCCTGCGTGGCGTCAAGAAGTTGCATATGGAAGCGTTGACGGAGGTTGGTAGTGAAATTTGCGCGTCGAGGCGATATGAATTTCATTGTTTTAGGCTTATCATCAAGAGAAAGATATTGATGCGAAAAATCGACTTTTGGAAGATCTGTTTCAGGAAGCAGAGTCGATTATCCAAGATGTCGATGGGAATCCCATACCACCACGGGAAAACGACCCTTCCTTTGCTGAGGCCTACTACTACTATCCTCGTGGCTTTGCGAAAGCGTGAGTCGGCCGCAATCTTATTTGAACGCGAGCTTGGGTTGATTCCGGTGAAGTATCAAGGCCTTCTACTACAAGGAGAAGTCCCAATCTACCAAAGGCCAAGAGGAATCGGATGGCTTCATGATGAAAGCTCTCCAGGCATATCTGGACGCAGTTGAGGACTTTCCCGAGGATGAAGAGAAGCGTGCGAGTAAGTGGTCTCGTTGTCATTCTTTGGAGATGTCGCTCACTCTTCATAGCCTTTCTGAACGGTGCACTCGAGAATGCCATGCGAGCTGGGGCGCCCGTCAAGATGCAGCTTCAACTCATGGAAGATTTGAGAACTGCTCTTCCAAGGATACAAAAGATTTGGGCATATTCGCCATCTGCGATTTCGGGGCGCGATAACACTATCAAGAAAAACCTCGAATACGAGGCGGAGATTCGCCGACTTCTGGCAGCAGGTACTTTGACGCAGGAGGACCGATATCGCTGGTCTCCTTCGCGAACTACACAGACACGCGGACGGATATAAGGCGATACATGCAGAGCATCTGAATAGCAATGAACGGTGGATATAAACTGAAATCCAGGGCACAGACGAATGAGACTATGGTCGCTAAGGTATGTAGCTACAGCTGTAAATATTCAGGAACAACAACGCGTAGATGTAAAACTGATCGAGCAATGACTGTGCGAGTGAGATTAGCAACTCAAGAAATAGAAGTATGAAAAATAGTTCCGCAGATATAGAGGTCGATAAATGAGTGACGAATGGATAGATGGACAAACGGGAAACATGGGGAATATAAAGTCCGGATCTGATATAGAGCCATAAAAAGCACGGGTATCAAGAGCCGCAAATCAAACCTGTTCTGCAAGCTTAAAAGGTGCAGGGTATGAAAAAATGTCGAGACTTACAAAAGATCATGCTGTTTCCTTTTCGACGGCGGAATCTTGGATATTTGCAGGAGGTTCGGATGCTTCACAAGGCCATCAATATTATGAGTGGGGTAGAGTAGAGATGAAGCAATAACTAACGTTGATCTTGCGTTATAGTGACTTTGTCTAAATCGTTGCTTTCAGCAGCAATCTTCTGTGCGACCGGCTCGCTTGAACTCAATGCGACCTCTGGCCCTGGTGTCTCGCCTGCTGCAACGACACTTGCTGGTGCTGGAGGTAGACTGGAGTCGTCCTCTGAGTCGTCTAGCGCAACAGCGCCTCGTTTCTCCAAGGCAACCTCCTCGAAAGCATCAACAGGCGGAGGTTGTGTAGAGGCTGGTTGCGCAGGCTCGGCTTCAACAATAGGAATAGGTGGGAGGGAAACATTGTCTTCTTTCATGGGGTCAGGGGATTGCGCACTTATTTGCTCTGTGAGGACGGTATCGGCGATGGTCTGTTCATGGGTTGGTGTTGAATCACGAACAGGCTCATCATCCTCGACGGCATGTGTAGATGTTTCTCCTGTGAGTACTTCAGCATCAGCCTTTGAGCTTGTTTCTTCGGACACGTGTGCGGCATTAGCGGCTTCATGGACTTCGTGAGCGGGTATAGATTCCTGGACATTCTCGATGGGGGGTACGACCACTTCCTGCTGAGCATCAGATGTGACGTCCTGGACTTCCTTCGTTGTTTCGCTCTCCTCTTTGGCCGGTTCGCTTTCCTCCGCGTTGTCGACAGATATCACAACCGGTTGCTGGGAGTCCTCAACGACATCTGGTGGCGCAACCTCGTCAGACGCTTGTTCGTGCGCAAGTATCTCAGCCTCAGCCTTGCTATCGCTGGTGGGCTCGTCAGCGATCACATCATCTGACATGACAGAGGTCTGAGGCTCTGCTACCTTGGCTTCGTCTACCGGAGTGATGTTTGCAGCTTCGGTGGAAGTCGTAGCTTCAGGCGCAGCATCTTCAGTCAGGTCGACCCAGATAGGCCCAGCATCAGTTGACGTAGTTGGTAAGGGTGCAACGGGCTCTTCGATATGGTCTGCTTGAACAGAATCAGGACCGGTTTCGGTATGCGACGTTTCTTGGAGTTCTGAAGCTGCTGTCTGTTGGCTTTCTCCAGCTTCTTGCTGTGCCGACTCTGAAGCAGACGCCTCAAATCCTTCCTGGGCAGCCTCTAGCACTGGCTCTGCTGTTGTACTCTCTGCATGCTCCGAATATGTTCCTTGCTGGGTGTTGCTAACCACCTGCTGTCCCGGCTCTTCCGTAACGGAGACTTCGGGCTCTTCCTGGGCCGTCTCCTCTATTCCTGGTGCTGCTACGACCTCCGAATGCGCCGCTTGCTGACTCTCCTGTACTGGCTCCTCCTTGACCTCTACAGTAGACAACGGCTCTTCCTGGCTCTCCTGGACTGGTGCTACCGCGGCTTCCGAATCCGCTGTTTGCTGGCTCTCAGCTTCCTCCTTGACATCCACGCCCGACACTGATTCCTCCTGACTCTCCTGGACCGCCTCTACCGGTGCTGCGGCTGCGGTCTCCACATGGTCCGAAGTCGCTGTTTCTTGACTCTCAGCAACCCCATACTGCCCGCGTGTCTCCTCAACTTTCTCCGAAGCCACTTCAACCACCTCCTGCTCTTCGACTTTAGCTTCGCCGGTGACAGCTGAGATTGGGATGGTAGCTGTGGTTTCAGATGGGGGGACTTCGGGCACGGTGGGAACGTCGCTAACTGCAGTTGGCGCAGAAACGATGGGTTCTGTTTCGACCTCGTGCTGATCATCCACAAGAGCAACACCGGCATCACCGGCGGCGAGCACGCCCGTTGCAATGGCGGCAGTACCAGATACTGGCAATTCCTTGACCCCTTCCTTATCTTGCTCTTTGGTCTCGGCAGGTGCAATAGGTGCCGGCTGGGCTTCGCCTTCTTCCTTCTGTTCCGAAGCACTAACATCCTCAACTGGCTTGACCGGGACCTCTTCTACTTCCTTCTTAGTCTCCAATTCGGGCACTGTTGTTGGTTTTGCATCCGCCTCAGGTTCTTCCTTCGTCTCTTCCGTGACGCCTGCTTCCTGGACTTGGTCAGGAACTACTGCAGCCACTTTCGGCTCAGCAACCTGGGCCTCATCTTTCTCCTCGACCTCTGCAGGCTTATCTTCCTCCTCTTCATCTTCAGCGATCAATCCAGCCGCAACTCCGGCAGCAGCACCGGCAGCAATCACACCAGTTGCCAAAGTAGCAGTTCCCAAGACATCATCTTTCTTCTCCTCCTCTTTCGCTGCAGGCTCCTCCACTACCAGCTCCTTAACTTCAGCCTGCGGAGACACATCCTTCCTCTTCTTCGCAGTCTCTGTCTCATCCTCTTCCTTCAAGATCTCACCCATCTCTCCAATCTTTGGAGAAGACGCCGCTCCACCCTTCTTCTTCTTCGTCTTGCTCGGCTCATCTTCCTCATCCTTATCTTTGCTCGAAGACCAAAAGGTAAACCTCTTCTTCGCACTCGACCCAAACGACTTGAGTGACGGCTTCGGCGACGTCGGTCTCGGTCTCGGTCTCGCCGAGTCCGTTGTCGGCGAAATCGTTTCTGTCGCTGAAGTCGGCGTCGCCTCAATTGTAGCAGATGCCGAGACAAACTTTTGCTCAACGACTAACCATTCCAACTTCCTTCCTCCCTCGCTGACTTGGATTTCGGGCAAGGACGATTTCAGCCGACAAATGACAAATCGAGGCCATCCGTCTGAAATGGGATCCAATAACGCATCTGACCAAAAGTCGATGAAGGCTTCATCTAGTTTCACGAAAGAGATCTGGGTGGCTCGGGAGACCAGTTTGTTGTCTTCAGCGCTAGCTTCGGGCTTCTCAGGAGCAACGTTCGTGTTCGCGCCTGCTGGAATCGAGATGGGCGGTAAAGCATCCAATGACTTCCTTCCTCTACCACCAGGTCTCTTTTCAGACGATTTCCTGCTGGGAGATTTGCGACCAGACGTCGGTGTTGGTGGTTTCGTAACCTCAACATCCTTGTCCATCAATGTCCCGGCGAGAGGTTGACCCAGAATGGATGACTCGAGGAAACCACTGCTGGAGAACTGGGACCAATCGAGTGCGAGACCGTTACCTGCACCATTGGCATTACCATTGCTATTCCCAGACGATCCAGGGATAATCTTGCTGATGGTAGGTAGAACAGGCGGACCGCTTGATTCTGACGTAGTCGCGCGATGGTGTGGAGGAACGGGTGAACCGGATCTAGATCCTTCATTCGGGGACAGCGATCTCCTCTTGGCCTGTTCATCGGATGCAACCAAGTTGAATGTCGGCGTGGTCGGCGCGTTTGACTCTGAGAGAGATATGAGGCGTAATGTCTCGTCTGACAGGATCTGTGTGACATCAACAGCCGTGTCTCCGGTCTTGGAAATGACGAGTTGCTTGAGCTTCTCCCAAACCTGCTTGCTGTCATTGGACTCGTCAGCAGCAAACTCTGCCGTAAGAGCGGTAGCGAGCAGCAAAGTAAAAGACTTGGGAGGCTTGGATCCCCCACTTCGCTTTTCCGTGTCGATGTGGATGAAGAGCGCGTCATAACGACGAGTAGAGAAGCGAGTGCGAGGCAATAAACCAGAATCGATGGTAGGTGAAGAAGTATAGGGGTATTGCTGCACTAGCTCCGTAAGACGTTTCGGCATTGGATTGGAAGCGGCCTCGTCCCTGTGTCGCCCGGTCGGAATCAATAATGAAATGAACATGATGAATGAATGGTACACGTACCTTATGTGTGATAAGAACAAGTGTTCCAGCATTCGACCATTCCTCTCCCAACGATCGTAGAACGTTTTCCAATCGTCTCCCGATTCGGATCGTTGAGAGTTCAGGAGCCAAAGACCGAGAAGCATACTGAGTTTGCTTCCACTGATACCGTTCGCTTCAGCGTGAGCCGCTAAAGACGAGAAGATAGCCAGAGTAGCACTTAAAAGGTCCATGTGAGGCCTCGAGACCAACGGAGTGAGCTGCTCGGAGAAAGCTCGGGGAGGATACGACGCGTTTCGTTCGGCTTCGAAAAAGCTGGTGTACCATCTTGGATCATTCCCAAAAGATGAACCTTCAAGCTGGAGATGGCGAAGACCCCATCGCAGAACGGCAGCCACGTCATGCATGGATCGAGTAGTGGAGATCTGGTACTCAAAAGCGGAAGACGGGTCGGTAGAGATTGTGGGTGAGGGGCTTTTGGAAGCCAAGGATTGTACGAATAACGTGATGAGGTGTCGTTGTGTCTCTGGGGAGGCAGAGTACCAGTGAGGGTGCATTACGCCGAGGGTTTCTAGGCCTGTAATAACGAGTATTAGCATGATTGGAACGAGAAGATATACCAGCAGAAATTAGACAGGCAAACGACCAAAATCGACGCAAAAGGGGCACTCACCGTGATCCATAATCTCCTGCGAACATGCACGAACAAGTGCCAGTGTCTCTACCGGATTCAAACGTCTCCTACCGATAGCAGCATCGGTGAGATTAGCCAGGACATCATCGCCCTCGAATACTACGCCCAGTGCACGGGTATTAGAATCTTCCTTAGGTGCGCTGGGAAGATTCAATGGGAGGAAGTAATCTGGATTCTTGGAGGCTGTCGTCGGAGACGATTCCTCTGGGCTTGAAGACTTTGTCCTGAACAGAGAGAAACCTCCTTCCTTGGCTTTTCCTCCTTTCTCCTTCTTTGCGCCGTCCTTCTCCTTTCCATTGCCTAAGGGCTCGTTATGAAAATTGTCTGCAGTTGGAGAGACATTGGGCGACACTGCTTCAAACTTGCCTTCTAAAAGAGAAGGATCCGAGTGACGATTTGTAGCGTTCGGCTGGTCCTTGTCGTGCTTTTTACGTGGATTGCCAAAGACCTTGGAGAGGAACGAGGGCATCTCGTCCCTGAAACCTTTGAGGTAATAATTATCAAGGAAGGTGGGGAAAGAATTCGAACGAAATGACGGACTTGAGGCAAGTTAGACAGGGTCTAGCTCGCTGTCGGCGCCGGTGATGGGGGCTGGGAAGATGGGGCGACAGCGCCAGAACCGATTTCCATTTGCACGTGGCTTTCTCCCGCATTGACTCCTCACCCAAAAATCCGAACTCTTCGTCAATTTTCTAACATGTCAATCATTGATGTCGTCTCAAGTCTTCATGTCAGTTTAACACAGCTACTACGTCTATGTACTACTCATGTCGATGTTAAGACCGAAAAGCTTAAGTTGCACGGCCACAAGAAGCTTTACTTTCTTCGGACTCGGAAAGGATATTGAAATCACAGATACTAGTGCATTGCAGGATACGGATAGCCTATCTCATGAATGATCTCCGCAGCGCAAAAGCTCGAGGCCGATGCTCTTCTCTTATCGACCTGCTCCGGAACATCCCCCGTATCCAGTCCCGAACGTGAGTCAATAATAAGTTCCCATCAGGTCCCTGTCGATATCTCGGATGCCCTGGTGAAGTTGGGAATTGGATAACCAATTGCGACTAGTCACGCCATGCGGGTAAGTAGTAGCGTTGACACCTAAGTGATTCCGATGGTGAGTTATAGATAGATAGGTATCATCGTACTTACAGATCCCTTTTATAGCCACGGTGTCAATGATCCATCTTTCGTAACTGCGCCTGAGTACGGGTCGCGTCTTGTTGTACAGCAAGATTTGATGACTTCCCGCAAGGATTAATCCAGTTTTGGAAGTGTTGGCATACCAGTATTTCGATTCCCTCAAAGAAATTACATGCACCTCGGACTGAACACTCAGGCTGTCTATTCAGCGAGTTTCCGGAGTTATCGAAAGAAGGGAAGGTGAGTTTTGAAACGGTGCCAACGATAGTAAATTCTTACAGGAAGCCGTCTATTGATCGCAGTGAGCCGACATACGTGAATGGCGACAATCCCCAATCCTGTCCATCCCGAGATCTGAGGCTCAAACATGACCTTGAGCCATATAAGCAGACCAGCTATCCGCGGAGGGTGAATGAAACATTCAACAGAAATACACTGAAGACATTTTCCCAAGTTATCAGCTTATCCCAAAAGACAAGGAGTTGGACATACCGACATTCTTTGGGGAACTTGGACATGGCAAGTTCCACGGACGAATTAAAACAAGACCACGTCGCCCAAGTTGCCCGATTCGCCCCTACCGAGGAGATACTGTAAGCTTCGGCGTCGTGTTGCCCGCACCCAAGAGGGTCACTAAAGTCGTTCGTTGTTGCACATGGTGATGTCGCCGCAAGTGCGCAGGCCTTCGGGGTATTTCGGGGTTTGTCTAGTTCGCCAAATCGACCCGCGGGGGAATTAGGCGACAGATCCTCATTGGGTCCTCATGGTACAGTAATGCTCGTAGATGAGAAAATGTTACCCTTTTTGGTGGAAAGTCAAACAATGACATTGCAAAATACATTTCCTTACCGCACTCATCGTGAATTACAGCCGCGACGCGACTTTTCAATGACAATGACGATGACCTCCCCTCGAGACTCTGGCGAAATATCTGGAATGACCTTTTACGCAGAATTATGTATGTGGCAGATTTCACAACCTTTCTCACGTTCGAATTTTGCACTCGCCCGTTCCCTGGTGAGCGCGTCAGGTTCACTCTAAAGGCACTTTTTGAATCACTCAGCTCGTCCAGAATGGACTCGACATTGGCCAGTAGGAGCTTTTTCCTTCTGAAAACATGCCCCGTGAATCCTTCACACCTCCCATGCCTTCCAGGCCACGAAAGATGATTTTCAATCTCACTCAAGTAGTATCATTAACCCAACAACTCTCAAATGGCTATCCGAACTCCAAACCTCTCCTGACATAACCCCGGACGAATGGCTGGAATGCCTGGTCACTCGGATCGAACATCACCGTTATGCTCATTGCTACAAATGGAGACGAATTGATCATTTCCTGTCGAAGCTGGGAGATAAATGGGCAGTTTCACAAAAAAAGAAGTCAGACACGATTCTTGTATGTCAGATCATTACTGACTCTCAGACTCTCGGTTATTAAATACGTTCTTCTAGAGCACCTCAGGATTGCGATTCGATATGGATCGCTTCCTTACCCACATTCGAATGGTACTGGGAATTCGAGCTCATACAGTTTTTCACCCCTGCGAAACCATTTAACGTCATCCAATGTATTACCCCGGCAGCGACTCTCACTCAATTTACTCGAACCTGCACCCTGAGTCTGGCGCCGCATGTGTCTATCTGGTGGGCATTTGTATTCTTTCACTCCCCTCGCAAAATGTGCCATGTCACGACGGATGTCCGGGTCGAAGCCCCTACACCGCGCCGGAAGTGGCCTGTGCCCTTCTGGAGGCGTACTGGTGAAGATGTACTGTCAGATACAGGTGGCAAGATGTGTCCTGGCCAGGCATTCGAGTCACGAGGCCGCATTGGAAGGGTGATGGTCGTGGATGGTAAGTGCAACTTCAATGACAACCTGGAAAGGGATTGGACTACTAATGTACCATCGACGATGAAGGAAGAAACAGCGATAGCGGAATTCAAAAAGGCATTTCATACAGGCCGTTCCAAACTAATCGATTGAGAAGGATCTGTTCTCGATATTGTGCGGGAAGCAGGCGAAGATGAAGAATGCAATAACCGGGAAGCGGGAGAAACCTCGGCGTGTATTTACTTCGCCTGTATGCTGTGCTTGTGATGCGCGCTCGTGCTTTCTGCATAACCCTTGACTCACCGTCTGTTTAACAGGCCAGGACATTCCTTCGAAACAAGAAGCCTAGAATCGTAGAGGATCAAATAGACCTACCTTACTGCCAATGATATCTGTCCTTATTGTATGAAACTCGAAATGTACTACGAATTCCCAAACCCGACGTAACTCACGAGGATGTGTGATTCGGGAAAAGCTTTCAGACTTTTTGATCGACTTAGTCGTGCTCCCAGGCAGGTACTTCGCCATCAACTCTCTTCGTCGTCTTTTCCGCATCTTGCGCAATACGAGAATAGGTAGCCCTGGAACGATGAATGACCCTCTCTGGATTCCCTAACTACAAGTTGCTAAAAGCATGAATGCAAGGTGATTGCGCCACGATTGTTCACAATTGTACGTTGATCGATGATCATCTAAAGAAGAAACAGTTCGAAACAATCTTTCCAAGGATATGATTGAGAGCAAATATATCATATACTGAACTGCAAAAGATACTCATAATCCTCTAAACTCGATTTCACCAATTCACACATCGTTCTCGCCAATTCCTCATCCCACTCCTCTGCCCACTTGCGTTCTTCGGCTACGAGATCCAATATTTCGTCCCTCTATAGGTAAACTCCAATCAATCGATCGTAGTAACGCACCGAAACGCGAATAAACCTACCTGACGATGAATTACACCCTTAGACCCATGCAATGTGCCCATAAACGCGTCCGTCACTGGCACCGGAAGATGTGAATAGTGTCCATCTTTTTGGCCGTCCCCCGAGTCCCACGTATACTGTATCTGTGATTCATCTAAACCTAACTCTTCGCAGACTTTCTTCATCTGCCCCTTTGTATCCTTGACCAGCTTCTCCCCATCAACCACTATCACCCGAGTCCCTCGAGACTTGTAGCTCTCGAAGACTAACCGTTCCCAGCGATACCGCGACGTCCTTTCAATACTGTGCAAGAACAAGCTGCCTTCCATTGGCATACCTGAGGAGGACCTGGCTCGAGGGAAAGATGGGAGCATACGTGCGGGATGACGAATGGTGATTATTGGGGAGGTGATGCTATAGAAGAATCGGTCGGGAAAGATAGTTGGGTTGGTCTTGTCTGCTGCAAGCTCGATTTCCGTCGTCTCTTCCTGATTCTGGATATCAAGTCTATGATCCATAATTTGAATGTCGGATTGAAATGAATAAGGATATTGTGCGCCATAGTTGAGAGCACTGTGAGGAAAGATGTGTATTGGATGTTCCATACTCAAAGGAACTCCACCCTATATATTTCACAAGTCAAACGCTGATGCTGCAGCTTCGAGGCTAGCGGATAACGCACCGTCTCTTCAATCTCCCTGATGCTTTTCTGCAACTGATCAAACGCCTTCTGATATGTCTCGTCTGAAGGATACAATTCTGGATCTGGAGATTCTGGTCCAAAGATAGAAGGCATTAAAAATGACAGTGGAGCTGGAACAGTCGTAGTGAGTAAAGGATGGGTGCTTAGTAGGTGGAACAAAAGATTGCACATTGAGCGTGGGTGGGAAAAGATGAGTACTCGTTGGTATTCCATGTCGATTTGCTTTCGCGTTGGGGGTAGTGGGTATTTATAGGCTCTGAGTTTTATACGGCGATGAACGTGACCTTGCTTTTAGAAAAGGCATATGGATGGATGTTCTTCGGGAAGAATTCGCATGTACACACCCATGACACAGAACAGCCATTCCTCGTCACGCGCCATAGCGTCCCGATAAGACCTGTTACCAGGGAACTGAGGTCAGTGAACACATGAGAATCGGGAGAGTTACAGAGTACCCACATATTGAACATCAAATGGCGGAGACTGGGCGTCGTAAGTACTCGAAGCTATTGGTAATCATTAAACCAGCAAAGAGCGAACTGAATAGCATGCTAGCCAAAGGTATTGTGTTGAAACGAATGAACGGAACGAAAAGAAAAAAAGATTTGTGATGGTTCAGGTGAAAGTCGACGAGAGAAAGGGCGCTTAGACTCTGGGCAGAACGCCACGCGGAATCCTTTGCTTATGTTTAGGGATAGTATTCAAAGTGTCCCCAGATGTCTTTTTGAATCCAGTTTAGTCCAGAAAACAATCGAGTTCGAACAAAAGTTCCAGGGAACGGGATCAATCCAAGAATCATAGGCTGAATTGCAAAAGATACTCATAATCCTCTAAACTCGATTTCACCAACTCATACATCATTCTCGCCAATTCCTCATTCCACTCCTTTGCCCACTTGCGTTCTTCGGCTGCGAGATCCAATGTTTCGTCATTCCCCTATAGATGAACCTCAATCGACTGCAAAGTCCCAAAACGCGAATAAACTTTACTTGACGATGAATCACGCCCTTGGAGCCATGCAATGTGCCCATAAACGCGAGTTTCGCTGATTCCGGAATATGGGAATAAAGTCTATCTGCCGAGTCCCATGTATACCGTATCTGCGATTCATCTAAACCCAGCTCTTCACAAACTTTCTTCATCTGTCCCTCCGAATCCTTGACCAACCTTTCTCCATCAACCACAATCACCCGAGTCCCTCGAGACTTGTAGCTCTCAAAGATCAACCGTTCCCAGCGATACCGCGATACCCTCTCATAATTGTGTAACAAGTTGCCTTCCATCGGTACACCCGAAAAAGATAGGGCTCGGAGATAAGATGGGAGCATACGTGCAGGGTGACGAATGGTAATCATTGGGGAGGTGATACTAAAGAAGAATCGGTCGGAAAAGATGGTTGGGTTGGTCTTGTCCAAAGACGCAAGCCCAGTCGTTTCTTCCTGTTCCTGGATATCAAGTCCACGATCCACAATTTGAATGTCGGATTGATATGAATGAGGATATTTGGCACTGTCATTGAGAGTACTACGAGGAAGGATGTGTACTGGGTGTTCCATACTCAAAGGAATTGCATTCTATGGCTTTCACGCCAGGTAAACACCAACACCGCAGCTTCAAGACTAGCAGACAACGCACCGTCTTTTCAATGTCCTTAGTACTCTTCTGCAATTGATCCAACGTCTCTTGATACGTCTCTTTAGAGACATACGGCCCTCGACTTGAGGATTCAGGTCCGAAGAGAGAGGGTATAGCAAACGACAGGGGGCCTGGAGCTGTCGCGGTAAATGAGGGATGCGTACTTAGGAGGTGGAAAAGAAGATTGCACATTGAGCGCTGGTGGGAGAAGATGAGTACACGTCGGGATTTCATGTCGTTTTGTTTTCGCGTCGAGGGTAGTGGGTATTTATAGACTTGGAACTTTGGGTTTTAAACGGAAATGAATATGCATATGTAACGTTGCTTTCAGAAACAAGACACAGATGCTTTTCTGAGAGAATTCGCATATACATAGAGAGCAGCTGTTCCTTGCCCCCGTCCGAGCATGCTTTGTGGCGTCCCGATAGGACCTAATACCGAGAAATCCGGAGATTACTGAGCGCATGAAAGTCAGGAAAATTGCAGAGTACTCACATATTAAATGAAACGGCGGAAACTAGGCATCTTGCTGGGCATCGTAGGTACTCAAAGCTATTGATGATCATTAGACCAGCAACGACAAATCGAAGAGCAGACCAACGAACACATAACGTGCTGGCCAAAGGTATTATGTTATGGCCGGGTTTTGACGTCTGGGTTGATGCAAGTGAAGGATAGGGGGCTCACGCGCTCACGTCCTGATTGGTGCAAACGGTGTGTTAGCGACATTCTTTCGGGAGCACGGGGACTGTGTACATCCTGGATGCGACGGGTCAGGGATCATTGTTCAGGAACAAATCAAGCACGTACGTCCTATCCTATTGTTGGAGAACATCATGGATTTAGAACTGAGCCTTTCGACTATAACGAAGTAATGTACGTACCCACCGACAATGGCGGTCGATCGGCATTGATGGAAACACAACGTCAAGCTAGACCAAAGCAGTTCCCATCGAGACCTCCACGCTATTTCGTTGGACCATGGCAAAAAGACGTGAAACAGCTTCTGCCTGAATGGCTCTGTGAGTGACCAAAGACAACTCGTCGCATGTTGTTTCCGGTTTGTTCACATCTAGGGGGAGATGAGTGGAATGACAATTGAAGGCGTAGTGCAACTTGCTCTGCAAATAAACATAGGCTGCAGGTGGATATCTCATCTGTAGCTTCCGTTCTGAAAAAAGCTCTTCAAAGTCCTGACGAGCTTTCTCTGGTGCATGTCTTCGTGCTTCCCTCACACTCATACCGTTGTCACGAAGTTGACTAAATGCCTTGGTGACACGAGCCTCAAACTTGGTGAATACAGCAATGACAGGGACTGAAGGACAGATTACCGCCGAACCTTGCAGAAGGTAAATAGGCCACTCACCGTCTCCGGTATCCTGCTGAAAGAAAGCCATCTCTTCACGATACAGAGGGCGGTCGGTGTCAGTAGGTAAACAATACCTTCCACAGCGGTTAGAGGAATAGCCGAGCCCATATTTTAGGAGACTTACCATATGACATGCAACTTCTCGTTCAATGGCACTCTTCGGAGTCTGCGTTCGATAAAATCCCTCAATTTCTCTATCCCATTTCGCGATCCGGTCTCCACCCCGCGTGAGTTGTGAAACACGAAACCCGGATTACTATGAACGGCCATGAGTTATTATGCAACCCATTCGAGCGAGTAGAAAGAGGACCTCAGATACGTTATTTCCCAGCCAATGGAGTGCTAGAAAGAACGATTGAGATGCATGAACGAGTTAGCCAAGAGTACAAATGCCCACCCCAGCGGAAGACTGCAGTATAGAACCAGAATTTATCTAAGGAGCCAGCCCTGTCAGTCGGGTTGTTAGGAGATCGTCAATGTCTAACCCACCTGGTTTCCATCCTGGTCATGAACAACAAACAGACCGTCCGAACTCCGAGTCATTGCCTGCATGATTGTGGTCTTCCCCGCATTCATTCTTCCCATTACCAGGACCCGAAAACGCGGGACCTGCTCTGCTACTACTTCCTGGGATTCTCTACGGTGCGGTGTAGCGATTCTTGAACGAAGCGCTTGCATGATGCCGCCCGATACTTGACGAGGCCCAGCAGTAGACGTCACGGATCCCGCCGACTCTGACACGGTGAATCATTCGGACAATGACTTCAATTTCAGTAATGCAGGGTTTGCTTACCATTTGCCACAGTTGCACGGGAATGTTCTCCAGACCGCCGTGTCAACGTTGGATCATCTGACATGGCTGTATCCTGTGTACATGTGTTGGTCATTCGTCGTAGAAACATCTGTTGGCCACAAACCTCGTTGATCAGTAACGAGCTACCTCCATTGACGGCTTCCCCGGGTTGAATCGCCTACAAAGAAAGTCAGGCTTCAACGTCATCATACTCGACATGCAACTCACAAGCGGCACCAGCTGCCTTCCCGGACACCTACTCTGCATCATCTTCACCACCTCCGACATACTCGGCCTCCCAGCATTCTCCTGATTCCAACACATCTCCACGATATTCCATAACCAATTTCCCATCCTAAACGGCCGTGCGGGTCTTTCTCCCTTCATAACCTTCAATAGCACAGCTGCACCATGGGGGATATTATTGAACGGAGGATCTCCGGTGTACAGCTGCCCAACCAGTCCAATAGCGAGTGTGTGATAAAGAGAAAGGAAGGATACGAGAGACTCACCTCAGTACAAACGCAAGCAAAGGAATATACGTCACTTGCAAAGGTCCTCCGAAAGTGCTCGAGACCAAAAGTCCCCGGATCAAGGAGCTCTGGTGCCATCCATCGTACAGAGCCACCATGCTGCGACGAATTGGTCCCTAGAGTCACATCCGAGAACACTGCAAGCCCAAAGTCGGCTATACACGCATGGTTATCCGAGTCTACGAGGATGTTGGAACCACGAAGATCTCCGTGGATAATGTGTTGGGAATGGAGATACGCTAGGCCTTGGGCTATCTCGAATAACCTCAAGTCAATGTCTTGTCCACCATTCTCCCCCAGGTGTCTTAGGATCGTCCCCTTGGCCATCCATGGCGAGACCAAGCAGAAGAAACCAGGGAAAGTATCCGAGTCTACGCCAAAGAACGGCAGAAGAAAGGGATGCTTCAGTGTTCGCCATAAGAGTGCTTCTCGACAAAGACGCTGCAGCAGTACAAATCAGGAAGGTCAACATCTGTACGAGAAGAGCAGCGCACTTTAAATATCTTGCGTCGTTCGCTCGCAACCGTATCCTGGAACACACGTATCCGCTTGATCGCAACCTCTGAACCATTATATGTTGCACGGTAGATATCTCCGAATGAACCACCAAAATGAGCATCGGTATCCTGACGTATAACACCCTTGATGAAGAGAGATGAAGGTAAGACGTCTTGAGCCTCGCAAAGTTTGACTAGGAGACGTTGCGCTTGGTATTTGAATTCGTCGCGCTCCGGGCTACACTTGTCTATAACCTGTTATGAGGATGCTGCGAGTAAGATACAGCAAAGAAAAAGAAGTAAGAAACGTACATCTTGTATCAAGTCAGCACAACTCTGCGCGTCTTCATCTTTCAAGGCGAGTAATGCATCTTTGAACTTGTTCCCTTCTGATCCAATGGCGGAGCTCAACAAACCAGCAATAGCCTCTTCGTCTTTACGTAGAGCGTCGTGCAGATGTCGGTCGTCTGAGGAGTTGAGTTTGAATTCTGCAGATATCTACCATACGTCTTGTTGAGAACATTTCTGTAGCAAAAGGAGGGAAAGGACGAACTTGGAGTAAGTGGAGTCGATATCCTCGACTCTCTACAAGGCTGGATATGAGGTCCCGAGAAGACATGAAATGGGAAAGTTTGTCAAGAGCACGTCTGAGGCTAAAGTGCATGGATTGGAATTGAATGAAGTCACCCGAACGTTGGAAAGACTAATACAACACACCTGCTGACCGAACCCCGATGTGATACATCTATCAAGAAACTGAGCAGGTTTTTATAGACCTATGTAGCAGTAAGCACGAGCCCAATGAGCAACATGTCCAATGAAAGTACAGAGCGGGGCGTACCTTGGGCGTATCGAGCGGCAGCCCCTCATCTTTCGTCCCGATCCCAACACCATGAATCGATTCTGAAGGTATAGACTCTGAATTGAACCCCATACTCTTCCTCTTCAACCTCATCTCAATCCACTTCTCTACTTGTTGATTTATCTGATTATTACCAATGTCATTGAGCACTCCGTTCGCCCTGGAAAACATCGACAATTCTGTTCCTTTTGTCGTCTGGAAACGTATTGTAGTTTAGCCCAGGTTTAGTCTTGCGTTGCACAGAATGAGGGTAGTCGTGAGTTGGCAGTTTGAGTTGGCTGTACAATTGTCCCGAGATTGACAGCTTGATAATTGATATAAGGTTTGATTGTCAGTGCTGTGTTACCTTCAAGTTCATTAGTTCAATTTGTATCCATGTAAACCCCCGTTACCGTTGGGAATTCGACCCAAAAATAAACCTTCATGACCATTTGACTGTTAGGTGATCATCGTGGATGGGTCCCTTGGTTTTCAATCGGGAGGCTCGTGAGCGCTTAAATTTCCTGACCGCCTGACGTCGCTGCAGACCACCGCTCTCAATAAGAATATTCACTCCTCTCACACCCTTTCTTTCTCAAATTCGGGCAACGTCTGTAATCGCTTTCTCCTGCCCTGCATGGAACCATCAGAGTCATTAAATCCCAGCGTAGCAAACCTATTCAAGCGTGAAGAACTGAGTGCTTCGAGAGAATGAAATGATTTCTGAACGAAGCAGCAAGTGAGCATAGTCTAATAACCAGAATCTCAAGTCTATGAAACTAACTCTTCTGTAGGAAGGCTCTAACCGCTGCGGACACTCGCTTGGTACCAGGTTTGAACAAAAATTGGCGGAGCTCCACAGGGAACAGGATCTTAATATTGAACGACATCCAAGGTCAAATGTATCATAGGCTGAACTGCAGAAGATACTCATAATCCTCTAAACTCGATCTCACCAACTCACACATCATTCTCGCCAATTCCTCATCCCACTCTTTTGCCCACTTGCATTCTTCGGCTGCGAGATCCAATGCTTCGTCCTTTCCCTATAAATGAACCTCAATCGACTGCGAAGTCCCGAAACACGAATAAACATACCTGACGATGAGTCACTTTTGGATCCATGCAACACATCCATAAACGCATTCCTCACTGGCGCCGGAAGATGTGAATAAAGCCCATCCGCTGAATCCCACGTATACTGTCCTGCGACTCATCTACACCCAGCTCTTTGCAAGCCTTCTTCTGTTCTTCCGAGTCCTTGACCAACCTTTCCCCATCAATCACTATCGATCCCTCGAGATTCGTAGCTATCAAAGATCAAGCGTTTCCATTGGTATTGCGATACTCTCTCGAGACAAAGAAGTTGCGTTCCGTCGGCAGACTCAAGAAAGATCTGGCTCGGGGGTACGATGGGAGCATACGAGTAGGGTGACGAATAGTAAATATTGGGGAGGTAATACTAAAGAAGAATCGGTCGGAGAAGACGGTCGGGTTAGCCTTGTCTGCTAGTTCTGTCGCCTCTTCCTGATCCTGGATATCAAGTCTATGGTCCACAGCTTACTATTCGGAGCTGTTGATAATAATGATCATTAGACCAGCAAGGATGAATCAAAGAGCCAAATGACGAAAATATAGCATGCTAGCCAAAGGTATTCTGTTGAACCGAATGAGCGGAACGAACGAAGGGTATAGTAATGGTCCAGGTGATCGTGATGGTCGACGACGGCCTAGGGCTTTTTTGCCGAGAATCATTTTCATCCATATCTCTCCCCGTAGTCTCGCTTACCATCCGTCCACAGTCTGTCATGGGTTCCCTTTTAGGGTGTCTGTAGACGGATGGTGAGCGAGACTATCTCTCCCCGAAGGTTGCGATGACAACCCCAATTTTCTTTTCTTGTTGCTATTAAGTGAGTTCTCGAACAACTTTGGTTGAGATTACGCTGAACCGTAAACCTCTTCGATGTAATATCACACCGCGTTCAGCAGACCATGCCAGCGTATCAGAGTTTATTATAAGAACCTGCATGGTTTATTTCGTATGAATGAATGACAAAATTTGCTTTCGTCACGTTCATCTAAAAAGCGGGCTTCTCTGGAACACCCTGTGCAACAGCCTTCCACGCAGGTCGGGAAGTTAGCTCGTTCCACCACCTGGTGACATTGGGTCCTTGCTTGGACATGACGTCGCTCCCGCCAACACTCAACAACGTACCGTAGGGAAGATGGAACAGGTCTGCGAGCGTGATTTCCTGAAATGAGGAATATCAGTTGACAGTTGCAGACCCTAAGTCACGGCAGAGATGCGTACATTACCAGCGAGATACTTTTGCTTTCCAAGAATGGCTTCATAGCCCTTCAACTTGGCGTCGAGAGCCTCGATCAAGCCATTGAAAATCTGAGCATCGGGAACGCCGCCACCCCACCTGAAAAAGGAAGAATATTAGAGCGCTGTTCAATGAGATAGCAGTAGTATGATGAACGACGTACTTCTTGAAAACGTTCTCGTAAACGGCCTTTGACGCGAAGGGATCAAAGTTGAACGATTCGACAGATGCAGCCTGCTCATAGAGGGCATATGCTTTCAGGTCGCCCACATCGGGGATAAGCTTAGGTCCCTTGTCGGCGTATTTGGCACTGAGGTAGCGACCAATGGCTCTCGATTCGTACAGGATGAAACCGTCATCGTCCTGGGAGAAAAGATTAAATAACGCGGGACGGGGGTAGAAGACTGAAGCCTACTTACAATATAGGGAATCTGGCCGAATGGCTGCTTTTCGAGGTATTCTGGTGTTTTTTGTTCACCCTTGAAAACGTCGATAGCATGGAATTCGTAGGGGATTTGTTTCTCATAAAGAACAACAGCAACACGGAGAGTGCAAGTCGCGGTGGCGCTGCCGTAGAGTTTCAAAACCATTATGGAGTCGGTGGATGTTATGAGTGAAGCTGAAAGGGGGCTATCGATTGGTTGGGTCTTCTCATTATTAGCTAGTGCTTTTATACACCAGGGGTCTGTTGGCGGTGGCTGAGGAAATGGTGATTACGTAGCTGATTCAGCAGCAGTCAGCACAAATGATTGTGACGGTTTCCAGGATTATTCACAAGAGCTCCTATATATAGTGTAGATCAACTAGCTATCTGATTGGCTTCTAATGTTTCGATAATGATGATTCAGTGGTGCTGACGACCATCTGAACCTCCTGGAATCTATCTAGCGCAGGGACATCAAAAAGCTTGGTCAGTCTCAGGGAAGCAAAAGAAATGTGCTGACTGAGAAACCCAAGAATTCGGGATGAAAGTGGAAAGCGATTGCGAATGCGGGACTTTGACTTCCGTAATGTAATAATCTCTTTGTTACCATATAGATATACCAGACTTGGGAGTGGCACCGACAGTGGAACTCGAAGGTACATCAGGAATGCGATGATTGAGTCGACGAGTTTCAAGCCAGGCTGGACTCGCAACGGAGTGACGCCCATGACGTCTGAGGGAATAAAATGCATCGTTATTCTTTATGATGTACCTTCTGAAATCTACAATAGGTCTGCTGCAGAGTACGGGGCCAATCAGTACAACCTACGCTCCGGGATAACGGGGTCCAGGGCTTGCTAACATTTATGACAGTTGCAGGACGTTAGCAGCAGAAGAGATGCCATCGGAAACCCTAGAACCATGCCTGGGCCATAGAACACCGTAATCACGCCTTGGAATCATGTCAAGGAGTAGGACGAGGGTGTAACACTGGTAGAACCCAGCTAGGACGCCGTGTGAACGTTGCCGCCGTGGTAGGCGTTAAACCAGCGCCAGAATTCCCGTTGAACTATGAACCTTATTTGAGGAACTGTACAGTTCTCGGAAAGTCCCGGATAATGACGTCGTCCACTTTGTCCACTTCGACACCCTGAATAATGACACCAGGCAAGGAAAACTTTCAATCTTACTCAGGCGGATATCGTCAACCTAACGACTTCCGAATGGCTATTCAAAATCCAAACCTCCCCTGACATAACCCTGGACGAACTGCTGAGTGAGAACCAAAAAAGGAGTCAGACGCGATTCTTGTACGTCAGATTATTACTGACTCTCAAACTCTTGGGTTGCTAAATACGTTCTTCTAGAGCACTTCAGGATCATGACTTGATATGGATCGTCCCCTTACCCACGTTCAAATGGTACTGGGAGTCCGAGCTCATACAGTTTTTCGCCCTGCGAAACCGTTTAACGACGTCACGACGGATGTCCGGGTCGAAGCCCTACACCGCACCGCCGGAAGTGACCTGTGTTCTCCTGGAGGCGTACTCGTGGTGAAGGTGCACTGTCAGATACAGATGGCAAGGTCTTTTCTGGCCAGACCTTCGGGTCCCGAGGCCGCATTGGAGGGGTGATGGTTATGGATGATATGTGCAGCCTCAACGAGAACCTGGAAAGGGATTGGACCAATGTACCATCGACGATGAAGGAGAAAATTTCGGCCAAAGCTGGAAGAGGGGATGACGAGTGCGATGACCAAGAAGCGCTCTGGCATTACATTCAACAGACTATGCACGGCTCACTGTGAGAACCTGGTTGGAAGAGACACGTCGTAGTGCAGTTTATTCTAATGTTGTTTCGTATGAATGAATGACACAATTTACTTTCATTAAACTTGATCCAAAGAAAAAGCGGGCTTCTCTGGAATACCCTGTGCGACGGCCTTCCACGCAGGTCGGGAAGTCAGGTCGTTCCACCACCTGGTAACATTGGGTCCTTGCTTCAACATGATGTCGCTTCCGGCGACGCTCAACATCATACCGAAGGGAAGATGGAATAGGTCTGCGAGTGTGATTTCCTGAAATAAGGAATATCAGTTTGACAGTTACAGGCTGTAAGAGGGCAGAGATGCGTACATCACCCGCGAGGTACTTCTGCTTTCCAAGAATGACTTCATACGCCTCCAACTTGGCGCCGAGAGCCTCGATCAAGCTGTTGAAGAGCTGAACATCAGGAATGCCGCCATACAATCTGAAAAGGGAGGAGTATTAGGGCAGTGTTTAACGAGATATCACTAGTGTGATGAACGATGTACTTCTTGAGAACGTTCTCGTAGATGGCCTTTGACGCGAAGGGATCAAAGTTGAATGATTCGACAGATGCAGCTTGCTCATAGAGGGCGTATGCTTTCAGGTCGCCCACATCAGGGATAAGCTTAGGTCCCTTGTCGGCGTATTTGGCACTGAGGTAGCGACCAATGGCTCTCGATTCGTACAGGATGAAACCGTCATCGTCCTGGGAGAAAAGATCAAATAGTGTGGGACAGGGGTAGAAGACTAAAGCCTGCTTACAATATAGGGAATCTGGCCGAATGGCTGCTTTTCGAGGTATTCTGGTGTTTTTTGTTCTCCTTTGAAGAGGTCGATGGCATGGAATTCGTAGGGGATCTGTTTCTCATAAAGAACAACGGCAACACGGAGAGTGCAAGTCGCAGTGGCGCGGCCATAGAGTTTCAAGACCATTATGGAGTCAGTGGATGTGGTGAGTGAAACTGAAAGAGGGCTGGTTGTTAGGTCTTTCGATCACTATTAGCTAGTGCTTTATATACAGGGGTCGGTTATGAATCTTGGTTTGTTTAAGCGGTGGCTGAGGAAATGGTGAGTACATCGGCTGATTTAGTAGTCACAAATTGGTCGCGTCAAAATGATCTTGGTGGTTTCCGGATGATTCATGGGTATATGTTAGTTAGCTGTCTGATTGACGCCTGCTTCAAGCTTTCAACGATGATTCGATGGCGTTGACAGCCATCTGAACCTCCGAGAATAAAACTGCATAATATAATACAGGGGGCTATCAAAAGCTTGGTCAGTCTCAGGAAAGAAAGAAGTGCGCTGACTGAGAATCCTAAGAATTCCGGACGAAAGCGCCTTACCAAGGGAGCTTTGACCCCCGTAAAGGTTGACTCAGTTGAGGGTGGGAAAGTGATGATCTGGTAAGTAGATGTCGATAGATCCGAGTCGTTTTGTTCGGTTCGTTTCCTAGTCTGTGCTTCACTCTCATCGTAATTAACAGTCATTAACCCAGAAAAATCGTGCTTTCGAAAAATCACACACCAGCATGACGTCTGAAAATCAACTGGGACTTGTAACTGCCATCGGACCTCCCGGTGGCCCATTTCAGCATACATCGGAAACGCAGCGATTGAGTTGACGAGCTTCAAGAGACGGCGTGGCGCCCATGACTACAGCACCTGGACTCCTGAGGAAATAAACTACATCGTTATTTTTCACGATGTACCCTCCGGAACCTACAATAGGTCCGCCGAGTACTGAGCGGCATCAGCGAAACCTGCGCTTCGAGATATCAATAACGGGGGATATACAACCGAGATATCACACGTTCGACAAGTTGCGCTGCCAGTGCTGTAGCGAGTTGACCGTCGAGAAGTCCGGAGGGTCCATTTCTCCGGGCGTCATGCGAGCGGCACCGAACGCAGTTCAACAGCAAAACTTCGTGGTATCCTAATAGTGTTATAACGACTACCGTGATGCATTTGAGATCCGTAGTCCTAGAAAATCTCGTCAGTAGATGTAAGGGGGCTATGAGGTAGTTGTAATAATTACCAGATCTTGTAATTATCACGAGCGTTGCAGCACCATTACAACCCTACCGGGCCATCCATGAAAGAAAAGCCATACGACTGCTCTTTACCTGGACTGGAATATGAAAGCAAAAAATAATGTATTCGACAAAATGCTTACAGTAGAGCCAAACTAACTATCCTTTGCTCCTTAGAGAAGCAACGGTGCTGGCTTAGTGCATCACACTCGTTTGGAATAAATCCAAGAACGCATGGAGGCGCCAACTAGAGGTCACCGTTAGTGTGACGATGACTTTGGTGGAAGACATCGGCGAGCTATACATAAACATCCGGCTTTGACACAGCCTATAGAGCATCGAACCGGCAGGGCCAGGTTCAGGGTATACGGACGTGGTACGGTGTCTTCAATGCCCGATTGAAGTCGTCTTTGTCGGTGTCTGTCCCGGAACCACTCCCACTACTACCCAGCCGCAACAAAATACATTCTGTGCTCCATATCGCCCCGCAGTTTGACACTCATCAAATGAACCCGCCTTCCTTTGGTCTTGCGGTCCTTCAACTTCAAGCAATCTTCTCGAGTCGACGATCGATCTTGCTTTTGAGTTCTGACGGCACTGCACAACGTTTTCATTTCAACGCGACAAGCCTTAAGAAGGAAACCAGAGCAGTTACAAACCTCAGTCTACTGCACTTCCCGACTTCTGCATGAATCAAAGGTAAGATCACTTCACCGTATTGACAAGGATCACACAGCGGAATGTCGATGACGATGGTGAGTCCATGGCTGGGTGCGTACCTACGTCGCAAGTCATGATCAGCGTTGGCAAAGGGAGAGAGAAAATGAGGAAGAAATATCAATAAATGCATGAAGATTGGGACAGTACTAATACCTCATTCCACTCCTCAGCCCACTTGCGTTCCTCGACTGCGAGATCTACTCTTCGTCCTTCCCCAGTAAATAAACCTCCATCAATGGACGGCACAGTCCCAAAATGTGAATAAACTTACCTGACGTCGAATCACCCTTTGAATCCATGAAACGCGCCCATGAACGCGGTTATCAATACCTCCAGAAGATGTGAATGAATGCCATCTTTTTTGTCGTCTGCAGTGTCCCACGTATACTGTACCTATGACTCATCCACACCCAACTCTGCGTAGGTTTTCTTCCTCTCCATCGATCACTATCACCCGAGTCCCTCGAGACTTGTAGCCCTCAAAAATCAACCGTTCCCAGCGATATCGCGATACCATCTCGAGACTGTAAGAATGGGTCGCCTTCCAATGGCATACCAGAGAAAGATATGGCTCGGAAGAAGGATGGGAGCATACGTGCAGGATGATGAATGGTGATTATTGGGTAGGTGATTCTAGAGAAGAATCGATCAGAGAAGATGGCTGGGTTGGTCTCGCCAAAAGCTCGGGGTGATCTTTCGCTGACTCTTCCCATCCTAGGATATCAAGCCTACGATCTACAAGCTGAACGACGGACCGAAACGAATGGGGAAATCTCGCGCCGTCGTCGAATGTACCGTATGAGGAAGGAGGTGTGTTGGATGTTCCATACTCAAAGGAATCGTATTCTATGGATTGAACGTTAGTCAAACGTTAATGCGACTTAAGGCTAGTGGATAACACACCATCTTTTCAATCTTCCTGATACCCATCTCTAGTTGATCAAATGTCTTCTGATACGTCGCGCCACGAAACGGCACTGGATTTGGATTGTCCAATTGGGCATCTGGGCCGAACGTAGAAGGTATTAAAAACGACAGAGGGCCTGTAGCTGTCTAGGTGAGCGAAGGATGCCTGCCGAGCAGGCGGAAATGAAGATCGCACATTGAGCGTGGGTGGGAGAAGATGAATACTCGTCAGGATTCTATGTCGAGCTGCTTCAACTCGCGTTGGGGGTAGTAATATTTATAGACCTGGAACTTTAGACTTTAGGGTGGGGATGAATGTAAGACGCTTCTTTTCAGAGAATCTATGCATGCTCGAGGATCCCTTGTGAGTGCCCTCCTGGAAGAGGTACTCATGACAGCTGAAAACTGTCGCTTGTTCCTGATCCTCGATCGGGCATGCGTTGTGGCACTGCGATAAGACCTGTGACGAAGCATTGAGATTAGTGAATATATGATAATCAGAATAGCACCAGCATACAGACCACGAAACGACGGAGACCAAACGTTAACGGTCAGACCTGCACTGTATGACGCAAGCTGTGCAGTTACACGCGACGCCGCTAATCGCCTCTCTTTCTTGTAATAACCACCACTATCCACTACCATGACAATTCCATTTACTGTAACCGAACTTTGGGCCTCGTAAAAGAAATGCATCCAACGACTCATCGCTCACGGGTTCGACAAAACCGATTTGCAAGTCCTTCATTTTCCCAAACGTGAATGCGAAGAAGATTGGACACATGTACACCAATTAGTTTCCATCTCCAAAACAGCAACCAGGCCCCGAATATACGACCGAAGTACCATCCAACGCGATGAAATCGCGACCCGATGTCAGTAGCGTTCCAATTACAGCCAACTACATTCACATCCACGCTTTAGTACACTTTTCCGATATCACGCACATAAGGCAAATTCTTCAAACGAACCGTGTTATCCCTGCTCGCCACCCCATCTGTCCTCATTCCAATGATATCCCTTCGAATCCAACATTCCAAAGAATCAGTCCACCGTGGCGACGCCCGAAAACCATTCCAATAATCCATATGCAAGACTTACATTCAAAGTACCCCGAACACTGCTCGGCCGTTCCAAAGACGCAAAGCTCTGAACATCCTCCCAGTCAACCGTCGCAGTGTGCAGAGGGCCGTAATCTTGTACTACAAAATCATTCCAATGCCTTGAGTGCAGAGGACACCACTGGAGTAGCGAAAGGAGCACTACAATGAGACAATATATGGAAGTGTCCATGTATATGGGAAAAGTTCTCAAAACACTACAATCCGCTCTATGGCAACGCCGCGAATCATTCCAATAGGCCTATATGGATTCCTTGATATTGACGGGGTATTAGGCTGATCAATCTGGTTGCAAATTCAAGCTTCAACATTATGATCCACATCAGCCTTCAGGCCGCTACTGCCAGCAATTTTATTCAGCAACTGCGCGTAAATTCGGTTAAAGTAGGTATTCATGTTACGAGGTTCTGCCGACCCAGAACACAGGGCTCTCGGCAGTACCCTTCCCAGTCCGTTATATCTATGCACGATCGCCTGCAGCTTAAGCGCTCGTCTAGCTACGTGCAAGCCGAGTACTCTACTACATCCTGCGTGGCAATTTCCTGCACGCATCTCTATCCAGGGCCACCTCTCCTCCCAGCAAGCGGAACCTTTCTGATATATACCCACTCTTCACAGAGCCCTTTCATCGGAATGCAGAAGTCACTCACAGGTCCGATAGCAACGCCTTTTCCTTGGCAACTCAGTTGCAATCACCATTCTATTGCACGCTGTGTCGTGCGTCTCGACTCATTAATATCAATTTGCATTTTACGGGGCACGTAACGGCAAGTGATGTTAGGGAATTCAAATTCAAGCCCAGCAATTGCTCGTAGCTCGAGGACAGTAGCCGGTAAGTTAAGTTGTGAAACCTCTCATTCTTGTCAACTTCAATACTGAGCTTTTTGCGGGCGTCAGATGTTCATAGCAAGGAGC
The DNA here is from genome assembly GCA_001466705.2 of Moniliophthora roreri. Lineage (NCBI taxonomy): Eukaryota > Fungi > Basidiomycota > Agaricomycetes > Agaricales > Marasmiaceae > Moniliophthora > Moniliophthora roreri. The sequence continues at coordinate 586,089 of LATX02000193.1, forward strand.
AAGAAGGAGTGGACACATGTATGCCGCAAGTCATGATGTCTCCGGCATCAATTTCGGATACAATACCTTATCGCACCTAAAGAGAATTTAACAACCTGTTAGCTACACGGGCCTCAAGGCGTATTCTGGGCGGATCCAAACTTCCTTATCACGATTTGCAATTCGAGAATTGACGTAATGGCTCGAGGACTAGCAGTGAACGTCGTGGCGTCGTACAGCAGGTGTGCTCTCTTGACAGCTGGAGTGACTCTTTTTGTGGAGCGTTAATGAGAAAGTCGAACTCGCGGACAGCAAACATGGTGGCTCCTCTCTGGTCACTAAAGGCCGACAATTTTCACCGAGGTCGATAAGTTAGTGCTCTTCTTCCGCATGTGGAGCAAGGAAACGAGACCTCGCCATTTCTATCCAGTGACAATGAGACCCAGGCGTGTTCAAGGTATGTTCATGAACGCCACGGCACCCTCGATCTCAACGCTGTGAGCTCTAATTTTGTTCCGTGGTAACAGCTCTCACACATGTATATTGCTGACTAGTCAATAGATTTCTACATAAGGACATGCGAATCTTTGTGTTTGCTGTATGGCATCAACGTTGTCTCCGCATGTGATCCGTAAGAAATTGACATACGAGACAAACGCGAGGTTTCGCTAGTGATTGACAAAGGGTGCATTGCACGAGGCATGGGCGTGTACTGCTGACGTGTCCTTCAACACTCCTACGTTAACAGCCATTTATAAACTCCTGAGTTCAACGGAATGTCTCCAGGCCTTTTCTTGAGCTGTTCATACCGTTCAAGTCACTCAAGTTCTTTGCTCTCTCGCCCTCTAAAGGATCACCTTCCTTCCTCAAAACTGCCCAGTTCACCGTCAGCAGAGCTACTATTGCATCTGCGTGACTCTTTTTGGCTTGCCAATCCCTAACGTCCTCAGGGAAAGGAGCAAGCTGACGAGAGTTATCGTTTTACTGGTGCACCTGTTCCGCCCGTCTCTATGTCGTAGCATAGGTCTTCACGCTTGTCTCAGCATCTCTCCTAGGGCTATTTGGCAGCTAGTATAATCACACCCGGTTTCTTCGCAGCTCTACCTGTGTTTGTCTTTCAAGTCCACACCGTCACTACTCAAAGCGTGTTCCTTTGTGTCGTTCATCTTTCTGTTCGGGATACGTGCTATCACTCCTTATGTGGCGGACCAACTTTCGGACTTGTTCAGCAGCGTTTGGAGCAGCATTCTCTTCCGGCCCAGATTAGGATCATGTCAACTAATTTTGGCTCTGCAAGCTCCTTTATTCCCCCTGGCGATGCTTAACCTCGGCTAGGATATAACTCCTTCCAAGATATTCTGTGTGCCGCTAAATTTCAGCAAGGACTCGCAATTTGACAAGACATAGTGACATCTTGCCGCAGGTAGGCTCCGGCTCTACTCGAATCACACTGGAACCACAAAATGCAGCTACAACTCACGATCATCCATCAAAAGCCACTGTTGTGCCCTGACAGTAGCGAATTTCAAATCTGAGTTCTTTTGTCCTGCTGGCCAAAGTTCATTATCATAACTCAACCATCCGTCACACCAAGATACAAGCGATCGGCTCCCTCGAATCCTACCTGGCCTCTTGTGATTTTCCTCTGAGAATGAGCTGAAGGTAGGTCCATAAGCGAAGATGGCTTCGACATATTCAGTACGTAAAAATTAACGTTCGGTATGCTTCCGTATGAAAGACGATATATGCATGTGTAGTGAATCATAAGTTGGACAGATACTGGCTAAGTTGCATACAAGGTCTGGTACATAGAAAATCATTTGGAAGCAAGTCTTGATGCCCAACGAGATGTGCGTCGATGCTATTCGATGCTATTCGATGAAGGGTGGTAAATCCGATGTCGTCCCAATGTTATCCGATGTTATGGCAATGTTATGTGTTTTTCTTTATCTGAAATGAGTTATATCAATGAACTTCAAAGACCGTTGCAATTTGGACTTGGCGAAAAAAAAAACCTTACGAGCCTGGAAGTTGGTCCATGCATTGTTCATTTTCCCGCCTGCCCTAAACTTTCCCGCGTTCCTCTTTTTCTTCTCGACCACCACCATCCCTGCTCCTTTCTTCTTAACCACCACCATCCCCGTTGTGTCCCCTATCCGCTCCAACACCTATGTACTAGTTCTCGCCACGTCACCCTTGTTTTCGAGCCCCACGGCGCGAAGATATTGATCATCTAGCTTGGAATGGAGTAGGCTGGTCAAGGGAGGCTATATTTGTGAGACTTGGTGCGTTTATGTCACAAATTCTGTTCTTCAGTCAACTGACAGACCCTTTTGTCATCTTCGCAACTGGCGGCATATCCTAAAGAAAGAAGATCAAGACCAAACGAAGACGATCCCGAATCCTGGGGTTGTCGCCATAGCGTTTTACGGAAATATCCATGAGGTACGCAATTGTAACTTCTATGGTGTTTCGATCGCGCTGAGCTTTACTTCAAAATTCAAGGTGCCGTAGCTTCAATAAGAGATATCGGTGAGTTCAGTCTCTTGCTGGCTGAAGCGTAAATTACTCAATGTCGGTTGGTCAGATATATCGCGTAAGGCACAACTGAACGTCAACGATGGTGTATCGGGGCGGGGCACAGGACTAGGGTTTGTGTGGGGCATTGAGCAAAGGGTGTTGGGCGAGCGCCAGGGCGAGGTGACGTCGGGCAAGGAGTCATATATATACTTGGTACGATGTAACTTTACAGTACTCGATGAATATATACATTTCATCCGATGATATACTATGAAAATTGAGAAAACATAAGAGGTCACCCTAGGACATTGGATAACATCAGATAACGTCGACTGGGAATGATAGGAATCCTACCACGGTTACGTTGAGATTCACTTACGCCACCCGGCAGGCCCGGCAGCGTGATGATTACTATCTTCATAATCCTTGAGACTCGGCAAAAAATAAAAAAAAGTTGCATCTTACCCGCATGTTGGCGACACACTTTACAGCTGGCTGCTGTTTCAATAATCCCAGAAACTTTTTCGATCTTCGTTGTTCGGGCGTTTTGTTTCAAAATATAGCTAAATTTGGTACTTGTCCGCCTCATCCATCATTTTTTGAAACTAGCAATAAATTATGTAATGATAAGCATGAGTAACGTGGACCTTCCTTTCTAAGTCCTTTTTCTTCTTCTTCACTAGAAATGGAAAGTGAGTGCCGCAAAAGCTCCCTCTTTCCCGGACCCTTGGTGCTTCCAAACTGGTTGAAAGCATGAGGTTAGAGGTAACCGGACTTGCGAGGGACACATAGCGTTGTTTGTCTGACTCATTCTGGGCTCATAAGTTCTCCGGCGGGATTCCGAATCAGAATTCTGACCTCACGAGTCGGAGTGCGGTCCAAATGGCGTCTTGCTGCTAATTAGTGAGTAATGCAGCCATTCGGAGCCCCGGAAAGTGCTCTAATCTGGTACCGTTTCATTGAAGAAATGAATCAACCGAGTATCATCGTATGCAGGAACTTGCAGGTTTCAAAACCACCCGTCAACACGCGCCGGGGAGTATCTCGCTGTTCCTGGTGCCATGCTCTGTAAACATGTTCTTTCTACAGCAATATCTCGTATAAGTGAATATTGCAGCCTCTACTCTATGGACACTTTGTTTCTTTACTCAAAACAACCCCATACATCGACACCATCCACGTTGAACTACACACATTCGTCGCTGGTGTACTATCTCCCGAGACTGAGAAGGGTCAGCCAAGCATTACTGCAGCAAGTCTAACCCTTCAATGACTTACCATCACCGGGACCATGGTCTTTTCGCCCCCTACGACAATGATCAATGTTGGACCAACACGGATACACTAGAGTACTTGTCGACGGGGCTAGTCTCATCAGCTTCATATGTTATGCCAGATGACATAGAAGCCATGTGTGACATCCTCGACCGTGACATGCCACAGCCTCAGGCTGGCGTTTATGATCCCACTAATTCGGAGTTGTCAGCAGCCTCCATCCCCAGCAATAATGTTAACCGTGGAGAACGAGACCAGGACAGCATCTTCCCCACGTTGCACTGCCATTCCAACCACAACGCTGCTGAGGCCGTAGGGTTGAGAGCGTATTCTCAGAACCCGCTTATGTCCGCCGCTCCTTTTCCATCGACACAACCATCAGTTTCGAGTGTCCCGGCACTGGCTCATCACCATGCTCAGCCTGGCCGTAGCCGTCCTATACAAAACGGGGGCATGATTCCATCTGAAAGCAGCTATTATGGCGCCACATCTCTCGACCCCGTTCGAGATAATTCCACCGAACAGGAGTTGCCCGAGGTGCAAAGGTGCAAAGTGGCCAAAGACACCGTTTTACAAGCTGCTGTTCGCCGGCGAAAAAACGAAGCCAAATTTACATGTGATATTGCGGGCTGTGGTCAGACGTTTACTACCAGGCATAATCTGAGATGTAGGTGCAGATTCTATGCACCTGCTTTACGAGTATTCATGATACATTCTTGCAGATCATTCGGATGCTCATTATAACATCAGGCGGTACAAGTGCGAGATGTGCGGGAAATCTTTCACAACTCTATCTGATCGCAGGCGCCACCAGCATAGACATGGGATTGCCGCTTAATTGCCGCCGGCCTAGCGCTTGCTATAACCTGTAGGTGTCATCTTGGCTGTCAATTCTCTTCACGAAGGGGTTCAATCTCTTCTCCCCCCAACTCATTTTGTTAACGATGCTCGCTCAAATGCTCGTTCGATTTCTCTTCAGACTATTTGATATTTAATCCTGATAGGTATGTAAGTATGTCATATGTAGTAGATCGTCCCAATTCCATTATTTTGTAATGTGGACATTGTACTATCTGTCGATATCATGTATTGGCGTACAACGGACACACCATTACTTGACCGACACAGTAGTTCACAACTTTGGGCCTGACGTCAACGGCGGGAGGATTGCGAAAAGCCGAACTCTAAATTATAGGCAGGGTATCAGCTGGTACCGCACCCTCTCGAAAAATTTCCATATTTGGATGTCACGCAGGTTCCTCCGCTACCACCGCGTCCTCGCTTTGCCCTTGCTTTACTCTCAACATCTTAACTTTTTCTATACCCAATATTCATAGAGAAATAATAGGAGAAGAGAATACATCAAATTCCTGCATAATCTAATCTGTCATACGTGCCCTCTTGTCAACATCTCGTGGTGTAATGGTTGACGCCCTCTTCTGGCCGCTGGATGAACTCTGCGCGGATTGTGTATTCTCCTCGGGGGGTGAAGGCGATCACGGTAGGTCATCGCTGTTCTGAATGTTGTTTTTTTATTCTCCAATATTTTGTCTTCTCGTTGGGAACCCCTAATGCATTTTCTTCGGTCTTCTCGATGTGCATCGCGCACATCATGTACGGCGGTATATCAGGTCGGTGTTCTGTGTTTTCCGCATGTTGTGTGAGGAGGTGACAGAGAGCATTGTATTTCCAGATCGTTCTTGGATTCCCGGAGATCGCGCTGCATCCTGGATAGGTGCAATGAATAGGAACATTTGTGCATGGTTCATTGGTTCCCTTGGAAGCTTGCTCATACTTCAAGGCCTCATATCGGTATGGACATGAAGATCGAATCTTGGGCTTCCCTTTCTGGAAAATGAGTTGTGTTATACATCCATCCTGTCCACAAAATCAACACCAATCTGATTTGAAGGATTAAAATCAAACTGGAGTGCGAAGACTTCACCTCTTGTCTCAAGCCCGGCTCTTCTTCCTCTCTTGCTGCTAGGAGTAGGTGTTTGCCGACACGACCCCACATTGTGCTAATCTTGACCTTCTGTTCACACAGGTAACATGTAACACTCTCAGTAAACTGGGGGCGGGTGGTAGATGGACAGAGCACTCGCTGATTACATAGATTGATTGATATCTACTACTATGTAGTCGTTGCACCGGATAGGGGAAGAGTCACGCTGTGACATCAAGAACCAGAGTTCAGTTCCAAAAACGCAAAAAAAAATAAAATTGTATGCATGCTCGAGTATCCAGAGCAGGTGCCCTGATGGAAGAGGTACTCATGAGAATTGTTGCTTGTTCCTGATCCTCGACTGGGTATGTGTTGCAGCATCGTGGTAAGACCTGTGACGAAGCATTGATGTGAATGAATGTATGATAATCAGGATAGCACCAGCATACAGACCATGAAATGACGGAAGCCAAGCATTGATGGTTAGACCTGTCACTGGTCGGTGTATGAAGCAAGCTGTGCAGTTAGACACTAATTTGTCTAAGATCAGACTAGTGGAAATCTTCCTAAAAGATAACCTCCAAAAGTCCAACTCAGGTTGTTGTGCAAGTGTGGATCAACATGATCAGAGTTGCTGCACTTAGAATGCCAACAAAACTCTTAGCTAGGTTGATTCTCTCTTATTGAAGTAATCTACTTCAAAGTGTTCACCTCCAGAGGAGTATATATGGTTTTAAAAGGGTTTATATCACAAACACACACAAAACACAAAGAACATGGTGCACAAAGCACAAACACAAGAGCTACAGTCCCATACAAAGACTTAATAGCCGATATAGCCTGACCCTATGGAGTTCAAGACTTTCTTAAGACAACTACAGCACACAGTGTACTGGAAAAGGTCCTAGACCAATTTCTACAAAGAGCTTAGCACAGGCACACCCCTTGCTAAGACTCTAAGTGTGTCACAACCTGATACCCAACACAGGCCACACTCCAAGCACCCAAGGCTCCTTCTTGGTGTAAAGTGTCTCTTAGAAAAGTGCTACAATGCACTCAAGATGTTACTCTTAGTCTCTTATGATGCAAGTTCGTTATCAGATTTCTATCTCTCTGGAGTCACTCAGGACCAATCTCCAGGGCCTGAAGTGAGGAAGCAAAACTGGAATGGCACACAAATTTATACACCAAACAAACTCTTCATGTATTCACAATCAGAGGGGGCAGAGTTACTTGAGTATGTACAAATATCTAGCTGTCCTTATATACAGTCCAAGGAATATATCTACAGAAAAATATAAATAATGTCCAATAATTCAGAAAATGGTAAATGAGTGACAGAGATACTAAAAGAGGGAATATTTGGATGTCACAGAGTCTGGCCACTAGGGTATCCAACCATATCTGCGTGGGTATCTATGTTTCCAGGCGTTCTGGGCTCTATAATTTGTATTTTCTCTTTTCTAAGTCAGGTATCTACAACTGGATGGCTGTACCCGTCCTGTTTCTTTACAGCATTTCCCTTTCTAGTATCCTCACATTGGCAGAGGCCTAGATGCCAAAGTTTCCAAGGTTGGAACATGCTGTTACTGTTTCTATCTCCTTTGACAGTGCACGCTCAGTCTTATTTAGGACTTCTTGTGTGTTAGATATTCTTCGTATGTCTCGTGGTATCTGTCTGTAGGTAGTGGATGTCCTTCGGAAGTGATTTCCGTCATTCTGACATGACTTTATACCTAGTTAGTTTATCGCATATTGTTTAGCCGCTGGTGAATTCTTTATTAAGAGATCACCTGCTTTGACTCTGATCCATATATTGACTTTGGAGGAGGATTGTTCTATGATCTTTCCTGTTCTAAGTCGTCTTTCTGTTTTGATGTCTCCTCTAAGTACCTCTGTACTGTTTGACTGCAGATTGCACTTTGCAGATGTCATAGAAAGGTAAAGTAGAAATTAAAATCCCATTGATAGCACTTTGAGAGCTTGGTTAACTAGCCAATGTGTTCATTGGGCCATAGTTAGGTTCCCTACAGGTTTTGGGAGTGATCCATTTTGGATCTGTTACATAGATAAGTCAGGGAGTACAGCTTTGACACCTCTGTATAGCATATCATATAGCTCTTTGTACTTTCCAAGGTACCATAGCTTCTCTAAGGCAATGACTAGCAGACTGGGCTCACTCTAGTCCTTATTACCTATTATCTGGTGTCATATTAAAGTGTTCCAATTCAAAAGTAGTGTAAAATGAATAAAAGTGGGTCTTTTCTAGGTTTGACATATTAACGTGACGTGCCTCGCCTCTCTCTTTTCTCTTAACCATCACTGGGCCACACAGAAGAAATGCATCCAACAACTCGTTAATATGTCGAACCTAGAAAAGACCCACTTTTCTTCATTTTACACTATTTCTGAATTGGAACACTTTAATAGGACATGAGATGATGGGTAATAAGGACTAGAGTGAGCCCAGTCTGCTAGTCATTGCCTTAGAGAAGCTGTGGTACCTTAGAAAGTATGAAGAGCTATATAATACGCTATACAGAGGTGTCTAAGCTGTACTTTCTAACCTATCTATGTATCAGATCCAAAGCAGATCACTTCTGAAACCTGTAGAGAATCTAACTATGGCCCAATGAACACATTGGCTAGTTAACCAAGCTCTCAAAGTGCTATCAATGGGATTTTAACTTCTACTTTACTTTTCTATGACATCTGCAAAGTGCAAGCTGCAGTCAAACAGTACAGAGGTACTTAGAAGAGACATCAAAACAGAAAGACGACTTAGAACAGGAAAGATCATAGAACAATCCTCCTCTGAAGTCAATATACAGATCAGAGTCAAAGCAGGCGATCTCTTAATAAAGAATTCACCGGCAGCTAAACAATATGTGATAAGCAAACTAGGTACAAAGCCTGCTCGGAATGACAGAAATCACTTCCAAAGGACATCCACTACCTACAGACAGATATAATGAGACATATGAAGAATATCTAACACGCAAGAAATTCTAAATAAGACCGAGTGTGCATTGTCAAAGGAGATCAGAACAATAACAGCATGTTCCGACCTTGGAAAATTTGGCATCTAGGCCACTGCTGATGTGTGGGTACTAGAAAAGGGAAATGCTGTCAAAAGACGGGATGGATACAGCTATCCGCTTGTAGATACCTGACTTAGAAAAGAGAAAATACAAATTATAGAGTCTAGAACGCCTGGAGGCATAGATACCCATGTGGATATGGTCAGATACCCTAGTGGCCAGACTCCATGACATCCGAATAATCCCTCTTTTAGTATCTCAGTCACTCATTTGTCATTTCCTGAATTATTGGACATTATTTATAATTTCCTGTAGATATATTCCTGGACCATATATAAGAACAGTTAGATATTTGTACATACTCAAGTAACTCTGCCCCCTCTGATTGTGAATACATGACGAGTTTGTTTGGTGTATAAATTTGTGTGCCAGTCCAGTTTTGCTTCCTCACTACAGGCCCTGGAGATTGGTCCTGAGTGACTCCAGAGAGATAGAAATCTGATAACGAACTTGCGTCGTAAGAGATAAGAGTAACATCTTGAGTGTGTTATAGCACTTTTCTAAAAGAAACTTTACACCAAGAAGGAGCCTTGGGCACTTGGAGTGTGGCCTGTGTGTGTATCAGGTTGTGACACACTTAGAGTCTTAGCAAGGGGTGTGCCTGTGCTGAACTCTTTGTAGAAATTGGTCTAGGACCTTTTCCAGTACACTGTGTACTGTAGTTATCTTGAAGAAGTCTTGAACTCTGTAGGGTCAGACTATATCGGCTATTGAGTCTTTGTACAGGACTGTAGCTCTTGTGTTTGTGCTTTGTGCACCATGTTCTTTGTGTTTTGTGTGTGTGTTTGTGATATAAAACATTTTAAAACCATATATACTCCTCTGGAGGTGAACACTTTGAAGTAGAACACTTCAATAAGAGAGAATCAACCTAGCTAAGAGTTTTGTTGGCATTCTAAGTGCAGTAACTCTGATCACATCGATCCACACTTGCACAACAAACTGAGTTAGACTTTTGGAGGTTATCTTTTTAGGTAGTTTTCCACTAGTCTTATCTTAGACAAATTATCGTCACTCACAAGTTCAACAAATCTGATCTACAAGTCCTTCATTTTCCCCAGAAAAACCATACACAAACTGACATTACGCATGCACCAAAGATCAGCTCACCCAACTAACTGGATTGCTGCCATCCCTCATCTTACTCCACCAGACCTTGAGGAAGATAACACACTATAATAACTCCTTATAATGAGAGCAAAGCACCTCCATATGCATGCTGGTCAGACAGTACTTCCAGGTGGAATGATGGACAAAGTTGATGGGCAAGATCCAGTAACTGAGTATGTATACCATACCTACTTCTCATTTCAAGTTGGGCTAATGAGAAATGGTTTGAAAGTAGTTCAGAGATGCAAACAAAGAGGTTTCTCTGCCTCTCCCTCCCCATCATGACATCCACATCCTATGCTCTCAAATCCCATCTATTCCAACACACACTCCTCGTCATATCTGCCATCACACTCTTAACACACCCAAATCCACAACTATTCATTGAGCAGACACTGAAACCTTCCCCAAATGAAGTTTCTAGGATATTTAGTCATCTGTTGAGGGCAGTGTTGGATTCTAGGCAATATTTAGGGAAGGATATGGAGAGATTGGCAGAGAGAGGGAGTTGAGGGTTGGATATATGATATAGAGTTATATGTGGGTCTTTTCCTTGTTTTGTAGTGGACTAGGAAATGTGTTGGTCAAGTTCAGTGCCAGGAAATTCTGGTGATGGGCTAGATAGCTGTGGGTTGATATCTCAGAGCTAGTGCTATTGTCATTGATACTAGTGCAGACCCTAGACCTACACCATGCAAGCTCAGATGCTCGCAGGTTTGGAGATCATTGACACCACTGAGATTATGGCATGCATGTAGCATATCATGCCAGTGTTATCTTTGGCAATTCATTTGTTGAGACGGTCTTGGCTGGCACTGACAAGATCATTGCTGACATCAACATGGCTTGCAGGACACACTGCCTAGCCCACTCTCTTCCTTTCTTTCCTACTTGCACTTACTGAAGAAACACTCCATTCATGACACAGCACACCAACCAACTCACCTCATGGCCCACTTTATCTCTACTGGAGCTACTGATTTCGAAACATAGTGTCCCTAATATAGGGGTTGACTTTTGATATCCTTGTGCATTCTTGAGTCTATCTTCCTTAACTAGTCTTTCAGACTAATGCAGAGAAACACAAATCAAGACAGTTTTAATACCCTCACATGAATAGTATGCTCTGAGTCAAGTATGCAGTATGAGACACTATGTATGAGGTGTTCTTTTAACATGGTTTTCTGATTGAGAAAACACTTAATCTTCTTGCAAAGAGAATTTTTATAAAACTATATATAAATTCTAAATTTCAATTGTGTCCTTTCAACAAGAATATGCCTGGAGAATACTAAATTTTCAGCAGCAAAAGATATGGAATTTTCAAATTCTGAGAATTAATAGATAATACAATATATTAGAATAATTTCCATACTGAGAAAACATTAAATTTTCTCTGGTTGAAAATCCTCAGAAAATGCTGATAAGATAAGATAAAAATTCCACATTTTCTATTGTGGGAAAGTCAGAGAAAACACTAGGAAAACACTAGGAAAATGGTAGGAAAATCATGTGAAAACACTATATCTTAAAGCAGTTTTTAGATAGTTTTCATATAGTTTTCCTTTTGTATTTAACATGTTTCCTTTGATATAAAATTCAAAATATTATATTTATCTTTCTCACTATTTTATAAGGCAGAAAATTTAGTATATTTGTAATTAGAAAATTAAAGGATAATTCTATAATTTCATTATCATAAAATAATAAAAAAACACAGACTCTTCTGGAAATTAAAATCCAGAGTATGCTTGCTGTTTTCAATATGTGATGACAACTTGAAACTAATAGAATTTTCTGAGTGTTGTCTGGAAGCAAATATATAGCAGTATTCTGAGTGTATTTCCTTTGTATTAATAGCATAAAAAGAACACCTTGTATGTAGTGTGTCTGGGGCTGCAGGTTCAGTGGTCTCATGAGCTGGGGAGGCAAGTCATTCCTCAAGAGTTCGGGGTTCAGAGGTAAGTCGTGAGNTGGTAGGAAAATCATGTGAAAACACTATATCTTAAAGCAGTTTTTAGATAGTTTTCATATAGTTTTCCTTTTGTATTTAACATGTTTCCTTTAATATAAAATTCAAAATCTTATATTTATTTTCTAAATGCTTTCTCACTATTTTATAAAGCAGAAAATTTAGTATATTTGTAATTAGAAAATTAAAGGATAATTCTATAATTTCATTATCATAAAATAATAAAAAAACACAGACTCTTCTGAAAATTAAAATCCAGAGTATGCTTGCTGTTTTCAATATGTGATGACAACTTGAAACTAATAGAATTTTCTGAGTGTTGTCTGGAAGCAAATATATAGCAGTATTCTGGGTGTATTTCCTTTGTATTAATAGCATAAAAAGAACACCTCGTACATAGTGAGCACTGCTGCAACTTTCTCAGAATCCATTCCCTGATCTATTGCACTGCTCAATTTTCAGTGGCACCTGTACTAATAGAAGGGTCTATTGCTGCAATAACAATAATGATTAGAGTAAGTTTATCTTGGTTTGATCACAGTCGAAACAGTATTCTAACATACCTTGCTTGCATAGATGGACTTTTCAACATAAACACTGGCAATTGCATGGCACTGTTCTAAGTTTCTTAGCCATTTGGACAATTTACTTTTAAAGTTTGTGATTTCTGGAATTATCTTTTTGTACTACAGGGCCTTTCAACCTATCCCTTTTATGTGTCATCACAAAACGACCAGTGATTCCTTTACCATTCGCAATCCAATTCTGCCTTGAAGCAACTGAGATCTGGCTCTTCAACTCACAACAAATTTCTGTCTTACCTTCATCTCTTTTCACTTGAGCCCACTATGGTCGAAAATATGGAGAACAAGCATAAATAGAAATGAGAAAATGTGAGATAGAGTCATAGGATTGTATTGTCTTGCTTCCTTTGATAAATTGTCAGTGTAAACCATGGATAGTATGCTCTCTGTTGGCTCAACAGCAATGGAATGGAATGGAATGCAGTTATGTGGGGTCTGGGGTTGCAAATTGTCATGGTGGGTCTAGCTAGTTTGAAATAATAATGGATCATCTGGAGGTGTTTGGCGTCTTGGACTTGAAGGCTTGGATGGTGGTAGTAGGTGTTGATGGAGGACTAGGAAAGTGAGTTTGGGAGTAAAGACACTATCAGTGTGGATTTGGGCTCTGAAGGCAACTTGTTTCTTTACTATTCACCTTGGGTGTCATCCAAGCTAAAGGGAACCTCATCCTCTCTTGAATTCCTCTTTACAGTGGTTTCACCCTGCTACTATATATTCTTGTGTTTCATGTTTCTGCTCAATGTGTTTGAGTTCATGGGAGAGATGAGGAAGGGGAATTGGGAGATGACACCATGAGGTAATCATTATAAAGCTATCAGTGCTAATGAGGATTAGGTTGTGGTACCTGCAAGAAGAAGAGGCTGGATTAGTATGATACAGCAGTAAGCAGGGCTCAAGAAACTCACAATGGCAACAATGGCTTACTGTTGGCATCAAGTAGACCATCATGGCATTGCAATAGACAACAGACAGGGAGAAATTCCCTTTCTTGGCCTTTGCTCCTTTCTCCTTCTTTGCTCCATTCTTATTACCTAAGGGCTCTTTCTGAAAATTGTCTGCAGTCAGAGAGACATTGGGTGACACTGCTTCAGATAGTCTCCCCAGGCCCTAGGCAGAATCTCTACTGCCATGGGCTGGATATATAGAATCTGTGTGACAACATGCTTGACTTTTTTTCTCCATTTTCATCTTCTAGAACACTCTACATAACCCACAATCATTGATATTCTTTACTTGTGAATCCTAATGAGGACTCTGGACCTCAGACCGATGTATAATCTCTCTATCACTAAGTAGAAGGTGTAATCCAGCCAACTGTGCTATACCAAAAGTATCTTTGACATTCTCATCGTCTAATCCCACCAGTTCTCTTGTTGCTCAACTTGCTGTCTCTAGCAGTGAGAATGAACATGCACTATCAACTCCAGTCTCCAGCTTACCTCCTAGAAGAGAAGGATCCAAGCAACAATTTGTAGCCTTTGTCTGGTCCTTGTTGTGCTTGTTGAGCCTCTGCCCAAATGGTAATTTATTCCTATTACCTTCTTATCTCCCTGTGCTCATCAACTTTCACAGGTTCAGCAATCAAATCTTATCATACATTGAACCTGTCAATCACAGGTCAATGTGCAGGCAATGTGCAGTCAATGTGCTCAGCTCTCAGCTGTTAACTCATGACTACCTCTGTTCTGTGCAGCATAACCCAAGCTCTATTGCACTTCTAGGTGATGAAAGGGTCAGAACTGTCAATGTTTTCCTATCCTCATGAGTTGAACAGAGTGCTTAATAGCATTGGGAATGATCAGATAAATCAACAGGTAGAGAGGTGGATTGAGACAAGGCTGGGGAAGAAGAGCTTGTCATTTGATCCTGATTCTGAATCTATACTTTTGGAAGGGATTCATAGAGTTGGAATCAGAACCAAAGACAAGGGGATCCCATGCAATACACCCAAAGTGTGCCCTGCTCTGCTTTCATTGGACATGGTCTTCACTGGCTTGCAGTTATTGTTACTCAGGTCTATCAGAACACACTCAGTTTCCTAATAAATATATCATCCCATCAGTATAGCAGGTGGGTTGTATCAATCTTTCAAACATCTGAGTGATTGACTTCATTCTTGCACTTTCAGGCATCCTCTTCACAAACTTTTCTGTTTTATGTCCTCTCTGGACATCATATCCAGTCTTGTAGAGAGAGTCAAGGATATCAACACCACTTACTTCAAGTTTGTTTGTTCCTTTCTTTTACCACAGGACACATCCTCAAAGAGATGCCTGGTAGATTTTTGCAGAATGCAAACCCAACCCTTCAGACAATCAACATCTGTGATGCTTTACACAAAGACGAAGAGGCTATCATTGGCTTGTTGAACTCTGCCATTGAATTGGAAGGGAACAAGTTTAAAGATGCATTACTCACCTTGAAAGGTGAAGACATGCAGAGTTGTGCTGACTTGATACAAGATGTACGTTTCTTACTTCCTTTGCTTTGCTGTATCTTACTCACAGCATTCTCATGACAGGTTATAGACAAGTGTAGCCTGGAGCATGACAAATTCAAACACAAAGCTCAACATCTCCTAGTCAAACTTTGCAAAGATCAAGACGTCTTACCTTCATCTCTCTTCATCAAGGGTGTTATACTCCAGGACACCAATGCTCATTTTGGTGGTTCGTTTGGAGATATCTATGGTGTGACGTATAATGGTTTGGAGGTTGTGGTCAAATGGATATGTGTGTTCCAGAATACAGTTGCAAGTGAATGACACAAAATATTTAGAGTGCACTGCTCTTCCTGTAGAGATGTTGACCTTTCTGATTTGTACCACTGTAGCATCTTTGTTGAGAAGCACTTTTATGGCAAGCACTAAAGCATCCCTTTCTTCTGCCATTCTTTGGTGTAGACTCAGACACTTTCTCTGGTTTCTTCTGTTTGGTCTCACCATGGATGGTCAAGAGGACAATTCTTAAACACCTGGAGGAGAATGGTGGTCAAGACATTGACTTGAGATTATTCAAGATAGCCCAAGGCCTAGCATATCTCCATTCCTAACACATTATCCATGGAGATTTACGTGGTTCCAACATCCTTATAGATTTGGATTGCCACATGTGTATAGCAGACTTTGGGCTCGCAGTGTTCTCGGATGTGACTGTAGGCACAAATTCATCTCATCATGCTGGCTCAGTACCATGGATGGCACCAGAACTACATCAGCCAATGAAGTTTGGTCTTGAGTACTATCAAAGAATGTTTGCGAGTGACACATATTCATTTGCTTGTGTTTGTGTTGAGGTGTGTCTATCCAGTTCTTTCTCAATGCATCCTGATTTTGATCGACAGGCAGCTCTACACGGGAAGACCACTATTTGAACATGTCTCTTGAGATACAGCTGCCTTACTCAAGATTATTGCTGGAGAACAACCTCCACAGCCTTTGAACATGGGAGAATGGCTATGGACAGTTGTGGAGAGGTGTTGGAATCAGAAGAAGCATGTCAGGCCAAGCATGTCAGAGGCAGTGGAGATGATGCAGAGTGGAAGTCTAGAAAGAGAGTTAGTACTGTCTGTGAGTTTTTCATTGAGTGCAATGACGTTGAAGCCTGACTTCCTTTGTAGTTCTCTGTTCAGCAATCATCAGGGGGTGCCTCTGATACTGCATACCCTCAGCATATCATGCATGGACAAACTGCTCACATGCTTCCCATCATTACAAGTCTTGATCATGCATTAGATGAAATTGACCTCACTTCTGGCATTGAGACTCCAATCAAGACTGGTTACACATTTGATAACATGAGTGTGGGCCAGACAGTTGGGATAGTTAAGAAGAAAAAGAAACCCAAGATGCATGCTTGTGAGATTTGCCACAAACTATTTCTGCAGTAAGCACCCATTTCATCACCCCCTCAAAACTGCTCATGGTTTCAAAGTCCTAGCAGCCTTAAGATGCATATGATTACTCACAACAATCTCAAGTGTAAGTGATCATTCCAATCTCTTCTCCATAAAACAATCTGAATTTCAAGATTATAGCATTCATTTGCAACTTTCCAGGCTGTAATAGATCATTCACAGTCTGTTCCAATGCTAAGCAACACCTTCAGACCCATGGAGTTACCCCTGAGTCATTCATGCCCAGTAGCCCTGATTATGTGGTCAACTTTGACACTCATGTAGTTCCTGACTCAGAGGGACACCCATTGAGCAGCCTTCCTGCAAAGCTCAAGTGGATGCCTACCAGTCTTCTTGATCGGAATAACATGACAACGTTAAGATCAATCTCTGAAGACAGAGAAGAGTCAGACTCTGATTCTGACAAGCTAGAAGATGATCCAGTGATTTGCATCTGGAAAATTTACCAGCTGACCTGGCAAGTTACATAGAGTTGAGACCCCATCAAACTTGTCAAGGCTGGTTTTTGTAGGCTATACTGCCATTAAGCTTGGACATTTCGGGTTTCCATAAGTTAGGGCATACTATAATTTGATGTATTAGGTCTCAGTGCATCATAACCTCATATGTAACCAATTTCCTGAGAGTTATGACCAACTGTAGCCTAATAAAACCAATGTAATCCAATACAACCACTACAATCCTATGTAACTGGTTCTAAAGGTTATATTGAGTTACATTGGTTATATCAAGTTCCAGTAGGCTACAATGAGTTTGATAAGGTTACGCATTGATTGGTTTTGATGCGTGTCACATGCATCAAGACTGGGTCAATCAGGAGTATTTATTTCCATAAAATTTCGAACTCCGGCTTTTTCTTCTTTCTTTTGTACTACCACCATCTCCTTCCTCCCACTGCCACTCTCTTCCTCTCATCATCATCATCATCATCATCACTCTCTCCCTCTCATCATCGCTGTCACACTCTCCTTCTCATCGTCACCATACCATCTCCTCTCCTCTCCTCATTGGACCTCATGCCTCACCCTGCCTTCTCACCTCCATGACCTTTCCATTATTGTCAAAGACTAAACAACAGCCTACCTAGCAAGCACCTCAGCCACGTCACAGCTCAGTCTCACCCTCACGAAAATCCTTATGACGACAGCCCATTTGCAAGCCCGATTCCAACACACCCCCTGGTTGACTCAACAAGCTTAACCTCATAGCCCATACATGTAAACTGGTCAACCAGGAAACCAATCACCTCGCAAGTGTCAATTACAATTCTCTCAGAGCAAAGCCTCATCTGCATGTTGCTTTAGAGGGGTGGGCATTGGAACGTGTGTTCCTCAGAGCATTGATCATTGCGTCAAAGGTACGTCTCAGAGCCACAATCATATACTTGGTAACTAATCCTTTCTTGCCCTTGCAGTACTTTAACGACTCTATTCTGAAGAATGTTCACTGGGCTCTTTGCACTGGTGTATTTGGAAAGAGATGTTGGACGGATCGAGTAAGAGTTCCCCAATGTCCTCAATTGGGAGCTTCAAATCACCAACATCAGCGAAATGGACACCTAAATATATTGGAATAAAATGAGTGAAATATGTTGTAATGGCCAAAATACATTATAATCATTATGGTGTATTTTAATGTAATATAATTGTTGTTCCTTTATTTTAATGGATTAAAATGAAGCAAAATGGTTATAATGTATTCTGGCTATTATAATGTATTTCAGCCATTATAATGCATCAGCCCCACCTGGGGGTCGGGGACAAAAAGAAATAATATTTATTTGTTGCAACCCCTGTGAGTCGAACCCTCGACCTCAAGGTGGATTAGTCAGCAACCTTGGCAGCTGCGGGGTGCTCAAGACCACTGCCATATACTTACCACCACACATAGTGCAATATATCCCCTTACTCAAAAGACCTATCTCCACCCCCTTGCTGTTTCTATTGATCAAATCCCCAACCAAAAGCTTCCCTTCACTTTATAGAGTCCTCTCCCTGTCCTCTGGAAGGCATAAAAATGCACTGTTTTGATTGCCTCTGTTACAATCTATTTTACTACATTATAATAACTCTGTCTCATTTTATTGCATTTTAATGTACTATAATAATACCATCCCATTTTATTGTATTTTAATGGATTATAATAACACCAGTCTCATTTTAATGCATTTTAATGTATTGTAATAGCATTGCTTGATTTTAATCTATTACAATGGACTAAAATCAGCAAAATACATTATAATTTATTATATTTAGGTGTCCATTTTGCTGATGAAAGATGACCTCTTTGCTGGCCTTTCCACTGTTGCATTCCCTCACCTCCAGCACCAGCACCATTTATTCTCCTTCCCTCATTGTCACCATGCCTTCTCCTGCAATCACCACTGATCTTCAGCAGACATCCCAGATCTCGAACCTTGTTCAGTCCTCATTCTTCAGACAGCTCTTCATCATCATCATCGTCTCTGCAAACACTGTCTTCACTAGACACTTCTGTTGGTTTCTGTTGGCATATGATGCACATGTCCTGTACAAAGGTGAGTCATGTATTGCATTGTCATACTGGTAACTGAAATATACTGATCTGCTCGCATCTCTAGGATGTCTCAATTGTCTTGAACCCACATTATACTCCAACTCTCACAACTCAGGTGAGAATATGCTCATAGCATCATACCCTTCATCTAATTTGCACATATAGGCACAAGACCTTGAAAACTGGCCCTTCTATGTTCTCGCTGTTTGAATTGTGGCGATATAGGTGAGTTCTGTTGAATTGGCCATGCCCAACTGAGTTTCTCTTTAATGGTCCATCCTGATATTGTATTGCTTCCATCCCGACTACAATGTGCTATATATGATTGTTCCTTGTAGTTTGTACTAGTGAGTCTTGAGTCTTGCTGGTTGTACATGCTTGTCACTGATTCATTACCCTCAGGCTCCCATGTGTGCCTTGTATGAGTTGGTTATACAGGTCTAGCTTACATCATATCCTGTATCTATGTAGAGCCTTGGAATATATGTCCTGAACTCCTATTTATTCACAGGATTGATGCATAGGGGCTGCTGGTGACTATCTGGGATTCAATAGAACTGATAGCAGTATCTGACCTTTGATAGCTTGACACAACCTTCTAGAACTCAATATAGCTACCTCAAGCTGAATGAAACCATCTGAGACTTGATGTAGCCACCAGAACTTGATAAAGCCACTGAAACTCAATGTAACCTATGGAACCTGACGAAGCCAATTGAAACCTGGTGCCAACCTCAGTAACCCACTGTATCGGCTCACATGAGTTCACACCAAGTTTGCGCAGGTTCACATTGAGTTGCATGGGGGTTGCAACCTACCTCCCCTGTGACAATGACCACCTGGGACCCATAACATCGACTTTCATTGGGTGATATCGACGTACATGGGGTGATATCAGGTACCTTAGGGTCAGGTCGCCTGGTAAATTTTCCAGATGCGGCGTCCCGCCCAAACACTGTCCATTCCACCTCCATCAACCGTTGATGACGATAACATGGACGGTCAGTGGTACGAGAATCGGAACTCATTTGCTGAAGTCGGAGCTTATTACCCATATCATTATTCCCTGGTCAAGCATTCTCCTAACTGATTCACATGTTGACTGACTATTTGATCTGTCAATTTAGTTTCGCTCTCTTCCCGGTCCTTCTCCTTCAGTTCCTCGCAGTCCCATTGCAATTTGCTGAAACATAGAAATATTAGTGTAGGCGGCGGGCAAAGGTGGGGGGCCATCAGGAGATCACCAAATTGCTCCTCACTTTCCATTAGGATGCCGGTGGAATAGTTTTTGGTGGCTCACTTTCGGGAGCCTGGAATCCTCCTTCCCACCTTCCACTTCACTGGACTTTCTTGCCGAAAATTGCAAACTGCGCAAGCGCTACTGATAATTAGTGTGTTGAGGCTCTATTATATGACCAAATGATTGTATTGAAGACAGTAAAATGGCCAGAATCAGGAGTGAAAGTGGGTGAAAGTGAGTGGAAAGTGCTGTGGGGAAATCCTGATGGCCGCCGCCCCAACAAGCTGGCGATGCGAGCATTTACGTTCCTGTGGTATTATCGGCGTACGGTGAAGGACGGGAACATAGAACGTTTCGGAGAAGATATCGGGCAAGCACCAGTCTCTCGGCGCAACACGCGTGGTTGACTGAATTAAGTTCCGATAACGCGCAAGTATGCCACGAACAGATGAAATTGCATTTGGCGTTCCAGGGCGTGAGGTCCGCACGTGTTAAGGATACACAGAAAACAAGGTGAACAAACAACGCGAGAAAGCGAATAGAGCAATAGAGATAGCAATGACGATAGCTAAACAAATGGACGAGTGGTACCAGTCATATGAACGACACGAAAGCAGATGGGATAGCAATGACTAACTGTAACAGAACGAAAGCGTAGATATCCAATTTTCCAAAAAGCAAGTTGCAGGAAAGAAAAGAAAATATATATAGAAAAACCGATCGCCCTTTGTCCTCCTCACCGGTCTGCCTCTACCAGTTCATGTAACGCGTGATATTCTTCAGAGCTTTCATCGGGCAGAGGCATCTACATCCTACGAAGAATTGCATCAGAGGACGTCATACCCAAAACGATCGAGCTCACAAGCGGCACCAACTCCCCTCCTGGACATCCACTCTGCACCATCTCTACTACCCTCGACATAATCGGTCTCTCGGCCCTCTCCTGATTCCAACACATCTCCACAATACTCCATAGCCAGTCTCTCATCTTCGGAGGCCGTGTAGGTCGTTCTCCATCCATAACCCTCGACAGGACAGCCGCATCGATAGGTTCATCTCCAAATGGCGGACGTCCTGTATAGAGCTAGCCAGCCAGCCAATAATCAGGATACGATGAAGAGAAACAAAACACGACAAGCGCACCTCAACACAAACGTAAGCGAAAGAATACACATCACTCGCAAACGTCCTTTGAGAGTACTTGAGACCAAACCTCGTTGGATGGTGTAGCTCTGGTGCCATCCATCGCACTGCGCCAGCACGATGGGCGGAGTAGGTGCTTATAGTCACATCGGAGAACACTGAAAGCCCAAGGTCGCCTATACACACATGTCCATCTGCGTCAACAAGGATGTTAGATCCACGTAGATCTCCGTGGACGATGCATTTGGAGTGGGGATACGCTAGGCCTTGAGATGTTTCGAACAGCCTCAAGTCAACGTCCTGACCACCAGTCTCTTCCAAATGTATTAGGATAGTCCCATTCGCCATCCATGGTGAAACCAAAGACAATAAACCAGGGAAACTGTCAGAGTCTATGCCCAAGAACGGAAGGACAAAGGGGTGTTTCAATGTTCGCCATAAAATTGCTGATCGACGGACAGTCTACGATCATGCAAATTAAAAACGTCAAGTTTGTACAAAAAGAGAAGCGAACCCTCGCTAGCTTATGTCGATCATCCTGGAACACGCGCATTCGCTTTACTGCAACCTCCGAACCTTTATACATCGCACGGTATATATCTCCAAACGTACCCCAAATTGAGGGTCGGCGTCCAGGCATTCAACACCCTTCATAAAGAGTGATGAGGGTAAGACCTCTTGAGTCTCACATAGTTTCACCAGGAGGCGCTGAGCATTGTGTTTAAATTCATCTTGCTCTGCGGTGCACTTGTCTACAATCTATCATAAGGACAATGTATGTTTGAGTACGACGGAGGATGCGTGAGAGAGAAAGACATACATTTTGAACCAAATCAGCGCAACTTTGCGCGTTCTCGCCCTGTAAATCAAGTAACATCTCTTTGAATTCATCGCCATCCGGCTCAAAAGCAAAATTCAGCAAGTCAGCAATAGCTTCTTCGTCTTTGCGTAGAGCGTCGCGTAGTCTTCGGTTCTCTAAGGGGTCGAGCTCGAATTCTGTAGACATCTGCTATGTGTCTCGTTGAGAACGGTTTAGTAAAAGGAACAAAAGGAACAAACTTGAAGTAAACAAAGTCGATAGCCTCGACTTTCTATAAGGCTGGATGTAACATCCAGAGAAGACATGAAACGACAGAGTCTGTCAAGAGCGCGCCTAAGGCTAGAGTGCGTGAATGAAATCAACCATCCGAAAGCACAATACAACGCACCTGCTACGTTGGGGTAGATCCCGCGATACATGATCTATCAAGAAACTGAGCAGATTCTGATAGACCTGTATAATAGTAGCCGTGAACCCCATGCAACATACTTAAAGAAATGGAATGGCGTGGGCTACCTTGGGCGCCTCGGATGTCATACCCACGGCATCCGCTTCGATTCCAACCCTACGTCTCCCTTCCAAGGGTATAAATTTGGAATCAGGGTCAAACCACAGATTTTTCTTCTTCAACCTCGTCTGGATCCATCTTTCTACCCATTTCACCTCGGTACGACCCCGTGGAGGATTGATTCCTGTCTCCTCAAACTCGCTCTTCAAAAAGGCTGCGATTTGGGGACCTGGGTCAAATATATCGTCTAGAGCGATACAACGTAGATATCGACGAAAAGGGCTAAAAGCATCGCCATCGAAAAATTCCCGTATGTGTGATTCAGGCCTGCTAAATAGCACAATACGAAAGGGTATATCCTCCAGCAAGGCAGTGGCAAAGAAACCGAGGACACGCCGCTGCGCTGAGCTCCCGCCACACTTGTCCATGCCATCGATAACAAGAGTTTTTGGGCGTTCGCGTGGTCGAGGCAGTGATCTACAAGGCTCTAGAATCAGTTTTTCTAACTGACCTTCAAGAGAGGCCTGTAAAATCCGGGGATTTGATCTAATCGTCTGCTCTAAAGGCTCACGTAGTCCTGGGATAGAGTATGCGAGCTGATGTGCGAGTGAGACAAAGATATACTGGGGACTATCCCGTTTCGGGTCTTCTTGCGAGAAGAAGAAACTGGCCGCAAGCATGTCCTGCTTTTGGGCGGCCTCTGAAATCGTTTGTGCTATTGCAGATTTGCCTGCATCTGCTGGTCCGTATAGCCACAACACTCGATCCAAGGGCGAATCACCATGGATCCAATCAAGGAGCGGCTTCAAAATATCTTCACGAGTGCCTTCATGACAGCGGGGAGGTGGGTAGCGCGTCTCCGAATCATGGCTCGCCCCTACGTCGCTTGTGAATTGCCATAACAGTTGAAGAGCTGCATATCAAGCAATTAAAATTTAGTGACCAGTCGATTAGAGATGACCTACGTTCCGTCAAGTAATTTATCTGAGCCCCTTCAATGTTTATGGTTAGACCTGCAACGGTTTCTTCAATGACGATGGCAAGCATGTATTGAAGTTTTACCGTACATCTTGACTAGGCCGGCGCCCTGAGTGTAGGGAATGAGAAGATATCACCTGTTCTAGCGATTGCCAAACAATGTTGAAGGCACTGCCAAACAGCTTCCTCACGCGCACATCGTGAACCACAACCGCGACGCGACTGTCGACGACGAGGAGGACGACAACGGCAACGACCACGACAACCACTAGATAATTTGGCAGGAGGTTCTATACGCAGAGGTGTGTGCTACTCAATATGTCAATAATTTCTTTTTCAGCTTGTAATTTTTCTAGTTGAAAGAATACTTTGAACATTTACGACGACTCAAGGATGTCCTCGGATTTGTCTTCCTTGCTATCAGCCTCGAAAGGGCTTACATCTCACCTATCAAAGCTAGACTTGCCGTCTGTCAACCTTTCATTGGACCAAATCGAAGCTCAGTCTAGACGGTTGGTTTCAAGGCATCCAGTGACTTCAAATGACGCGGATAAAGCGTGCGTATGCCTTGAGACTAATCGATTCGCTTTCTCACATATCTTTTCAGCAATTACCTATTGGCACAAGCACGCGTAGATGCATCCGGTCTTTCTAGCTCAATAGCCCACCTGAATGCCACCTCCACATTCACTCCGTTGCAAGCTATCCAAGATACAGATGTCGCTGGATACCTTCGCCATGCCCACGAACAAAATCTCATTTCCACCATCGAAGAAGGCAGAAGAGAAACCCAAGAAGCCTTTTACCAGATGCTAGAGGACCGTATGAGTAAAGATTGGGAGGCGAAAAAGAAGCGTGTGTTTGAAGAATTAGGCGCCAGAGTCAAAGTGGATAACAGAGCGATGGCCGAGTTGAAAAAGAGTTTCCATGGGAAAAGCTCATTATTGGTTTGTTTGTCATACTTGCTCGTCTCTGTATTACTGAGCACCGTCTGCAGTCTGCACCCCAACCTACGCTTAGCCTTCAAATGCAAAGTAAAATGATGGCTTACGACCGTGTCATTACTGAGCTCAATGCCTCCCGACTTCGTGGCACATCTTTCCCTATCATCCACGCTCTCATCGATGTAGCACTTTCTGTATCTTCCGATGTACGTCTTGGGGGTTTAATTCATACAATGTCCGTTATGCTCATCATATCACAGTCTCATACAAACCAACTAGCCCAAACGTTCCACGTCCTCTCCAAAATCACCCAAGAACCATCTAGCCTTCCGCCCCCAACACACGCCTCTTCCTCTCTCTCACTCCTCAACACCCCTTCCTCTGCCCGAAAGTTCTCCAAAGCATACCTCCTCTCCTCACCAACATCCCGCGAAGCTATCGCGCTTCGCAAACAAATCGCTTCTGGTGCTCGTGAAGCCCTCGAGGAACAATACTTCTCCGTCATAGACCGCACCATCCAAGCGCACAGTACCCAAGCCCAACTAGGCGGTGACCCAACAGTAGGCAATAAAATCCGTGCATTTTTGGCTGTAAGGTATTATCGTGGAGGTGAATGGGAAGAGAGGATCGAGTTGGTGAGAGGACAACCTGTTTGGGCTAGGATGTTCTTTTTAGTTAGGACGGGACATGCGGCTGAGGCTGCAGAAGAGCTGTACAACCGTGATGGAGGTTTGTGGAGAGAGGCCATCGAAAAAAGGGAGGCGGGATTCGTGGAGTGTTTTAGGATGTGGGTTGAGAGTCCTGATAGAAAGTAAGCACTCCCAAGTGATCCTGTTCCCTTATTTTTCACGTTAGTTGACGAGCTCGACAGGATACCTAAAAATCACCGAGACCATCTCCAGTCCATTTACAATGCGCACATGTTGCATTCAAACACGACTGATCCGTTCAAACTTGCTTTGTACAAGCTCATTGGCAAGCTTGAGCTGCAAAGACGAAGTGTGCCTCATGTAACGACGACGACAGAGGATTGGTTGTGGTTCCAGTTAGCCATGCTTGACGAGGAAGATGAGGGCAACGGCTTGAAGAGCTTGGCTCAGGTTCTTCTCGGATACGGAGAAAGACATTTCGACGGCCAGCCTGGACAGGAGAAGAGAGGTGTATGGGCAGGCGTGCTTCTTATGTGCGGTGAATTCGAGAGGGTGGGTACACATATCACATACCGGGCAAAAACTTATTTTTGCCTAGGCCGTAGCTGCTCTTTGGGAACACCAAGAAACAGAAGTAGAAGCCGTACATCTCGCCATCGCGCTCGCCTACCACGGATTATTACGCGTTCCTTCTCGCGCAGAAACCTCCGATCTGACACCACGTACGTTCTAGTTCTAGCCTCTCACTCGTTGCACCTCTGACTTTGGCTTTCTAGTCACATTATCTCCCATTAACCCACCCGCCCTGAACCTCTCCAACCTCATCTGGCGATACATCCGCCAATTCGTCAAAATGGACGCAAAAGAAGCTTTACAATACGTCTACTGCGTCTGCCTTTCCGCGGATCAAGGCGACGTCGGCCGGGAACAAGTTGAAAATGCTTGGGAACTCGTTCGTAGGATCCTTGTTCTCGCAAACGCTGGTCCGGCTTGGGAAGAACTCGTTGGCGGATTCCGCCCTGATGGAACGAGATTTACCGGGACTATAGAGCAGTTCTCCCCTCTGTTGAATCTGCCCGACGCAGAAGCGTATTCGAAACAGATATTGGTTGCTTCAGCAAGAGCGGCAGAAGAGAACGATCGGATTTGCGAGGCCATCAAGTTGTACAATTTGGCGGGAGATTATAATACCGTCATTTCGTGTTTGGCGCAAGCTCTTGGAAATACCATTGCTCAACCGAGTCTGGATGAAAGGGCAAGGGAGATTGAAAGGACGGCGGTAGAGATTCTGAGGAGTTATGAGAGGACGAACAGGGGATTGACGGGCGGGAGGAATAAGGAGCGCGAGGCGGTTGGCAAGTTGCTTAGGGTGAGAGAGGCAATGGAGAGGAGGTCGGAAGGAAGGTCTGAAGTTGCTCTTGAGGTATGCGTGGTGTTTTTTCGGTGTATCATTTTGTGGACTAATGCGTTCGTAGATACTTGAATCCATCGATCTGGTACCTCTTGAGGGTGATGTGGCGAGGATCACCCGTCGGGCAGAGGACTTTAAAGATCTCCATGAGACTCTGCAACGCAACTTGCCGACTTATCTGACCTTGATAATGGATGTGCTTGCGGGTGTTCATCAAAAGGTGAAGAATTCGATGGTGGCGGACACTACTAGGCAAGCGGTGAGTGTCTCGTGCTTGTTGGTGCATTCGAAAAGTCTGATGATTCTCGATAGACCCTTGCCAATTTAAGGAAAAAGTCCAGATCGCTCATGATATTTGCGGGTTTGCTCAAGTATCGCATGTCTCCGGATGTGTACTCGTATCTCGCTAGGCTCGACGTGGAGATAGCTTTGTAGGAGACATGTAGGATACCACCATTGTCCATGATATTATGTATTTACTTTGAATTTAGTCTTCGCTCAGGCCCGTAACAACCTTGTAAAGATCCTGATCCCGTCGAGGCGTATATTGACATGTGGTGAACGATTTGGACATCAAGGGAAGGGGAAAGGGGAAAAAAGTAGAGAAAAGGTCCAATCGTTCAAGAGTATGTCCAGACACAATGATACGTTACATTCGACATGTCATATAGGCTAGGAATGATATGCGTTGCCTTTGTACAAAATTTGTTCCCATTCGTCAACGGGATCTGGCTCTTGAAGCTTTAAACCACTACTCAGCATCGAAGGCTCGCCGTAAAATGGTTTCTGTCCGGATGGTGGTCCAGACAACCAGCTGATGACCATGCCTCGATTACGAAGTCCTTCCAACCTCGAAGAAACTCCTGGGAGGCTTGTAAGACACATGGCAAGGCCACAGTCATATTTTGCAACATCCGAACACGGCCATTTTCTCGTCGGCACCTCGCCTCGCCTCGGTCCATAAAAGGTCCGCATGAGCAGGAACATAATTGACGAAGGACACAGGACGTCGGAATGAGTCGAATCCGGAGTGAGTGTCCGCACGAGTTTATTTACATGTGGCAATAAAAGGTGTCCCCCGGCGAAATCTGAGAGAGGCTGGTGATTGCAAAGTCAGACAACGAAGGCATAGAGCGGAGAAGATCTAACAGCCTATCATCGATCTGTGCAATACTCAATCGAAGGCTCAATTGCACACAGCATGAGCGTCCAACGAAACGAAGGAGTGGAGATGCATCAAAATTATGCCTCACAATTGCGGATTTCCCAACACTGATCGAGAAATGTTTGAGAGCGGGCGCCGCGGGTAACGCATCGAAAAAAAGGCCCATCTGTGAGTAGTGTTGAAGTCGAGCCCAAGGGTATGGAGATGCTGGAGGACCTCTGATGAGAGTGTCTCAAGGCTGTCGCCAATCTAACCACGATCTTTCACCGCAATACACATGGTGCACCGCCGTATGGACTTGCATGATTGGGAAAGCAGCTGCACGGCCTTGGACACGGAGATGCCTGCCCCCCGCCTAACTCTCGATGGAGAGAGCGCCAGCTCAGTAAGGGTCTCCAAAACGGATTGATAGACTGCATCAATGTGCAGCGTGCGAAGTGAATAGGCACGTCTGACAATCGAGATGCAGTGTTACAAGCTCTGCTAGGCTCTGATCTGTCGGCCAACGTCTGGTCCGAAATCTGACACGGAAACGCCTTGTAACGAAATCGTTAATGGCATAGTTCCAGATCGACCTAGCCGTACACACAATCCCTCTGTACGCATCTTCATGAGTGAAAGGAAAGCTTCAGGTATTGGGCGAATAATGGGGTAAGGAAGTGATATGTGAATTTGACTCCAAAGACGTGGCGTGCCGATAGCAACTTCGTGCCATACTCGACAGATGCCTGTAAGCGGCAACGGTGCCTCTTGCAGGTTGCGACAGGGAAGGTGGTCGTGAGGTAGACATTGCACGAAAATTTCTCCAAGGATATCAGCGTGAACTTGTCGGATGGGAGAAAGAAGTGATCGATGGTTATCGATGAAATTTTCAAGGCATCTCGTTGGGCCTGTAATTTTGTGATCTCTTCCTCAAGGATACACAGCTTCTTCTCCTGTTCGCGTATAATTTGTTTAATTTCTTTGATATCTTGTGGAGAGAGGGCATGGTTGGTGTTGACTCTGCTGTCAAAAGGCGATCATAGCACCATGAATCGTGATGACAAGGTGTGATACTGAGACTGACATGAGAGGCTCACCTCAGCTGAGATTCAGTCCCCCGCTTACGAGATTCTTCCATGCCCCGGAGATCTAGACCTATAACAGCCCCCTACGATTGAGGTGCAGGCGCTACAGTGAACGTACAGCCAAAAGCGCCAGTCACCTCGGATTCAACGGGAATCAATCTATGTACCGCAAGTGATCCTAATACGGACTAAATATACATATTACAGATATGCCCCACGCATATAGTATCATCGAGTGTGCGAAGGCTGCTTCACTGGAGCAGTTGGCACTATCTTATTTCCCATCGTAAACAATAAACTGCCCGAAAAAACCATCGCAGCTCCCGTCGCAAGCATAGGGTTCCACCCACCGAACCACCATACGCTTATACACAAGCTGATCGCTTTTCTTGTGGTAAGGATGAGGTTCGTTGAAACCGAGGATACCCGCTATCAAAAGGGTCAACATGGGATTCATCGGGATAGAAGAAACTTACGGATGTCAGTCTATTGACTCCAGAGACACAAATCAGTTGGGTACCCAGATTAGCCGCCAACATTAGCCACGAAGCCATCGAGGAAGTTTTGTTCTCGGATAAGCTCGCAAATCCTTGCTTGAGATCCGCTCCTAAAAAGAGGAATACAGGCAAGGCGAGGAGATGCTTCCCGGGCGTCAGCCTAGATGCTTAATACGAGAGCAGGGGCGCTTACTGTGTAGAAAACGCCTTCCTGCCAGCAGGGTCCATACTTCTTGTACGCCTTCTCTTGCAGAATGCCAAGAATCCCGGTCAACACAAGGGACGCAACGAGCATTGATATTCCGATTGCGTATTGATCCAGGCTGTCATGAGTGACTGTCTTTGCACTCGGAGACGACGACTTGGACAAGGTCGCAAGAACTACGCCAACGGAAACCACAATAACAGATACCTAGGTGACCTGGGATCAGTATATACCTCGGTTAATGGAACATCGATCTACCACTTGATATAGGTTATATCGTCTCTTCAAGACAAAGTATCCAAGAAGCATAGAGACAGCGAGGCCTAAACGAAAGTGTTCAGCAGAGTCCATCCGGAGGATTTGTGGGGCTCACCAGCTGACCGAAAGACAATCATCACCGCTAGTGGTACATTGAACGCAAACGCCCAGTTATTCAATAATGTGCCAGTCGTTAGGACAAGCACTTGCAGAGCCCATTCTGATATTGGAACTTGTCGAGGCTTCAGATGCGGTATCCAGCTTGTAATCTTCCCTTTGTCACTCCGAGGTAGCATTAAAAATGAAGGAAAAGACTGGACGGTGATAAATATCATTTGGGAGAATGTGAGCGTTGAACCTGCAGGGCAACAGGTGAGTAGAGAGATACTTCAGAACCATAGTACTACAACGCACCGATTCTAGGGTTCAGCATAAGCAACTGCTCGTAGGTCCATACGTTCCTGCCCTCCCCAGTTACAACTCCAGCCTGAAATCAAATGGAGGGGTTCACTCACGCACAACAACCACCGAATACCATCGTGAGTATCTGCCCCTTTGTTAACCTCGGATTGGAATGCAGAATTGTAATGACATACTGAGGAGTAGTCTAGTAGCAGAGATGCAGCATCAGACAGCTTGACTCCAGGGTCTGATCGATGTTCTGAATTTATATGGTTCCTCGAGTCGCTTGAGTCCTGATTATCGCCCTTTTTGCGCTGTTTGAGCGATCCATTGCCGGTGATACCGTTTGCCTTGGGCGCACCGGGAGACATATCAAAGCCCGGTGATTGTTGAGAGAAACAAGGAAATAGTTATGAGTGAGAATAGAACATGAGTGTTAAGTGTGGAAGAATGCGGACACGTCAGTGGCCCGTGCGCGGCGGCACAACCTTGGTCAAAATTTTGGACGTACAGGCACACTTTAGCCATTCAATTCAATTATATATTGATACACCGACAAAAGACTACAAAGGTACGATTAGTATTCCGTGTAAGGTACCAGTCCTAACACAGTAAGGATAATAGGTTAATGAATAGAGCGAGGATTCCCAATAAGTACAGTGCTGCTTTCGAGGCTTGCCAGCAAGATTCCCGGATGTTACTCAATCATGCCAGACGCTCACAGGATTCAGCAGCGGCTGCCGTGCAACTTTGCCTGAATCATGGAACAACGTCGGGAGCGAAGGGGTTCTCGAAAGTGATTTCGAGGATTTGATGGATACAGGGGGCGGAAGAGGTGTATGTAGGCGAGCAGAAAGGTTTTCTGGAAGCCCAGGAGTCAACGATAATGGAGAAGGAGGTGGTTGCAGTGGAGATGAACGAAGAAAAGGGATCGGGGATGGGATCGGGGATGGACACGGCGAAGGAAGAGGTGAAGGAAGAGGTGAGTGAAGAGGTGTTGAGTAAAGGGAGGGCACAGGCGAGTAAAGAGGCGATGGTGTTGGTGATGGCACGAGGCCAGGAGGAGCGGACGATGTACTATTGTCCGAATACGATCGGACGACAACCGGCCTTGAAATCCTCACCGCAGGTAATGACAAGGAACTATCTCGGGAAGCGACCTCCTCCTCCCGTTGAGGCTGTGCTTTGCGATCTTTTTTGCTGTTTCCCTTCGTAAACTCGAACCTCTTCTTCTCCTTGGGAACATTACTCTTGCGAGCAATGTTACGACCATATGAACTCCCACCTTCACCAATCCGAAATACCATCTTCGATGCTTTTTTCGGGTATGTGCTAGGGTCCGTTGCCGTGCAGACCATAACAAAAGTCTTCCCAGTCACTTTTGACTTTGCCGTTTTCTCTTCCTCGATGGTGACCTTCCGACCAAAACTGAATGGAATACGAGCCTTGCGTACACCAGTCCCATCTGGAGTATTAGGACGTGATAACGTCTTGCTCTGCAACTCTCCTACACTGCCTCCCTGATCGGGTGCACCGCTACCTCCTGGCTTGCTCAACTTCCTCAGTGCCATGGAAGTCTTGCGCTTCAGGCTGGGCTGGATATTAGACACCGACGGTGCGTTCGAATGGAGAGGCACCTTATAAGCCGGCTGGGACGAAGATCGATCGTGCGTGGGTCGTTGGTGAGAGTAGGTGGGTGAGGTGGGTGATAATTGTTCAAATACGCCAGTGGAGTGGCCGCGGACGCGAGTGTATGTTGAGTCAACGGTTGCATATTCCATGCTGGTGATGGATATCCTGCCTTCCCTCTGCTTCTCCGTTGTAACGAAAACCATCTTCGCATTTGTGCGACGAAATAACGATGAGAATCCCACAGATTTGGTTCCTTCTGACATGGTGCTGAGCTGAGTTGGTATAGTTGGGAGCTGTGAATATATATATCGGAAAGGTCGGGAAGAAAGCGGAGTATTGGATGAAGGACATAGAAACGTGGAGCCAAACTCCCGCAATATGTAACAATTCTAGTGAGCGGCAACTTGGAAACGGAGTGGAACGCAAGCCGTTTCAATCAGTCCTGTACCCCTATAGAAGTTGGCCGGAACCAACTATTGTGATCGTCGTTGTAATCAACTCGCGTCTTATACAGGAGTTGCGACTCCACCGCAACGCCGCTGACTCAACATGTAAAATTAGACCGAGGCTAATATGCAAATTGAGGCACTCAACTTATTCAATCGAGGTTTTGACTCTGCTCTGCGTCACCTTGACCACCGACGAGTTTATTCTCCCCTCCATCGTTCGTTTCACCTCTTTTCCTCTTCTTGTTAGATGTTCTTCTAGACTCGCCAGTCGTTTCATCGTTTGCTTCACCATCGTAATCATCATCCTCCTTCTCCTTCCCTTTCCTTCCAGATTTTTTCTTCCCTTTCTTTTTAGGCTTGGCCGCGGGATCCAACCCGTCGCCAGCATTGCCCATCTCTTTCTCTTTCTCCTTCGGCTTTGGTCCCTTGCGGCGGGTTTTCTTTTGTGGAGCTTCCTTTCCAGTCACACAATCCAGTCCATGCGCGTATCCACTTGTCTCTGTTGGGCTGCTTTCACCGCTGTCCTTATCCGCTGTCGATAAACCTGTGCTGTCTGATTTAGGTCGAAGTTGAACCTCCCTGAATTGGATACGCTGCGATGTTGTACCAACGTAGGATAGGTGACGTTTACTACGATCTTGTTCATCTAAAGGCAATGCATTAGCTGAGCTCAACATATATAGCAACGGAGGGACCTTTTTTCTCCGTGAAGAGTAGCTCAGAACCAAGTAGTAGATCATGACTTCCTTTGAAGATTGTTCCAGCGAGCTGAAGAAAAGGTGTAGGGGTATCCAGGCCCTGAGAGATATAATTAATAAATGTGTTCTAGTATAAAGGGTCTGACTCACGATCAGACGAATGGAGTCGCTACTTGGAACCAAAGTTGGTTCGATATTGCCCAGTTCCATTGTAACATAAAAGACCTCCTCCTCCTCTTCGTATTCCTCGTTGGGACCAAATTCCTGCACAAATTTGTAGCCGGGACATAACGAATCTGAAGGAAAATCAATCCCAGACATCCCGAGGTTGATGGATGAATGAGACGGTCGCGAGTCGTGACGAGACGCGTCACACAGTCGAAAACTTGTAACAGGTTGGGAGTGCAAATAGCTATGATTACACAACAAAACTAGCATCTCGAGTCCAGTTGTCAACATAGTTACACTATACTGTCTGAAACGGCCGCGCTATGCTGTAGAATCCCATTCAGCTCGTCCCTCTTGACACAATTATCAAAGTGGAAGCTCTTTGCCAAAGTATCTAGCTGTTCCCTCCAATCATCCTTTTCCGCGAACTCGATAAACATGTCAGCCCATTGCTGTATCAAATACTCCGCTACCAATATCGTCCTCGAAATACGCGTCACCCGTTCCTCGGTACTCCACAGAGGAGGGTATAGTCGTTTCGAAGGATCGTCAGAGTTGGGCACTGCATCTTTTATGAGCGAAACAATTGGATCGTAAATCGACTTGACGAGTTTATCGTCTGCGCCCCAAGCATCGGCAGCCATCCGGTACTTTTTGAGCAAGAATTCCCGGAAGTGCTTCATGTATGGAGTGTCTGGAGAGACAAAAACCATTCCCTGAAATCCAATATCTTTGTAGAGCCAGATAGACCAGCTAAGTCGATCCTAAAATGGAGTGAGCCACATTGCGTGGACAGAACTGGTTCTCCAGACCTGACGGTAAATCTCAAGCTGATCCTTCAGAACCATATATCTTCTCTTGTTGATCTCTTCCATCTTTTCCTTTCCGCCGTCATACTCTTCTCTGGCGTATACAGGCCCCCATTCACCATTCCAAACACACAAACCCCTTTCGTCCATCCACTGCCTCTTACCCTGGTAAGTTTTCCGCATCTTCTCCTTCTGCTCGTCGCTCCCGGTGTAAATGCCATGACTAGACCTATTCTCGAATTTGGGAAACCCGTAGGTCGCATAGTCATGGATAGCGAAAGCTACGTTGGAGCCCCAGCGAGTACCAGCATCATCGGGAAAATGACTAAAGTCGGTGGAGAAGGTATTCCCATCGAGGAAGATGATATGGTTCGGATCGATATCTTGGATAGCTGCGATAGTGCGGTCGTACAAGTTCATTAACCGTACTTGTTTCGGATGGGGATCTGCAGGTTCGTTGAGAAGCTATTTGGAGATTCTAGGTAAAGCTTCAAGTCTGAATTACGCAGAATACTGACATTATATCCCGCAACCCAAGTATTGTCTCTGTACCGCCGGGCTATCTCTGTCCAAAGCCAGATAAAACGGTCTTGAAAGTCTTTGTGGACCCAGAACTTTCCCAGGTGTGTTCCGGCGTCAGCATGCCAGCCCCCACTTTGCCTAATGTAATGTATGAATGTGTGCTGTATGCGTTGAAAGTTGATTTCGCCTACCCGCCTGGCGCTGCGTGCAAATCAATGACCGTGTATATTCCCTGACTGGCACAGGCTGAGATAGCACGATCAAGATGCTTGAATGCATCTGGTTTGAGGACCCGTGGGTTCATATCGTCTAAAGGGATATGATCAGATTGAAGGCTGACAGTGACACAGCACGAGCTCACCTTCAAAGTGCTTGTAATTGATAGCAATTCGGATGCAATTCATTCCAAGAGACTTGTAGAATATTGCATCAGACTCGGTGAAGAAGTACTCTAAAAACTACAAACGTTCTGGTTAGCTAGCAGCCAATGAGAGGACTCATATGCCGAACCTTCTCAAAGAAGTACTCGGCTTTCACCTGCCCAATTGCCTCTGCCAATGCTTCACGAATCTGAAATTCGCACGCAGGGAATCCTAGTAGTAGATAGATAAGTCAATTCATTCCACAGCCAGAGGTTATTAAACATACCTGAGATGAAGTTTTCCATCCTGAAAGACCACAATATTCAGAACGAGTCTGCCTAGACTATCACAGAAACTAAAACGCACATTAACCAGCCTCCTAAGCCTGCGCCGCGAAGAATCACTTCTCTCTCACTCCCATTGCCATCGGGTACTACGAATTTGGTTCCACGGACTCGTATGAAGGACATGATGGGTGCAGCCGGATATTTGTCGGTATCTCGGTCAGCTTATAAGAAAATGGATTGCGAAAAGTGCCGTCGTGGAAGTGCATCCCGGACCGAACGGTGTAGTCATCTGGCCATAGTGCTAGAAGAAGACAGCGACAGGAGCGTCGAGTAGTACGATGAGGCGCATGGGAAATGCATTGTACGTAGACTCCTTGTCTACTGTACTGTAACGACATCGATTTGCTGCAAATACGGCCAGCTTTATCCTTCACTCAGTCGCTTATATTAACTTGGAAGGCGCGACTAAGGACTGGGATCTGAAACCCAGTCGTACTCTGAACATGTTGAAGACTGACACGTACGAAGAGCTCCGCCGAGAAGTGGGAAGAAGTCTAGGCGTTTAGGGAGTACTGGGGAGAAACTCCTCTCGAGTCTTGGCAGCTTCATCAACTACACTCGTTCGTTGTAGATCACACATCCTCGTCGCATCCGCGATCCCGGGTTCTGCATTAATTAACCTTGGTTCGTCCTTAGTGTCATCCCGGCGATCTACCGGTCGACGCGTTCTCTACAGCTACAGCGTGTCACCCCGTCCCATTCATTGTCTGCACAGCACATTGGCACGAAGTTGCGGTTCGGTGCCGTATGTATTCATTTTGTTCCTCGTCAGGTCCCTTAACAATTCATTCACGTTTTCTTATAGTATAGGCTTCCAATCAGTGTCAAAGTGATATGAATCTGTCCGGATTTGGGCTTTTAGTGAGTCATAGTTCTCATATATAAGCTCTCAAACGTAGATTCATCATCATGGCTTCCCCACAACCAGCACCCACGCAATTTGAACTTGAACTTGACCCTGGAATCACTCCTCGCCGCAAACCCAGCTCTGGTTGGAGATTCGTATCATGGATTGGAGTAATCATATGTGTCCTCTTCATTTCGAAGTTTATCTTCTCAGTTGGTCGTGCAGCCTTCGATCTCACACAATTTGCGCATACGTCAGTCTACCAGAATCAAACGTGGGAGGAAGTAGTCGCTAGCGAAAGTCGCGATGCTGTTGTTCGTCCCCTCATCCACGATACTCAGACATTTGATGTGGTTATCACTGTCTGGCTTCGTCGTACGCACGAAGAGGTTGAGGAAAGGAGGATTCAGAAGGACAAGAGTCCACTCACCGACGTTCTGAATGGACACCCAGCTGACATGCCAGCACTCGATTTCCAGGAGAACCGGTACTACCTCATGGCTTACGAGGACGATGACATATACGAGAAACCTATATTTTCTGACGTGGTGTTTCGCGGATTGACATTGAAGGATAAAGATGTTGGGGCAAAGGTACCATTGCAGATACCCACACAAGTCTTGTGCGTTACATTCACTGTGTTGCTGAAACCTATCCGATTCATACTGTATCTTCAGCCGCTCCCCAAAATTATCCCACTCCGACCTCCGTGCATCTATTATTCTTATCCCAACGTCTCCTTCGCCTTTGGATTTCATCTCAGACTATTCCACCTGGTATCCCTCCAAAGTCAAATGGCCCCGCATGAAGGCTTACCCGTCAGTCTGCCCTCTGGTGCAATTCTTTCACTTTTGTTGACATCCGTTCGCAGATTTCCTCTGAATTCATCCAATCCACCTGATCGGGGGCTTCGAGACCGCGCAATTGAATCATTTGCTATCAGCATCAGTCTTTTGAGCTTTCATGACACTCCCAGCTCATGCAACGAACACGCGGCCACCGAAATGTCAGACGATATTTTTGGATCATCCGAGCGGGATGAATCTCATGGCCATCCAGATTACTATGGCGTGACAGATTCGCGCTGGGACAGATTCGCAGACCCGTCTGGGAAGCACCCGTTTGTGATTACTAGGTGAGTTCTCCTTCATGCTTGGTCTGCCAAAATCTCAGCTCCCGTAGAACTCAGATTCGCGTGTCTGACGAGACTCACCTCTTCAACCGAAAAGCGTATGCCAAGAAACACAAGGAACTCAAAACTGCATCAGTGAGTATCTTGTCGACACAAAGCGTAACGGCCTGAACGTTTAGCTTTCTAGTGTGGTCAAAATGACCCGAATACTACACCTCAGCTCCAGTTGTGCCACCGCGTTTACATGGAAAACGGTAATTGGGAAGTCCTTCTGCGAGCACGCGTACCAGACACAACAAACAAGGCCAGATCCACTGTTGACTGGTTCTACGCTCCCTACCTGACGCACCTCGCTGCAAGCGCTGGACCAAAAGTGCGTTCACCGTTTTTCCAACATTCGATATCGCCATTCTGATAAGTGCAGGACCTGAAACCTGTTCCAGTGACTCGCGGAAGCTGCTCTGACAACGTATCTACATCTCAAAGTAAGCCACAAGGTCAGTTTATCCCCTAACCATGTTACTACTGCGTGTTCATGGCACTCCTTAATAGATCAGGACATGATGAATGTCGCTTGGCATGTCTCCTTCTCTGGAAGGTCCACAGGCAAGCTCACAGTGGGAGAGCTATGGGGTTTCCCGACACAGCTTGACCATGGTGACAGCGACTGGAAGAAGGAATCAGCGCACGCAAAATCCGAGATGATCAGTAAGCGCCAGTTCTCACTTTTTATCAGGACGAGACTCATACCTCTTGGTAGACGGGATTTTAGGACATAGGTATCATCCTGATGCACACCCCAGGCGGAAACTGGCACTCAAAGTTGCTGCGTGCGTGTAATATATTTTCAGTTGCAATCCCTGAGATACTAACACGTTCACTTGCTAACAGGTGGTGTATGTCCATCATTGCTACCGTGCTGAATCTCAGCTATTGGACAACCCGAACCTCAACTGTTCACATCAGTGTGAAGGGAACCCTGCTACTTGCAGCGTCCTTACTACTGGATTCCCTGATTGGTGTCGTTGTCGAAATCAGGCAGAACGATATCAAGCATAATGATTGGATTTCGTTGATCGTGCTTTTCGTTAAAACACTGCTATTCAAGTGGATATTGCCCCTATTGATGGTCAGGATAGCAGGGCGTTTTGTGTTCCTCGGCAAGGACGGTGTCTCGTCGTGGATACCTAGGCGTATCAGAGCAAACCATCGTGAGCGCGCAAGCGCCAGGTTGGACGAGAAAACGAGTATCCGTCTCGTAGCCGCTGTTAGTCCTACCACTGTTTTCTCGTCAAGTATACTAATGCAACTTGTACAGTTACTCGCGGGGCTCATATTGCTCTATGTCTTCATCGATCCGAATAACCTTTTCATCATTTCACCGTTACAAATAATACCAACATATGAAGATGTTCCTGAGCCATTCATCCGTGTCTTGGTTGCACCATTAAAATGGACCGGCAATTTTTGTCAAATGACCTTGAACGAACGTTCTGGTGTGTTCGCCGGGAGTTATCGACTGACAATATTTGTTCGGGTAATAGAAGAAGTGCTACGACTTGCTTTGCTTTCCGAACGCGCAATTGGACGTGATGACTCGAGGTGGGGTCTGAGCATGGAGGACGCCATCAGGCTCATGATTCTCGCAGGATTTGGTTGGCAGGCGGTTCGCTTATCTCGCCACGCAGTCGATGAAGATGGGGAAAAGGAAGACAGTCTCTGACAGGGTGTGTCATACTGAAATAGATACCGTGTATCGAAGATAGTGTCCGGAAAAACTCGATAGTGAATTAGCTACC
Source organism: Moniliophthora roreri (assembly GCA_001466705.2). Taxonomy (NCBI): domain Eukaryota; kingdom Fungi; phylum Basidiomycota; class Agaricomycetes; order Agaricales; family Marasmiaceae; genus Moniliophthora; species Moniliophthora roreri. The sequence goes on from LATX02000193.1 coordinate 625,078, forward strand.
AAGCCCGTCGTACGTTGGTGACTTAAGCAACATGAACATGACTCGGAGTACATACTGCTGGTATCGATCCTCACCGACATAACTAAATAAGCAATAAAGCTCTAAGTCACTTGAGTTGACCCAGGTTCCTAGTTCCTTCGCAACCGAAGGACTTACCCTTGAGCGCAGTTCGCGTTTGGCACTACCGTAGGTTAGGTTGAGGCGGCTAGGGTTTGGAGTTAGGAAAGAGCTGGAAAAATTGAATCCAACTTTGAATTCATATTTTATGCATTATGAAACGTGGTGAAGGTCAGGGAACACCAGGGGAACACTCAGGAAAATGTATGGCTAGGGGCGGGTCACGATTCCTTTTTTGGGGACAGGGCGCGGGAAAGGCGCTGAAGCACGCTCTCAGCACGCGTTCTTTACAACCCACAACCATAACGTGTCAGCCGGTCCCATTCGCATAGCACTCTAGGCCGGAGGTTGTGGTTCAGTGAAGTATGTTTAGTATGTATCCAGTTTACTCTTGGCTCCTATAATTCATCCACGTTTCAGGGCAATGTCAAAAGTGATATGAATCTGTTCGGATTTCGGTTCTCATATATAAGCTCTCAAATGTATATTCATCCTTATGGCTTCCCCACAACCAGCGCCCCCGCAATCCGAACTTGACCTCGACCCTGGAATCACTCCTCGCCGCAAACCCAGCTCTGGTTGGAGATTCGTATCATGGATTGGAGTGGGCATATGTGTCCTATTCATTCTGAATCTCATCTTCTCAGCCAGTCGTGCAATCTTCAACTTTACACAATTTGCGCATACGTCAGTCTATCAGAATCAAACATGGGAAGAGGTAGCCGCGAGCGGAACGCATGATGCTGTCGTTCGCCCTCTCATCAATGATACTCAGACATTTGATGTGGCTATTACGGTCTGGCTTCGTCGTACATACGAAGAGCGAATGGAGATCCAGATGAGCCAGAGCCCACTTACCGGCGTTCTAAATGGGCTCCCAGCTGATATGCTCGATTTCCGAGAGAATTGGCAGTATCTCGTGGCTTACCAGGACGACGACGAATACGAGAAAGCCATATTTTCTGACGTGGTGTTTCGCGGATTGACATTGAAGGATAAAGATGTTGGGGCAAAGGTACCATTGCAGATACCCACACAAGTCTTGTGCGTTACATTCACTGTGTTCCTGGAACCTATCCGATTCATACTGTATCTTCAGCCGCTCCCCAAAATTATCCCACTCCGACCTCCGTGCATCTATTGTTCTTATCCCAACGTCTCCTTCGCCTTTGGATTTCATCTCAGACTATTCCACCTGGTATCCCTCCAAAGTCAAATGGCCCCGCATGAAGGCTTACCCGTTAGTCTGCCTACTGGTGCAACTCTTTCACCTTCGTTGACGTCCATTCTTAGATTTCCTCTTAACTCATCCAACCCGCCTGATCGAAAACTCCAAGATCGTGCAATTGAATCATTTGCTATCAGCATTAGTCTTTTAAGCTTCCACGATACTCCCAGCTCATGCCACGATAACACGGGCACCGAAATATCAGACGATATCTTTGGCTCATCTGAGCAGGACCGCTTCTACGGACACTCGGATTACTATGGTGAGACAGATTCGCCTTGGCACAAATTCGGAGATCTGTCTAGAAAACACCCGTTTGTGGTCACTAGGTGAGCTTTACTCGTGCTCAGGCGACCGATAATTCATCTCTCGCAGAACTCAGATTCGTGTGTCTGATGAGACTCACCTCTTCAACCGAAAAGCGTATGCCAAGAAACACAAGGAACTCAAAGCTTCATCAGTGAGTATCTTGTCGACGTAAGACGTAACGACCTGAACGTTTAGCTTTCTAGTGTGGTCAAAATGACCCGAATACTATACCTCAGCTCCGGCTTTGCGACCGCGGCTATATGGAAAACGGTAATTGGGAAGTCCTCCTACAAGCACATACACCGGACATTCCGAATGAAACTGGTTTTACTGGTGGCTGGTTCTACGCCCCTTACATGTCGCATCTCGTTGCAGGTGCTGGACCAAAAGTATGTTCACTCTCCGCAGGCCTTGGTACGGACGTTCTGATATGTGCAGGATTTGAAACCTGTTCCAGTGATTCGTGGACGCTGTCCTGATGTCGTGTCTACCTCTGAAATCAATCCAAAAGGTCAGTTTATCCTCTAATAATGTTACTCGTGCGTGCTCATAGCACCCCTTAACAGATCAAGACATTATGGACGTCACCTGGCATGTCTCCTTCTCTGGAAGGTCCCCAGGAAAACTCGTAATGGGAGAGTTATGGAATTTCCCTACACAGCTTGACCATGGTGACAGCGACTGGAAGAAGGAATCAGCACACGCAAGCTCCGAGATGATCAGTAAGCGCCAGTTCTCACTTTTTATCAGGGCGAGACTCATACCTCTTGGTAGACGGGGTACTGGGACACAGGTATCATCCTGATGCACACCCCAGGCGAAAACTGGCACTCAAAGTTGTAGCGTACGTGTAATAGATTTCCAGTTGCGGTACCTAAGATACTAACACGCTTCACTTGCTAACAGGTGGTGTATGTCCATCGTTGGTACCATTCTGAATCTCAGCTATTGGACCACCCGAATTTCAACTGTTCATATCAGTGTGAAGGGAACCCTGCTACTTGCAGCATCCTTATTACTGGACTCTCTGATTGGCGTCGTTGTTGAAATCAGACAGAACGATATCAAGCACAATGATTGGATTTCGTTGATCGTGCTTTTCGTTAAAGCATCGCTATTCGAGTGGATATTGCCCCTATTGATGATCAGGACAGCAGGGCGTTTTGTGTTCCTCGGCGAGGACGGTGTCTCGTCGTGGATACCTAGGCGTATTAAAACAAACCATCGTGAGCGTGCAAGCGCCAGGTTGGACGAGAAAACAAGTGCTCATCTCGTAGTCGCTGTGAGTTCTAGCACTTTCTCACCGCTCGCCAAACACATATATTAATGCAACTTGTACAGCTATTTGTGGGACTTATATTGCTCTACATCTTCGTCGACCCGTATAACATCTTCGTTATTACACCATTACAATCAATGCCGACATATGAAGATGTTCCCGAGCCGTTTATCCGTGTCTTGGTTGCACCATTAGAATGGACTGGCAATCTTTGTCAAATGGTCTTGAACGAACGTTCTGGTGTGTTCGCTGGGAGCTATCGACTGACAATATTTGTTCGGGTAATAGAAGAGGCGCTGCGTCTTGCTTTGCTTTCCGAACGCGCAATTGGACGTGACGACTCGAGATGGGGTCTGACCGCGGAGGATGCCATTAGGCTCGTGGTTCTGGCAGGATTTGGTTGGCAGGCGATCCGCTTATCTCGCCACGCAGTCGATGAAGATGGGGAAGAGGAACACAGTCTCTAAGAGATGCATTCGTACGTTTACTACTAAAAGGGTATTTATCAGCGTATTTCTTGCGAAAAGAAACAGGTTATAGCACACGTTAGTGGCTTAGCGTTTTTGGAAAACCTTGTCCTCAAGGTTCTCGAGAACGAGGAAGAAAAATAATAAAAAGCAAAAAAAAAAAAAAAGAAATTCCGCAAGCGATGGAAATGGTTTTCAAGTGATAACAGCGTATCCGCGTTCCCAGCAAGTCCCCTCTACTCGCAATGACATAACGGGAAGTTCCCGTAGTCGGTAAGACCTCGGCTAGTGTCGCTTATGAAAACATTCTTTTCTGTGTTCGAGAGACATTTGGACAAGGTTTTCCGAAAACGCTGTAAGCTGCTGCAAGATTATAGTATTGATGACTTGGGGTACTTACTCCTGGAGTCGGGTCCTTTCCGACACCCCGAAGTCTCGAAGTCTCCACTCCAAGATTGAGCCGCGACACCGTTTCCAAGGTGATTATAGCTGTACTTATCCGCAAATCTCGAAACCGGAATAAAAATGCGAGTCCGAAGTTGGCGCTGGTTGGAACAATCGGAGTGCGCGGGAATGTAGAACGCTTTACAGCGCACCTGGGCTGGGCTGGATGGCAAAGTGCGCAAAAACAGTTTTCCGCGGTCTGTCAGATCTCAAAATCTGGAACTTGGTTACACAAACCAACTCCTTGGAGGTGTGACAAAGGTTGGAGCACAAATGAAACGGGGCCCGGACAAGAGCGTTACACTCGTTCTCGACTAAGTCACATACTTCACACAGGGTTCGCTGCAAAAATAAATGTGCATTGAGTGAGTACGTAGATCTACGTAGAAGAGTATTCGATGCCGTCGGACACTGTACATGATATGCACATCTGTAAATTATGGAATGTGACTAGGGCTGCCCCAAGCCCCAAGGGTATGTATCGTATCTATGTATACACAAATATCTCACCCGTCCGACCCTGGAGTCTAGATTAGACTGGACTGGAAACGATCAATCAGTAATAAGAAACAACACAGGGAGGTTCCCTGAACTCCTGCCAGTGTCAAGGCGAACCACTCACTTGCAGAACTGACACGAACCTAGGGTGTTCCGTCCAAACCATCGTTACCTTCTAGTGTCATATGGTTGCTTTTGCGGTCAGAAGCATATTCTTGTGTTGTGTCTATCCGAATGGAAATATTTTGACTACGAGGTTTGTGTGTCGGTGGTGGCGACATGACGCTCGAAGGTATTGAGACCATTTTATGTTCATCTTCGGTGCCTCGGATGGCTTTTCTGGCGTTGAGAGCTACGAGTAGCGAGTTTGTGTACACTGAAATAGCCAAAGTTCAGACGACAGGAGGAATTGAATAGAAGGCCACTTACAACGTCCGATACAGAAGTAGAAAAGAGCGTAAATGAGTGTCTTCGGAGACGCCACAAGCTGCCGATCAAGTGAGAATCATACAAGAGGAGACAGGACTAGATGCATACCGATATCAACGATGCCATAGCGCACATGCTATTGCATCAAAATATTAATGAACGACGACGACAGGATCTCAATACAAGTCAAGTTTACCTAGTCGCCCTGCAAAGGTATGAGAATTGGGCAATAATCGACGAAGCGAGACAAACTCACAGTCCCGTGTTCGCACTGAAGTTGATCTGATAGTAGTAACGATTCGTGT